>OX451737.1:123330976-123930976 GCA_948472305.1 Vicia faba | reverse complement strand
CAGCATCACCAGGTCGAAAATTCCCATATCCTTCCAGATCGAAGTTTGGTGCTTCTCCATCTTTGCTAGCCAAGCAACGTAATCAGGGGTAAGGCTAGGGCAGGACCTGAAGGCCCTAACACCTCTGTTGAAGAAGCGGAGGTCGATTTTTTCATGTGCAGGGTCTTCATTGTCTTCTGCGTCTTTCTTAGCGCATGCAACCGGTTTGAGTTTCTCAACCACCGGGAAATAGCTCTTGCTCTTCATAGCCTCAGAGATACTTGGATACATGGGGCCAGACATTGCAAAGATCTGGTTGGAGTATCCAACCGGGATCATAAGATGGCGTGAGTAGGCATCGCGAACGGCGATGTCCAAGGGTTCAGGAACCCTTCGTTTGCCTGTAGAAGTTACTACCGGAGCAGTGACGAAAACCTTGGGTTTAGCATTTTCAGATGGTACAGTAGCGCCAGGAGCATTGGAAGCAGATGCCATTGTTAGAGTTGAGGTTGAAGACAAAGTGAAGGAGGAAATGTTTTTGCAAAGATGACAAGTTGTATGAAAACAGAGAAGTTTGAAAGCTAAATGGCGTAAAAAGTCCCACAATGGGGTACTTACTGCTATTTATAGTAGTGGGGGAAAATCCCCAAAACCGAGGACATTAAATGCCATTTAATTATTACAGGAGTTAGTGGGACGCGTGGCAGCCCCCTATTGTTTTAGCCGTTCTGCAGAAATAGAGGGACGCAGCGTGCGTCCTCGTTTTTGGGAATTGTCATAATGACAAATTCTGAAATGACGTTTGGTACTGCACGCCGTACTGAAAGTGACGTCCTAGGTACGAATAAATGATGGTTTTCTTGGGATTGCCAATAGTTGGTAGAAAACAACAAAAAGTGCACAAGTTAATTTGTGACTAAGCGTGAAAAGACAGGTGTCGAATGGCGTTTCAAAGAATGCCTTTTTCTTTCAGAGTCGAAATAAGGCATTCTTGGGGGGCAATTTGTTGGCTCCTAAATTCGACACCTTTGTTTTGTTGATGTCAGCCATTAAAGCTGAAGGATGTTTTCGACTGGCTAAGTCTGTCGAAATGCCCGTCGAAAGATGGCAAAGTACTTAGAAGATTTCTTCCAAGGGAGAAGTTGGTTGCCTTCGACGTCGAAGGAGTTTCTCGTCGAAGATGTCTCTCGACGAAAGTGTTCGATGGTTCAGAGTGGAGCAGTTTGAAATTCAAGTCTTTTGGAGGGAAAACGGTTTCCAGCAGTTACCACGTGTAGCGTGCAAAGATCTGGAGCGTCGAACGTTGAGAACGTGCCAAGTGTAACCATCTCGAAGCAGTGTAACTACCCGACGGTTACTTGGGATGTTTTAGTATAAATAGAAGTAGACATGTAGTTTCTCGCGTGTGTTCACAATTCTATACAAAGTCACTCATATAGATTCAAGTACCCAGCGTGTGAGAAAGAATTGTTGAGAAATGTATGTGTGAAACACCAATTTTATTAATCAAAGTCATTTACTTTTCCAGAAATTTACTTGCTTTCCTCTTTACATTCCTGTCGAAGCCTTTTACTTTAAGCCTTGTTTATTTTACCAAGTCCTTTCTTCATGCAATTTACTTGAAACCTCTTTATTTAAAGCCTTATCCAATTTAATCAAAACTTCAAAATCAACCTATGTCCTAGGATCAATCTGATCGATCCTGCGAGTAACCAAATAAGTAACCATTTGGAGGATCAGCGGTTGTTTACCAAAACCCAAGGTAAACAGAAGTATGTCAGAAAGGAAAGTTTTCTAAAGTGTCTTTTAAATATAAAAATGTTGTTCTATCTCCAGACCTTTCGAGCTTCTGCACATTGACTTATTTGGTCCAATGAAGACAACACCAGTCAATGGTAAGAAGTATGGACTTGCCATCATAGATGATTACAATCATTGGACATGGGTAAAGTTTTTGAGGCACAAGGATGAGTCATATTCTGTATTTACCTGTTTCTGTTTGCAAATGCAAAATGAATTTGAGTCTAAGATTATTAGAGTCAGAAGTGACGATGATGGTGAGTTTGAGAAATGGAGTTGTAGAATGAAAGAATAGAACTCTGCATGAAATGGCCAGAACCATGATCAAAGAAACAAATATAGCTAAGCACTTCTGAGTAGAAGCTGTGAATATAACATGTTACATTCAGAATATAATCTCTATAAGACCTATTCTTGAAAAGACTCCTTATGAGTTGCGTAAAGGAAGAAAACCCAACATCTCTTATTTTCATCCTTTTGGATGCTCTTGTTTTATCTTGTATACTAAAAGTATTTTGAACAAGTTTGATTCTAAAGCATAAAAGTGTATTATGTGAGGATACTCATAACGCTCTAAAGGCTATAGAGTATACAATACGGAAACACGCTCTAACAGGTTATCATTGCTTTGTTGTTAGTCACCGGCGGGTAGCCCGTGCATTTTTATTCTTTCAAGATTAGTGGATTACGTCCTTTTCTAAGGCAAAATCACCTTGGCGGGTAGACAAGAGTAGCCCTTTTCTAAGGTGAACTTGTATAAACCAAACGTGTCATTAATTCTCTCTATAACATTGATTCTATTTTGATTGTTTGGGTAAAGCACTTCTAAACTATTTTTTTTTTGAAAACCCAATTCAAATCCCCCACTTTCTTGTATTTTTCTTAACCTTTATTACTTACCCCTTTAAAAACAACCCTGTCTTCAAGGTTGTAAAACTTTTTTGCTGCAATTACTTTCTCGATTCCACTGCTTGAACCAAACAGACTCTGAAATGGATGTGTGCTCCATATCAATCAACACAAGATAAATAGAAGACCAATGGACAATTGGTGCAAGATTTGTTGCATAAGAGAAATGTATCTTCCTAAGCTCAAGGATGCATAGTTGAAATAAGCGTAGACATGGATACTTAATACCATTAATGAAGATAACACTACTGATATTGTAAAAAAAAATACATTTTGAAAGGGGTCCATATGCCACAATGTACCGTTATCCTCTTTCATATTCTCTTTGGTAGTTGCAAATATTTCCCTACTATTAGGAAACCCCTTTTTAACACACAGTTTATGCTTAGATAACATAAAATTCATTATTGGTCTTTGATTTGAGGTTGATGTAGTGCAAGAAACCTCTAATCCTAAAACTTTTCATCCTGAATCGTCATCAAATTTTCCATGGAGTCTTGGATCTATAATTTTGCTTAAATCACTTTTTTCAAGACGTGGTTGTTTGTAGTATTCTTAACAAAAGTATTTATATTACCGTTTCCTCATGGATTGGTGTGATATTAATGTTGTTCTATAGTTTGAGTGTCTATAAGTTTTTGAATCATAAACAAAGTTTTAATGCTTGCTTTTAGTAACCAAATATCAAGTTTCATGCACTAGAGATCTCTTTGGATAATAGAGAGGTTGTTGTTTGGAATTGTTTAATTTGATAAAGAAGAATGTCAAGATTAGTTTTCATCAACCTATTCCATAGCTATTCGATTATCTTTGCATGTGAACTAATCAATGATCAATACATTCACGTATCCTCTCAATATTTCTCATGTCTAAGCAATATTGTGAGTTTTATCATATTAATCTTTAAATGATCTCCCAACCTAACTATTAACATGATAATCATTAATGGTTGATACAAGTGAATACTAGCTCACAAATATATGTCTATAGTTTTATTCATTAGTAGATGAATATCTTATGTCAAGCTTGGAACTTACTTCTCAATAATGGACCAAACCTTAAAAATAACAATGATACAAAGATATTCAACGTGTATTAAATTTCAACCAAGTTCATATACAAAAATATTAAAAGAAATACATTAAGTCTAGGTTGACTACTTCTAACCTTGACACAAAAAATATTTATCTACTCATTGTCATGATCCCTTGCTCAATGACTAGAAAATGAGTGTTGATGAACATCAATCTTCAAGTCTCCTTGAAGAACAATGAAAGAGTTCTTGTTTTTCTTCCTTCTTCTTGATAAGAACCACTCTCCAAAAATCTCTTTCCATCTTGTAATATCATAAAATATAGAACAAAAGGTCTCTATATTCCAAAAAATCAGATTTTTCTCTCTCCCTTAAGCAAAAGTAGTTGGAAAGTTTCCTAAAAAGGTGGCAGAAAATAGCCCAAAAGTGTGGCCCATCCGCGCTAAATCGTCGGGAGACCATAAAGTTTCGCCGAGCGATTTTCTTTTCGCCAGGAACCCCAAAAGCGAAGCAATACAAAAACTCAGTTTCTTTTCTTCCTCATTTTCGTCGGGTGATGCCTATTTTTGTCGGGCAATTCTTTGCAGCATCTCACTCTTTCTTCTTAAGCTTGGTTAAGCTAAATTCTCCATTTTTTTGCATCTTTCCTGCACAAGCTTAGCTGAAACACTAAAAAACACATTAAACCCTCAAAACTCTCTACATACTACGCAAAATGACTAAAATGATTATTTAACTTAAACAAAAGTAAAAATAAAAGGTGTCAAAATGTCAATAATTGATATGTATTTTATGCATAAATTGACACTTAACAACTCTCCCCAACTTGAGTCTTTTATTGTCCTCAATTCAAAGGTGAACACTAAAATACCCCTGATTGAATTAAGAGGACCAACATCAATAAAATTTATTTAAATGGTTCAAACTCACAAGATGCAGCCACGACACAAATTAACCGTTTTCAGAATCAAGCGTGATAATAAAATAAGTTCTAAACACAAATATGTAGCTATGCAAACATCAATAACAATATGTTCATACTTGAATCAACTACTCTCCATCAACTGAATATGGCTCATGTACCTAAGACAAGGGACAAATCACACTCAATAATAATTATGCTAACATCAAGAACAATTCATGCGTTCATCAAGTAACTCAAAAAGAATATCAAGGAAACTTAAATCACAAAAGGACTTTTCTGGGTTGTAACTTGGTTGAGGTTAAAATAAGGGATTATACATGCACGACCATTGAAATAAAAATGGGTAAAGATAATGAAGAGCATTTCACAAATTCATAGCATTCATTTTTGTTTCATCCCTTCTTCAACTTGACTTCTCTTCTTTTTTTTTTATTTCTTTTTCTCACAATGCACCCTTCTCTTTTTCTTTCTTTTATTATCATTTATTTATTAAATATGTTCCCCCTTTTTTTTTACAAAGGGATGCATTGTGCCACCAATTCTTTTTCTACATTAACCAACATCCCCAACTCTAAACATTTGTTTCTCACTTTTTCATGAATGCTCATCAAAGGTTAATTTCAAAATTGGGTAAAGTGTTATAGACAACAAAAAAAAATTTTAGCATGAATCATCATTGAATTTCTTTTGTTTTCCTTAATGATCAACAACTACTAAGTGGTATCCTTAGGAATTAGTTGACTTCATGATAGATTTTTTCTAAAAAAATTGTTTAAGACTCAAAAGGGTTCACAAACTCACAAGGTTAGATGAAGCCCTTTTGGGAGTGGTGGTCACTCTCATAAAACAGAAACAATGCCTTGATCACTTCTAATTTTCCAAGATATTTTCTCGACAACAAGATTTAGCATGAATCATTCAAGATAAAACAACAATTACTACAACTTAAATGGTTTAGTAAACAATGGAAAGTTTCTCACATTTGTGGTTATGTCCTAATGATTCAAGTATGCACACACATTTACATAACAACGCATAACTATCTTTTTTGCTTAAAGCACTATTTTCATTATTATGCTAACATTCTACAAAACGGGTAAATGATACCTTATTTGCAATGCTTTGAGATTTGTAACATCACCACCCAAATCACAAGTTCGATTGAGTTCCCAAATCAACTCGCTCCTAGAGCACTTCTTCCACATATATCTTCTTCTTTTGTTTTTCAAAAATAAAATTAAAAAAAAACGAAATGCATAATCTACTAAAGCAATATCTAACTACTAAAATCAAAATAACTCCTTTCTTTTTTTTATAAAAGAAGATGGATACCTGTGGTATGGTGGGAGAACTGACTTGAGAGTTTTGCGTTTGATCGCAAATGTTGCGGTTAGCAAGAGTCGCCACCGACTTTTCTTTTATCCAAAAGGAAAGGTGAAAAAGCACAAGAAAGACCTTTGAGATTATTTCTTGAGTTCGGGGGTAGATTATGAAAAGGGAAGGTATTAGAACCCTTTTCATCCATGGTTTTCCATGGGCTCTTAGTTACTTGCTAGATCACTTGCTTTTTGTTTGAAAATTTGTGCTTGGTGTGGTTTTTGAAAGTGTTTTGTAAAGAGGCCATTGTTTAGGCAAACTTTGTAATGATTCTCGTTCGTAAGAATGTATACAAAGTGTTTGATCTTTTGAAAATGTTTTCAAGTTTGTAAGATGTTTTGAAAGTGTAGGTGTTTGTTTTGAAAATAGAAAGGATGTTTATTTCGAAATTGAGCAAGCAACTAAAAGTAATCTACCTACTCAAAAGGTCTTAGATGTTCTTTTCCTCCTCCTTTGGAAATTGCTATCCTACCATTGTTTTGGTAAGAAGCCCCATCGTTGGATGTGAAGGGACGAGTGTTGGGACGTTTGAATAGTCATAGAAGGCAACTCATGGAATGTTTTAGCAATGTTGTTTTAGGGAGTAGATCGTTTACTGAAGGCAACATCGAGGGTCATCGAGAGACTACGATCTTTTATCGAGGGCCTTTGCTAAAACGCTCATGTTTCGAGGGACATGACTATTTTCCGATAGGCCACAAGTGAGATTACCCTAGGGGTGCATGTGTGCAAGTGTGTTTGATTGCATTCATTTGTATTTGATTTTTAGTGGTATACTAAAATTAGTTTTAGTCTTGCCACACACATCCTAATTACTAACAATATATGAAAGCAATAAAAGCGCAAAAATGTAAAGTCCTACACTATTACAATATTTAGGGGATGGGGTACATATTTACAAATCGGGATTGCAAGTAAAAATAAGTCCTAAGTTAGGTCGCCATTAAAGAGGCTTGCACTGAAACAATGTTCGAGAAAACAAATCAGTGATATTGAGCTCCTTAGAACTCGGTTACTATTACTAGGACAAGTTTGAGCCAACTAAACTTCAAGAGGGTACTTACCTATGAGACTCATGCAAGCCTAAACCTAAGGACTTGTTTTCTTTGTTTGTATATATATATTTGTACATAAACATCATGAGTATCATAAGCATTCTCACTAACCATTTCATGGATTTTTGGAATTCATCTTTGTTCTGTTTTGTAGGACATGGCTTCCGCTCGTAGGAACACTATCCAAGTCAGTTTTGTGAGGATACCTCCACAACTCAAGGATTTAGTATCAAGGGTCCATGAAGATTCTCCATTCACCAAAAGAAATGGTCGACTCCTTAGTTTGGTTACCTCAAGTATTGAAGAAGATATGGTAAATGTGCTTGTCCAATTCTTCGACCCTTTGCATCATTGCTTCACTTTTCTCGATTACCAACTTGTGCCCACTTTGAAAGAATTTTCTCAACTCATGGGGACCCCTATTCTTGATCAATTACCTTTCAACGGTATTGAAAGAGACCTTAAACCTGAGGAAATTGCTCGAGCTCTACATTTGCAACCATCTGACATAGTAGAAAATTGGGTAACAAGGAGTGGTGTCAAAGGGTTCCTAGCAAAGTTTTTGTTGGAGAAGGCTCAAGAGTGTTGGAATACTTTGGATCTACAAGCCTTTGAGGATATTTTGGCTCTTCTCGTCTATGGGTTGGTACTATTTCCTAATCCTGACCAACTTATAGATATAAATGCGATCAAAAATTTCATATCTCGTAATCCGGTGCTGACGTTGCTTGGAGACATCTTGCATTCTCTTCACTCTCGCACTTTTAAGAAAAGAGGGACTTTGATGTGTTGCACGACTATTTTGGCTATGTGGTTTATTTTGCACCTACCTCAATTCGTGATGAAGAATGAACAAGGTATGAGGTGGTCTAAAAGATTGATGTCACTTTCACATGCTGATATCCGTTGGTATTATCGCTCTTTGGAAGACATTACCATCATTGATCATTGTGTGGAATTCCCTAATGTCCCTCTACTTGGCATTAGGGGAGGCATTACTTACAACCCTTGTTTAACTTTGCGACAATTTGGATACGCTAGGAGAGATGGCCCTCATAAGGTACTCATCCAAGGAATTTCGTTTGACTACGAAAGCGATACCCAAGGCTACCGTCAAAGATTTATACGAGCTTAGGGTATGGTTAACAAAGTTGATAGCAAGACGTTGGGGCGTAATAATTCCATTCCTTTGGAACCTTATCTTAAATGGGTGAGGGCTCACGCTCAAAGTCTTAAGATGCCTTATGAAGTCGTCTTACCTGTTATCATGGAGCCAGTAGTTGAGGGAGACGTTCCACATACTATCCTCTATCCTGATATGCCTACTTCTCTTGAAGATTTGCAAAACGCTTGGATTCAGTTAAGAGGAGAGCGAGACACCTTTGAATCTAAGTTCTATGAGGGCGAGAAGAAGATATTAGAGCTTACGAGGGAGCTTCATGAAGAAAGGAGTTTAAACACCTACATTGCGCCAAAGAGGATGCGTACAACTTTTCTGTCTTAGGAGTTTACTTTATGCTTATTTATGTTATTGTAAGCCCAAGAGGCATGTTTGTATCCAAATCAGAACTCTTTAATGCAAGTTAACGTTTGTTCATTCAGAGGATGCACACAACGTTTCTGTCTTAGGAGTTTACTTTATGCTTATTTCTGTTATTGTAAGCCTAAGAGGCGTGTTTGTATCCAAATCAGAACTCTTTAATGCAAGTTAACGTTTGTTCACTCTTTGTCTATACAAATTTAAATCCTTTAAATCCTTGAAATCATTCGCATACACATATTCATGCATCATATCATAAGCAAGCTTTTCACAACAGGTTTCCTCATCTTTCTACTGTTTATTTCAGTAAGGATGGATCTCGAACAAACAGTGAAGGACTTGCAAGCTCAGAACATTCAGTTCCAAGTCACCTTAATGACCTTGGCCAAAGGGAAACAAGAGCTAATGACAGTATTGACAACCAAAAATAAGAAAAAGAAGGCCCTCATCAACATGGGGAAGAGATTCAAAGAACTGATTCGCCAAGTGCAGGTAGTCGAAGACTCATCTAAGGAGGATGAAAACCAAGCAGAAGAGGCAAGAATCACCCGTGTTGAAGGTGTGAATGATCAAGCTTCTGAAGATGAGGATCACTTTGATGAATAATACCCACCTACTGGTGAGGAAAAGTACAAAGAATTGGAGGATAGGCTAAAGGCAGTTGAAATTCAAGTTGTTCCTGGCTTGGATTTTAGTGATTTGGGCCTAGTTCCTGGGGTCGTCATTCCTTATAAGTTCAAGACACCAGTCTTCGCCAAGTATGATGGGGTCTCCTATCCCAAACTACATCTAAGATCTTATGTACGCAAAATACAACCACACACCGCTGACAGAAAATTGTGGATTCACTTTTTGGCACAACGTAGGTGTTTAAAATCCTTTTCTTCATCGAGGAGTACATATATATATATATATATATATATATATATATATATATATATATATATATATATATATATATATATATATATATATATATATATATATATATATATATATATATATATATATATATATATATATATATATATATATATATATATATATATATATATATATATATATATATATATATATATATATATATATATATATATATATATATATATATATATATATATATATATATATATATATATATATATACAACCAAAGCAAACAAGTCCTTAGGTTTAGGCTTGCATGGAGTCTCATAGGTAAGTACCCTCTTGAAGTTTAGTGGGCTCAAACCTGTCCTAGTAATAGTAACCGGGTTCTAAGGAGCTCAATATCACTGGTTTGTTTTCTCGGGCATTGTTTCAGCACAAGCCTCTTTAATGGTGACCGAAATATCCAAAAAAACCAAACCTCAATGAGTGTAGTATCGAGTATCTACCAACTTCGAAATGCACCAAAGTCGGTTATCTCACTATGTCCTAATGGCCAAGTTGGTCAAGTAAAGGTTCTAAAAGTCGGTTAGTGCTTCATGACATCACTCAACGGCCTCGTATTCTCCTTGACTTACTCAAGGGCTATCGGTACCCACAAATATGTCACACTAATGTAGCTATTGCTTAGACCGTGTCGATATACCTCGCACGGTTTCCACAATGTATTGCTACTTACCTATAAGGTATCCTAAATCCGGGTGGAGGATTCAAACCCAAACAAAGAACCAAAAATGTAAAGCATACAAGTCAAACAAGAAAACAAATAAATGTGATATAACCCTAAGGTAACCCCACTTTTAAGTATTTCCCCAACAGAGTCACCAGTTCTGTGGTACGGTGGGAGAACTGACTTGAGGGTTTTGCGTTTGATCGTAAATGTTGCAATTAGCAAGAGTCACCACCGATTTTTCTTTTATCCAAAAGGAAAGGTGAAAAAACACAGGAAAGACCTTTGAGATTATTTCTTGAGTTCGGGGGGTAGATTATGAAAAGGGAAGGTATTAGCACCCTTTCCATCCATGTTTTCCATGGGCTCTTAGTTACTTGCTAGATCACTTGCTTTTTGTTTGAAAAATTGTGCTTGGTGTGGTTTTTGAAAGTGTTTTGTAAAGAGGCCATTGTTTAGGCAAACTTTGTAATGATTCTCGTTCGTAAGAATGTATACAAAGTGTTTGATCTTTTGAAAATGTTTTCAAGTTTATAAGATGTTTTGAAAGTGTAGGTGTTTGTTTTGAAAATAGCAAGGATGTTTATTTCGAAATTGAGCAAGCAACTAAAAGTAATCTACCTACTCAAAAGGTCTTAGATGTTCTTTTCCTCCTCCTTTAGACGTTGCTATCTTGCCATTGTTTTGGTAAGAAGCCCCATCGTTGGATGTGAAGGAACGAGTGTTGGGACGTTTGAATAGTCATAGAAGGCAACTCATGGAACGTTTTAGCAATGTCGTTTTAGAGAGTAGATCGTTTACCGAAGGCAACATCGAGGGTCATCGAGGGACTACAATCTTTTATCGAGGGCCTTTGCTAAAACGCCCATGTTTCGAGGGACATGACTATTTTCCGATAGGCCACAAGTGAGATTACCCTAGGGGTATATATGTGAAAGTGTGTTTGATTGCATGCATTTTTCTTTGATTTTTAGTGGTCTACTAAACAGTAGTTTTAGTCTTGCCACACACATCCTAATTACTAACAATATATGAAAGCAATAAAAGCGCCAAAATGTAAAGTCCTACGTTATTACAATATTTAGGAGATGGGGGTACATATTTACAAATGGGGATTGCAAGTGAAAATAAGTCCTAAGTTACTATTACAACCATATTGAAATGTATAAGAATGTACAAGAAAATGTGAAATGAACTTGTTTTGTTCTAAGAAAATATTTTTGATCTTTTGTTTTTTTAAGAAATAAAATAAAGTGTGAAAGAAATGTTTTTGATGTTTGCTGATTAACGAAATAGAAATTGATAGCAAAAATACTGAGAAAAGGAGAAAAAAAGAATCAGCGTATTGTTGATTAAATGAAGTCAGAAGTTCTGACTTCTGGCATACTTTAAAATAGAAATCTTGTTAGTGAAAATATGTAAAGTCAGAAGTTCTGAGCCCACTGGGAATGTAGTAGTTTTCAGAAGTTCTGATACTACTAGCGACAAAACAGACTCCAGAAGTTTTGATACCACTGGCAGAGCTTAGTCTTTCTCTCTATGCTAGTCAGAACATCTGCAACATGGTCATTTCTCCATAAAACAGAAGATATGCATAGGACAGTTATAGCCAATGTCATAGTGTTTCATAAATAAGAAATATCAGAACTATAAATCAGAAGCAAGTATGAATTTGCAGAACCTAATTCTGAGTTCTAATTTCTTCAAGAAGTTTTGAACTGATTTATTCCCTACTTAGGCAGGCAGATGCATGAAGTCTCAGAATATGTATATCATCAGAAACATGATATCTACATTGTATTTTTGAGCATGTAAATCTGGTAATGCTTTAAGTAACGTGATAAGAGTCAGCAGAAGCTTACCTTGCAGCTGAAAAGATTCTATGGAATAGAGGTTGGTCCTGAATTTTGGTGAGGTTCTGAACAACTTCTTCACGTACTCAGCAGGATGGAGGTTCTCAACTTCTGGTACAACAAAGAGGTGATGTTCTGACTTTTTTGAGTAGATGGATGGAGAATGTGAGGTAGTATGAATACATGAGTTAGGGAAGTTTCTAATATGTGAATCAGGAACTGTGTGGATGGTTTTAGTCAAGAAATATTTGAGAACAAATGGAGTTTGAATGCAAGGAATCAAAATTTAGCAGGTCTTGTGTGTTATGTTTACAGTTCTTGGAACTCTTGGGATTTTGGCAGGGGTTCAAGGCTTTTCTTTCTCAAATTTTCGACCTCTTTTCAATGGCCAAAGGTGTTCTATTTATAGGCAAAGATTTTGTAGTTTTGGAGAGGTCAAGTAGCGCCAACATCATACACTAGATGCTGACTTGTTCTTGAAGCAAGTTTAAAAAAGGTGTGATAGTTGACAGTTTTTAGCCTAGACTGGATTAGTAAGCAGGGATTAAGGAAAATTAAACCCACAAGCAAAAAAGTAACGCATGGACCCTCCCATACTCCTGTATAAAAGTTGCTTCTTAAGGATAACAAGGGTATTTTTATGCCACACGTGGGGAGATCCTTTGGATAAAGACTCAAAAGTGGTTGTGAGAATTAAATGAGCATTAAATGATGATGAGATTTGTCAAAATCAAAAATCCTGTAATGTGAGATTTTGCACCATTGCTTAATTCTGGATCAGAAGTTCCATTTCAGCATAACCTAGAACAAACATCAAACTTCTGATCTTCTAATCTTCTGGCTCCAGCATGTTCTGAAGGAGCTTTCAGACTTTCCAGGAAGCTTTGTATCATGCTTTATAAACTTCTTTGATTTACCCTTGCAGACTATGGCTGAGGCTTCGTGCAAACTTGCCCAGAAGTTCTGACCAAACTCCGTCTTGAAAGTGTCCAGAATTTGTTGAGTATTTCAGTTTCAGGGACGTGTCTCTGAGGAGTTATAACTTGAAATTCCAACATTTCTAGGAGAAGCTTTGTTCAGCAACATTCTAGATCTTGTGGGGGTCTATAACTCTTGTGTCAGAGGCTGATCCAGAATCAACTTGTATTAAGGTGAAAATCTGGCCAGAAGTTCTGAGTTTTGTCATGCTTCTTAAACACTTAGAAAAGTTCTAAGTATTTAAAATTTTGATTCTTCCCTTAATAAATTGACTTTTGATTTTCTTGATGAAACAAAATTCATATTTCAACATGTCTTAATGAGATATGATTCTTAAACTTGGTTTTGGTCAAGAAGCCAAAGTTTGACTTTTTTAGCGTGAAAATGAATATTTTGCCCTTGTGGGCAACTTTCTTGAAAAGTTGTAATTCAAGACATGGGACTTGATAGGAGCAAACCTGAGAGTTCTGGATGATCCTTTGGGAAATGATAGGGCAAATTTTGGGGTACAACAGTACCACTACCCACAAAAACAAAACAACAAAATCTCAAAATGCCACACCATATTCAAATTGTTCACAACAAACCTAAAAACACCACATTGTTTCAATAATTAAAGATTAGCATAAAATAAAACTGGAATTAAAAATCTCCACTGGTTACCACAACCTCACAAATCCATGTCATTACCACCATCAATATCCTTATTTTCTTCATCACCTTCATACGCTCTAGCATGTGCTGCCCCCTCCGAAAAGAACGGGCGCCTGTCCTCGGGCCAAGCGCAGAGTGCATTGTACTCAGCTTGAGAGGGAAAGGTGACAAGCTCTTACAGGTTGGACTAATGAATGAACAGTTTTGCCAAGGAATCATGCAAGAAGCTTCCAGATCTTCGATGCGCTTCCAACATATCCTAGGTATAGTTACAAGATTCCTTCATCCTTGGATCCCAAGTAGAATAATCTAAACTCTCACCTCCTTCCTGAGTACCTAAAGACTCACCCACAACCTTCTTCTTCCTTTTCAATGCCAATTTTCCCAAACAGTAATGGCTCAGATAGTCATCATTGATCACCCCTCTCACTTTCTCATTAATCTCTTCCGACATTAAGATCCCTTTCTATAAACACATGCCTGTGATAACACAAGGAAAATGGAGAGGAGCACGAGAATGTACCTATTTGGTTTTTGTGCTCTTAACAAAATTTCGGATTTCTTTGGAGATAATTCCAGCCACGTCCACCTTCCTGTCCTCTAAAATAAACTGGACGAGCAAAGCCACATCAACTGGAATGGATGACCTATAAAGCTTCGACTTGATGTTATGAAGAACCAAAAGGAGTATCGCCTGCACCTCGGGTGTCATATCCTCCTGATTATACCGAAAGGGAATACCAGCTGCATTCAACTCTACACTCCTACCTTCTTGCAAAATAGTACGGGCAATAAAACCATGATCCCTCAACTTACCCAACTCTTTGTTGAACTCATCAGCTTCATGCAAACTTATATAGAGAGGGTTTCCCAGAAAAATGTTAATGTTGTTCCTATAAAAATATAAAGCTTTTCCCCTTACTATGGTCCGGAAGACAAATTAATCCCCTTCAGCTGGAAGAGTGTTTGCATAAAATTATCTTACCAGATCATAACTAATTTTGTCGACTGGATCAATGAGAACATCCCACTTTTTGCAAAGAAAAATTTGCATCGGTTTCTTGTACGGGCCATGAGTATCAATGTCAAACTTTTTCTCTGAAACAAATTGCCTGCCTAACAGCATGTTGAACCTATCTTCAGCATCTGTGCTCACAAATCGGCTTTCGTCAAATTTCTGTGATTGGCTCGAACCAACCTCGACATTTTCCCTCACGAGTTTCAGACGAAAAGCTCTTTTTGAAGCCATCTGGAAATCAAGAAAACAACATAAAACACATAGACAATCTTGTCAAATAGCTAATCAAACAAAAAAATTTCCTGGGATTCATAAATTTTTTTTTGTAGTGTTGATCCTGACTACTATCGTCGGGCGATGGATTTGATCGCCAGGCGATCCTGCAAAATTGGGCAAAAATTCTGCAGATTTTTCAAATTAAATGAACGCCATTGAGAAATTTCGCTGAGCGACTATAAAGTTTCTCCAGGCGATCCTGCAAAAATGTTGAAAAATTCTGCAGATTTTTGCACAATTCCTTTTACCCACAATGCAAATTTCAATAAGTTGTGCACATGGATCCTATGAGTTCTAATTGCTAGTCAATTCTACCGCAAACATCATTTGACAAAACAAGAATTTACAAGTTCCTAACTTAGGTTTTCAAAGGACAAAACCTACCCTTCTTCAAATGACAAAGAAAATAGGAGAGATTATTACCTTAGATGTTTGAGGTGATGATGAAGAAAATAACTCTTTGGAAAATTGGAATGAGGCAGTGATTGTGAGGTAATGAGTGTGTGAGAGACAAAGTCTGAAAGAGGCACACATTAGGTTAAAACTACACTAACAATGTTATAACCCATGGGCCAATTTGACCCATCCAAAACAAATAAGAAAAACGCACAGCAGAAGTGTATTGCGCTCATGATTTCGCCCAACGAAATTTTGCATCGCCCGATGATCCTTTGCAGAATTGAACATCAAATTCTGCTGTAGAATTTGTGCCAAATATTTTCTTTACTCCTTTTTCAAAAGAAAAACACACAAAAGTTAAAAATACTTACAGTGTTAGGGTGCCTCCTAACAAGCTCTTTGTTTAACGTCATTTAGAGCTCGACGGTCTACAGTGATTTCACAAATCACTGAGACGAACCACATTTGTATCACATATTATCTCTCCTCCATGGTAAATTTTTAACCTTTGGCCATTTATTGTCCAAACTTCCTTTGAATTAGGTTCCTCCAAAACAATTACTCCATAATCTTTTACTTATTTTATCATGAACGGACCCGACCATTTGGACTTCAACTTTCCCAGAAAATGTTTCAATCGCGAATTAAAAAGAAGCACAATTTGGCCAACCTTGAAGTCTTTGTGCCAGATTTTCTTATCATGATAAAATTTGGCTTTTTCTTTGTACAACTTGTTGGAATGATATGCATCATTCCTCAATTCTTCAAGACCCTGCAATTGAATTTTTCTTTTTTCTCCAGACAAATTAGAGTCAAAGTTTAAAATTTTTATTGCCCACAAGGCCTTGTGTTCAATTTCTACTAGAAGGTGACAAGTTTTGCCATACACCATTTGAAACAGTGTCAAACCAATTGGAGCTTTGTAAGCGTTGTGATACGCCCACAAAGCATCATCAAGCTTAAGCGACCAATCCTTCCTCGAACTCGACACTATTTTTTTAATATCTTCTTAACCTCTCTATTTGAAACTTCGGCTTGCCCATTAGCTTGTGGATGGTACGGAGTCGCCACTTTGTGTTTTACACCATAGTTTTCCAAGACTTTTTCAATAGGTGCATTACAAAAGTGTGATCCACCATCACTTATTAAGACTCGCGGAGTGCCAAAACGGGAAAAAATGTTTTTCTTTAGAAATTTTATGACCGTTTTGCCATCCGACCTAGAACAAGCCATCGCTTCAACCCATTTAGAGACATAATCCACTGCAATAAGGATGAATTCATTAGAAAATGATGGGGGAAAGGGTCCTACAAAGACTATTCCCCAACAATCGAAAACCTCTATCTCCAACATATTATTCAAAGGCATTTCATCTCTTTTCCCAATTCCTCCATCCTTTGGCATTTATCACAATTCTTAGCATGCAAGTGTGCATCTTTGAACAATGATGGCCAATAAAAGCCCGATTGAAGGAATTTTGTTTCCATACGCAAACCATTAAAATGACCTCCATAAGGAGAGTTGTGATAATGCAAAAGTATGCTTTTTGATTCCTCTAACGTCACACATCTTCTTAACAAATTATCACTCCCTAGCCTAAAAAGGTAAGATTCATCCCACACATAAAATTTAACATCTGCCAAGAATTTTCGCTTTTGGTCCCAAGTTAGACCTTCTGGTATCAATCCTGATACCTTGTGATTCGCAAAGTCGAAAAACCATGGTCTAACTTGTACCATAAAAAGTTTTTCATCCGAAAATTCTTCTCTCACCTCTCTTTCTTGGTTAGTTACCTCTACATTGACTAAGCGGGATAAGTGATCTGCTACCAAATTCCCGGAGCCTTTCTTGTCGAGAATTTCAAGATCAAATTCTTGTAACAAAAGTATCCAACGAATTAATCTTTGCTTAGAATCCAGTTTGGTAAGAAAATATTGTATCGTCGCATGGTCGATGTAGACCACAACCTTTGACCCAATTAGGTAAGATCTAAATTTTTCCAATGCAAACACTATAGCTAACAATTCTTTTTCAGTTGTTGCATAGTTTATTTGTGCTTCATTAAGAACCTTGCTAGCATAGTGTATGGCATGCAAATTTTTTCCTTTTCTTTGACCAAGAACTGCACCAATGACATAATCGCTAGCATCACACATTAATTCAAAATCCATTTTCCAATTTGGTACAACGATTATGGGTGCAGTTGTCAAAGTTTGTTTAAAATTTTTAAAAGCTATCAAACAAGCATCATAAAAAATAAAAGACTTATCTTTGTTGAGCAAGTTGCTCAAAGGTCTCGCAACTTTTGAGAAATCTTTGACAAATCTTCGATAAAAGCCCGCATGACCCAAGAAGCTTCGGATTCCTTTCACGTTCAAAGGTGGTGGTAATTTCTCAATCACCTCCACTTTTGCTTTGTCAACCTTGAGCCCTTTGGATGAAACTTTGTGACCAAGAACAATGCCCTCGGTAACCATGAAATTACATTTCTCCCAATTAAGCACCAAGTTTGATTCCACAAATCTCTTCAACACGGTATCAAAAATTTTCAAACAAAGGTCAAAGGATCCTTCGAAAACAGAAAAATCGTCCATGAAAACTTCCATAGTCTTCTCAATGAGATCGAAAAATATAGCTTACATACACCTTTGAAAAGTAGCCGGTGCATTTCACAAACCAAAATGCATCCTCCTATAAGCAAATACTCCAAACGGACAAGTGAACACCATTCTCTCATGATCTTCCGAATTTACCGAAATTTGGTTATAACCGGAATATCCGTCCAAAAAGCAATAGAACTTTTGACCCGATAACATTTCTAGCATTTGATCCATAAAGGAAGAGGAAAATGATCCTTCCTAGTTGCTTGATTAAGCCTCCGATAATCGATACACATCCTCCATCCCGTTCCGATTCTTGTCGGAATCAATTCATTTTTTTCATTTCTTATCACGGTCATTCCACCCTTCTTTGAGACAACATGCACCGGACTCACCTAAGTACTATCGGAAATAGGATAAATCATCCCGGCATCCAATAGTTTCACAACTTCCTTTCTCACAACTTATTTCATTGTTGGATTCAATCGTCTTTGGGGTTGAGCTATGGGTTTGAAATTTTCTTCCATGAAAATCTTTTCCATACAATAAGTCGGGCTTATGCCTTTCAAATCCGCAAAAACCCAACCTATTGCACTTTGATTCTCTTTCAAAACATGAACTAAACAATGCTCCTCCTTTTCTGATAAAGCGTTACTAATGATAATCGGTTTGCTACCGCCATCATCAAGAAACGCATACTTCAAATGAGATGGCAACATCTTCAACTCAATTTTTTACTCTTCTTCTTTAGGTTCTTTCTTCAAAATATCAACTTCTTCGTCCCAAGGTTGAATTTCTTCTAGAGCTTCAAGTTCCTTCACACATTCTTCCAACTTCTTTTCTTCATGATCATCAAGAACTTGAATAAAATTATTCAATGTTCTCTCAAGAGGTGTTAAAAGATGAACTTCACTAGAAACATCCCAAATAGCTTTTTCTATAGCATCAACTTTAAAACAAGCTCCTTTATCATTGGAATGTTTCATTGCTTCAAAGAGATCAAAACTTACTTCTTCATCTTGAACTTGGACTTTCATTAGACCATCATCGATGTCAATCATCATTCTTGCGGTCTTCATGAATGGCCTACCAAGAATAAAAGGTGCATCATGGTCTTCCTCCATATCAATCACAACAAAATCCATTGGGAAGAAAAATTTATCCACTTTCACTAGCAAATCTTGAGCTACACCACAAGGAAGAGTGATGGACTTATCAGCTAGTTGAAGTGTCATCTTTGTTGACTTCATCTCTATATTCCCCAATCTTTTCATAATAGACAAAGGAATCAAATTAATGCTAGAACCTAAATTAATCAATCCTTTACCAACATAAACATCACCAATAGTAACCGGAAAAGTAACCCTTCCCTGATCACTTTCCTTCTTTATTAGAGATCGTTGAGTGATAGCACTACAACTTGCATCAACCATAATAACTTCTTTATCCGTTGATCTTCTTTTTTTTTGTAAGGATATCTTTCATGAACTTTGCGTACTTGGGCATTTTCTCCATAGCTTCGGAAAATGGAATATTTATTTGCAATTGTTTAAAAATATCCATGAACCTAGCATAGTGCCTAGCATTATCCTTCTTGGAATGAGCATGAGGGTATGACAAATTTTGAACCGGTAAAGTAGCAACTTTCTCCTTCTTATTTCTTCTCAACTTCTCTTTTTCAACTAACTCCTTTTCAACTAACTCCTTTTCAATTAACTCCTTTTCAACTATAATCCCCTCTTCAAACTCTTTTTATTCAACACATTCCTCAATTTCAACTTCTTTGCCACAACCATTCTCGACTACCCTACCCGTCCTAGTTATTATTGCTTTGCAATGCTCCTTAGGATTAGATTGAGTGTTTTCCGAAAATGATGAACTTGCATTTTGATCGGCCAATTGCTTGGCTAGTTGTCCCACTTGAGTCTCCAAATTCTTGATAGCCGCTTCGTTACTCTTTTGGTTTCCCATAAATGCTTGCATGAATTGAGCAAGAGTGTCTTGTAAGTTTGAACTTCTAGCTTGAGGTTGCGAGTTTTGATTTGTGGTTTGATAAGGACTTTGTCTACTTTAATTGTTGGCATCTTGTCTCCACCCTTGTTGATAACCTTGGTTGTTTCTTTGATGATATCCTTGGTTATTTTGATAAGGTTGCCTTTGTTGGTATCCTTGATCTTGATTTCTCATGTAATTAACTTCTTCTTCAACCAGAGGACAAAATCCGGTTTGATGATCACCATTGCATAACTTACAACTAGCAATTTGTTGACTTTTATTGTTAGACCTTTCTTGCATTTCTCTTAGTTGTTGAGGGAGCTTTGCCATTTGCTTTGTTAATTCTTCCACTTGTTGAGCGAACACTTTGTTTTGGGCTAAAAGAGCTTCATTTGATCTTGAATCACTTACTTCCTCTCTCTTTTGAACCATACTTCGATCATGTTGAACTTGATGGTCATTCCTTGCCATTATTTCAATAATTTCCACCACTTCTTTCGTTGTCTTTGCCATGAGTGATCCTCCCACCGTAACATCCAACAAAAGTTTTGGTTGTGGTTGTAATCCATTTCGAAAAATATGCATTTGGGTAATGGCATCAAAATCATGACTTGGACATTCTCTAAACATAGATTTGTACCTTTCCCAAGCTTCATTCAATGACTCGGCTCCACCTTGAGAGAACACCGACATAGCCGTTTTTGCTTCCAAGAAACGTGATTGTGGGAAAAAACTCTCGAGAAATTTTTCTTCAAGTCTATTCCAATCCGTCATGAGGTTATTAGGTTGGTCAAGATACCAATCCTTAGCTTTACCGATCAACGAATATGGAAATAACCTTTTGAACATTTGTTCTTCATCTTCCTCCGGAGCTCCTATTGCACCTGCTATCTCATAGAATTTTGTGAGATGGGTGAAAGGATCTTCATGATCTAACCCAGTGAAAGGGTTATGATACAATAGTTGTAAAATTCCAGTTTTCATTTCCGAATGCCTTTGGTCCGCAATCCTAGCAAATTGAGCATTCAACCTTGGACTATTTGTACAGGGACCTCTCGGTGGATTTTCCGCCATAACTTCTTCTATATCTTGATTAAAATGTATATTAGAAGTGGACGCCTTTCCTCTTTCTCTTCTCTCCTTTGCTAGCTTCCTCCTTCTTCTAGTCTTGCTATTAAGTTTTCTGCAAGTCCTTTCGATTTCAGAGTCGAATATGAGTTGATCTTCAGAAGTCCTTCCTCGCATAAACTAAAGTCTGAAAACACTAAAAAAGCAAGTGAAAAACAGAAGATATTATAAAAAAACCTTAAAACACTTAAACTATTGCAATGCTTTCAATAGTCAAACGTCAATCCCTGGAAATGGCGCCATTTTGTTTGTAGTATTCTTAACAAAATTATTTATATTATCGTTTCCTAAGGGATTGGTGTGATATTAATATCATTCTATAGTTTGAGTGTCTATAAGTTTTTGAATCATAAACAAAGTTTTAATGCTTGCTTTTAGTAACTAAATATCAAGTTTCATGCACTAGAGATCTCTTTGGATAATAGAGAGGTTGTTGTTTGGAATTGTTTGATTTGATAAAGAAGAGTATCAAGATTAGTTTTCATCAGTCTATTCCATAGATATTCGATTATCTTTGCATATGAACTAATCAATGATCAATACATTCACGTATCCTCTCAATATTTCTCATGTCTAAGCAATATTGTGAGTTTTATCATGTTAATATTTAAATGATCTCTCAACCTAACTATTAACATGATAATCATTAATGCATGACTATAGATGTCACTTTTTTCATTCAAGTTCCTTAATTTGTAGTACTCTGGATAGAGATACCCCATTGTTCAACTGTTTGTAGATTTTTCATTTTTATCATCAACATGAATAATTACAGATTCTAAATTTCCACTATCACTATTCTTAAACATCTTAAGAGAGTCTAAAATTTGCTATCTTAGCTTCTAAGTCTTCACTTAGAAGAATGTTAGATGATTTTACATCTGTGGTTTGCATCCATGATGTAGGTAATCAAATCCTTCATAGCATTAGTTTCTATTTGAATTCAGCTTTCACAAATCAAGCAATGCGAACTGTTTTCTGAGAATTTTTATTTTAGGTGCCATTAGCCAAGTACTCAAATATGAGTTCCGTCTTGTCACCTTCATCACAATAGCCAATGAAGGATACCAAATTTTTGTTATGAACAATCATCAAAAGTCCAACCTTAGTTTGAAATTCTATTGGACCCAGAGCTGAAGATGCAGAAAGCATATGGACTGCAAATCTATTGTCTTCTTTCATCTAACCACTATAAACACTTCAAATACTATCACAAATCTCATATTTCCAACCCATGTTGTCAAATAACTAACGACAATGTGTTCAAAAATCATCCTCAAACGACTTACAATTTTCTGAACACCACCTTTCATATCCCATTCTTTGCCAAATACTTTTGAAAAATCCTAAAATATGTTGTAAAAAATGACTGCTAAAAAAATATTTACTGTAAAATAAAAAATTCTTAGTATCATGAACTTCCAAAACTCTTATTCTCCCCTCTCTAATAGATTTTTTTGGCTTGATTCCATAGAAGACCAACTAGAAAATCATAATCAGCCTCTCTAAAAAAATAAGTCTTAACTTTTATCCAATCCATTTTATGCATACAAGAAGTTTTAAAAATTAAAATTTGGAATTCACTACTGACATAAAAAATCCAAACAATAAATTTATATATATATATATATATATATATATATATATATATATATATATATATATATATATATATATATATATATATATATATATATATATATATATATATATATATATATATATATATATATATATATATATATATATATATATATATATATATATATATATATATATATATATATATATATATATATATATATATATATATATATATATAAAAGTATTTTTAGAACACAAAAAACAAGGCCACAATTGTAAGTGTATAGTGATTGATAGTTGATTCTTCTAAATCTCTTTAAAACAAGGGAATCAGACCGTGGTCGGGGATGGGCTATTTTTGTTGCATCGTAAGATTTCACTATCGTCTTCGAGAAGCTTGGATCTGGAGGTTTTAGTGGAGATGAAAGAAGTAGTTTGACATCTTGAGGCTCCAACGATGGAAAAAAAATTGAGTTTGTGTGATGAAAGAGTAGTTGAGTTGTGAGTGAGATTTCGACTATGGTGGTTTTGGAGGTGGTAGAGGAAGGGTGGAAAAAACTTGAGAAAAAATAGAAGTGTTTGGTTGTGATTTCTCCTCTTTCAACACACTGAAAGTCAATGGGGAAAGGGTGAAATCAGTTTTCGTCTGTAAATTAGCATTCGACGATTTCGGTGTGTCGCACTGTGTAAAAATGCAAAAAATATGTAGAGTTAAAGATTTAAGATTAAGCTATCAATTGACTTATCTCACTCAATGAAGTTGTCACCGCACTTTATTGTTTCCAAAGAGAAATGAAAAAAAAAACGAACAATGTACAGAGGTCGGTTATGCTGAGGGAATGTATTAACACCCTGAACATCTATGATACTCCGCAGAAAGGTGTGTTATCTAAAGACTTACTTGCTAAAGGGAAAGAATGAATGAGTATTTGCAAAGAAAAGAAAATGTTTTTTTATATTATTTTTACTCGCCTTGGATCGTAAGACTTAGTGCCTACGTACTCTCTCGTGCAATGGGAAAGTCAGAGCACCGTAGTTCGGCTAAAAAAGACTTGTCTGTTGGTTGATTTTAAATGAAAATACTAGTCATTTTTAGGAGAGAAATCTCAACTAATCTCCCACAAGGTACGAGAAATATGGACCCTACATCAACATGAGGAGGATTTGAAAATACCTCTGACACTCAAGTGAAAAAGTCGACACCTGTATAACCATGTGAATAGTAGGAAGATATCTCGACTATAAATGAATCATGTCTAATTTTGGAAAAAAATTAAAGGTAAAAGGTGCTCGAGCGCACAAAAAAGTTTGAATGAGATTTGGATGTTTTTGTTGGGATAAATAGCAAATGGATCCCAAGAGAGGAAGACTTGCTACTTCTCCAGAAGATGTCGCCTTACTAGTCCACCGTAAGACTCAATTGCATACGATTCACATCTTTATTTATTAAGTATTTTGAATTTTGATTAAGAAAAAAAAAGAAGTTTGAGAAAAAGGGCCACTTGACAAAGTCAAGGTTTATTATGAAAGCGGTTCGAGTTTATAAAGCAAAAAAGGTTTTAAAAAAGATGAGAAGGTGTGGATTAAGAGTTTTGTGTTTTTTTGAAGAGGCAAGAAAAGTGTGAAGTATATTGTAATGAAACAGTGGAAATTTTGAAATTGAAATTTGGTTAAAATTTTGGTGGAATTGAAGCATGAGTTTGCTGACTTTTTTGAAATATCATCGTGAATTTGTTTTTGGTGTATAGAAATCGTGGATGAGCTTATGTTTTGGTCTCACCTGATTTTTATTAATTTCACCTATTTATTTGGACATAAAAGAAAAAAAAAATAATACTATAAATAATAATAAAGATAAAGAAATTGATTAGTAATTAAAAATAAAATAAAATCTAAAATGACAAAAAAATAAATCTAATAATAATAATATTAATAACAATAATGAAAAAAAAAAGGAAAATTGTTAGTAACAATAAAAATTAAAATAAACTTTAAAATTCATTTTAGTTTTCTATAATAATTTAGCTTAAAAAAATTATTTTAAATTGAATTAAAATTCAAATCAGAGATAGATTTTTGGATTAAAAAAAAGCCATTAGAAATGTGATGAAAAATGCAAATGACAAATTATTTGTGTTTTTTTTTTAGACTTTGGAGATAAGACGAAACCAACAAAGACTAATTTTTTATTTTTTTTGGATTTTTGAAATAGAAATTTAAAGAATGGATTAAAATAAAAAATATATAAAAATGATCGATCGTTCAAAGGACAAATTTACATCGTCATTAACATATTTGTTGTTGGGTTGAGGTTTGGACATGGGAGGTGTTATAGATATCAAGCGTGTGATTTCATATTGAAATGAAGAAGAAGGTAAATGATTTTCTTTGTGTTTAACTTCAACTATAGTAATTGGTTTGATAACCAGTTATGGCTCCTCAGTGAATGGAAATATCAGAAAATGACTTCTCAGTGAACGAAATTATCTTTGATGATTTTTATGAAGATGTTTTATTTTGTGATTTGTCAAAATCCTCAACAAAATTTGAAAAATATGCATCTATCGTGACACTTTGCTCCATCAAGGATGACGACTCTTCAATAGGTTCCTCTTCCTCATTTAAAATTGGTAAAAAATTTCGCCATTCAAGTTTAAAACGCCATTACAATATTGTTGTTAATGTATCTTAACTAAATCTGCGATGAACATGAGACTATCATATCCACCATTTGAGAGCAGAACCTCTCAATGCTCCAACAACATTCAAAACCTTCAATGACTGTGATATTTCATACTCCTTAGAAATTTTTTCAAAATAAAAAAAATCCACCGATAGACATATTCTTCTCCATCAAACAATAATATTGTCATGAATTTAAGCGTATTGATATAATCCTAATGCTAGAATTCTAACAAAATCATAAAAAATTCTAAAATTAATAAAATAATAAAACTATTTAAAAAAATTAAAACAAATTTCATTATGATAATTCCAAATCTCTCGATGAAAATACATATATAAAACTTATGAATAATAAAGTAAAAGACCTAAAAACTAAAAAAAACACAACTAAATAATAAAAATCCAATTAAATTAAATTAAATTAAATTTATAACTTAAATATTTAAATTGTTTAAAATTAACTCCATAATCCTAAGTCATTATTATCCTCTCTAGATTGTTCATACACTTATAAGATTAATTTATACTATTGAGACGCCTAAATTTATGAGGTTCCCAAACTATTGAAAATTTGATTCTTTAATGATAAAGCTGAAACGAAAGAAAAAAAAAGTCATCTATCATACTGTATTTTCTTTTCTTGTTACTATAATTATCTGTGTTCTCAGTGTTCTCAGCCATATCCATTGGTCTCAACTTTGCCATCATTATTCAATATTTCTAAATAGATCTTCAAAGGACAATTCTAAGATGATGAATTTTCACTTAATGTACTAAAAGTCTCAAAATTGAAATAACTTTAATCACATTATCTAACAATGACATAATATTAATCTTTCCTACTAAAAGTCGAACAACAAAAAGCAACATAATATTTTCTGGCAAATCAATATCTAGATTAAAACTTGTGGCATCATAAATACTGAGACAACATGAGGGAATCAATGAATCAATAAAGTCATATGGAGAAGGTTTTGATTAGAGTATACTAGTGTATATAATAACCGATACTAATATATGAGATAAATTATGAATATATAATATGTGTGAAATTTTTTTAAAAATTTTTGTTGATTGAATAATTGAAATATATAAAAATTAATGATAAAATAATAAGTCGTGATAATTAATATTAAAATATTAATTATATATTAAATAATATTTATTAAAAAGAGAAAAAAAAATATAATTAAAAATTATTTAAATGAGATTTTATTCAAAATTTGACGTCTAATATATTAAAGATATAACCTTTATTATATTTTATGTTTGTGTATATTATTCATAAACATATTTTATTTGATTTTCTTTTTATCTCCATGTACCAATGTAACAACAATAACTGATTGATTAAAAAAAACTAATGGACAAAAAAGCTAAGGTGATGATTTACTAACTTATTATATTCACACTTCACATACTTTCTATTTATTTTTAATATACTAATCAATATAGTTTTAGTATATTATATTCATGTATTAACTAAACAAAGTTAGTACTCTTAAATTTATCAACTTAAGTTAAAATTTACCACTCATCATAACTTATAAGGGAGTAATAAAAGGACTAAACGCTAGTGACTCAAATATGAAAAAGAAAATTTCTATCTATATATTTTTTTAGGAGGTTTTTGGCGAAATATCAAAATACTTTCATATTTTATGGTTAATTTTTTTATCAAATTTACTTTCATATTTTATGGTTAATTTTTTTTATCAAATTGGTTCAGAACTGTTTATCCGAATTCATTTGATTGTCAAATTCGAATATGTTTATTCGAATTTATCTCTGGAATAGACATAATCAAACTTCTTAAAATCAAAGCGACAACACATAGATTCAACATAGATTATCGAAATTACATAATTAGTTCAACATAAATTTAACATTACATATTGTTATAAATGGATAGTTGAGGAAGTCGCAAAATTTTGATAACATCTTCTCCCGATCTTTGAAACCTCACATCCACCTCAATCGGACCCTTAGAAAAGTATCGTTGAAAAATACTTCACATAACTTATAAATCGCCATCGTTCTTGAGTTTAAACTGGGTGAACTTTATGTTTCCTTCAGTGTTAAGTGATTGTGTGTTTACCATGAAATTTGGTAAACAACCGCTAGTCTTCCAAAACAAAAAAGATTTGGTTACTCACGGGATCGACTAGATTGATCCTAGGACATGTGTTTTGTTCCAAAGGTTTATATTTTTCGAATACTCGTATCTTCGAAGGTTATTGTTAATGTGTAAGTAATGGAAATTCTATGTAAAGTAACTACAGGAAGATAAAAAAGACTCTGACTTAAATACAAAAGGAATTAAAATGATTTTGGTAAATATAAATCGACAATTAAGTAAAATGTGGTGATTCATACGTACATTCTCAATGACTCTTTTCTCTAACACTTGGTACTTCAAGTTTATATGAGTGATTTGTACAAAAGTGAACACACCAAATCCTAATACAAAGATCCATATTTATACTAATTCGACTCTAACGGTCTTTTTCTACAAAAGTGCCACGTTCGAGTCTTGCATGCTCCTTCGAATTGTCGGGCTTCCATGCGTCCTTCTGGACAAGATTAAATTATTTAAGTTCAAATCCGTCTTCGATTCAAAGCGCCAAAAACCACAACGCGGCATGTCGAACTATTTGAATTCGAAACTTGAAATATCTTATGTCTTCTGCATTTCGCAACAATAAGACTTCACCAATATATACTAGTATTCGACCATCAATTGGTCAGTCAGTCGAAAACCATATGAAAATTTCTCATATATATCTCTTAGAGCTAGCTTTCCTTCAATATTCCTCATATTTCATGATGTCGAAATTCCCAGCTAACAAATTACCACCCAAAAATATTTATTTCGAAACACTTGAAGAAATGAACATTTTTTTGTAAAACTTCAATTTCGACCCAGAAGTTGCTTCAATTGATGATCATTATTTACGTGATGTCATGGTCATGATGACCATCTTTCCAAACTTCTTATCGAGACGTGTGCAAATCATATTTTTATTATTGCTACATTAAAGTAGGTACAAATCATGGCTTTACAAAAAGTAACCAACTTGTTAGCTTATCAGCTAACAACACGTGTCCCACTATCTATTTTATTTGAAAAATGAAACTGAAACGTTTTCTCACTATAAATACCTCTTATGTCTTCAACAACACCTTTTACTTTCATTTTCTTTCATCTCTTCAGAAGAAATGTGAACTCTTTTCATTTTCTTCCTCTAGAATTTCAACTTCAAACTTTTTCACCAATGGTGCCAATAAAGAAGTGAAACAAATTTGATAAAGACTTAAAGAACACCAAGGATGCTGCTACGGTTCCTATTGGTCACATATCAAAACCTACTCTAACTGGGAATCATGAATTTGTGCTAACGCCTACACTTTTTGTAGAACAACGCGCTATCTACGCATCTCAGGTAATCATGCCTTTTACCCACGCTAATAAAACTTCAGGATATATGGGTCCTTTAGTTAATATTGATTATTTAGAGAAAGCTAAAGGGTTCTTTCCAACTTATCGTTTGACCAAACCCATAGCTAGTAAGCCCAATTCATCCAAAAATGCAGATGGAAATGTTGATCAAAACACTAAAGAGTCCACTGTAGAAATTACTCAGGAAAAACCTTTTTCAGAAACTGTAAAATGTAGAAAACCCTTTCCACTTAGATTATATGATTGATTCCTTTAGGCCTTTTAGATCGTACCCAGCGAAAGATAGAAAGCAATATCTTGTTTGGTTGGCTAAAATCAAACAGAAGAAATCCCAAGTCTGGAAAGACATGGGTATTTTCGACTTAATTCAACTGTCGAAAGTTGGGCCAACCTATTTCCAACACATGTTGATGGCATCTTTGTACTTTTGGGATATCATTTATAATACTTTTCACCTTCCCTGTTGTTGTAACTTGTTTTAAATTTGAGACTTGTCACCCTTAATTTTTATCCTAAGGAAGGGAATATAAAGGATAACCCTAAAAAGTTAGAGATTCTAGGTTTTTGACTCGGTTTTAGACGAAGGGAAGGTGTTAGACACCCCTCATCTATCTTGTTCACAAGAATACTATGGTTAGAAGCACGATTTTTAGGAAATAGGGTTTTAATATTTTATTAGGGGAACTCACCATGATTTTAGTCGTACGCCTACGTATCATCTTATGAGGAATCAAAGTATCGGTTCATAGTTCGCAATTTGGTTGGTGTTTTTATAGGATTACGTAGAATTGCTTTCGAATTTATCCTTGAACCTTGTCTGAGTTGAAAATTTTGTGAGTGTAAATGTAGTTCACAGTTAATTTCGAAAGGAATTCTCCTTAATCCTTTTTCGAAAACATCTTGGTTTTTTGTTATGTTAGTTGAAAAAATATTTTTGATTGGTTAGCTATATTATGACGTGGAGTGGGGGAGTCTGATATAGTCTCCTCATCACGAGGCCAGATATTGGCCACGTGTCATTCGCATATGGTGAATTTGGTGAGTTTGCATGGATTTTAATTGTTAGATTTTAAATAATAAACCAGTAGACGATGTGTCGACTGATTAAACCACTCGAAGATGGACATCCTATTATTTATAGAATGTTTGAATTAATTTGATTTGAAAAATGTGTTTGATTTGCGTAGATTGTGAATTATTAAATGATTAAGCTAATTAAATAAAATACATGTTTTTTTGAATTTTTATATTATTCTAACAAAAAGAAGACTAAATAAAATCAAAAAATTAATTAAATTAAAAAAATAAATATTAATTAACCTAACTAGGGGTGTAAATAGAAGGGGGGGTGAGAAACTAGTAAAATAAAAGAGACCAACCCCCAAGCCCAAAATCCCAAGTGAGTATCAAAACAAAAAATAAAAATAATAGGAGAAGACTCCTCTTTCCTTCTCCACACAAAAATCATACTCTTTCTCTCTTCCCCACATCTCTTTGTTTCTTATCCTTTCTCTCCTTCCTATCACAACCCACCAAAGCAAACTTTCAACAAAAAAAAAGAAATTAACAATAGGAATCACAACGTGTACCAATCTGAAGTGCATGGTGTCGATAGTGAAGGTGTTGTTCGTCGACAGAATCGCGGGATGTAACGTCCGTTTATTTAATTAATTATTTAATTTAATTATTTTTGGATTATTTGTTGAAGTTGTGGTATGTTGAGAGTTTTTGGTATACTTGTTAGATTATTATTAATTAATTAGTTGATTAATAATAATAATGTTGGAATTAATGGAATAATAATGTTTGGCTATTTTATTGGTTGAAAGTAGTAAAGTGAGGGTGTGAAAGTTAAGCCCAATAGAATTGGTGATATAAGAGTAAGCTAACACAAAGATTTGATTTAGTTGGTGATTAAGGGATTGTGTGTTGATCGGAAGAGCTGCACGGAGAGAGAAGCAAGTTGCCCGGTGTCGAGCAGAGCAAAACAAGGATTACGGTTGGAGCTTTGGTTGAGCGAACTTCAATTCAGGTAAGGGTCGGGTTCTTACCTTATAATGAGATTTATGATGTGTATTATGTGGGAATTGGTCGTTTGTATGACTGTGTGTGTTGATGTTTCTGGATTTGTTATGGAAGTTTCCAGTTTCTCTATGTTGTGGTTATTTAGGGAGTCACCGTACGACGATTTAAGCTGTTTTAGGAAGTTATCCAGTTGTTATGTTGTGGGAAATTATTTTAAGCTGTTGCACTTTAAGTTGAAAGATTATAAGGATACACTGTACATTATTCCCATGGGTATGAAAAGTAGGCATAAATGATGATGTATTATCTTACCAGCGTTTGAACCAAAGTTTTGATTTTACTTAGATACGATGACGCAGATAACTCGTCAGTATCTAAGAGATTATAGATTCTTTTGCATATTTACAAAAATACAAGTTTTGAAAAACTTTGACTTACTAATGCTTGGAGACTAATATTGTAAGTTTTGATTTAATTTGATTTTGTCTATTCATCATAACCTAGGGGATGAATAAAAGAAAGTCTGATAACACATTGCTGCATAGAGACTGATGCAACGGATTACACAGATTTATTCGCATATCTATCACAACCTAGGGGATAGATATTTGAAAAGCTTCCTAATAATATTGCTGCATGGAGCCTGACGCAATGAGTTATATTGTCGAATTCGTCATGTTTACTACAACATAGGGGGTAAACAATTCGAGGATGAATTCACGTATTTATTGAAACCTAGGGAATGAATAATATGAACCCGTGATTCGCACATCTAACATAACCTAGGGAGTAGATGATTTGAAAATTATTGATAACACATCATTGTATGGAGACTGAAGCAACGAGTTATATTGAAGAGTAAGAACATGTGCATTTATCACAACCTATGGGATAAAAGACAACGGGGGAGGGCTTACATTATTCATCGAAACCTAGGGGATGAATAATATAACCCTGAAGATTCGCATATCTATCGCAACCTAGGGGATAAATAATTGAAAAAGCTTGATAACAACATTGCTGCATGGAGCCTGACGCAATGAGTTATATTGCCGACTTCGTCATGTTTACTACAACCTAGGGAGTAAACAATTTGAGGGTGAATTCACATATTCATTGCAACCTATAGAATGAACAATATGAATCGATAATTTGCACATCTACCACAACCTAGGGGGTAGATGATTGAAAAATATTGATAACAACATCGTTGCATGGATACTGACACAATGAGTTATATCGTAGATTTCACACATTGCTGCATGGATCCTGACACGATGAGCTATATCATACATTTCATACATTGCTGCATAGAGACTGGCGCAATGAGTTGTATCACGGAGGAGGAAACACATCGCTTCATGGTGACTAACGCAATGAGTTATATCATAGATGAGGAAACACATTGTTGCATGGAGACTGACGTAATGAGTTATATTGCAGATTTCACACATTGCTGCATGGAACTAGATGCAATGAGCTATATCGCGGATTTCACACATTGCTACATGGAGACTGATAGGATCAAATTCTTTTATCGGTTGTGTCTGTTTTCAACCAAGGTAATTGTTTAGCATAAAAAATGCTAAGTTTGAAGGTTGAAACTGAAGTTTCATCGATGATGTCGGTTGTGTCTGTTCTCAACCAAGGCTATCAAAATAAATAAATGAACCCCAAATTCACTGATGAAGTCGGTTGTGTCTATCATCAACCAAGACTATCATCATGAAGAAATAAACCTCAAATTCACTGATGAAGTCGGTTTTGTCTGTCATCAACCAAGACTATCATCATGAAGAAATAAACCCCAAATTTTTTCCAATGAAGCTGATTGTGTCTGTTATCAATCAAGGCTTGATTAACATGATAACCAAATGAAATTGATTGTTTTGAGATGTTCGAACTTGAAAAGTTTGGATTTGATAATTACAAGTGTAATGCCCGAAGGCTGGTGATGACTAGGCCTTGGATATGAATTGTAGGTAAGCTGCCTAGTGAAATTTTGATAGTGGTACCTTTGATGGTTGTATCTGTTCTCAATTGACGTAGCTATATTAATAGTAAGATGAATGGATAGTGCTAAGCTTGGATTTGAATTTGAGTTCGTCTTAACTGGTAGTCATGCCTTGAGATTTTTCCGCAGATTTTTATGGGCATATGTGATTGAATGTAATGCATGTATGCATGTTTGATATGATTATGCTTGATGTATGGTATGTATGCTTGATATGATTATGCTTGATGTATGCATGATGTATGGTATGAATGCTTGATATGATAATGTTATGAACTGAAATGATGCAATGATTGATAAATGCAATGCCCCTGTTATTTTAATTGCAGAACCAATGCTTAAGGAAGGCTATCAACCAAGAACTATTTTCTGAGAAGCCATGGCAATTAGGGGCTGGGCTTTGGAAAAGACGTTCCAGACGATAACTGGGATTTGCACTAACGTTATTAGGACTACTGGAATAATATCATCTTGGTGGCTTGGAAAGGTGAAACGGATAGCAAGGTCGCTAAAATTGGTAGGGTCACAAGAAGGCATTGATCAAGTGTTTGGAAAGCGTGAGGCTACTCACGGCTTTTACATAAGACTGCTTATGTATGGACAAAGAAATGAGGTTATGTGAGGGTGATCATGCCTTAGTTTGACGAAGAAAGCTTGTATAATAGACTTAATGAAAAGGATAGTCAGAGAGATGTTAGAGATTATAATAGTGACTCCCCTAGAAATTAATTCAAGATTTTTACGGGGTCCTAAGTCTCGGTCTATGATATGTCATGTATGTATGCAAATGCAGGCATTAATGCGTAGAATGACTGGCCAATACATGTAATGGGTAACTTAAATATGCGTCAATGGATGTTGAAATTTTGATGTGCCAATGAGAATTGGGCTCTTTGTTAGATCCATGTTGTCGGAAGTCGTCAGCCGAATGAGATGATAAGCATAACTTGATTATGGATCGAAGTAACCTAATGAATGCATGATAGTGGTTTATGCAGACTCGCGTGCTTTTGATTGATGCCCCTATAATGGGTCGTGGATGATTAAAGCATAGAGGGTTTCCTATTAAGCAAGGTTTCTTGTCACATGATGGTTGAATGTTATGCTATCATAATTTCCTGATACTCGATTTGAACTTAAAGATTGCTAATGTATGAGAAAGATCCACTGGAGATTATGAAAGTGCATGGAGAGCTTGCCCATATGCGGACTGTCTTTCCCTAATTTGTTGGCAGCGTCTTGGAGGAGATTCTCATTAATATGAGCTTGGAAATAGTTTGATCATAATATGAATGACCCCATTATTTTGCTTTATGCCCTTTGTGATACGCTGGGAGAGAACTGACTGTTTTTGGAATACTGGTTTGTGTTTTGCGTTTGTGTTTGCAAAATGTCGCGGTAAGCAAGAGTCTCCACCGTCTTTTATTTTATCCAACAAGGAAAGGAAAAAAAGCACAGAAAAATTCCTTTTACGAGATGTTTCTCGGGTCCGGGGGGTAGATTATAGAAAGGGAAGGTGTTAGCACCCTTTCTATCCGTGGTTATCCATGGACTCTTAAGTACTTGCTCAAAGTGTTTTCAAAATTTGCTTTTCTTTGTGTTTGTGGGTTTGAAAGAAGTTTTTGTTTTGAAAGGTGTAAGTGCAAAAAGTTTTGTTTTGTTTTGAGAGAGCAAGTACTTAAGAACCATCTACCTACTCGAAAAAGGAATCAATCTGTGCTAATATCCTTTAGACAATGCTATCCCTCTATGGATGAGTTGGTAGCATCGTCGTTGGAGTTTTAAGGGTCAATTCGATTAAGGGACGTACGACCACTAAAGCTATGTTAGAATGCCTTAGCGGTAACCCTAATGTCTTAGATCATTTTTCCGAGGCAACCGTTTTGAGGCAACTATGATCTTTGGACAAGAGGGCGACCTCTAAAACTTCCTATACTTAATGACCACGCTCGAAGGCAACCAAGTGTGGTGTACCCTAAGAGTGCGCATGTGCGAGTGTGTTATTTTCAGTTAATTTGTCTTTGTACATGTTAATGGTTACCTATGTTGATTTTAGGTTCAAACATTTGATCTTGTCATGCATTCCATATTATCAAACATCTAACAGTTCATAAGTTGCGAAAATTAAATTGCGGAAATTAAATCTAACTATTACAAGGCGTCGGGTATTTACATCGCCAAAAACAACCCTTGAAATTAAAATGCGGAAAATAAATAAAGCGATAAAATATTTAAAGTCCTAATTAAACTATTACATTCCGGGAAGCAGATACAATAATATGACAAAATGGATCGCGTGCGAGAAATTAAATCGGGTGAATTTTTAGGGTTTTGACCCTTTTTTGAAAGAAAGCATTTTTTTGGTTTATTTTTGAATTAATGGAAGCAATTAAATTAAGTTAACAATTAAACAAATAAATTAATTAATTAATAAAAATATTTTTTGGAGTTTTTGATATTTAAGGAAATAAAATAAATTTGATTTAAAGTTAGTAAAACCTAATTATCTAAATTAATTTTAATTATTGCAAAAATATTAAAAGTTATACCTAATTAAAACTAAATTAATTAAATTAATATTTATTTACAAAAATAAAGTGCTGAATTCAATTTTAATAAATAAAAATATATTTTTTTGGTTTTTTTGATTTTATTAAGAAAAAAGATTAATTGGTTAGTTTAAATAATAAAAATAATTACAATTAATTAATTAAATAAAAGAAAGAAAAAGAAATAACCAAAGGGGGGTTTTAGGCCCAAGAGGAGGTGAGAATTACAATTGTGGTGGCCCAATACAAGCAAGCCTGATTGACTTTTCTGATTCTCCACGCGTTGGTTGACTTGAGTGTATGATGGTCCTTCATTTTGGACCACCAGATCTGGCCTGGGGCCATCTGGCAACTGATTAGGTGATGATGCATGGTAAACCACACGCCTGGCTTTGCATTGGAATACCTAGAAGAAAAATACAACAAATATGTTGGGGACCTGGGATTCAAACCCAGGTCCTGTTAGCCAATGAACACACGCCCTTGCCACTGCATCACTACGTTTCATTTGTTATCATAATAGACGATGAATATTATATGGGAAACATCAATAATATGCCAGAAAATTAAAAAAAACGCGCGCCAAGTGTTTGAATGGGCCAACCAGGGAGAGCCACGTCTTCATCTTCCTCGCCCAGCCCTGGTTATTTACCTGCGGATTCACATTCGCAGCTAAATCCATAGCTGCATCCTAAAATTAGTTCTAGGCTATAAAAATACAAACCAAAACCATGGACATGTTCGTCTGGGCATCCTGAGCACATCTATGTCCATTAATGGCCTTGGTTTCACCTGTAGAGAAAACGCCCAAAAACAAATACCAAGAACCCTAGATTCGGGTATGGCACTACAGGTCATAAAAACACAATTAAACAATGCAGAAAGTTTAGAAATTAATCAAGGATCATGAATATGTCAATGTTTTGTCAAGAAAATGCCAGAATGAGAGGTTGCGATTTCAAATGCAGGGTGATGTTTCGAAGGAGTTATAGCGCTTTTGAATGTGTATGAAAGCTTGTTAAGGGTTGCTTCTGACTCAGTGGATGTCCAGCAATTGAATAGCGTTGAGTTTTGGCCTTGAAAACACCTCTATGCTCGATTTCAGTTTCAAGCTTTTCTCCAAATTTTCCAAGTTTGGTTCTTGTGATTATCCAGCTTCTAGCCTCTCAAACTCGTGCCTTTGCCTTGTATATGTAACATGGAGTGAATTAGGTTAACTTTCTTGGGCTGAATCCTTATGCATTGATGTTTGGAGATATGATTTGATCCTCCATTGAAAAGCTTCCTAATTTGTCCAAAATCCAATATTTTGTTCATGATATGGCTTGATACGGATTTGATCATGTCCATGATGATAATTAAGACCTATAACAATCAAAAAGATTCCAAGTGACCAATATTTGGATTTTATTTGATTTTAATTGATTTAAAATGAATTAATTCAATAAAAATAAAATAAAATAGAAAAATTAATAAATGGACACAAGGCTGAAGCTAGGACACGTGTGGAGTGTGAAAAGACCAAATCAAGTGAAAAAGAATGGGCCCATTTGACATTTGAAGTTTTGGGGATAGTTGACTTTTGGCAATTTTGCAAAAATGCCTAACTTCAACAATACATAACTCCTTCAATTTTGAACTTTTGGAAGTGTTCTTAGACTTTTTATAAAGCTTGAGATGTCCCCTAACCAGCCCTTTTGGTCTCATCTAATGTTTATATTCCATGCTCAAGTTATAAGCTTTGGCAAAAAAGGTGTTTTTGTTGACTTTCAAAAATGACCTATAATGTCCAAATTTATAACTTCTTGTGAGTGAATTTATTGATCTTGGGGTATGAAGATGGATTGTAGTAAATTGCATCCTCTTCAAAATGAGATTTTGATTGGTCATTTCTCATAAAGTATGAGAAAGTTATGCTTGGTCAAAGTTGAGTTGACTTTTCCTACAAAACCCTAATTTAGCAACTTTTGAGTCTTGATGAATTTTGAGCAATCCTTGATGAATCATGATCAACCCTTGATCAAATGATGAAATATCCTTCAAAATGAGAATGTTGACAAAAAATTTTGAAGTTTGACTGTATTTGGGTCATAGTTGACTTTTGCCCTAGCACAGTCGATTTGGACCCTTTGAGCAATTGACTGACCAAACTTCCTTTGCAGGGCTTGAAATTTGACATGTATGATCTTGAGAACATATTAGGACATTGGGGAGCACTTGAGGTCATTTGTATGCAAGGACCTTGATGCAACACAAAACCCTAATTTGAGGTTGACTACCTTATGAGATGATTTGACTGTCCAACTCTTGAGCAATCTTGAGCCACTTGGAGATTTCTCTTGCAATGTCTTGGGAAATATGAGAGGGAAAATTTTGGGGTACAACAGCTGCCCCTGTTCAATTTTCTTAAACCTGAGGATATAGATTGGTTTTCGGTCCTTTCGTGATCCGAAGGTGGAAAATGATTGAACACTAGAGTGCCCAGAAATTTGCACTCGCATGATGTAGTATCAGCCTTGTGATGTCAGGAATGGGCTTACAGATGCCATTTGCAGATTGTTGGTAGGTATGAACTTCGACTAGAATAGGAATCAGGGAGATCTTATCGGCGATCTGACTGAACCAGAGGAGGTCTTGGATTAACTTTGACTAGGTCGGCATCAAAAAAATCTTTAGGAATCAATTTAACTGGACCAGACAAGGTCTTGGAATAACTTCAACTAGATCGGCATCAGGAAAATCTTTAGGAATTGATTTGACTGGACCAGAGAAGGCCTTTGACTGGATCGGCATCATAAAAATCTTTAGGAATCAATTTAACTGGACCAAACAAGGTCTTGGAATAACTTCAACTGGATTGGTATCAGAAAAATCTTTAGGAATCGATTTGACTGGACCAGAGAAGGCCTTTGACTGGATCGGCATCAAAAAAATCTTTAGGAATCGATTTAACTGGACCAGACAAGGTCTTGGAATAACTTTAATTGGATCACCATCAGAAAAATCTTTAGGAATCGATTTGACTGGACTAGAGAAGGTCTTGGATTAACTTTGACTGGATCGGCATCAGAAAAATCTTTAGGAATCGATTTAACTGAACCAGACAAGGTCTTGGGATAACTTCAACTGGATCGGCATCAGAAAAATCTTTAGGAATCTATTTGACTAGACCAGAGAAGGTCTTGGATTAACTTTGACTGGATCAGCATCAGAAAAATCTTTAGGAATCGATTTAACTGGACCAGACAAGGTCTTGGGATAACTTCAACTGGATCGACATCAGAAAAATCTTTAGGAATCGATTTGACTGGACCAGAGAAGGTCTTCCACATAGTTGAGAACTTAACTGCATCTTTCCTGAAAGGTAGAGGTCAGTCATATGCAATGCATGATATGGATCAAGCAATGATGTTCTCAACATAAATGAGATTGTATGGTATGATGTGTATATGCATGTATCATGATGTAAGGAAATGTAATGCTTTAGCTGGGGACAATAAATCCCGGATAGCTGCTGGAGAGTAGAGTTGAGTTCTTCGTTTCCGCTAGGGATGATGAACGAAGGTGATTGCGAGAATAAACCTGTAGGAGAAGATAACTCTGTTGGGGGGAATAAACTGATGAGGAGATTACTCTCCGGGGAAGAGATGCTCTGCTGAGGATTCCACTGATAAACTTTACTGGGGATGGATTACCGTTGCTGATGATACTGAATTTATTGAGGATTGAATTCTTGTTCGTGAAAGGAAAGAACTTCGCTGGGGATGATCTTTCAGTTTAAACTTGCTGGGGATAACCCTGTTAGACTCTTGTGGGGATAATCCTTTGAATCTTGTTGGGAATGATCCTTTGAACTTAGCTGAGGAGATCTATTTTTGTATTCCGCTCTGCTGGGGATGATACTTCAACTCCGTTGGGGAAGCTTTTTCAGACCGTGCTGGGGAAATATTGACTCCACTGGGGGTATCTTGTATTCTGCAGGGGAACATTCTTATACTCCGTTGGGGAATATTAAGACTGTCGGGGATATCAAGCCTCTTTAGTGCTGATGGTAGATCAACTCTGCTTGGGGAGAGCATTTGATTCATTCACAGTTGCAAGTATCAGCTGGGGGAGAACCGTCATTACTGTCCTACTCTGCGGGGAGTGACAGTATCTTAGCCATATTCTTCAGCTGAATATACCTTTGTACCTGGTGGACAGAGCAACTGTACAGTTCGGACAATTCTTATTGCCCTTGTTTCTGATATTACCAGTAATCATCTTTTGTTTCGCATGTAGATATTTATGAGCAGCAATTAATGTCAGATGCATATATCAAAAATGAACATTGGACGTTCTTTGCAAAACAAAACAGATAAAGGAAAAATAGTTTGAAATTTGGCTGAAAATGAATTGTATTGATTTTGAAGTTTGGCCCGTAAATAGGCATTTTTCGTACGAGAGGCTGACGTCCTAGTAAGAGAACACCGCCGAATAATAGAATTTACACAATTTGTGAAAAACTAAACAAAACAGCTATGTGAATAATCCCACTGGGTTCCAACTCTGCTATTGCCTTTATGTTCTTGAGCATCTCATCACTTTGCTACTTGGTTGAAGGTAGATCAGATTGATTAGTGCCGTCCGAGCTTGACAGTTGATACCGAAGTCTGGATGCAAGGTTATCCAATGAGACATAGTGTTACGCTTTGATTCCTAATTTTTGCCTGGACCACCCTTTCGGGTTTTCAGTCCACCAGGATACCCTTTTTTGCCCAAGCCGCCTTTTCAGGTTTTCGACTTGCCAGGTGTACAGATTTTTTCATTTTCATCCCTTATTTTTGCCCGAACCCTTTTGGTTCGCCGGGAAGCCCTTATTTTTTCCTAGGCCAGTCAACCTAGCGGGTCTTTGATTATGCGTAGTATCTTTTCACTATGTCTGCATTGACGGGGTGAGGAAGGTCGTCACCATCCATGGTGGTTAGAATCATATCTCCTCCTGAGAAAATGTTCTTAACCACAAATGGCCCTTTGTAAGTAGGGGTCCATTTGCCCTTGGGATCACCTTAAGGTAGAATAATGCGCTTAATTACCAGATCCATAACTTGATACTCTTGTCGTCTAACTTTCTTGTTAAATGCCTTGATCATCCGTTTTTGGTACGTATGACCATGACAAATAGCAGTAAGTCCCTTTTCGTTGATTAAGTTCAGCTGATCAAGCCGGGTCTGGATCCAGTCATCTTCGCTCAAACCTGCATCCTTAATGATTCTAAGAGAGGGTATCTGAACTTCAATGGGCAAGACTGCCTCTATACCATATACCAAGGAATAGGGTGTTGCCCCTGTTGACGTCTGTGCCGAGGTACGGTATCCATGAAGAGAAAACGGTAACATCTCGTGCCAGTCTTTGTATGTCACTGTCATCTTCTGCACAATCTTCTTGATGTTCTTATTAGCCGCTTCGACAACCCCATTCATCTTCGGCCGGTAGGGAGAAGAGTTGTGATGCTGTATCTTGAATTGCTCGCAGAGCTCAGTGATCATCTTGTTGTTGAGATTGGTGTCATTGTCCGTAATGATCCTCTCTGGTACACCATATCGACAGATCAGATTGTGCCGAATGAACCGTGCCACAATGTTCTTGGTTACAGTAGCAAATGAAGTTGCTTCAACCCACTTCATAAAGTAATCAATTGCTACCAAGATGAAACGATGCCCATTGGACGCTGTAGGTCTGATCTCGCCGATCATATCAATGCCCCACATTGCAAAAGGCCAAGGTGCCATTAAGACGTTTAGAGGAACTGGAGGTATATGCACCTTATCAGCATAGACCAGGCACTTGTGACATGTCCGAGAATCCTGATAACAGTCAGCTTCCATAGTGAACCAATAATATCCTGCCCGAAGGATTTTCTTTGCCATGGTGTGTCCACTGGAATGAGTTCCGAAAGTACCTTCATGTAACTCCATCATGATTCTTCCTGCTTCAGTCTTATCCACACACCGCATTAAGGTCGAATCATGGTTATGCTTGTAAAGGACGCCATTGCTGATGAAGAACTTTGCTGCGAACCTCCTCAGAAACTTCTTATCCTTAACAGACGCACCCTCGGGATACTCCTGAGTTTCAAGATACCTCTTTACCTCATGAAACCAGGGTTTATCTGTTACCTTTTCAGTCTCAATATCAAAGCAATGTGCCGGTTCTTCCAATTTTTCAATGATGATCCAGGGAGCCTCGTTGTCCCAATTGACCTTGAACATAGAAGACATCGTAGCCAGTGCATCCACCAACTGATTCTCCTCTCTACGGAAGTGTTCAAAGGTTATCTCCTCAAAATGGGGAAGCAACGTCAATACATACTCCTTGTAAGGAATAAGATTTGGGTGTTTCGTATCCCACTTGCCTTTGATCTGACTGATCACGAGAGCGGAATCTCTGAAAACAATCAAGAACTTAATCCTTAGGTCAATTGCTGCTCGAAGACCCATAATGCACGCTTCATACTCTGCCATATTGTTGGTGCAGTTGAAACATAGTCGGGCGGTGAATGGAGTATGAGAGCCTTTAGGAGATATGATCACGGCGCCAATGCCATTACCCAAAGCGTTCGAAGCTCCATCAAAGTACATAGACCATCGGGATCCTTCCTCGGGTCCTTCATCCGGTCCAGGTGTCTCACAATCAGTTATCAACATGATATTCTCGTCCGGAAATTCAAAGTTCATAGACTGGTAATCATCCACTACATGATGTGCCAAATGATCTGCCAACACACTTCCCTTGATTTCCTTTTGAGTTGTGTATTGGATGTCATACTCAGTCAAGATCATCTGCCATCTTGCTATTCTTCCGGACAAGGCAGGCTTTTCGAAGATATACTTAATTGGATCCATCTTTGAAATCAATAGAGTAGTGTGAGTCAGCATATACTGTCTCAGCCGGCGAGCAGCCCATGCCAAAGCGCAGCAAGTTTTCTCGAGCAACGAGTATCGGGTCTCGCAGTCAGTAAACTTTTTGCTAGGTAATACTCTGGAGACTGAATTTGTATGAGCAATGGAATGGCGTCCGTGTCTGGAGCATATCTGAGCTGTAAATAAACTTGAACCTGAATGAATAACAGAATGACTTCTGTGTCTGCAGTGTATCTGTATTGTATCTGAATCTGAATTCTGAATAGGCGACATAATAGCATCCGTGTCTGGAGCATCTCTGAGCTGGGGAAAAAGTAAGAATAAGTGACAGAATGGAAACCGTGTATGGAGCGTATCTGGAATGTATCTGAAGTTAAGATCTGTATGAGTAGCATAATGACTTCCATATATGGAGTGTATCTGTACTGTAACTGAGATCTAAATAGGTGACATAATGACTTCCGTGTCTGGAGTGTATCTTCACTTGAAATTGATAGTTGAATCTGAATGAGAAATATAATGGCTTCTGTATCTGGAGTGTATCTAATCTGTATCATAATTGTTGAAGTCTGAATGTGTGACAGAATGGCATCCGTGTCTGGAGCGTATCCGTACTGTATCGTGACTTTGAATTCTGAATGAGTAATAGAATGACTTCCGTGTCTGGAGTGTATCCGTACTGTATCTAAATAAGAGATCTGAATGAGTAACAGAATGACTTCCGTGTCTGGAGTGTATCCGTACTGTATCTGAAATATTTGAATATCTGTTAAAGATAGCTGTTAATCTTATCCTGAAAAGGATAAAATGTTAGCTGAAACACAAAGTTATGTTGCATGAAATGTATGATGCAATAAAATATGTTTTATCAATGTTTATGATATATGAATGTAATGTATGCGCATGTAAGCTGATTGGCTGTATTGCTGAGGAAAATAAATCCTTGACGGCCTGAGATAATAAAACCCTTGATCGTTGTCGGGGAAAATAAATCCTTGACCGTGCTGCTGGAGTTTCAACATCTTTGATTGCTGAGGATGAGAGATCCTTGGTGACTGTTGGGGATGATAAAATCTTCGACTGCTGCCGGGGAAAATAAATCCTTGACCGCTGTTGGAGATTAAAAATCCTTGACAACTTCTGTGGCAATGTGAGAATCCTTCATGTCTTGGAGTGTTGGCAAAATCTATTGTGAGAGTAATGTCAAACTGCTTGAGAAATCTGCTTGGGAAGTCCAGAGAACTTTGAAGACTTCCACTGGGGGTTAAATAACGGGAATCCTTACTCGACTGGGGAATAGGGAAAACTATGATGATTTCTGCGGGGAACTAAGAATGAGAATCTTCAATCTCCTGGGGAATTTGAATCCTTGGGGACTTCATGCTGGGGAGTCAAGAATGAGAATCTTCGATCTGCAAGGGAATTTGAATCCTTGGGGACTTCATGCTAGGGAGTCAAGAATGAGAATCTTCGATCTGCAGGGGATTAAAAATTCTGACAAATTCATGCTGGGGAGTAATGAAGACTCTGGCAACTTCACTGGGGAATCAAGAATGAGAATCTTCATTCTGTTGGGGAGTAAAAACTCTGCGGGGAAGAAGGCTTCCTGCTGGAGAGTAGGTTCAGGATTCTGGGGGAAAAAGCTATACTGCTGCGGAGTAGCTATCCTGATGGGGAGATCAGGAGTTTGGGTTGTATGCCAATCTACTGGGGAGTTATCCTAGGTTGGGGATAGAAGTTAACTGTTATCTGGTTGATTTCCAGGCTTTGTGATAAACTTGCTGGGGAAATTGGAAGGTTTCCACTGGGGATTGATGGTTTTGACTTGACTGGGGAAGAAGGTTTCATCTCCGCTGAAGGTCTGTCCTTCAAAGTTTTTTGCTCCGATAGGGATTGGGAGTTTGAAAACATAACTCTGATGGGAATTAAGGGTTTGAAATTATAACTCCGCTGGGGATATGCATTTCAAGGTTTTGGCTCTGCTGGGGACATGCATTTCAAGGTTTTGGCTCTGCTGGGGACCTAGATGATGTACTGCAGGGGATTTCTCTTGGAATAGCCTGAAGAAGTTTTCCTATACTTTCAACCTGTCAGTAATTATTCTTTCCCATTTCGTTTATTTGTAACCGGTGATTATATTCTAATGCATATGCTCATTAATAAACCATTGGACGTTTTCAAATAAAACACAAGCATAAAAAAGAAGAAAAGGCAAATAGTTTTCTGCACTTTGAAGTATCTTTGTATTAACTTTGTGTAAGTATTTTGTACAAAGGAGACAGACAACCTAGTAAGAGGACGTTGTCATAAAAAATGAGAAACATTTATACAAAGAAAGATGGCTATGTGTGAAAATTCTATGGGGTTCCCATTCTGCTATAGCCTTCGTAACTCTGAATATCTTGTCCATTCGTTGCTTCTTCTGAAGATGATTGAGTTGATAAGAAGCCCGAAGCTTGTCTGTGAAGAGATTGTCCTTAAAGTGATCCGACGAGACATAGTCATACGCTTTAATTCCCTAACTTTTGCCTGGACCACCCTTTCGGGTTTTCGATCCACCAGGAAACCCTTTTTTGCCCAAGTCGCCCTTTCGGGTTTTCAACTTGCCGGGTGTACAGATTTTTTTATTTATCCCTAATTTTTGCCTGAACCGCCCTTTCGGGTTTTTGATTCACCGGGATGCCCCTTTTTTCCTAGGTGTGTCAACCTAGAGGGTCATTTATGCGTAGTATCTTTTGACTATGTCTGTATTCGCAGGGTGCGGCAGGTCGTCGCCGTCCATGGTGGTTAAGATCATTGCCCCACCAGAAAATATGTTCTTGATTACAAATGGTCCTTCGTAGGTAGGAGTCCATTAGCCCTTGGAATCACTTTGCGACAAGATGATTCGCTTGATTACAAGATCCCCGACTTGATATGTCTGGCGTCTAACTTTCTTGTTGAAAGCTTTGATCATCCGTTTTTGATATGCCTGACCATGACAAACAGCAGTAAGTCTCTTCTTGTCAATTAAGTTAAGTTGATCAAGCCGGGTCTGAATCCAATCGTCTTCACTCAAACCAGCACCCTTCATGATTCTCAAGGAGGGAATCTGAACCTCGATAGGCAAGACAGCTTCCATGCCATAAACTAAAGAGTAGGGTGTTGCCCCAGTTGATGTGCGTGCCATGGTACGGTACCCGTGCAGAGAAAACGGTAACATCTCATGCCAGTCCTTGTAGGTGACTGTCATCTTTTGTATGATTTTCTTGATATTTTTGTTCGCAGCTTCAACATCACCGTTCATCTTTGGCCGATAGGGAGATAAATTGTGATGTTGAATCTGGAACTGCTCACACAAGGCGGTGATCATAGTGTTGTTAAGGTTTGTACCATTGTCAGTGATAATCCTTTTGGGGATGTCGTATCGACAAATAAGGTTTTGCTTGATGAAGCGGGTAACAACATTCTTTATGACGGATGCGAAGGAAGTTGCTTCGACCCACTTGGTGAAGTAGTCAATGGCCACCAGAATGAAGCGGTGTCCATTGGATGTTGTAGGCTTGATCTCCCCAATCATGTTGATTCCCCACATAGCGAATGGCCAAGGAGCTGTTAAGACATTGAGAGGAACTGGAGGTATATGTACCTTGTCCACATAGATTTGACATTTGTGACAAGTCCTGGAATGTTGATGGCAGTCAGCTTCCATGGTAGACCATTAATAGCCTGCCCTTAGAATCTTCTTAGCCATCGTATGCCCGCTAGAGTGAGTGCTAAAGGTACCATTGTGCAATTCAGCCATGATCTGTTCAGCCTCAATCTTGTCCACACAACAGAGCAGAATGCAATCATGATTGCGCTTGTACATGATACCATTGCTCAAGAAGAACTTAGCTGAGAATCTCCTTAAGAACTTTTTGTCATTGACTGAAGCTCCTTCAGGATATTCTTGAGCCTCGAGATACCTTTTGACTTCATGAAACCAAGGTCGGTCCACTACTTCTTCGGTATTAATCTCGTGACAATGTGAAGGTTCGTCCATCCATTCAATGGTTATTTGGGGAGCCTCATTATTCCAGTTAAGTTTAAACATGGATGACATTGTAGCTATAGCATCTTCTAGCTAATTTTCTTCTCGCGGGAAGTGCTCGAAGGTAATCTGCTCGAAATGAGGTAGAAATGTCAAGACATGTTCTTTGTAAGGGATGAGGTTTGGATGCTTAGTATCCCACTCTCCTTTGATCTGACTGATGACCAAAGCGGAGTCCCCAAATACAATCAAAGATTTGATTCCCAAGTCTATGGCAGCCTTGAGACCAAAGATACAAGCTTCATACTCGGCCATGTTGTTGGTGCAGTTGAAGCAAAGCCTAGCAGTGAAAGGTGTGTGGCTACCTTCTGGGGAGATGATTACCGCGCCGATACCGTTGCCAAGTGCATTAGAGGCCCCATCAAAGTACAGGGTCTATCGGGATCCTTGTTCAGGTCTGTCATATGGTCTGAAATCTTTAGCGTTTTCCAATGTCATGATGTCTTCATCAGGAAAGTCGAACCTCATGGATTGGTAATCTTCGACAGCTTGATGGGCTAGATGATCAGCTAGCACACTCCCCTTTATAGCTTTTTAGGTCGTGTACTGTATGTCGTATTCTGTTAGAATCATCTGCCATCTAGCAATCCTTCCAGATAAAGCAGGCTTCTCAAATATGTACTTGATCGGACCCATCTTAGACATCAGCAAAGTGGTATGAGTCAACATATACTGCCTTAGCCGGCGAGCAGCCCATACCAAAGCACAACAAGTTTTCTCGAGCAGTGAGTATCGGGTCTCACAGTCGGTAAACTTTTTGCTAAGGTAATAAATGGCATGCTCTTTTGGCCAGACTCGTCACGTTGGCCCAGTACGCACCCCATTGAATTCTCTAGGACGGTCAGATACATGATTAGCGGTCTTCCTTCGACGGGAGGCATCAAGATGGGAGGTTCTAGTAAATACTCATTGATTTTATCGAAAGCAATTTGACAGTCATCATTCCATTTAACCACCTGATCTTTCTTCAACAGCTTGAAGATTGGTTCACAGGTAGATGTTAGGTGAGAAATGAACCTTGCAATGTAGTTCAGGCGTCCCAAGAAACCTCTAACCTCCTTCTCAGTGCGAGGAGCAGGAATTTCTTGTATAGATTTGACTTTGGCAGGATCAACCTCGGTGCCTTTGTTGCTGACAATGAAACCCAAGAGTTTACCGGACCGGACTCTGAAAGTGCACTTGTTAGGGTTCAGTCTGAGCTTGTACTCATTCAATTTGACAAACAACTTTTGCAGGTGGTCGAGGTGTTCTTCTTATGTTTTTGATCGGGCTATTATGTCATCTACGTAGACTTATATATCATGATGTATCATATCATGAAACAAATCTACCATGGCGCGTTGATAGGTTGCCCCGGCATTCTTCAGTCCGAATGGCATCACTTTGTAGCAGAACGTACCCCACTGTGTAACAAAAGTAGTTTTCTCCATGTCCTCAGGTGCCATTTTGATCTGGTTATAGCTTGAGAATCTGTCCATGAAAGAAAATACTTTGTGTTGAGCTGTATTGTCAACCAAGATGTCAATGTGTGGGAGTAGAAAGTCATCTTTAGGGCTAGCCCTGTTTAAGTCTTTATAATCCACGCACATTCTGATTTTGCCGTCCTTCTTAGGAACGGTCACAATGTTAGCAACCCATTGTGGATAGGAAGTAACAGCCATAAATCCAGCATTGAACTGCTTCATAACTTCTGCTTTGATCTTTTCAGACATGTCAGGTCTCATGCGGTGGACCTTTTGCTTAACTGGTGGACAATCTTCTCTTGTGGGGAGACGGTGAACCACAATATCTGTATCGAGTCCCGGCATGTCTTCGTAAGACCAGGAAAAGACCTCAACATATTCATGTAACAACTGAATTAAGCGCTCCTTGACACTTGGCTCGAGGTTGGCACCCACTCTGACTCCTTTTCTGTCTTCCTCAGTACCCAAGTTGATTGTCTCTAACAGCTCCTCATGAGGTAGAATAGCCCTCTCTTCCTGTTGTAGCAGTCTAGCCAATTCTCACGGCACCTCACAATCTTCCTCACCTTCGTATTCGGCGTGGTAGACCAGATCTTCAGAGTCACTGAAGGCCATAGCAGAATTGTCACCCATTGAATCCGGAATGGAAAGGTACCTGCATTTGTGAGTGTGGGTGTGTGTAAGGGATAGCCACCTTTAAAGAAATAAAATGCAAAAAGAAAGACAATGAACATAAAAGTTTATATGCGAAAATGTCCATGATTCATTAAAATGGAATATGAAGATGAAAAATCAAACCCTTACAAATGGACCTATGTGCCTCGAGTAAGGCACAAGGCTAAAAGTGTACGAATTGTTTGAGAATTATTACAAACCAATATAAATGTTTGAAAGATAAATTACTGCGGTATGAAAGTAATCGAAACAAAGTCTTTTCCTTCCCAGTTGCACAGTCCTCCGTCAACAGTAGGGAAAATCCAATCTTCCAAGTTGCTCTCCTCTTCACTATCCTCCAAAGCATTGACTCCATGATGGGTGATCTTCACTGGTGGTCCTCTAGCACGGGTGCAGCGTACTGTCTTTTGAGCAGAAGAAGTGAACCCCAAGCCGAATTTATCTGATTTGAAAGGAAAGTCTGGAAGTTGCCCCCAGATTATGCTTCCTCCTTCTTCAATTACAGCCTTAGCATCCTTTAAATAAGACATCCGAGGAAGAGGTCTTGTAATCACAGGAGTTGAGGACACTGCCTTGGTCACTGCTATCTCTTCAGAAACTTCTTCGAAGTGTTGGAAAGGGGTCTCGTTGAATTCGCCATCCAATTCTACATAGCGGAAAGAATTTAGATGACTTATCATGTATTCCTCTTCGCCATGAACAATTATAATTTTCCCTTGGACAGGGTATTTGAGCATTTGATGCAGAGTAGAAGTGACGGCTCCAGCATTGTGAATCCAGGGTCTTCCCAACAAGCAAGAATAGGAAGGACGGATGTCCATCACATAGAATGTGGAGTTGAAGGTTTCAGTTCCCACTTTAATCGGGATGTCCACCTCCCCATGGACCATCCTTTTAGAACCGTCAAAGGCTCTGACAATGATATTGCTGGATTTCAGGGTTAGGCCTTCACAATCCAACCTATCCAAGGCTTTCTTCGGCAAGACGTTCAACGAAGAACCAATGTCTACCAGTACGTGTGCTAGAGTAGTCCCTCTATATTCCACCGAAACATGCAAAGCGTCATTATGTTTTCTCCCTTTAGATGTTAAATCGGCATCAGAGAATCCTAGACCATTGTCAGTTGTTAAGCTAGCTACACATTCCTGGGACTGATCCGCGGAGGTTTCCTGGGGCACATGGGCCGTCTTCAAGAATCTTATCAAAGCTTTAGCATGAGCTTCTGAACAAAGCAGCAGGGCCAACATAGAGATCTTTGAGGGGGTTTGCCCTAGTTATTCCACAACATCATAATCGCTTTTCTTGATTATTTTCAAAATCTCTTCCATTTCTTTTTGAGAGGTTTCAGGGATGATCAACGACTGAGCCCTCGTCCTGACGGGCTCTTCTTGGATCCCTTTCCCTCTATCATCATCAGCAGCAGAGGGGACAACCACAGGAGTTACAATTTCTTCAATAATTGGAGTTCTCGCAGATATGTGACCGGTACAGGAGGAACCTTAGGAGCAGCTGAGGGTCCAAAGGTTGCCTTTGGAGGCGCAATCTCTGGAGAGAAAATTCTACCACTGCAGGTGATTTTGCTTGTTCCAACAATGTTTCCAATGTAGGAAGTTCTTCATTAGAACTCTCTTTAGTTGATTCAATTTGTTTAATACCGTGGTAGTAGATTTCTCCACCATAGTTCTACGGTATTGATTTGTCGGACTTGTACGGGACGGGCCCGGGCATAGTTATCTTCAAAGGTGAAATCTTCAGAGTGAATGTAATCTTAACAGGTCTTTTGGAGACCTTGGAAAGATTGGCGGATATGGTTATTATTGATACATAATTGACAGGGGTCGGTGTAACAGGAGTCTTTTCAAAAAGGATTTATTGGTTATCCATTAGGCGTTGGATGCCTAACTTCAACAATGGACAGTCGGTTGGTAAGGATGAACAAAGGCAGCAATCTTCTTTACAACCTTGGAAAATCCCAGCCTTCAGCAAATTCAACTTGATTATCGGTAGCGGAGTCATCAAATCATCAACAGTAGAAGCAAAAAGATCTTCTTCAACAGCATGGGCATTGTGGCCATGCTTTGGCATTGGAGCAGAGATTACATTCGGCTTTTCAGGGGCGTCGAATTCAACTTCTTTAGCGTCTATCAAATCCTGAATCTTATTCTTGAGGGCCCAACAATGGTTGGTGTCGTGCCCCGGGCTGTCTGAATGATAAGCACACTTGGCGTTCGAATGGTAGTAAGGAGAAGCTGTATTCGGATTCTTCGGGGCCTCTTTCAGACTGGTAAGGTTTAACTTTAAGAGATGGGGTAGAACTTGAGCAGGAGTCATGTTTATTTGGGTGAATTACCGTACAGGCCTTTCCGCCCTTGCTTGGTTGGTTCTTGGTTGATTGTTTCTGGGCTGATCAACTGCAGACTTCTGAATCATTACGGACCCCACTGTTGGCGGGCGCTCAACTCTTCCTTGACCTCTTTGGGAGTAGATAGCCGAGACTTCTTTCTTTGCTGGAAAAGTCTTTTTGATGGCAGCGGAAGCAGATGCATCCTTTTGAATTTTCCCGCTCTTTATGCCAGCTTCAACTCTTTCACCAGTCAGAATTAACTCGGTGAACCCCACAGACGAACTTCCAATCAAGTGGTTAAAGAAAGGACCTGACAGAGTCCCCAAGAACATATCCACAAGCTCTCTTTCAGATAAAGGTGGTTGTACTCGTCCAACCAAGTCTCTCCATTTCTGGGCATACTCTTTGAAACCTTCATTTGAGACCATACCCTTACTCTGTAATTGAGTACGGGTTGGTGCTACGTCCGTATTGTATTGGTACTGCTTGTAGAAGGCGACTGCCAAATCTTCCCAATTATGCACATCAGACCTCTCCAATTGGTAAAACCAATCCAGCTGCGTTCCCGAAAGACTGTCCTGGAAAAAGTGGACCCACAAGTCCTTGTCAGAAGAATGTGGTTGAATTTTCCTGACATAAGATCGCAGGTGCATCTTTAGGCAAGACACCCCATCGTACTTAGCAAACAGAGGTACTTTGAATTTAGGAGGGATTACAATCCCAGAAACCAACCCTAGTTCCTCAAAATCCATCTGAGGCACTCTCTGTATCTCCATGACAGCTAGACGCTCTTCCAAGTTTTTGTATTTGTCATCTGCAGGAGGATACTGCTGTTCAGAATAGTCTTCATCTTCTTCTTCTTCTTCTTCTTCTGCTTCAGAATTAGATTGCACTTCCGTTCCTTTACCTTTTCCTACCCCTTCATCAGATGTTGAGGGGAAATCCAGGACCCTTCTGGCTTGACCTTCAAATCTTCTGCCCAAGGTAGCCACACCAACTCTCTTCTTTTTCTTTTTCTCTTTTTCCTTCTCTAGTAGAGTCTTGAGCTCCTCCTTCCCCTTGGCCAAGGCCAGAAGTAGCTGCTGAAACTGTGAATTCTGAGCTTGTAAGTCTTTAACCGTTTGTTCAATATCCATCTTGCTGAAATAAACATCAGAGAGATGAGGAAACTTGGTGTGAAGACCTGTTTATGCATATGATGAATGATATGTATTCATGTAATGTATTCAAGGATTCAGAAATTCAAATTTGTTTTAAACAAAAAAGAAACACACGTCATATTAATAAGATAGAATTTGATAGTACATCAATGCCCTATGGGCAAAATAATACAAAATTCTAATTTAAAAAGCCGTTGCGCATCCTCTTTGGTGCAATGTAGGTGTTGAGAGTCTGCTCTTCGTGAAGTTGACGAGTAAGTTCCAAAACCTTCTTCTCGCTTGCGTAGAATTGGGCTTCGAAAGTATCGCGCTCTCCCTTGAGCTGTATCTAACTCCTTTGTAAATCTTCAAGTGATGTTGGCATGTCAGGATGTAGGAGGGTGTATGGAACCTCTCCTTCCATAACAGGCTCTATAATCACAGGCAAAATGTAGGGGTAAGGCATCATAAGACTTTGGGCGCGGGTTCGTACCCACTTGACGTAAGGCTCAAGAGGGATGGAATTCTTGTGTCCAAAGGTCTTATTGTCTTCCTTGTTGGGCATCCTCCAAGCTCGGATGAACCTTTGTCGAAGTCCTTGATCGTCGTTGTCGAAGTCAAAAACCAAATCTGGAATCAGCATGTCATGTGGGACATCCCTTCGGGCATACCCAAACTGTCTCAGAGCCAAGCAAGGGTTGTAGGTAATGCCTCCCCTAATGCCAAGTAGAGGGACATTAGGGAATTCCCCACAACGGTCAATGATAATAACATTCTCTTTTGATCGAGAACAACAATGAATATCTGAATGTGTAAGGGTCATCAACCGTTGTGACCACCTCAAACCTTGCTCATTCTTCAAAACTGATTGGGGAAGATGAGAAATAAACCATATTGTTAGTAGAGGAGTGCAACACATGAGAACACCTCTCTTCCTCATTGTTCGAGTGTGAAAAGAGTGGAGGATATCCCTAAGCAATGTAGGCACCGGGTTGCGAGCCATGAAGATTTTGACAGCACTCACGTCTATAAGCTGGTCAGGGTTTGGGAACAAGACCAACCCATAGATGAGAAGAGCTACAATCTCCTCAAAAGCTTGTAAGTCCAATGAATTCCAGCAGCTTTAGGCCTTCACAAACAGAAACTTTGCCAAGAAACCCTTGACACCACTTCTAGTTTCCCAATGGCCTATGACATCAGATGGTTGTAAGTGTAGGGCTTGAGCAACATCTTCAGGCTTTGGATCTCTTTTCGGACCGTTGAAAGGTAGTTGATGGAGAATAGGAATCCTCAAGAGTTGAGAAAATTCCTCCAAAGTAGGCACCAGCTGGTAATCAGGAAAGGTGAAGCAGTGGTGTAGGGGGTCAAAGAACTGGAAGAGAACTTTCACCATGTCTTCTTAGGTGTTGGTGTTGACTAATTTGAGAAGACGACCATGCCTCTCGGTGAATGGAGAATTCTCAGGAATCCTTGAAGCTAGCTCCTTGAGTTGAGGAGGAATTCTTACAAGGTTGACTTGGATAGTTTTCCTGCGAAGTGAATCCATTACCTACAAAACAGAAACAAAGATGAAGATCCAAAATCCTTGAAATGGTTAGTGGATGCATATGATGCTTCATGATGTCCATGATGTTATGCACAAGTATATGTGTACAAATAAATCATACAAGTTCCTAGTTTCAGGCTTGCATGGGGTTTCATAGGTAAGTACCCTCTTGAAGTTTAGTTGGCTCAACCTGTCCTAGAAATAGTAACCGGGTTCTAAGGAGCTCAATATCACTGGATTATTTTGTGTTCATTGTTTCAGTTTAGCCACTTTACTGGCGACCAAAATATTTCAAGAAAACAACCCTCAATGAGTGTAGTATCGAGTATCTACCAACTTCAGACTGCACCAAAGCCGGTCATCTCACTACATCCTAAAAGGCCAAGTTGGTCAAGTAAAGGTTCTAAAAGTCCATTAGTGCTTCATGACATCACTCAGCGGCCCCGTATTCTCTTTTATTAACTCAAAGGCTACCGGTACCCACAAATGTGATGCACTAATATAGCTATTTCTTAGACCATGTCGGTATACCCCGTACAGTTTCCACAACGTATTGCTATTTACTTATGAATGTTTCCCAAATCCGGGTAGAGGATTCAAACCCAAACAATAGAACCAAAATGTAAAGCATACAAGTCAAACAAGATAAGCATGCAAAGGTGATCTAAAAACCCCAAGGTAACCCCAATTTTCTGATTGTCCCAAGCAGAGTCGCCAGTTCTATGATGCGGTGGGAGAACTGACTTGAGGTTTTGCGTTTGTGTTCGCAAATGTTTCGGTTTAGCAAGAGTCGCCACTGACTTTTATTTTATCCAAAAGGAAAGGTAAAAAAGCACAGGAAAGACCTTTGAGATTGTTTTTGGGTTCGGGGGGTAGATTATGAAAAGGGAAGGTGCTAGCACCCTTTTCATCCATGGTTTTCCATGGGCTCTTAGTTACTTGTTTTAGATCACTTGCTTTGCTTTTTCAATTGTTTGAAATGGTGCTTTTGTGTGTGGTTTTGAAAGTATTTTGAAAAGAGGCTTTTGTTTAGGCAACCTTTGTAATGATTCTTGTTTGAATGTATACAAAGGTGTTTGTCTTTTGAAAAATGTTTCTATTTTTGAAAGTTGTTTGGAAATGTGTTGTGTGTTTTTGAAAATAGCAAGGATGGTTTGAAAGAGATCAAGTAACTATGAGTTGTCTACCCTACTCAAAAGTCTTTCCTACATATTTTTAACCCTTTGACATTGTTGTTTTACCATTGCATTTTGTAAACAACCCTATCTTTGGATGTTAAACGGGACGGGCGTGGGTCATCTTATGACCATGATAACAATATTGCCAAGTATCTTAGCAAGTTTTTGAGGAACTAGATCATTTTTGTTTAGGCAACCAAGATAGCGTCATCGAGGGACTATGATCTTTTTGATTGATTTTGTTTTGCCAAGATACCTACCCTAGGGGTGCTTGTGTGAGATGTGTTTCATTTTTCATGCATTTCTTGTCTTGCATTAAGTCATGCTATTTGTTTTGATTTTTGGTCTTTAAATACAAAAACCTAGTTTACTATCATGGTATATGAAAGCGATAAAATGCGTAAAGTAAATCTAAGCTATTACAACATTATTATGGGGAGAGGGATACAAGTTTTGAATAGGGGGATATTGCTCAAAATAAAATCCTAATTTACTATTACAACCCAATTGAATTTATATACAATAAATAAATAAGAAAATATTTAAATATGCAATAAAATGTAAATATGCAAAATGTTTTTTTGTATTTGTTTTATTCATGAGAAAATAAGTTTATTCAAGTCTTAAAAATAAGAAAATAAAATGATTATTTTTGAAAGGGTGAAAACCCTAATTTTTGGTTTAATAGAAAATATATATTCTATTATTATTTATTTCATTTATGTACAAGAAAATAAATAAAAATATATACAAGAATGTTAAAAAATAAAATATGTGAGAAAATAATATTTTAAGTGTATAAATAATAAATATAAAAATGTATGATATTTTTATTTTATTTGCAAGTTTATTTAAGAAAATAAATTATATTAACCTAATAAACTATTTTTATGTCAAAAAAAATAATAAAAATAATAAAATAAAATGCAAAAATTAAGAAAATATTTTTTAGGATTTTTCAATGTTTAGAATAAATAAATAAAGTCAGAAAATATAAATATGCAAGAAAATATAAAAAAATATAAGAAAATGCAAAAGGGGGTGCATAAAGTAAAAGGGGGGTGCCAAAAGAAGCAGGCCCAAGGTGCCCAGGCCCATGACACACTTCATCCCTGTCCTTGCTCCTCCGTCCCAAACGCGTGCCTTCTGTTACTCAAATCTGTTCTCTCTATTGCTTGCATGAAATCAAAAATTTACAACATGAAAGTTATAGCATTTTCAATCACGATTCCAACCATATCCATTTTATGACCTAACTCTCAAAGGACAGAGAGAATTTTAATGGCCCTAAATTTTAACCTAAAATTTTCAGCATGTTCATCATCCAAATTCTCCTAGCTCAGTTAATATAAAATAGAACTATGCATATGTACAACTCAAGCACATTAAAGACTACATTTTTGCTTCACAAACCTAAGCCAAAGGATGTCTAAATAGAGAGATAGAAACTTAGAAAATACCTTGTTTAGTTGAGTTTGGCTATGGCAATGTAGCAACTTTGAGTGAGGCTTGAAGTACTTGTGAGCTTGCTTGAAGTTCCCTTAACCTTTCCCAATGCTCAGCTTGCTTTGAAATGGCTTGAATCTTCTTGTAGAAGTTAACCTGCAAACTCAAAAATTGAAAATGGTGAAGCTTGAAAATGAGGCTACAGTTGCCGAACAATGGCTTGGATAGTTTAGGTGTGATGTATGGAATATGTCTGAAGTGGTTCCAAGCAAAACGCACGAGGGAATATGGAAGTGGCTTGGTGTTTGCAGAAGTTGCCCTGTTTTGGGCAGAAATGGGGTTTTCTGTGTTAGAGGGTGTTTTAGAGCTTAGCAAATTGTGTTTTAGGTTTGTTGCAATATGCTGAGGTCGTTTGAAATGAAACAAAGGCTTGGTTTTATTAGATACAAGAGTTATGTTCACTTTTGCAAGTTTTCTTGTTTTTGAAGAAAAGGTGAGTTGACAAAGCTCAAAGCATGTACAGGCTAGCTCAAGGCCTGCTGAGAGTTGGTACCAATTTCCTGATATTTGTGGACTTTGTTTGCAGCAAAAGGTTTGGTCCATGGCTCAAGATAAACAAAGTTGCTAAAAGTATGCTTTATCAAAGTAGCAATGCAACCTTTATGCCATTTTTGGAATAATTCTTTGTACAGAGCTTCAAAGATCAAAACAATGCCATTGTCCAATGTATTTGCATTTAATTTATGAGTATAGAAAGGATTAGAACCTGTAAACCAAGTACAAGCATGCTTCAAAATGATTTGCAAGTTGTAACATGGTGCAAAATGCCTTGGACAAAAGTGAGAAATTGTCATTTTCTTTTCTTCGATTCTCCATAACCATAAATGATCTTCGAGAGTTCTTGGACATTTTGGAAAGCTTGTAATATGCTCTATAATACATATTTGAAATGAATTTTGATATTCCACTGTGAACTAGCTGAAAAGTTGCCATGAAGTTAGGTCAAAAATCTGCCTAAACTAGGGCAAAATTTCACTAAGTTAAAAAGTTTATGGACCCTTATTCACAAAATTATAACTTGAGATCCAAGCATCTTTTGGGAAAACTTTGTGAATCAAAATTGTAGATTTTGTGGAGAACTACAACTTTCATGTGAAGTTTTCTTTGAATCCAATTGCATCATGGTGAAAAAGTTGGGAAAAGTTGGGAAAAAATAAGAAATTTTCATAACTTAGAAAATTTCTAAGTTATGAAAATTTTCAAACTTAAACCTTAATTTTCAAAATTAGGTTTCTTGGTGAATAGGTTTCATGTTTTGACACATATTGTTGAAAAATGACCCTTGGCACTTGATTTTGACCAAAAAGTCAAAGTTTGACTTTTCAGTGTATAGTTGATTTTTGATCAGTTGACTGGAAAATTCATCTGTCAATCCAATGCATTTGAGATCTTTTGAACCTTGTGGTTAGGTAAAGATGATGCCATTGAGTCCTTGAAACCATGTTTGAACCCAATTTTCCATTGGCTAGGAGAAAAATCAGAAATTGCCCTTCTACAGTCAAAACCCTAATTTTGACCATTTTGCCCTTTTGATGATCTGATCAAATTTCTTGAGGAGTTGTGGTCCAAACTTGATCAAATGGTTCATAGGAGCCTAGAATGTTGACGTGGATAAAAAATTATGAGGTTTGACTGTAAATTGGCCATGGTTTACTTTTTCCCCAATTCAGTTGATTTTTAGGTCAACTGTCCAATTGACTGGGCAAAAATTTGACTCAAGGCTTGAAACTTGATATGAGAAATCTTAGAGGTCCAACATGAAGTATGGAAGTCACATGAGGCATTGGAAGTCCAAAAATCCCTGTGCAAACTCAAACTCTAATTTCAGGTCAATAGTGCAAGGAAATGTCTTGAGCTGAGTAAACCCTAATCTGGTCTTGAGTCCAAAGAGTCTTGTGAGGAAAATCTTGATAATATGGGAGGGAAAATTTTGGGGTACAACAGAGACATCCCAACCATAAATGGTTGAAGAGTTCCATAGGCCATTAAGACTAACTGAAGCATTCTTCTAGAAGGTTCGTACAAGGTTTGGATAGATGGGTCCTTTAACCAGAAGAGAGAGATAGATATTCCATTCTTGGAGAAGGATGGAAGCATGGAAATTTGGACTAGCGCCAAAAGGACTTGGATGGATTTACTTGATGACTTCCAGAAGATCATCATCTCCATGAAAGGTTCTTTGGTTTGAGGTGATAAACATTTTTAGAGAGGTTTTTGGAGATTTGTGAAGAGAAAATAATTGAGAGACTAAATATTGGGCGAGGATGAGAGGAAATAGGAGAGGTGACAAAGATTTAGATATGTATTACGCATAAGATTTTCTAAGGATTTGTAGACAGATTAGGACACAATTTTTAAGGCTAGGGTTAGAGGAGATACTAGTAAGCCTAGGGAATTCCATCATGAAAAAGACTTATATATATATATATATATATATATATATATATATATATATATATATATATATATATATATATATATATATATATATATATATATATATATATATATATATATATATATATATATATATATATATATATATATATATATATATATATATATATATATATATATATATATAAAGAAAGTTACATTTATTACAGTGTCGCGCTAGCAGACTGGTTTTTGCTTTGTTCAAATTTTTATCACTCCGAGATATTTTAATTCTTACATAGTTTCTTATTAGGATCTAACTAGTGATCATTTACTTTGACCCTTGTTAGAGCATTTTTTTTTAGATATATTAGTTATTTACAAGAAACAATTTCAGAGAGTTATTAGTCATAACATGATCTTTTCATTCAGTCATAGAGGACATACACACATCATTTAAACAAGCAAGATAACACACATATTACTTAAAAAGCCCTCATAACCTACTTTTTGATGGACGCAGATTAAGCACAGACTAGACTTCAAAAACTTCACATCTTTCTTCCACAAGAGCATCGTTAGGTCCATTTTGACTAATTTCTTCAATGATCTCTGCCTTAAAAAGGAGAGCTGAGAAAACTCTTCCATAAGGAATGAAGGATAGATGTTGATTTCTGGAGGCAGCAACTGAGTTTCGGAGAAAGTTGAAGATGGTTTGGGGAATATTTATCCTAACATAATGCATCATACAATAAATCAGAACCCTGTCTTCATTAGTCAGAATATGCATATTTACTCCTCTGGGACGAAATTTTGTCACGAGGAGTTGAAACCATATGGCAGTAGTAGGAAGGAGATTTTCAGGATTGTTTGGATCAAACATCTCAGAGGGATCATGAATAGATCTGATACTTTCTTAAAGAACATGAGTATTTGGAATTGCTTCAATAATAGTACCTTCTTGAGTGCACCCTATTACAACATCAATTGATGAGGGTGTGATGGTTATGGGTTTTTTTAAAGATAATTGAGGATATAGAAACATCGTCAACATAAACATACATCCAAAACTCATGGATCAGATAAGGGTAGATAGGTCCATGCAACATAATGATGTAGCAAGACCATCCCTGAAGAGTAAAGCTTTCAGTGAGACTAAAAGTAGCATTGTTGAGATGAGGACGGAGTTCAAAGATGACTTCAAGAATTTCTTTGAAACTTTGATATGTTATTACAACCATTTGGAAGAGAGGGATGACACCAAATGAATTGATTGGGAATTTAAGTAGATGTGAGTAAGCTTAACTGATTGGCTAAAAATGATATGAAAAGATGTCAGAGGATATTGGAACAATTATTCCTTTACATGAGGTTTTATCAGGTGGAAGAAGGATAAGACTGAATGATTTGATAGACAAAAAGGTATATATTGAACTAACAACTCAATAAATGAAAACTTGTGAGGAAGGGTATATTACCATTTTCCAAGGAAAGCAACAGAAGACGTGCAGATGCCTAGAAGGAATAGGTATAGACGCACATAAAGGAGAATTTTTAGGAGGGGGAGAATAATACTTAGAGTTAGGTTATTCAACTCAGTTACTTAATTTTTGTTAATAATTTTTAGACGAATTCTTTTAGTTTTTAATTTGTATGTATATTTCTTCGAGATTTATTTAGACTTTTCAATACTTCTAAAGAAAATAAAAGTAACAAAACAATTATTTGAAGCTGAGAATGGGTTTAGAAAAAGAGTTCGTACATAGAAAGTAATATTAACAAGTTGAGAAAACTCAATGATACTGAATAAAAAACTTGTCTTACGATAATTTAAATAAGTAATCTTTCTTGAGTAGGATAACTTCTAACTGGTAGAAGTATCTATTAGTAATTTGTTTAGAAAGTGTGTAAATACTAACCTGAGATTTTGTCAACGAGCTTGTTTCTGCACAACACTTAGCAAGAGTTTCCTCTTTTCAAAAGTCTTTCACTCTGCCCACGGTGAAAGTAATGATGTATGTGCGTGTCTTTTGTTTTGATTTTTAAGATCATTAATAAAAGTTGTTTTTGATTTCTAAATTGTGTCTTTATTTTGTGTTTTTCTTGGAAAACAGTAATCAGAAAAAATACTTTCAAAATAAATAATAATTGTAAATAAAAATCTTCATAATCACTTGTTACATGTGTCTGTTTCTAAAATTAATCATAAATCATATGTGCAGATTAATTAAAAGACCCATTGAGTGCAATGATCCTTCACCCTCTCCCAACTTTGAATATCCTGTATATGTGGCTGAAGAAGAAGAATATGATGAAATCCCAGAAGAGGTTTCAAGGTTTCTCAAGCGTGAGGAAAATGCCATTCAGCCGTATAAAGAGCCGCTGGGGACGATTAACTTGGGTTCAGAGGAAGATCCAAAAGAAGTCAATATTGGGGTACTGCTTCATCCCTATGTGATGAGTAGGTTGATTGAGTTGCTGAAAGAGTTTGTGGATATCTTTGCTCGGTCTTACCAAGACATGCATGGTTTGGACACCGATATTATGGAACATTATTTGCCGCTAAAGCTAGAATGTCCACTAATCAAGCAGAGGATGCGAATAACTCATCCTGACATGACATTGAAGATTAAAGAAGAGGTTTTGAAGCGAATTGATGCTGGTTTTCTTGTGACATCAGTGTACCCTCAGTGGATTTCCAATATTGTTCTAGTACCAAAGAAAGATAGAAAAGTCCACATGTGCGTTGATTATATAGATTTAAATAAAGCAAGTCCAAAAGATGATTTCTCATTGCCACATATTGATATATTAGTTGATAGCATAACAAAATTCAAAGTGTTCTCATTCATGGACGAATTTTCCAGATACAATCAAATTAGGATGGCTCCTGAGGACATGGAAAAAATAACATTCATCACACCCTAGGGAATATTCTGTTACAGAGTGATGCCTTTAGGGTTGAAGAATGTTGGTGCAATGTGCCAGAGGGCTATGACAACCATATTCCATGATCTGATGCATAAAGAAATCGAAGTATATGTTAATGATATGATCTCCAAATCTCAGACTGAGGAAAGGCATATGGAAAACTTGTTGAAATTGTTTCAGCATTTAAGGAAGTATCGTCCCCACTTGAATCCAAATAAGTGTACTTTTGGTATTCGTTCAGGAAACCTTGCTCACCAACTAGTTAATGATTATCAGTCTATTAAGTTTGATTTCTCTGGTGAGGATATGATGTATTTAAAAGTTAAAGATTGTGATGAACCTTTTCCTGAAGAAGGTCCTTATCCTGAATCTCGATGGGGTATGGTGTTTGATGAAGATGTAAATGCTTATGGAAAGGAAATTGGTGCCATGATTATCACTCCCCATGGGTCAAATATCCCTTTTACTGTAAGGTTGACATTTGATTGTGCCAATAACATGTCAGAGTATGAAGCTTGTATTATGGGTCTTGAAGAGGCTATAGATCTCATAATCAAATTTCTTGATATATATGGTGATCCAGCTTTGGTAATAAATCAGATCAAAGGAGAATGGGAGACTCGTCACATTGGCTTGGTTCCCTACAAAGATTATGCAAGAAGATTATTACCTTTCTTCAATAAAGTTGAATTCTATCATATTCCCAGAGATGAGAATCAGATGGCAGATGCTCTAACCACCTTGGCTTCCAGGTACTAAGTGAATGCTTGGAACGATGTACCTCATATTACAGTTTGACGTCTTGATAGACCAGCTCATGTGTTTGCTACAGAGGGGGTGTCAGATGAAAAACCTTGGTATTATGTTATTAAGCACTTCCTCCAGACTCAAGAATACCCGCTTGGTGTGTCGAACAAAGATAGGAAGACATTGAGAAGGTTGGCAAGTAGCTTTTTACTCATTGAAGATGTGTTATACAAAAGAAATTATGACATGGTCTTGCTCAGATGTGTGGATAGACACGAAGCAGGCACGTTGATGCATGAGATCCATGAATGTTCTTTTGGTACCCATGCCAATGGACATTTGATGGCAAAGAAGATGCTTAGGGTAGAAAACTATTTGCTGACAATAGAATCTGGCTATTACAAATTTGCGAAGAAGGGCCATAAATGTCAGATTTATGCTGACAAGATTCATGTGCCTCCACACTTCTCAATGTTATTTCTTCCCCATGGCATTTTTCTATGTGGGGTATTAATATGATTGGAATGATTGAACCCAATGTGTCAAATGGATACCGTTTCATCTTAGTGGCAATTGACTACTTCACAAAGTGGGTGGAAGCATCTTCCCATGATAACATCACCAAGAAGGTGGTAGTACGCATTATCAAGAATAATCTTATATGTCGGTATGGTGTGCCAAGTAGTATTATCACTGATAATGACTCAGATTTGAATAATAAGATGATGAAAGAACTTTGTGAAGAATTCAAGATTGTCCATCACAATTCATCTTCTTACAGGCCTAAGAAGAATGGGGATGTTGAAGTCGCTAATAAAAATATTAAGAAGATTATCCAAAAGATGGTTGTTACCTATAAGGATTGGCATGAGATGCCCCATTTTGCTTTGCATGGGTATCGTACATCCGTCTGCACTTTAATAGGGGAAACCCTATTCTCTTGTGTATGGTATGGAAGAAGTGATCCCCGTTGTGGTTGAGATTCCCTATTTGCGTGTAATAATGGAAACCAAGTTGTCAGAGGCTGAATGGATCCAAAACAGGTTTGACCAATTGAATTTAATTGAAGAAAAGAGAATGACGACCTTGTGTCATGGTCAGTTATATTAGAAAATAATGAAGAAAACTTTTGATAAGAAGTTCAAGCCTCGTGAATTCAGATAAAGCGACCTCATGCTCAGAAAGATCATGTCTTTTAACGCTGATTCTAGGGTAAGTGGACTCCTAATTATGAAGGTCCATATGTTGTCAAGAAAGCCTTCTCTGGTGGTGCATTGATTCTCGAAACTATGGATGATGAGGAGTTCCCACGTCCCATGAATGCTGACGCAGTGAAGAAATACTTTGCCTAAAGAAATAAAAGAAAGGATCACTAAGTTGAAAACCTGAAAGGGAGGCTTAAGAAAAAAAAGCGTCTCGGTAAGCTGAAACCCCGAAAGGGCGGTCTAGGAAAAAGTTAGAGACATAAACATAATAAATTTTCCTCGTAGGTTGAAAATCTGCAATGGTAACCTAGGAAAAAGTTAGGGATTTCCTAGCAAGTAACTACATTAGACAAGAATTGATCATTGAAGCAACAATATTCTCAGATTCTCGTCACACTTCAACTGAAGCATATGCTCAGGAGTTCAAAGTTGTTAGGGAGAATAATGGTCATTGTGTTTCAATGTTCTTTTCCATGTATTTACCATTTTCCAAAACTTTGTAATCATCCATGGAGTCACTGCATTTGCGGACTACCATTCTATTAATAAAGTTTTAGCCTTTAACCAATTCTTTGTAGTTCTTATTTTATTCTTCTTACAAAAATTACATTTATTATTGATATTAATTTTCAAAACAAAAAGACTTAATAATAAAAACATGTTTTTGAAAAGAATTTGCAAATTACTTTTTACTTCAATTTTGTGATTTAATGGGAAAAAAGTAGTGGTTCGATGGACAAACTCCAAATGAAAAGATTCCCCAAGAAGTATCCCGAGTTACTCTCGCTGATATGCGCATATCCTACTTGTGTTTGTTGGATTTCATACCAATTGACATGTAGTGTGGTGTTGGGTTTGTGATCCCTTTTTCCCTAGTTGAATTCTGGTTCATATTTTCTCCAAATTGTTATACGGTTTTGGGTTTGGGTGGTTTGATACTTCTATCCCATATTCCCCCAGTCAGGTCTTGATGCGGATTGCTTTAGTTAAGTGTGATCCTTTCCCCAGCTGGGTTGTGATCAAGCGGAGATTGTAAAGTTATGAAGCCTTTGCTCATTTGTTGGATTCTTTCTCCCTTTGTGTGTTGAGAATTGATGTAGAATTTCTTGCAGAGCATTATTCTCTCTAGTTATGACATTGTTATTGTTGTGTGCTCCCCAAGTAGCCGAACAAGGACAATATCTTTTCTAAGAAGTGTTGAAACAACTGTCAAATTTTTAGGTTTTCTCTCGCCAAGTGTTGAGTTTGATTTAAAATCTCCATAGTTTTGACTTCTTGCTGTGATGTTAACTTCTTAATTCCCCAGATGAATAAAAATAATGCTTCCCTCTAAAGTTGTTGTCCCATGAAGCTTCATAGATTTTACCCATAGAAGTTTGCACAACCACTATTCTTGATATTAAAGAATGTATTTGGGCTCCCCTCGACGATGTGGCATTTTCCTCCCTAATGAAGTAAATACGGCATCCCCAGTTGAAGTCCGGACGATGTGGCATTTCTTCCCTAGTGAAGTCAGTACAACATCCCCAGTTGAAGTCTGGATGATGTGGCATTGTCTTCCCTAGTGAAGTCATTACGACATCCCCAGTTTAAGTTCGAACGATATGCCATTGTCTTGCCTAGTGAAGTCGGTATGGTATCCCCAGTTGAAGTCTAGATGATTTGGCATTGTCTTCCCTAGTGAAGTCTGTATGATATTCCCCGGTGAAGCTTGGAGGAAGGTGTTATATCCCTACAACTATTTTGGTTTATTACTATCAAATTTTTCTTTGATTATTTTTTAAGTCATGTTTCTTCCCAGTGAAGTTAAGTCTTAAAGTAGGACTTTGATTCCTCAGTTGGTGCTTACTTTGTTATGGATTTTTTTCATCCTAGATGTGATTTAGCCGAGTTTTGTCCTCACCCAAGTTGGTTTTGTTTGGTTATCCCCAGTGCAGTATGTATGTTTTGTCAGAATATACATGATAACATTCATACACTCATACTACATCATGCATAGCTAAATTAAAATTCATTGCTCATTTGCATTATTGATGTTTTTGTTGGCATATTATCCTCTTTTCAGAGTTTTGTTATTCTCTCTCCAATAGAGTGTCAACCTTAAGCAAAAAGTGTATATCTTTTCAATTTCCCCACTGAGTTATCCCTCGTGAAAATTTTTTCCTTTAGCCTTCCTACCCAGCTCATTATCTAGATAGAATTCGATCCTTATTTGAGTTTATTCCTCATTAGATGATGTCTTGGTTGATTGTTTCACTCTGGTTTGTTCATGGTTTGAATTTATGGTCCCCGGGAGCAATGTTACTCTGACTCTATAGGTTGTGAGCCCTGAATTGGGAATGTGCATTTATTTTGTACAAGAAGACTTTATCCCCTCAACAAGAATGTGTTGGTATTTCCCGATGAAATCAAGATTCATTTCTCAGCAGTGTTATTGCAATCTTTTTTGTAACAACAAATGGAGGTCTCTTTATTTGAGCAACCTATACTTCCCCAGTAAGTCTGTTAATTCCTGAGAAGATGTTTTTACTCTGATGAATGGTAGTTCTGATACGATTGCAGAACCGGTTGTTTAACACTGGTTTGTGTTTTTTGTTCGCAAATGTCGGGGTAAGCAAGATTCTCCACCGACTTTTCTTTTATCCAACAAAGGAAAGGGTGAAAAAACAAAAAAAGACCCTTTTTCCAGATTTTCTGAGTAACGGGGATAGATTATGGAAAGGGAATGTATTATCACCCTTTCCATCTGTGGTTTTCAACGGGCTCTTAGAGGTTTGCTTATTTTGAAAACTATTTGTGTGTTTATGGTTTTGAAAGTTTTTTGTTTGCTTTATGGTAACTCTTGTATCAATCCTTAAGAGTGTGATAAAGAGTTTTTGGAAAGATTTTTTTTGAAAGTGTGTAAGTGTGAAAATTTCAGGTTTGAGCAAGTACTTAAGAACAGTCTACCTACTCGAAAAAGGATGTTGTTTTCCTCCTTTCCTTTAGATAGTGCTATGCTACTATTAGTGAGTAGGTATCCCTATCGTCGAATGTTGAGAGACAATCGAAGGGACGTTTTACAATCACGAAGGAAACTTGTGAAGACGCTTTAGCAATTTTCTTTTAGGGAATAGATCATTTACCGAAAGACAACTGTAGGGTCATCGAGGGACTATGATCTTTTTTGATTTATGCGTCTTTACTAAAGCGTTCCTGCCTCATAACTATTTTATTTAAAGGCAACCAAAGTGGGAGATACCTAGAGGTGCGCATATGCAAGTGTGTTGAGATTCAGTTATTTATCTTGCATTATTAAGTTTGTTAACGTTTTAATTTTCAGTCTTACCATACACGCCTAGTTACTAGCAGTTAATATGTACAGAAAAATAAAGTGCGGGAGGTATAAATCTAGACTATTACATGGCTTTGGGGAGGGGGATTTACAATGTACAATGCTTTAGGGAAAAAAATAAAGAAAGCAGTAAAAAAAAGTCCTACTTAATCTATTACATACCAGTATACAGTTACATTATTATAAAAAAAGACGAGAACAAGAATAACGCGCGCGAAATAAAAATTACGTCTAAAAATCCTAAGAAAAATTCTAATTAAACAAGAAAAATCTTGGTTTTATTTTTATTTATTTCAAGAAAAATAATTAAAGTAAATCTAAATTTAATTTAAGAAAATGAATATTGAATGAAATTAATCTAATTCTAATATTTTTGCATTTTTTATTAAGAAAACATTTGAAACATAAATTAAATCCTAAATTCTAGTTCATTTTAAAATAAGAAAGTAGTTAAAATTAAATTAATTAATTAATTAAAGAATTTCATTATTTTAATTTTAAAAAAAGTCTAAGCCTAATTTTTTTTGTGAGTTTTTTTTTTATATTATTTGCTTAATTAAGTAAAGAAGATAAAAGAAATGAAAACATTACAAGAAAAAACTAGATGGGCTTGAGATAGTAAAAAAAAGTAGGGGTGTGGTTGTTGAATTTGCTAGACCATGAAGGGAGAGGTCTAGATTTGCGTCTGGATCCAATATGGATTGGTCTTGATGGCACATGGTGAGCCCGCAGATGGAGTGCACTAGATCTGATCAGATGGATATCTGATGACACATGTCTGATGGTGTATAATGCACATCTAGCTACAAGGAGCACTTGATCAGCATGAAACAAGTTATAAAACATAAAAATGGAGCTTACTGAGGCGTTTTGTGATGTTTCAGGGCTTGGTAATGATTGCAAAAGCTTCAGGGAGCCTCCAGGAATGTATTTGGATCTTTTGTTTGGAGTGAGAAAGGATGGAACCTAAAATGTGAATTTTTACAACTTTGATGATTTTTGCAAAATTTGCAGAGCTTTTCTAGGATGTATCTCATGTGTCTTGAAGCTTGCTAATGTGTCCTTTATATAGAGAGGATGGAGGAGATAATAGAACAAAGGTAATAAAAACCATAAACCTGTGTTTTTAAAGCCATGAATGATGTTTTATAACTTTGCCAAAGACATGGAATCTTGTCCTTTTTGAATGTAAATGAATATGGATATTGCTTGCACGGAATTTTATGGGCCTAGGTTGTCCTAAACATCAACCCAGAGCTCAAAGCCGGTTTCCAATTATTTTATACATTTTATTTTATATTTATTTGAAATAAATTAAAATAAATATGAATAAAATAGTTAGTAAAGGCAAGGCATGGAAAGAATAATTTTAGAGGGCCTCTATAGGCTTAGGAAGATGTTTGAAGTCCAAGAAATTAAGCCATTGCCTTAAAACTTTAAATTTGCTCAATGCATAATTCTTGAAAATTCTCAAAATTTCCCAACTTGGGAAAGCTATAACTTGCTCAATATTTAACTCATGATGATGATCTCAGACTTTTTGGAAAGCCCAATATTTCTAATTCAATCCCTCTTTTTATCAATTTTGCATTTGAAGATTTTATCTTGATGTAAAAGGTCTTGGAAAAAAGTGGCTTTTGTTGACTTTCTGAAAATGACCTGTAATGTATGAGCTTGTATCTTTCAAATGGTGCATTTTTTGGACTTAAGGAATGTATAGAAGTTTTAGGGAATGAGATTATCTTTAATATGAGCTTTGGTTGGGGAAAAATGGATGAAGTATGTGAAAGTTATGCCTGGTCAAACTTCAGTTGACTTTTCCTATAGAAACCCTACTTTGCCATTTTTTGACTTCTGATGGGTTAGGAGCATTTCTTGAGGAATCATGATCAACCCTTGACCAAATTATGGATATAACTTCAAAATGTTGATGTTCACCAAAAATCTTGAAGTTTGACTGTACATAGGCCACAATTGACTTTTGACCTAACACAGTTGATTTTCCAATACTTGAGCAATTGATTGAGCAAACTTGTTGAGAAAGGTATGAAACTTGTCATGCGTGATCTTGAGGACATATTAGGACAATGTAGAACATTTGGGATCCTTGGAGCTCAACCATTTTGATTAAAATTGAAACCCTAGTTGGGGGCTCATTGCCTTAGGAGGAAAATTGTCTGGTCAAATCTTGGTCAACCTAGGGCAATTGAGAACCTCTAGGAGTATGTCTTGTGTGAAAATGGGAGGGAAAATTTTGGGGTACAACAACTGCCACTGTTCAATCTTCTTAAACCTGAAGATGTAGATTGGTTGGTCTGCCTTTCATGATCTGAAGGTGGAAGATGATTGAACACTAGAGTGCCCAGAAATTTGGACTCGTCTGAAATGATACTTGACTATGTTGGTAATATCAGGAATGGGATTATAGATGCCATTTGGAAAAGATGACAGGAGAATGTCAGAGATGGGCTTAAAGATGCCATCCAAGGAGTATGACGGAGAGTCATCGGAGATAAGCTTAAAGATGCCATCCAAAATAGATGTTGACTTCATAAGAATTCTCTTTACGGGGATTCCTGTTCCTACTGTCCGAGGAGGAGTCAGCTGGGGAATGTTTTTCAGGGGAATAGAGTCTAGGAGCTTCGGTTGTCCATTACTCTATTGGGGAGTCATCTCTTGACTGAAGAGATGGAAGTGAACTGCTATCTGGTCAGGATCCAGGCTTCACAGTGACTTGCTGAGGATGATAAGGCTGACTGCTATCTGGTCGTATTCTAGGCTTCACAGTGATTTCTGGGGAAATGAGATTAAACTGTTGTCTGGTCATACTCTAGGCTTTGCAGTTTCTCAAACTGGGATAGAAATCGGAAAAATCTTAGTGTGGATTTAACTGAACCAGAGAAAGGATCTACCAGAAAAGAATCAGTAACAAATCAATGGTCGATTCAAACTAAACCAGCAGAGGTCTTAGTTTATCTTTGACTAGATAAGAATCAGAAAAATCTTAGTGTCAATTTGATTGAACCAGAAAAAGGTCTACCAGAAAAGAATCAGTAAAAAATCAAAGGTCGATTCAAACTAAACCAACAGAGGTCTTGGTTCATCTTTGACTGGATAAGAATCAGAAAAATATTAGTGTCGATTTAACTGAACCAAGAAAAGGTCCTTAATTAACTTTGACTGGATAAGAATCAGAAAAATCATAGGATAGATTTAACTGAACCAGACAAAAGTCTTGGAATATCTTCAACTGGAATAGGAATCAGAGAGATCTTAGTGTCGATCTGACTGAACCAGAGAAGGTCTTTAGTTAACTTTGACTAGATAAGAATCAGAAAAATCTTAGGCACGATTTAAGTGAACCAGGAAAAGGATCTACCGGAAAAGAATCAGTATCAAATCAATGGTCGATTCAAACAGAACCAGTAGAGGTCTTGATTTATCTTTGACTGGATAAGAATCAGAAAATATTAGTGTCGATTTAACTGAATAAGTAAAGGTCTTGAATTATCTTCAACTGGAATAGAAATCAGAGAGATCTTAGTGTCGATCTGATTGAACTAGAGGAAAATCTTGAATTAACTTTGACTGGATAAGAATCAGAAAAATCTTAGTGTTGATTTAACAAAACCAGAAAAGAGTCTTGGATTATCTTCAATTGGAATAGAAATCAGAGAGATCTTAGTGTCGATCTTACTGAACCAGAGAAGGTCTTGGATTAACTTTGACTGAAATGGAAATCAGAATAATCTTCACATCGATTCAACTGAACCAGACAAAAGTCTTGGAATATCTTCAACTGGAATAAGAAACAGAGAGATCTTAATGTCGAGCTGACTGAACCAGAGAAGGTCTTGGATTAACTTTGATTGGGATGGAAATCAGAAGAATCTTAGGGTCGACTCGACTGAACCAGACAAAAGTCTTGGAATATCTTCAACTTGAATATGAATCAGAGAGATCTTAGTGTCGATCTGACTGAACCAGAGAAGGTCTTTAATTAACTTTGACTAGAATGGAAATCAAAATAATATTAGGATTGATTCAACTGAACCAGACAAAAGTCTTGGAATATCTTCAACTGAAATAGGAATCAGAGAGATCTTAGTGTCGATCTGACTGAACCAGAGATGGTCTTTAATTAACTTTGACTTGAATGGAAATTAGAAGAATCTTAGTTCGATTCAACTGAACCAGACAAAAGTCTTGGAATATCTTGAACTGGAATAGGAATCAGAGAGATCTTAGTGTCGATCTGACTAAACCAGACAAGGTCTTGAATTAACTTTGACTGGAATGGAAATCATAAGAATCTTAGTATCGATTCAACTGAACCAGACAAAAGTCTTGGAATATCTTCAACTGGAATAAGAATCAGAAAGATCTTAGTGTCAATCTGACGGAACCAGAGAAGGTCTTGAATTAACTTTGACTGGAATGGAAATCAGAAGAATCTTAGGATCGATTCAACTGAACCAGATACAAGTCTTGGAATATCTTCAACTGGAATAGGAATTAGAGAGATCTTAGTGTCAATTTGACTGAACCAGAGAAGGTATTGAATTAACTTTGAATGGAATGGAAATCAGAAGAATCTTCGGATCGATTCAACTAAACCAGACAAAAGTCATGGAATATCTTCAACTAGAATAAGAATCAGAGAGATCTTAGTGTCGATCTATCTGAACCAGAGAAGGTCTTGAATTAACTTTGACTGGAATGGAAATCAGAAGAATCTTAGGATCGATTCAACTGAACCAGACAAAAGTTTTGGAATATCTTCAACTGGAATAGGTATCAGAGGGATCTTAGTTTCGATCTGACTGAACCAGAGAAGGTCTTGGATTAACTTTGACTGGAATGGAAATCAAAAGAATATTAGGATCGATTCAACTGAACCAGACAAAAGACATGGAATATCTTCAACTAGAATAAGAATCAGAGAGATCTTAGTGTCGATCTGACTGAACCAGAGAAGGTATTTAATCAACTTTGAATGGATAAGAATTAGAAAAATATTAGGATCGATTCAACTGAACCAGACAAAAGTCTTGGAACATCTTCAACTGGAATAGGAATCAGAGAGATCTTAGTGTCGATCTGACTGAACCAAAGAAAGGTCTTTAATCGACTTTGACTGGATAAGAATCAGAAAAATCTTAGGATCGATTTAACTGAACCAGACAAAAGTCTTGGAACATCTTCAACTGGAATAGGAATTAGAGAGATCTTAGTGTCGATCTGACTGAACCAGAGAAGGTCTTGAATTAACTTTAACTGGAATGGAAATCAGAAGAATCTTAGGATCGATTCAACTGAACCAGACCAAAGTCATGGAATATCTTCAACTAGAATAAGAATCAGAGAGATCTTAGTGTCGATCTAACTGAACCAGAGAAGGTCTTGAATTAACTTTGACTGGAATGGAAATCAGAAGAATCTTAGGATCGATTCAACTGAACCAGACAAAAGTTTTGGAATATCTTCAACTGGAATAGGTATCAGAGGGATCTTAGTGTCGATCTGACTGAACCAGAGAAGGTCTTGGATTAACTTTGACTGGAATGGAAATTAGAAGAATATTAGGATCGATTCAACTGAACCAGACAAAAGACTTGGAATATCTTCAACTAGAATAAGAATCAGAGAGATCTTAGTGTCGATCTGACTGAACCAGAGAAGGGATTTAATCAACTTTGACTGGATAAGAATTAGAAAAATCTTAGGATCAATTCAACTGAACCAGACAAAAGTCTTGGAACATCTTCAACTGGAATAGGAATCAGAGAGATCTTAGTGTCGATCTGACTGAACCCAAGAAAGGTCTTTAATCGACTTTGACTGGATAAGAATCATAAAAATCTTTGGATCGATTTAACTGAACCAGACAAGAGTCTTGGAACATCTTCAACTGGAATAGGAATCAGAGAGATCTTAGTGTCGATTTGACTGAACTAGAGAAGGTCTTCAATTAACTTTGACTGGAATGGAAATCAGAAGAATCTTAGGATCGATTCAACTGAACCAGACAAAAGTCATGGAATATCTTCAACTAGAATAAGAATCAGAGAGATCTTAGTGTCGATCTAACTGAACCAAAGAAGGTCTTGAATTAACTTTGACTGGAATGGAAATCAGAAGAATCTTAGGATCGATTCAACTGAACCAGACAAAAGTTTTGGAATATCTTCAACTGGAATAGGTATCAGAGGGATCTTAGTGTCGATCTGACTAAACCAGAGAAGGTCTTGGATTAACTTTGACTGGAATGGAAATCAGAAGAATATTAAGATCGATTCAACTAAACCAGATAAAAGACTTGGAATATCTTCAACTAGATTAAGAATCAAAGAGATCTTAGTGTCGATCTGACTGAACCATAAAAGGTATTTAATCAACTTTGACTGGATAAGAATCAGAAAAATCTTAGGATCGATTCAACTGAACGAGACAAAAGTCTTGGAACATCTTCAACTAGAATAGGAATCAGAGAGATCTTAGTGTCGATCTGACTGAACCAAAGAAAGGTCTTTCATCGACTTTGACTGGATAAGAATCAGAAAAATCTTAGGATCGATTCAACTAAACCAGACAAAAGTCTTGGAACATGTTCAACTGGAATAGGAATCAGAGAGATCTTAGTGGCGATCTGACTGAACCAGAGAAGGTCTTTAATTAACTTTGATTGGAAATGGAAATTAGAAGAATCTTAGGTCGATTCAACTGAACCAAACAAAAGTCTTGGAATATCTTGAACTGGAATAGGAATCAGAGAGATCTTAGTATCGATCTGACTGAACCAGAGAAGGTCTTCAGTTAACTTTGACTGGAATGGAAATCAGAAGAATCTTAGGATCGATTCAACTGAACAAGATAAAAGTCTTGGAATATCTTCAATTGGAATAAGAATCAGAAAGATCTTGGTGTCGATCTGACTGAACCAGAGAAGGTCTTGAATTAACTTTGATTGGAATGGAAATCAGAAGAATCTTAGGATCGATTCAACTGAACCAGATAAAAGTCTTGGAATATCTTCAACTAGAATAGGAATTAGAGAGATCTTAGTGTCGATTTGACTGAACCAGAGAAGGTCTTCAATTAACTTTGACTAGAATGGACATCAGAAGAATCTTAGGATCGATTCAACTGAACCAGACAAAAGTCATGGAATATTTTCAACTAGAATAAGAATCAGAGAGATCTTAGTGTCGATCTAACTGAACCAGAGAAGGTCTTTAATTAACTTTGACTGGAATGGAAATCATAAGAATCTTAGGATCGATTCAACTGAACCAGACAAAAGTTTTGGAATATCTTCAACTGGAATAGGTATCAGAGGGATCTTAGTTTCGATCTGACAGAACCAGAGAAGGTCTTGGATTAACTTTGACTGGAATGGAAATCAGAAGAATATTAGGATCGATTCAACTGACCCAGACAAAAGACTTGGAATATCTTCAACTAGAATAAGAATCAGAGAGATCTTAGTGTCGATCTGACTGAACCAGAGAAGGTATTTAATCAACTTTGACTGGATAAGAATTAGAAAAATATTAGGATCGATTCAACTGAACCAGAAAAAGTCTTGGAAGATCTTCAACTGGAATAGGAATCAGAGAGATCTTAGTGTCGATCTGACTGAACCAAATAAAGGTCTTTAATCGACTTTGACTGGATAAGAATCAGAAAAATCTTAGGATCGATTTAACTGAACCAGACAAAAGTCTTGGAACATCTTCAACTGGAATAGGAATCAGAGAGATCTTAGTGTCGATCTGACTGAACCAGAGAAGGTCTTGAATTAACTTTGACTGGAATGAAAATCAGAAGAATCTTAGGATCGATTCAACTGAACCAGACAAAAGTCATGGAAGATCTTCAACTAGAATAAGAATCAGAGAGATCTTAGTGTCGATCTAACTGAACCAGAGAAGGTCTTGAATTAACTTTGACTGGAATGGAAATCAGAAGAATCTTAGGATCGATTCAACTGAACCAGACAAAAGTTTTGGAATATCTTCAACTGGAATAGGTATCAGAGGGATCTTAGTGTCGATCTGACTGAACCAGAGAAGGTCTTGGATTAACTTTGACTGGAATGGAAATCAGAAGAATATTAGGATCGATTCAACTGAACCAGACAAAAGACTTGGAATATCTTCAACTAGAATAAGAATCAGAGAGATCTTAGTGTCGATCTGACTGAACCAGAGAAGGTATTTAATCAACTTTGACTGGATAAGAATTAGAAAAATCTTAGGATCGATTCAACTGAACGAGACAAAAGTCTTGGAACATCTTCAACTAGAATAGGAATCAGAGAGATCTTAGTGTCGATCTGACTGAACCAAAGAAAGGTCTTTCATCGACTTTGACTGGATAAGAATCAGAAAAATCTTAGGATCGATTCAACTAAACCAGACAAAAGTCTTGGAACATGTTCAACTGGAATAGGAATCAGAGAGATCTTAGTGGCGATCTGACTGAACCAGAGAAGGTCTTTAATTAACTTTGATTGGAAATGGAAATTAGAAGAATCTTAGGTCGATTCAACTGAACCAAACAAAAGTCTTGGAATATCTTGAACTGGAATAGGAATCAGAGAGATCTTAGTATCGATCTGACTGAACCAGAGAAGGTCTTCAGTTAACTTTGACTGGAATGGAAATCAGAAGAATCTTAGGATCGATTCAACTGAACAAGATAAAAGTCTTGGAATATCTTCAACTGGAATAAGAATCAGAAAGATCTTGGTGTCGATCTGACTGAACCAGAGAAGGTCTTGAATTAACTTTGATTGGAATGGAAATCAGAAGAATCTTAGGATCGATTCAACTGAACCAGATAAAAGTCTTGGAATATCTTCAACTAGAATAGGAATTAGAGAGATCTTAGTGTCGATTTGACTGAACCAGAGAAGGTCTTCAATTAACTTTGACTAGAATGGACATCAGAAGAATCTTAGGATCGATTCAACTGAACCAGACAAAAGTCATGGAATATTTTCAACTAGAATAAGAATCAGAGAGATCTTAGTGTCGATCTAACTGAACCAGAGAAGGTCTTTAATTAACTTTGACTGGAATGGAAATCATAAGAATCTTAGGATCGATTCAACTGAACCAGACAAAAGTTTTGGAATATCTTCAACTGGAATAGGTATCAGAGGGATCTTAGTTTCGATCTGACAGAACCAGAGAAGGTCTTGGATTAACTTTGACTGGAATGGAAATCAGAAGAATATTAGGATCGATTCAACTGACCCAGACAAAAGACTTGGAATATCTTCAACTAGAATAAGAATCAGAGAGATCTTAGTGTCGATCTGACTGAACCAGAGAAGGTATTTAATCAACTTTGACTGGATAAGAATTAGAAAAATATTAGGATCGATTCAACTGAACCAGAAAAAGTCTTGGAAGATCTTCAACTGGAATAGGAATCAGAGAGATCTTAGTGTCGATCTGACTGAACCAAATAAAGGTCTTTAATCGACTTTGACTGGATAAGAATCAGAAAAATCTTAGGATCGATTTAACTGAACCAGACAAAAGTCTTGGAACATCTTCAACTGGAATAGGAATCAGAGAGATCTTAGTGTCGATCTGACTGAACCAGAGAAGGTCTTGAATTAACTTTGACTGGAATGAAAATCAGAAGAATCTTAGGATCGATTCAACTGAACCAGACAAAAGTCATGGAAGATCTTCAACTAGAATAAGAATCAGAGAGATCTTAGTGTCGATCTAACTGAACCAGAGAAGGTCTTGAATTAACTTTGACTGGAATGGAAATCAGAAGAATCTTAGGATCGATTCAACTGAACCAGACAAAAGTTTTGGAATATCTTCAACTGGAATAGGTATCAGAGGGATCTTAGTGTCGATCTGACTGAACCAGAGAAGGTCTTGGATTAACTTTGACTGGAATGGAAATCAGAAGAATATTAGGATCGATTCAACTGAACCAGACAAAAGACTTGGAATATCTTCAACTAGAATAAGAATCAGAGAGATCTTAGTGTCGATCTGACTGAACCAGAGAAGGTATTTAATCAACTTTGACTGGATAAGAATTAGAAAAATCTTAGGATCGATTCAACTGAACCAAACAAAAGTCTTGGAACATCTTCAACTGGAATAGGAATCAGAGAGATCTTAGTGTCGATCTGACTTAACCAAAGAAAGGTCTTTAATCGACTTTGACTGGATAAGAATCAGAAAAATCTTAGGATCGATTTAACTGAACCAGACAAAAGTCTTGGAACATCTTCAACTGGAATAGGAATCAGAGAGATCTTAGTGGCGATTTGACTGAACCAGAGAAGGTATTTAATAAACTTTGACTGGATAAGAATCAGAAAAATATTAGGATCGATTTAATTGAACCAGACAAAAGTCTTGGAACATCTTCAACTGGAATAGGAATCAGAGAGATCTTAGTGTCGATCTGATTGAACCAGAGAAGGTCTTGAATTAACTTTGACTGGATAAGAATCATAAAAATATTAGGATCGATTTAACTGATCTAGACAAAAGCATTGGAATATCTTCAATTGGAATAGGAATCAGAGAGATCTTAGAGTCGATCTGACTGAACCAGAGAAAGGTCTTTAATCAACTTTGACTGGATAAGAATAAGAAAAATCTTAGGATCAATTTAACTGAACCAGAAAAAAGTCTTGGAACATCTTCAACTGGAATAGGAATCAGAGAGATCTTAGTTTCGATCTGACTGAACCAGAGAAGGTCTTAAATTAACTTTGACGGGATAAGAATCAGAAAAATATTAGGATCGATTTAACTGAATCAGAAAAAAGTCTTGGAATGTATTAAACTGAAATAGGAATCAGAGATATCTTAGCGTCGATCTGACTGAACCAGAGAAGGTCTTGTGAGGATATCTTTCTGTGGGAAATGTCGAAATAGCCCTTCATCAGACGTAGCTTTTGAGAAGACTACTAGGTCACATAAGTAGTCAACTGTGTTTGTTGATTTGATCTTTTCCCTGAAAAAGGCAAAGAGTTAGTCATATGCAATATCATGATGGATGAAATGCATTGTGGTGATGCTCTCAAAATAAATGAGGTTATGATGTATGCCATGTGTATGCGCATTGGCACGATGTATGAACATGGGATGCTATTGCGATGTTTCCCAATCTAGGAAAATAAATCCCTAACTGTTGCTGGAGAGTATAAGGAGGTTGAATCCTTCATTTTCGTTGGGGATGATGAATGGATATGATTATCTGGGGATTTCCTTTTTCTGGTTGAGGATGTTCTGCCGGGGATTGTCTCTGCTTGAGAATAACTCTATGGAGAGAGATTCTTTATTGGAAGATTTTGCCGATGTAGAGAAATAAACTCTGTTGGGGAATGAACTTCCGCAGTTTGAAAAATAAACTCTACCTGGGAGGAGGTTTTATAAACTGTTTAAGGTTATAAAGCTCGGCTGGGGAACACAGATTTTAGCTCTTTGAGGAACTTGGCTGGAGGAAGTAATTCCTAATTGGGGAAGAAGAGGTCAAAACTTTGGTTGTTTCTACTCTGTGGGAAACATAGGTGTCACGGGGTCATATGTAGCGGTGACTTCCTTTCAGAATATCTCTGCCCCTGTACCTGCCGGAGAAAGTACTTGTGGAGAATTTATGGATGGTTTGAGTGTCATTCCTACTCATGGGGTGCTTGGTAAATGTTGATCAGGATAACAAGTCTTCTATTGATAGACAAGTGACAAGATGACGGGAAATAGTCGTACGCTTTAATCCCTAACTTTTGCCTGGACCGCCTTTTCGGGTTTTCAGTCCACCGGGATACCCTTTTTTGCCCAAGCCTCCTTTTCTGGTTTTCGACTTTCCAGGTGTATAATTTTTGTATATATCCATAATTTTTGCCCGAACTCTTTTTGGTTCGCCGGGATGCCCTTATTTTTGCCTAGGCCTATCAACCTAGCGGGTCTTTTTCATGCGTAGCCTTTTCTGACTATGTCCATGTTCATTGGGTATGGAGAATTGTCACTGTCCTTAGTAGTAAGTGTTGTCACACTTATAGAAGGTGTTTGTTTGATCGTACAAGATTCGTTGCTGGAATTCATGTCCAATGCCCCAAGTGATTCAGATGGAGTTCTGCCCCTGGCTATTTGCATTTTTGAGAGATTCCTTGAACCTTGACTTGACTGCCCCAAATCAGCTGGACACCATGCTATGCCCCTTGATTATGAATGGCCTATCATTGGAATGTCTTTCCATCTGAGGTGTTTCTATCCATTAAGAAGATTTCTTTTCATCGAATATCCGTCGTGCGAATTTCTCTACTGTTGAACAAATAGTCATATGTAAATAATGGTATTTTAAGAATGCAAAGCTTATGTCTGTCTTGAAGTTTGAAAATTCATTTTTTAGTAAAACAAACAAATTTTGTAAAAGTGTGATGTCAACTCAGGATTTATAGTGAACCCTACAGGAGTCAGAATACCTTTTGTAACAATATGCTTTCGAACTAACCCATGCTTCAGCTAGGACTTTTAAGGGTTATAACTTGGCCTGGTTCATGGTTTAAGAAACAAAGGGTAAAGGCTCAAAGTTTATTTGTATCCACCCGTTCTTTGTGATGTTCTTCGATCCTATGCTCAATTAATTGTGCATTCAGATCCCAATTGAGTCTGACATCTTATCCTTGATGTTCCAATGATGGTTCGTATACTGAAAGTTTATTTTGAAGAGGCATTCATTTTTGTAATCTTCTTTTTGTTGAGGATTTGCAGCGACCTCTTATTTTTATTATCCCTGCTTTTGCCTGAACTGGTTCTTTTATGATTACAGTCAGTGGGATGCCCCCATTTTTTCTTAAGTTTCCTTCATAGATTTTGACTTAGCAGGCTTTTATTTTGAAAAATAATGACTGCCTGCTTTGATGACTATGCGGAACCATCACCATCTTTTGGAAGGTATCTTCTACACTATTTGTCGTGTATGAAGGATGAGCTTGCGACTGAATGCACATCTGAATTAACTGAGAAAACTACCCTGCCCCAGGTTATAATTAAGGGTTTTAATTTGTGTGAAAAGAAAAACTCCTACTTCTTTGGATCAAAGGGGTTGACTAGGGATTATCTTCCTTATAACTCCACTGTTTAGGATTTGAAATAATGCTTGTACATCATTAGTGGGGTCTGTTCAAAAGCATATTGTAGATATTATGGTATCATTTTTGTCATCCTCCCTCTAAAGGCTCAGAGCTTTTGATCAAGATTTGAATATCACAAAAAGGAAAGAAGTTTAAATATAGTGAATATGAATGAATTGATTCAAAACAGACATATGCAATGAATTGATAAAGTAACAAAGTTTGACATGAATAGATGTTCGAACAATTAAAAGAAAATTACAAATTGAAAATTCTAATGAACAACAGCTTCTTTGTCTGATCTTGTCACTTTAGATGGCGTGCTTTAGAGGGATAGCAGAAGAACTCAGCCTGACCATCTTGTATAAACTCCAACACTCTTTCATCAATCAAGTTTTGAATTTTATATTTCAACATCTAGAAATCGTCAGTATCATGCCCTGGACTGTTGGAGTAATATGCACACCTTGCATCAGGATTGTAGTTAGGGGAATAAGTCTTGGGATTTAGAGGAGGCCCTATCAACGTAACCAGATTCATCCTCAACATGTGCTGTAAAGCTTGAGACAGCGACATGTTGAGTTTGGTAAACTGCCTCTTGGGTGTATCCGGCTTACTATGATTAACCCATTGTTTTTGGCGAGGTTGTTGTTGGACCCGTGATGTGGTAGCAATTTGGAAAGGTCCACTTTTCACCAAACCAACCTCTTGTCTACTCAGAGGTTGATCAATGACTTGGTCCCCAACCTCGACTGTTTGCTTCACACGGTTGCATCCGTCTTGATGAATCTTGTTGACAATTCCTCTCAGCTCTTCTTGTATCCGGTCCAGGCCTTGGATAAGAGCCATCTTCCCCAGCATCTGGGTTCTCATTGCTTCAACCTCAACTTGCAGTTGTTCCAATCGTTCGTCCTTATTGTATTCAGGATTTTTCTTGGCCAGGTTCCCAGGAGGATTGCTTTCAACTCTTCCTGCCCCTTGGATAGGTTTAGGAACATTTCCATGAACTTAGCCTCTTGAATTTGGAGATCTCTGTTGTCTTGTTTGAGAGCCATTGCTGAAATAAACAGTGACAACATGAGAGACCTGTTATAAGACCTGCTTATGCAATGATATGTATGATATATGCATGCAACGTTTTCAAGGATTTCTAAGACTTAAAATTACTTAAACAGAAAGAGAACAAACGTTAATTGAATTAAGAAGTTTTATCAATCACAATGATGCCTCTTGGGCTTACAAAGGAGATAACAAAGCAAAAATAACTCTCTAAGCAAAGAGACTCAAGCTTCCCACCGGCGCATCCTCTTTGGTGCAATGTAAGCGTTTATACTCTTCTCCTCGTGAAGTAACCTGGTGAGCTCTAAAACCTTCTTCTCACTGGCATAGAATTGGGTTTCGAAAGTATCCCGTTCTTCTTTTAGTTGGATCCAGGATTTCCGTAGCTCCTCAAGGTTAGTTGGCATGTCAGGATGAAACACAATGTAAGGAGTGTCTCCCTCAGCAATTGGCTCCATAATCACAGGTAAGATGGCTGGGTAAGGCATCATAAGAAATTGAGCACGAGCTAGCACCCATTTAAGGTAAGGCTCAAGAGGTATGGAATTCTTGTGCCTTGGTGTCTTGCTATCAACTCTGTTTATCATGCCCCAAGCTCGAATGAACCTCTTGTGATAACCGTGAACATTATTCTCATAGTCAAATGTGATTCCTTGGATGAGTGTGTCGTGAGGACCATCCCTTCTAGCATAACTAAACGGTCGCAATGCCAAACAAGGATTATAAGTTATTCCTCCCCTAATGCCTAAGATAGGAACATTAGGGAATTCCCCACGGCGATCAATGATAGTGATACTCTCCAAGGATCAGGAACACCAATGAATATCCGAATGTGTAAGGGACATCAGCCTATGAAACCATCTCATACCCTACTCATTCTTCAAAATAGACCGGGGTAGGTGCGAAATAAACCACCTATCCAATAAAGGAGTGCAACACAAAAGGGTGACTCTTATCTTTAGAGTACGAGTATGCAGAGAGTGTAGAATATCCCCAAGTAAAGTAGGTACAAGATTATGAGAAAAAAATATTAACGGCATTCACATCTATGAGTTGGTCCGTGTTAGGGAATAGTACCATCCCATAGATGAGAAGGGCCAACACTTCTTCAAAAGCTTGTAAATCCAGGCTATCCCAAAAATGGCGAGCTTTCTCAAATAAAAACTTAGCTGGAAATCCTTGGACACTTCTTCTGGTTTCCCAATTTACCACTACATCAGACTGTTGTTAAGATAGAGCTTGAGAAATCTCTTCAGGCTTTGGGTCTCTTTCCATACCGTTGAATGGTGGATGATTAAGGATAGGTACCCCCAATGACTGAGAAAACTCCTCTATAGTAGGCACTAATTGGTAATCTAGAAAAGTGAAGTAGTGGTGCAACGGGTCAAAGAACTGAAAGAGCACCTTTAACATTTCTTCATTAGGGGTTGAAGTGACCAAGTTGAGAAGTCGACCATGTTTTTCAGTGAAGGGGGAGCTTTCAAGAATCCTTGATGCTAATTCCTTGAGTTGAGGATGTATTTTCACAAGGTTGATTTGGATAGTGTTCCTGCGGGCGAATGTCATGTCCTACAAAACAAGACAAAGATAAGCCCTAGAAAAACCTTGAAATGGTTAGTATGATACGCCATGTTATGATGTCATGAATATGCTAAGAAATCACTGATATAGAAAGCACGAGCAAATCACACCAAAAACCTTAAGTTTAAGGCTTGCACGGGTTTTAAGGTCATACCCTCTTGAAGTTGGATTGGTTCAACCTGTCCTATAAATAGTAATCGGGTTCTAAGGGATCTCAATATCACCGATCTTTACCACAAGTTTCATTCCGATAGGCGACTAACTCGCAACCAAACAAAACTCGGGAGTCAAATCTCAATGAGTGTAGCATCGAGTATATGCGGACTTTGGGAATACACCAAAGACGACCATCTCGCTACGTTCTAATGGCCAAGTTGTTTATTTAAAGGTTCTAAGGTCAGTTGACGCATCATGACACCACGCAGCGGCCCCATATCCTCCTTGATTAAATCAAGGGCTACCAGTACTAACCAAAGTGTCGCATCAATGTAGCCATCGCTTCAACCGTGTCGGTATACCCCATACAGTTTCCATGGTCTATTGCTACTTACCTAAAAGGTTTCCCCAAATCCGGGTGTAGGATCTATAGTACCCAAACAAATACCCTTAAAAGTAAAGAAAACAAACAAACAAAGAAGGAAAATGATCTAGACCCTAAGGTAAACCCCACTTTTATATTTTATCCCCAGCAGAGTCGCCAGTTCTGTGATATGGTGACATAATCGACTGTTTAATACTGGTTTGCGTTTTTTGTTCACAAATGTCGCGGTAAGAAAGAGTCGTCACCAACTTTTCTTTTATCCAACAAAGGAAAGGGTGAAAAGAACAGAAAAAGACCTTTTTTCGAGATTTTCTGAGTAAGGGGGGTAGATTATGGAAAGGGAAGGTATTAGTACACTTTCCATCTGTGGTTTTCCATGGGCTCTTAGAGGTTTGCTCATTTTGAAAACTGTTTGTGTGTTTGTGGTTTTGAAAGTTTTTGTTTGCTTTATGGTAACTCTTGTATCAATCCTCAAGAGTGTGATAAAGTGTTTTTGGAAAGATTTTTTTAAAAGTGTGTAAGTTTGAAAATTTCAGGTTTGAGCAAGTACTTAAGAACAGTCTACCTACTCGAAAAAGGATGTTCTTTTCCCCCTTTCCTTTAGATAGTGTTATCCTACTATTAGTGAGTAGATAGCCCTATCGTCGAATGTTGAGGGACAGTCGAAGGGATGTCTTACAATCACGAAGGCAACTTGTGGAGACGCTTTAGCAATTTTCTTTTAGGGACTAGATCATTTACCGAAAGACAACTGTAGGGTCATCGAGGGACTATGATCTTTTTTGATTTATGGGTCTTTACTAAAGCGTTCCTGCCTCATAACTGTTTTATTTAAAGGCAACCAAAGTGGGAGATACCTAGAGGTGCGCATATGCAAGTGTGTTGAGATTTAGTTATTTATCTTGCATTATTAAGTTTGCTAACGTTTTAATTTCCAGTCTTACCATACACGCCTAATTACTAGCAGTTAATATATACAGAAAAATAAAGTGCGGGAGGTATAAATCTAGACTATTACATGGCTTTGGGGAGGGGGATTTACAATGTACAATGCTTTAGGGAAAAAAAATAAAGAAAGCAGTAAAAAAAAGTCCTACGAAAACAATGTATAATACAGTTACATTATTATAAAAAATGCGAGAACAAGAATAACGCACGCGAAATGAAAATTACGTCTAAAAATCCTAAGAAAAATCTTTTTGGTTTTATTTTTATTTATTTCAAGAAAAATAATTAAATTAAATCTAAATTTAATTTAAGAAAATAAATATTGAATGAAATTAATCTAATTCTAATATTTTTGCATTTTTTATTAAGAAAACATTTGAAACTTAAATTAAATCCTAAATTCTAGTTCATTTTAAAATAAGAAAGTAGTTAAAATTTAATTAATTAATTAATTAAAGCATTTTATTATTTTAATTAAAAAAAGTCTAAGCCTAATTTTTTTGTGAGTTTTTTATATTATTTGCTTAATTAAGTAAAGAAGATAAAAGAAATTAAAACATTACAAAAAAAAACTTGATGGGCTTGAGATAGTAAAAAAAAGTGGGGGTGTGGCTGTTGAATTTGCTGGCCCATGAAGGGAGAGGTCTAGATTTGCATCTGGATCAATGTGGATTGGACTTGATGGCACATGGTGAGCCCGCAGATGGAGTGCGCTAGGTCTGATCAGATGGACATCTGATGGCACATGTCTGATGGTGTATAATGCACATCTAGCTATAAGGAGCACCAGATCAGCATGAAACAAGTTAGAAAATATAAAAATGGAGCTTACTGAGGTGTTTTGTGATGTTTCAGGGCTTGGTAATGATTTCAAAAGCTTCAGGGAGCCTCCAGGAATGTATTTGGATCTCTTGTTTGGACTGAGAAAGGATGGAACCTAAAATGCGAATTTTTACAACTTTGATAATTTTTGCAAAATTTGTAGAGATTTTCGAGGTCGTATCTCATGTGTCTTGAAGCTTGCTAATGTGTCCTTTATATAGAGAGGAGGGAGGAGACAAGAGAACAAAGGTAATAACAACCATAAACATGTGTTTTTAAAGCCATGAATGATGTTTTGTAACTTTGCCAAAGACATGGAATCTTGTCCTTTTTGAATTTGAATGAATGTGGACATTGCTTGCATGAAATTTTATGGGCCTAGGCTGTCCAAAACATCAACCCAAAGCTCAAAGCCCATTTCCACTTATTTTATACATTTTATTTTATATTTATTTGAAATAAATTAAAATAAAAATGAATAAAATAGTTTGCAAAGGCAAGGCATGAAAAGAATAACTTTAGAGGTCCTCTTTAGGCTTAGGAAGATGCTTTAAGTCCAAGAAATTAAGCCATTTCCTTAAAACTTCAAATTTGCTCAATGCATAATTCTTGAAAATTCCCAAATTTTCCCAACTTGGGAAAGCCATAACTTGCTCAATATTTATCTCATGATGATGATCCCAGACTTTTGGGAAGCCCAATATGTCTACTTCAATCCTTCTTTTGATCAATTTTGCATTTGAAGTTTTTATCTTGATGTAAAAGCTCTTGGAAAAAAGTGGCTTTTGTTGACTTTCTGAAAATGACCTGTAATGTATGAGCTTGTATCTTTCAAATGGTGCATTTCTTAGACTTGAGGGTTGAGGAGAAGTTATAGGGAATGAGGTTATCTTCAATATAAGATTTGGTTGGGGAAAATGGATGAAGTATGTGAAAGTTATGTCTGGTCAAAGTTCAATTGACTTTTCCTATAGAAACCCTACTTTGCCATTTTTTGACTTCTGATGGGTTAGGAGCATTTCTTGAAGAATCATGATCAACCCTTGATAAAATGATGGATATCACTTCAAAATGTTGATGTTGACCAAAAATCTTAAAGTTTGACTGTACATAGGCCACAATAGACTTTTGACCTAACACAGTTGATTTTCCAATACTTGAGCAATTGACTGAGTAAACTTGTTGAGAAAGGCATGAAACTTGGCATGGATGATCTTTAGGACATATTAGGACAATGGAGAACATTTGGTATCCTTGGAGCTCAACCATCTTGATGAAAATTGAAACCCTAGTTGGGGGCTCATTGCCTTAGGAGGAAAATTGTCTGGTCAAATCTTGGTCAACCTAGGGCAATTGAGAACCTCTAGGAGTATATCTTGTGTGAAAATGGGAGGGAAAATTTTGAGGGTACAACAGTAGTCTCTACATTATGGGATATAGTTTGTTGTTGAGGTTGGCTTTACTCCAATGATAAACACAGTTTTTTGAAAGATTCTTATAGAAATTTGTTACCCTTTTCAAGTGATATCTTGATCAGTTCTCGACGAAATCCAGAATTATGTAAAATTTGTCACCCTTTCCAGGTGGAATGCCTCAGTTAAAGAGCATTTGAGACTCGTTCTAGGTGGAATACCATAATTTTAGGAAACTTATTATTATTCTATGTTTTTTCTACCTTCATCTTCGAGTTGGTAGTTCACCGTCATTCGTTAGTCAGTATTTATCTCTTTCTCCTCATTGGACTTTACCCCAATAGAGTTAAGTTGTTCCCAACCATAAGTGCTAATGTAAAAACTTTTTTCCTAGCCATAAGTGTTGATGTCAACCTTTGTTCCCAACCATAAGTGTTGATGTCAAACCTTTGTTCCCAGTCATGAGTGCTGATGTCAACCTTTGTTCCCAGCCATAAGTGCTGATGTCAAACCTTTGTTCCCAGACATAAGTGATGAGGTCAACCTTTGTTCCCAGCCATAAGTGCTGATGTCAAACATTTGTTCCCCACCATAAGTGCTGATGTCAAACTTTTGTTCATAGCCTTGAGTGCTTATGTCAACCTTTGTTCCCAACCATGAGTGCTGATGTCAAACCTTTGTTCCCAGCCATGAGTGCTGATGTCAACCTTTGTTCCCAGCCATGAGCGCTGATGTCAATCATTTGTTTCTAGTCATAAGTGTTGATATCAATCATTTGTTTCTAGTCATAAGTACTGATGTCAATCATTCGTTACCCACCTCAACGTTGATTTTTACTATCATCTCTGAGCCGATATTATTCTTACCATTTCTATTCGCGTCCTTCATGTTGTTAGTTTATGCCTCCCTCTGAGTCGATGTTACTCTCTTTTTCTATCTCCTCTATGAGTGGGTAGTTCATAGTTATCTATCGGTCATTGTTACCCATTGCATTTTCCTTATTTGTTGAGTTAATGATACCCTGTCTCCTCTTTAGGCTTTACCCCAGTAGAGTTGAGTCTTCTTTTCCCCAACAGGGTTGATTTTCCTCCAATAGAGTGGAGTTTCTTTTCTCCAGTCAAGCCAGTAATACTTTCTTAATGGTTTCCTCCTGGATAGTTTGTTGCTTGTGTTGTTAAGAATTTCCGTCGTTGAAATATTAATATGCATTTGGTTCCTTTAATCATGATTTTTGTTTTACCTATTTATAGTCATCCCAATAGTCGTGTTGTTACCTAGTGATTTATTTTCATAGTTGAACTCTCTTTTAGTCTGTTGGTTTTTTTTGCTTTCCCAATGGTGTTTTGTGTCACTTTTCGAGTTAGTCGTTTGCATTCATAATCATAAGCATTGCATGGAATCTTAGGGCCAAAAAATGCCCAATTCCAGGAATTGTTCATGAGTTTAGCCAAGAGTCAGCAAGATCTGAAGACCCTTATTTTGAAAGACAAGAAGAAGAAGAAGAAGACGATCCTCGTGAACATGGGGCACAGGTTTGGAAACAGGCTGCGAGATGAAGTCAACCTATCCCACTCTTCTGGAGGGGGAGAAAACCAAGAAGAAATGAGGGTGCCTAGCCCTGTGGTATCTGACCACGAGACTGACTTTGACGAAGACCAGTATCCTCCTGCCGAGGATAGGTATAAACAACTTGAAGACCGGCTAAGCGCCATGTAAATTCAGAAAGTCCCTCGGTTGGACTTTGGTGATCTAGGTTTGTCGTCTGGGGTGGTGATTCCCCACAAATTCAAAGCACCAACTTTTTCTATATACGACGGAGTTTCTTGTCCGAAGCTGCATCTCCGGTCGTATGTGAGAAAGATTCAGCCATACACCGCGGACAAGAATCTTTGGATCCATTTCTTTTAAGACAGTCTCTCAGGGACTCAGCTTGAATGGTTTTACCAGCTGGAAGGAGCTAGTATCCATAATTGGGAATATTTGGCTGCTGCTTTCTCCAAGCAGTACCAATACAATACCGACCTTGCTCCCACGCATACCCAACTCCAGGGTATGTCTATGAGTGCGAGTGAAGGTTTCAAAGATTACGCTCAGAAGTGGAGGGACCTTGTTGGAAGAGTTCAACCTCCCTTGGCTGATAGGGAACTAGTGGATATGTTTCTGGGGACCCTGTCTGGTCCGTATTTCAACCATCTGATTGGAAGTTCATCGTCTGGGTTTACAGAGTTGATCATGACCGGGGAAAGAATTGAGGCTGGTATCAAGAGAGTTAAGATACAAAAGGGTGCTTCGTCAGGCACCAAGGAGAAACCTTTTAAGAAGGAGTCCAGTGTTGTTTATAGTTTAAAAAGCCATAATAGACCTGAACGTTGCCAAGCTATTAATGCAGTTGTTATTTCAAGACTTGCTGCTGCTCCTCAGTGCAACAATCAGCCAAGGGCCGAGAGACCGCAAAGACAATTTACTCAGCTCAACATGACTTTATCCCAAATTCTGCCACAGTTATTGAAAACCAACTTGGTGATTTTGAAGGGGGCCCCGAAGATCCCCAACACTGCATCACCCATGTACGACCCGAATGCCCGCTGTGCTTTTCACTCTGATAGCCCGGGGCATGATACGGATAACTGCTGGGTCTTGAAGAATAAGGTACAAGATTTGATTGAAGCTAAGGAGATTGAATTTTAAGCTCCATGAAAGCCTAATGTCATAATAGCTCCTATGCCGAAACATGATGCGGGAGTAAATGCTATTGGGGATAATGATGATGAAGAGTTTGATATTGATAGTTGGATTTACCCAACTACCGATGGTGGCCTGAGCAATTGGACAACAAAGGATTCCATGCCAGTTTCTTATATTACCCAGTAATGAGGCTTTTGTTTTGAATTTGTAACAGATAATGTTTTAAACTTTATGGCCCGGTGTCTTGCCCGGGCCACCGTGGTTTCATTTGTGAGGGCTTTATGTGTGTCATTTTCATATATCATTAATAAAAGCATTGGACGTTTATTGCATTTCAAATTTTGCGCTCCTTGTCTTTCTTTTATTATATATATTGCAAGACAGCTATTTTACACACTCACATATACAGGTCTGAATCCACTCTGGATCTCACTGGTAACGACTCTGCTACTACCAGTTATGACTTCGAAAGTCCGATCAACTTAGCCAAAGACAAAGGTGAGGATGATTGCGAAGTGCCTGGTGAACTTGCTAGACTCTTACTTCAGGAAGAGAGGGCTATACAGCCACATGAAGAGCCAGTGGAAACAATAAATCTGGGTACAGAGGTAGACAAGAAAGAGGTGAAGATCGGTGCAAATCTGGAGCTTAGTGTGAAGCAACGGTTGATTCAGATGCTGTGTGACTGTGTTTAGATCTTTGCCTGGTCTTATGAAGATATGCCTAGGTTGGATACCAATATTGTGGTTCACCGATTGCCTACCAAGGAAGACTGTCCTCCTGTGAAGCAGAAAGTTCGCCGAATGCGCCCAGATATGTCTGAGAAAATCAAGGCTGAAGTGATGAAACAGTTTGATGCCGGTTTTCTAGCAGTTACTTCTTACCCGCAGTGGGTGGCCAACGTGGTTCCGGTGCCAAAGAAGGATGGTAAAGTTCGAATGTGTGTTGACTATAGGGATCTGAACAGGGCGAGCCCCAAGGATGATTTCCCTCTACCTCATATCGACGTTCTGGTTGATAACACCGCACAGCATAAGGTCTTCTCCTTTATGGATGGTTTCTCCGATTATAATCAGATTAAAATGGCTCCCGAAGATATGGAGAAGATAACCTTTGTTACTCAATGGGGTACCTTTTGCTACAAGGTCATGCCTTTTGGATTGAAGAATGCTGGGGCAACATATCAGCATGCCATGGTCGCCTTGTTCCATGACATGATCCATCATGAGATTGAGGTATACGTCGACGACATGATTGAAAGGTCCCAGAATGAGGAAGAACACCTCGACCATCTTCAGAAGTTATTTGACAGGTTGAAGTTGTACAAGATGAGGTTAAACCCAAATAAGTGCACCTTTGGGGTGAGATCTGGTAAGCTGCTGGGTTTCGTCGTAAGCGATAAAGGTATTCAAGTAGATCCTGCAAAGGTGAAGGCTATACAGGAAATGCCAGCTCCCCGAACAGAAAAAGAAGTCAGAGGCTTTCTGGGACGTCTGAACTATATTGCCCGATTCATCTTGCACCTGATTGCTACTTGTGAACCAATCTTCAAATTACTGAAGAAAGATCAAGTGGTAAGATGGAACGATGAATGTCAAGCCGCTTTCGAAAGAATCAAGGAGTATCTCCAAGAGCCACCTATTCTGATGCCACCGGTTGAAGGGATACCTTTGATCTTATACTTGACAGTACTCGACAACTCAATGGGGTGTGTCTTGGGGCAGCATGACGAGTCTGGCCGAAAAGAGCATGCTATTTATTACCTTAGCAAAAAGTTTACCGACTGAGAGACCTGATACTTGTTGCTTGAGAAAACTTGTTGCGCTTTGGCATGGGCTGCTCGCCGGCTGAGACAGTATATGCTGACTCACACTACTCTATTGATATCAAAGATGGATCTAATCAAGTATATCTTCGAAAAGCCTGCCTTGTCCAGAAGAATAGCAAGATGGCAGATGATCTTGACTGAGTACGACATCCGATATACAACCCAGAAGGCAATCAAGGGAAGTGTATTAGCAGATCATTTGGCACATCAGGCAGTGGATGATTACCAGTCTATGAACTTTGAATTTCCGGATGAGAATATCATGATAGTGACTGACTGTGAAGAGCCTGGACCGGATGAAGGACCTGAGGAGAGATCCCGATGGTCTATGTACTTCGATGGAGCTTCAAACGCTTTGGGTAATGGCATTGGCACCGTGATCATATCTCCTAAAGGCTCTCATACTCCATTCACTGCCCGACTATGTTTCAACAGCACCAACAATATGGCGGAGTATGAAGCATGCATCATGGGTCTTCGAGCAGCTATTGACCTGAGGATTAAGTTCTTGAGTGTTTTCGGAGATTCCGCTCTCGTGATCAGTCAGATCAAAGGCGAGTGGGATACGAAACACCCAAATCTTATTCCTTACAAGGAGTATGTGTTGACATTGCTTCCCCCCTTCGAGGAGATAACCTTTGAACACTTCCCAAGAGAGGAGAATCAGTTGGCAGACGCGCTAGCTACGATGTCTTCTATGTTCAAAGTCAATTGGGAGAACGAAGCTCCCCAGATTACCATTGAAAGGTTAGACGAACCTTCACATTGCTGCGACATTGAAACTGAAGAGGTAGCAGATAAACCCTGGTTCCATAAGGTGAAGAGGTATCTTGAGGCTCAGGAATACCCCGAGGGTGCATCTGTTAATGACAAAAAGTTTCTGAGGAGGTTCGCGGCGAAGTTCTTCATCAGTAATGACATCATTTACAAGCGTAACCATGATTCAACCTTGTTGCGATGTGTGGATAAGGACGAAGCAGAAAGGATCATGGCAGAGTTACATGAAGGTGCTTTCGAAACTCATTCTAGTGGACACACCATGGCAAAGAAAATCCTTCGGGCAGGATACTATTGGTCCATAATGGAAGCCGATTGTTATCAACATTCTCGGACCTGTCACAAGTGCCAAGTTTATGCTGATAAGGTGCATATACCTCCAGTACCTCTGAATGTTTTGACAGCTCCTTGGCCTTTTGCAATGTGGGGCATCGACATGATCGGCGAGATCAGACCTACGGCATCCAACGGGCATCGTGTCATCCTGGTAGCTATTGATTACTTTACAAAGTGGGTTGAAGTAGCTTCCTTTGCTACGGTGACCAAGAACGTCGTGGCACGGTTTATTCGGCACAATCTGATCTGTTGATACGGTGTACCAGAGAGGATCATTACGAACAATGGTACCAATCTCAACAATAAGATGATTACCGAACTCTGCAAACAGTTCAAGATACAGCATCACAACTCTTCTCCTTACCGGCCAAAGATGAATGGGGCTGTAGAAGCGGCTAATAAGAACATTAAGAAGATTGTGCAAAAGATGACGGTGACATACAAAGATTGGCACGAGATGTTACCATTTTCTCTTCATGGGTACCGTACCTCAGCACGAACGTCAACAAGGGCAACACCTTATTCCTTGGTTTATGGCATGGAGGCCGTCTTGCCCGTTGAAGTTCAGATACCCTCTCTTCGGATTATGAAGGATGCAGGTTTGAGCGAAGATAACTGGATTCAGACCCGGCTTGATCAGCTGAACTTAATCGACGAAAAGAGACTCACTACTATTTGTCATGGTCAGACGTACCAAAAATGGATGATCAAGGCATTTAACAAGAAATTTAGACGACAAGAGTATCAAGTTTGGGACCTGGTTATCAAGCGCATCATTCTGCCACAAGGTGATCCCAGGGGCAAATGGACCCCCACTTACGAAGGGTCATTTGTGGTTAAGAACATTTTCTCATGAGGAGCTATGATTCTAACCACCATGGATAGTGACGACCTTCCTCACCCCGTCAATGCAGACATAGTGAAAAGATACTACGCATAATTAATGACTCACTAGGTCGACTGGCCTAGGCAAAATAAGGGCTTCCCGGTGAACCAAAAGGGTTCGGGCAAAAATAAGGGATGAAAATAAAAAAAAATTGTACACTCGGCAAGTCGAAAAACTGAAAAGGCGGCTTGGGCAAAAAAGGGTATCCCGGTGGACTGAAAACCCGAAAGGGCAGTCTAGGCAAAAGTTAGGGATCAAAGCGTAACACTATGTCTCATTGAATCACCTTGCAACCAGACTTCGGTATCGACTATCAAGCTCGGACGACACTGATCAATCTGATTTACCTTCAACCAAGTAGCAAAGTGATGAGATGCTCGAGGACATAAGGGAAATAGCAGAGTTGGAACCCAGTGGGATTGTGCACATAGCTGTTTTTCTTTGTTTAGTTTTTACAAATTGTGTAAATTCTATTATTCGACGACATTCTCTTACTAGGATGTCAGCCTCTTGTACAAAAACGCCTATTTACAGGCAAAACTTCAAAATCAATACAATTCATTTTCAAAGAAATTTCAAACTATTTTTTCTTTATCTGTTTTGTTTTGCAAAGAACGTCCCATGTTCATTTTTGATATATGCATTTGACATTAATTGCTGCTCATGAATATTTACATGCGAAACAAAAGATCATTACTGGTAATATCAGAAACAGGGGCAAGTAAGAATTGTCCAAACTGTACAGTTGCTCTGTCCACCAGGTACGAGGTAAATTCAGCTGAAGGATATGGTCGAGATGCATTCACTCCCCGCAGAGTAAGACAATAATGTTCTCTCCCCAGCTGAGACTTGCAACTGTGAATGAATCGGTAATATTCTCCCCAAGCAGAGTTTATCTACCATCAACACTGAAAAGGTTTAATATCCCCGACAGTCTTAATATTCCCCAACGGAGTATAAGAATATTCCCCGGCAGAATACAAGATATCCCCAGTGGAGTTTGAAATTTTTCCCAGCGCAGCTTGAGAAAGCTTCCCCCGTGGAGTTGGGAGAATCATCCCCAGTAGCCATTGGAAGATTATCCCCAGCAGGTTCAAAGGATTATCCCCATTAGAGCCTTATAGGTTATTCTCAGCGAAGTCTCAACTGAAGGGTCATCCCCAGCGGAGCTCTTCCCTTTCACAAACAGGAAGTCAATCCCCAACAGGATTCAGCATCACCAGCAACGATAATTCATCCCCATCGAAATTTATCGGTGGAATCCTTAGGAGAGCATCTCTTCCCCACATAGTAATCTCCTCATCAGTTTATTCCCCAACGGAATTATCCTCTCCTGCAAGTTTATTCTCGCAATCATCTTTGTTCGCCATCCCCAGCAGAAACGAATAAGTCAGCTCTTTTCTCCAGCAGCTATCCGGGATTTATTTTCCCCAGCTAAAACATTACATTTACATACATCATGACACATGCATATACGCATCATACAACACAATCTCATTTATTTTGGGAACATCATTTCTTGATATATATATCATGCATTGCATACGACTGACCTTTACCTTTCAGAAAGGGTGCAGTTGAGTTCTCAGCTATGTCGAACTACTGACCGGTTCTTAAATCTCAACTGAATTAGTCTCGGTTGAATTACAGATAAGGTTCTAAATCTCGAAAATTTTCCTCCGTCGAAGTGTGGACGAGTTCTTAAATCTCAACAGGATTATCCTCCGTTGAAGTACAGACAGTTCCTAGATCTTGATGAAGATGTTTCCCTCAGTCGAAGTACTGACCGGTTCTTAAATCTCAACTGAATTAGTCTCGGTTGAATTACAGATAAAGTTCTAAATCTCGACAATTTTCCTCCGTCGTAGTGTGGACGAGTTCTTAAATCTCAACAGAATTATTCTCCGTTGAAGTACAGACTGTTCCTAGATCTCGATGAAGATGTTTCCCTCAGTCAAAGTACTGGTCGATTCTTAAATCTCAACTAAATTAGTCTCGGTTGAATTACAGATAAGGTTCTAAATCTCGACAATTTTCCTCCATCGTAGTGTGGACGAGTTCTTAAATCTCAACAGAATTATTCTCCGTTGAAGTACAGACAGTCCTAGATCTCGATGAAGATGTTTCCCTCAGTCAAAGTACTGGCTGGTTCTTAAATCTCAACTGAATTAGTCTCAGTTGAATTACAAATAAGGTTCTAAATTTCGGCAATTTTCCTCCGTCAAAGTGTGGACGAGTTCTTAAATCTCAACAGAATTATTCTCCGTTGAAGTACAGACAATCCTAGATCTTGATGAAGATGTTTCCCTCAGTCGAAGTGCTGACCGGTTCTTAAATCTCAACTGAATTAGTCTCGGTTGAATTACAGATAAGGTTCTAAATCTCGACAACTTTCCTCCATCAAAGTGTGGACTATTTCTTAAATCTCAATAGAATTATTCTCCGTTGAAGTACAAATAGTCATAGATCTAGATGAAGATGTTTCCCTCAGTCGAAGTACTGATCGATTCTTAAATCTCAACTGAATTAGTCTCGGTTGAATTACAGATAAGGTTCTAAATCTCGACAACTTTCCTCCGTCAAAGTGTAGACGAGTTCTTAAATCTCAACAGAATTTTTCTCCGTTGAAGTACAGACAGTCCTAGATCTTGATGAAGATGTTTCCCTCAGTCGAAGTACTGACCGATTCTTAAATCTCAACTGAATTAGTCTCGGTTGAATTACAGATAAGATTCTAAATCTCGACAATTTTCCTCAGTCGAAGTACTGACCGGTTCTTAAATCTCAACTGAATTATCCTCGGTTGAATTACAGATAAGGTTCTAAATATCGACAGAGTTCCCCCCAGTTGAATTACAGACAAGTTCTTAAAACTCAGCGGAGATGTTCTCTCAGCTGAAGTACATGCAAGTTCTTAAATCTCAACAAAGATCAGACTTCCCCAGCGGAATCTTCTACAACAACAAGTATGTAAGCTCTCGCTATGGAATCTCTTATGTAATCGACACTCCTATATATGGAATCTTCAAGCCCATCCTCCCTCCAACAATCTCCAAATGGCATCTGTAAGCCCATTCCTGACATCACAAGGTTGATACCACTTCATGCGAGTACAAATTTCTGGGCACTCTAGTGTTCAATCATCTTCCACCTTCGGATCACGAAAGACATGAAAGTCAATCTACATCCTCAGGTTTAAGAAGATTGAACTGGGGCAGCTGTTGTACCCCAAAATTTTCCCTCTCATGTTTCTCAAAACATTGCAAAGAAAATCTCCAAGTGGCTCAAGAATGCTCAAGAGTTGGACAGACAAGCTATCTCCTAAGGCAGTCAACACCAAATTAGGGTTTTGTGTTGCATCAAGATCCTTGAATAAAAATGGCCTCAAGTGCTCCCCAAAGTCCTAATATGTTTTCAAGGTCATCCATGTCAAGTTTCAAGCCTTGCAGAGGAAGTTTGCTCAGTCAATTGCTCAAGGGTCCAAAAATTGACTATGTTAGGGCAAAAGTCAACTGTGACCTATATACAGTCAAACCTCTATATTTTTTTTCAACATTCTCATTTTGAAGGATATTTCATCATTTGATCAAGGGTTGATCATGATTCATGAAGGATTGCTCAAAATTCATCAAGACTCAAAAGTTGCTAAATTAGGGTTTTGTAGGAAAAGTCAACTCAACTTTGAACAAGCATAACTTTCTCATACTTTATGAGAAATGACCCATCCAAAGCTCATTTTTAAGAGGATGAAATTTCCTACAATCCATCTTCATACACCAAGATCAAAAAATGAATTCACAAGAAGTTATAAATTTGGACATTATAGGTCATTTTTGAAAGTCAACAAAAACACGTTTTTTTCCAAAGCTTATAACTTGAGCATGGAATATCAAAATAATATGAGGCAAAAAGGGTTGGTTAGAGGACATATCAAGATTTCTAAAAAGTCCAAGAACACTTCCAAAAGTTCAAAATTGAAGAAGTTAGGCATTGTTGAAGTTGGACATTTTTGCAAAATTGCCAAAAGTCAACTATCCCCAAAACATCAAATTGTGTCAAATGGGCCCATTCCTTTCCACTTGATTTGAGCTTGCCTAGTTGCCCACGTGTCCTAGCTTCAGCCATGAGCCCATATTTTATTTTTATTATTTAATTTTATTTTTATTTGAATTTATTCATTTTAAATCAAATTAAATCATATAAAATCTAAAACTTTGATAACATGAGATTTTTTTGCTGTTTCAGGCTTTGATTATCATCATTAACATCATCAAAATCGAATTAGACCCAATCATGTGCAAAAATATTGAGATTTGGCAAAATTGGCAAGTTTGTAAAGGGAGATAAAATCAAATATGCAAGCATTGATGGGAGAAGATTTGAGCCAAGTTTGTAGACCTAATACAAAGGACATTACATAAGGAAGCTTAGAACACGAAAACAAGGGTTGGCAATTGCAGAAAGAGGCAGAACAAAGTTTCAAAAAGTGGAAAAAAGCTTGAAACCGAAATCGTGCTTAGAGGCATTTTCAGAAGCTGAGACCGGTCCCAATCTCTTCCTGGGTGTTCACTCAGTCTACCTGGATCAAAAGCAAGCTTCCTCACACACCATAACGCGCTGTAAGTCCCACGCTTCCTAGCTCTGTTTTTGGATTCGATTTGGCCTATTCTGGCATCATTTGAATGAGATAATTGCATATTCATAACCCTCATGTTATTTGCAAACCTTTGGCAATAATCAATCTGGTTTATAGGCGCTGTAACCCCAAAACAGCATAGCTAGGGTTGCGTTTTTGTTTTTAGGGATTCTTATTTCAGGTGAAATTGGTCCATATAATGGGCATGGTTGCACTCAGGAGAAGGAGACGAACACAACCATGCCCTTGAAAGTCATTTTTATTGCCTGGAATTGATTTTTGGATCGAGCTGCGTTTTTAGCTGCGGATTCAAATCTGCAGGTAAAATTACAGTAGGGGAAGGATAAGGACGAAAAGCTGGCATTCACTCACTGGGCCATTCAAAAATGGCGCGCATATTTTGTTTTCTAAACCAATTAATTTTGTTTTGGCATATTATCATTGTTGTGTAATATATTAACAAACAAAACAAAGCGGCCTAGTGGTAAGCGTGCACGTTCAATATCCATCAGGACCTGGGTTCGAATCCCAGGTCCCCCAATTTCTATTTGATTTTGTATTTCAGGTGATCCAGTGCATATGCCTAGCTACAACACACCATGCGCCTTCGTTCATTCAATAGCCAGATGGCCATTGGCCAGATCTGGTGGCCAAGATCTGAAGGTCTACCATGGTCCAAGTCAGCGCATGCACACCAAATAAAAAAAAGTCAAACAAGGCCAACGTGTTTTGGGCCTTCAGATTGCTATTCAAGCTCCCAATCCAGGCCCATACCCCCTCTCTCTCTTTTATTTTACTTATTTTTGCTTTATTGATTTATTTTATTTTTATTATTTTCTAACCAATTAAAAAATTCTTTTCTTTATAAAGTAAAAACCACAAAAATATTTTCTTTATCAAATCAAATTTTTATTTTTATTTTATTAATAAGCACTAATTAAATTAACTTAGGTTTTAATTAGAATAACTTTAACATATTTTTGTAAATAATTAAAATTAAATTAGATTTAATTAGGTTTTTACTAATTCAATTAATTTTATTTTTCTTTCTTAAAATAACAAAAAAACCAAAAATAATTTATTTTTATTAATTTATTTATTTATTAATTTAGTAATTAATTTATGTTAATTTCTTTCTTAAAATAAAAATAACAAAAAAAAAATATTTTCTTTAACAAAAAGGGTCAAAACCCTAAACTCGCACTCGATCCAATTTCCCGCGCGCGTTATTTTTTGTTATCGTATTAATGCACTTGCCTCCGGTTTGTAATAGCTTAATAGGACTTTTATTTATTTTTTATCGCTTTATTTATTTTTAAAAGGGTTTGTCTTTGGCGATGTAAATACCTGACGCCTTGTAATTTAAATTCCGCTTTTATTTTCTGCAAATTATAACTGTTAGATGCTTGATAATAGGATGGCATGACTGAATGTTTTAACCTAAAATCAACTTAGATCACCCTTAACATGTACAAAGATAAAATTAACTGAAAACGATACACTCGCACATGCGCACTCTTAGAGTACACCCCACTTGGTTGCCTTCGTACGCGGTCATCGAGTATAGGTCACTTTAGAGGTCGTCCTCTTGTCTAAAGATCATAGTCGCCTCGAAACGGTTGCCTCGGATATTGTTTCCTCAAACAAATGATCTAAGACATTAGGGTTACCGCTAAGGCGTCCTAACATTTCTTTAGTGACCGTAAGTCCCGCATTCTAATTGACCCTAAAACTCCAACGACGGTGCTACCTACTCATCAATAGTGGGATAGGATTGTCTAAAGGACATTAGCATAGAAAGATTCCTTTTTCCAGTAGGTAGATGGTTCTTAGATACTTGCTCATTCAAAAAAAAACTTTTCACACTTACACTTTTCGAACAAAGTTTTCAAAAACACTTCATACACTCTTGATGACATAAGCAAGAGTTAAATCGAAGTTTTCAAAACAAAAGCTTTATTCAAACCCACAAGCACAAAGAAAGAAATTTTTGAAAACACTTGAGCAAGTACCTAAGAACCCGTGGATAACCACGGATAGAAAGGGTGGTAACACCTTCCCTTTCTATAATCTACCCCCCGAACCCGAGAAACATCTCGAAAAAGGAATTTTTTTGTGCTTTTTTCCTTTCCTTGTTGGATAAAATAAAAGACGGTGGCGACTCTTGCTTACCGCGACATTTTGTGAAAACAAACGCAAAACGCAAACCAACATTCCAAAAACAGTCAGTTCTTCCCACCGTATCACAGTCGGCCTCAGTGTAGAGCTGAGAACTGGTTGATACTCGATGCTACACTCATTGAGATCATACTCTCGGAATAATTTCGATTGCAAGAACAGATTGCGTGAGCTGAAACCATGACCGATGGAGGATGGTCAATGATATTGAGATCCTCTAGAACCCGGTTACTTTTTTCTAGGACAGGTTTGAACCAACTTAACTTCAAAAGGGTACTACCTTCGATCTCATGCAAGCCTTAAACCTAAGGGCTTTGTGTGATTTGACTGTGTTTGCAATACCCGTTGTTTGCTATACCTGTGGTTTATCATGACATCATGCATCATAACATGGCATTCATGCTTCATTACACTAACCATTTCAAAGACCAAGGGAATTTATCTTTGTTCTGTTTTGTAGATCATGGCTTCCGTGCGTAGAAATACCATCCGAGTCAAATTTGTGAAAATACCTGCCCAACTTAAAGAGTTAGCATCAAGAGTTTCTGAAACGTCTATTTTCATTAAGAGACATGGTCAACTTCTCAGCCTGGTTACTTCAAACCTTGATGAACATATGATGAGCGTACTATTTCAGTTCTTTGATCCCAAGCATCATTGCTTCACCTTTCCAAATTACCAGCTGGTACCCACCTTGGAAGAGTTCTCTCACCTATTGGGCATATCCATTCTTGAACAGGTACCCTTCACAGGTATGGAAGAAGTTCCTAAGCCAGAAGACATTGCCTCAGCTTTGCATTTAAGATGGGCCGATGTGGTATCCAATTGGGAAACTCGGAGCGGGGTCAAAGGTTTTCTAGCCAAATTTCTGATAGACCGGGCTCAGCTATTCTGGGATGATTTAGATTTTCAGGCTTTTGAAGATGTCTTGGCTCTTCTTATCTATGGTTTGGTTCTCTTCCCTAATCCGGAATCCTTTGTAGATGTGAATCCTGTCAAGATTTTCCTTTCTCGCAACCCTGTGCCTACCTTGCTGGGAGATATCTTGCATGCTCTCTATACTCGTACTATGAGGAGAAGAGGGACTCTTATGTACTGCATGTCGTTGCTGTCGAGGTGGTTTATTTCTCACCTCCCTAAGTCTGTGCTGAAGAATAAAGAAGGTTTGGGTTGGTCATACCGAATAATGTCACTTGCTCATACATATATTCTTTGGTGTTCCCGGGCTATGGAAGACACTGCTGTTATTGACCACTGTGGGGGATACCCTAATGTCCCATTACTTGGTATCAGAGGGGGTATAACTTACAATCCTTGTCTAGTTTTGCGACAATTTGGTCGTGCTCGGAGAGATGGTCCCCATGAGTTACTTCTCGAGGACATTGTATTCGATTATAAGGAGGATGTTAAGGAGCATCGCCAGAGGTTTATACCAGTGATTATGGAGCCCACTAATGAAGAAGGCATCCCTTACAAGGTTCTCTATCCTTACATGCCCACTGATCCTAGGGAGTTACAGAGGTCTTGGATTCAGCTGAAGAATGAGAGGGATGCTTACCGGGAGCAGTTCCATGAGCAAGAAAGGAAGGTTTTAAAGCTCACCAGGCAGCTCGAGGAAGAAAGAGTGATCAATGGCTATATCAGCACAAAGAGGAAGCGTCCGTGGGACTTTTGATGTTCTATTTCTAGTTTTAGATTTTGTTTTATTTACATATTTTGTAAAGCCTTAAAGGCATTGTTAACTTTCAAAGTTTAAGCTAATAAAGTTTTGTTTATTTTTGGTTTGCAAATTTAAATCTCCCAAAGTCTTTGAAATCATTACATGCGCATCCCATTATCATGCACATCATTACAGGTACCACTACAGGTTTCTCATCTTGTTCGCTGTTTATTTCAGCAGAAATGTCTTCCGATCAAGCCATCAAAGATCTTCAAGCACAGAATGCCCAGTTCCAACAGATGTTCATAAGTCTGGCTAAGGGACAAGAGGATCTGAAGACCCTTATTCTGAAAGAGAAGAAGAAGAAGAAGAAGAAGAAGACCGGTATTCTGAACATGGGTAGAAGGTTCAGAGAAAGGTTGAAGCATCAAACTGATCTGACCTCTTCATCCAAGGACGAGGAGAACAAAGAAAGGGAAAAGGACCCTAGTCCTGCAGTTTCTGACAATGATACTGATTACGACGATGAGCAATATCCTCTTGCTGAGGATAGGTACAAGCAGCTAGAAGACCGTCTGAGTGCTATGGAAGTTCAGAAGGTACATGGTTTGGATTTCAGAGAATTGGGATTGGTATCGGGGGTGGTCATCCCTCATAAGTTTAAAGCTCTGGTTTTTTTCAAGTATGATGGGGTGTCCTACCCAAAGCTTCATCTCCGCTCTTATGTCTGAAAAATCCAACCCCACATTGCCGATAGAAATTTATGGGTGCACTTATTTCAAGATAGTCGGTCAGGGACTCAGCTTGAATGGTTCTACCAGTTGGAGGGAGCCAGTGTCCGAAATTGGGAAGATCTTGCCACTGCTTTCTACAAGAAATATCAGTATAACGCCGACCTTGCTCCCACTCGTACTCAGCTCCAGGGTATGTCCATGGGTGCAAGTGAAGGTTTTAAGGACTATGCTCAAAAGTGGAGAGACTTGGCTGGAAGAGTCCAACCCCCTTTGTCTGATAGGGAGTTGGTTGATATGTTTCTAGGGACGCTATCTGGTCCATTTTTCAATCACTTAATCGGCAGCTCATCATCTGATTTTACTGAGTTGATTTTGACTGGAGAGAGAGTAGAAGCTAGCATTCGAAGTGGAAAAATACAGAAGGATGCCTCTTCGAGTTCGATAAAGAAGCCTTTCAATGGTAAGAAGGAAGCTAGTGCAGTCTATAGCCCAAGGGGCCAAAGCAGATCTGAACACCGTCAACGGTAAATGCTATAGTGATACCAAGACCCACAATTGCTCCACAATGCAACAATCAACAAAGGGTGGAAAGACCACAACGGCAGTCTACCCGCATCAACATGACTTTGGCTGAAGTTCTGCCTCATCTGTTAAAATCTAACTTGGCAACCTTGAGAGAGGCTCCCAAGAATCCAAACACTACATCTTCCAGATACAATCCCAACGCGCGGTGCGCCTACCATTCTGAGAGTCCTGGCCATGATACAAATGATTGCTGGGCTCTGAGAAACAAAGTACAAGATTTGCTCGAAGCCAAGGAGATAGAGTTTGATGCTCTAGAAAAACCGAATGTTATAACTGCTCCCATGCCCAAACATGGTCGTGGATTTAATGATGTCGACACTGATTTGTTCGTGACCTCCGTTGAAGAAATTTCTACTCCTCTGATGACTGTTAAGAAGAATTTTCTATTGGCCAGTTTATTTCTGGGTTGTGGTGAAGGTTGCCACATGTGTTCAATTCTGCCTCCCGGTTGTTGTTTGTTGAAGTCAGGTGTTCAGCGCTTGATGGATAATAAAGAAATTTTGTTCGAAAAGACTGTGATCCCCGTTGTTCCCACTGAAAACATTGCCATTATAACAATTTCCGCCAATACTTCCAAGGTTTCCTCAAGAAAACCTGTTAGGATTACACCTGTTTAAAGAATTGTTCCGCTAATAATCACTGTTCCTGGTCCCATCTGTTTACCGTGGGAATTGGTAAACAACCGCTGATCTTCCAAAAGGTTACTTATTTGGTGACTCGCAGGATCGATCAGATTGATCCTAAGACATGGTTGATTTTGGGGTTTTGACTAAGTTTGATAATGGTTAAATGACAAGAAAATAAAGAAGCTTTAAGTAAATTGCATGAAGAATAAAAGAAAGGCTTAAAATGAAGGCTTCGACTGGAAAAGTAAAGGAGAAAGCAAGTAAAGTTTCTGGAAAATAAATGACTTTGATTAATAAAGTGGTGTTTCACACATACATTCTCAACAATTCTTTCTCTCACGCTGGGTACTCGAATCTATATGAGTGACTTGTATATAATTGTGAACACACGCGAAAAACTGCGTGAACTACTAATATTTATACTAAACACATCCCAAGTAACCGTCGGGCAGTTACGCTGCTTCTAGATGACTCCACTTGGCACGTTCACAGCGTTCGACGCTCCAGATCTTGGCACGTTGCACTTGGTAACCGCTGGGAACTGTTTTCCCTCCAAACCTTTGAATCTCAAACCGTTCCACTCTGAACAATCGAACACCTTCGTCGAGAAGCACCTTCGACGAGAAACACCTTCGACGTCGAAGGCAACCAAATTCTACCTTGGAAGAAATTCTCTAAGTACATTGCCATTTTCTGACGAGCACTTCGACAGAACCAGCTGGTCGAAACCATCCTTCAGCTTTAATGGCTTGTATTAATAAAAACGAGGGTGTCGAATTTAGGAGCCAACAAATTTCCCCCCAAGAATGCCTTATTTCGACTTCTGAAAAGAAAAAGGCATTCTTTGAAATTCCATTCGACACCTGTCTTTTCATTCTTAGTCACAAATTAAACTGTGCACTTTTTGACTTCTACCAACCACTGACAATCCCAAGAAAAAAAAACCATCATTTCATCCGTACCTAAGACGTCACCTCAGTACGGCGTGCAGCGTGCCCAATGTCTTTTCACAAATTGTCATCATGACAATTTCCAAAAACGAGGGCGCACGCTGCACCCTTTCATTTCTGCAGAACGGCTATGTCAATAGGGGGACGCCACGTGTCCCACTACCTTCTGCAACATTAAATGGCATTAAATGGCCTCGAATTTGGGGATTTCCCAACCACTATAAATAGCGCCAAGTACCCATTGTGGGACTTTTTCACGCTATCTTGCCTTCAAACTTCCTTGTTGAACACAGTATCTCTGCAAACTTGCAAACACCTTGTTCTTCACTGCATCTTCAACCTTAACATCAACAATGGCCTCAGGTTCCTCTACCGCTCCTAGTTCTAACATCCCTTCCAGAAATGCTAAACCCAAGATCTTCTCAACTTTCCCATAGTTACCCCTACAGGCCAACGAAGGGTTCCTGAACCCCTAGAAACTGCTGAATGTGAAGCTTATTCACACCAACTCATGATTCCGGTTGGATACTCCAAACAAATCTTCGCCATGTCTGGCCCACTAGCCCCATGCATCGCTGAAGCCATGAAGATCAAAAGCTTCTTTCCAGTGCTTGAAAAGCTCAAACCTGTTGGATGCTCTAAAAAAGATGCAGAGGATAACGAAGATCCCGCTAAGGAGAAAATTGATCTTCGCTTCTTCAATAGGGGTGTTAAGGATTTCAGGTCTAGCCCTAGCCTCACTCCTGACTACAGTGCTTGACTGGAAAAAATGGAAAAAAGCCAGGCTCCGATCTGGAAGGACCTGGGGATATTCGACCTAGTTATGTTGTCGAAGACGGGTCTCAACTATTCCCCTGAGATGTTGATAGCCTCCTTACTTTTCTGGGATTACACTCATTTCACCTTCCACCTTCCTTGTGGAATGCTAACACCCACGCTTTTCGACGTGGCTGCCATCACTGGCCTTCGACCCACTGGGGATTATTTCGACCCAGAGGAAATGTCGGAGGATCAGATTGGATTCTCAGCTACGAAACCCACCTACACCACCTATATCAACCATTACCATGATAAGTCGACGGCCACTGTGTCGGATGTAGAGCATATCGCGTTTCTAGCCCTATGGATGTCACGCTTTGTGTTCTGCACAAAGTCTTTACAGGTGACAAAGAAGATGGTCACCCTCTCCACCCAACTCCACCATGGCCAAAATATTTGTTTGGCAGAATTAATCTTGGCGAATCTGTACGAGTCGATTAGCAGCGGAGCGACTCTGTTGAAGATCATCGAGAATAGAGCCAGTCTGCTGCTTGCATGACCTTTTTGGCTACTTCAGCTGTGGCTCAATGCCACCTTCGAGTCTTTCTTACCTCAGAAGACTCAAATAAATGAGCAAGCTCCGGAGATAGCCAATAGGCGCATCGAAGGCACCAGATTGGCTCTACTGACCCCGACTGAAGATCGGCTGGAGCTTCAACAAACTTTTGCAAACTTCGTCTTGATGTTTGCAAGAAGGAAAGAATTTGTTTCGACCATGGATCCCTTTGCTCGACGAAAGGTTGGTCCAGAATGGTTCACGAGGCCCCATCCTAAGTCGTCAAGTGACCCTCAGGTCGAAGAAAATACAATAATGTGGGAAGCATTTCTCACACCAAGAATAATGCCCCTACGCTTTAAAAGCTCCAAGACTCACTTGAGCTTGATCGCGTATCAACCAAACTTGGTCTCTCGCCAGTTTGGTATCATTCAAACACTTCCTTCTCCTATTTTTCCTAGGGAGAAATCAATGTTATATTTTTGCAACGACTATACTGAAGATGCTTCCACCAAGCATATCGGCAGGTATGCTGGTCGAACAGTCCTTTCACTGTTCGATTATCAGCTTAACTTTCTCTGTTCACCATCCTTCGAAGACTGGTGGAAGAGTTACTATGCTGAAGAGTTCTTCAACGAGAAGGACTTTGTGGACGAACTTCAGAAGTCTTTTGTTCTAGTTCTGGACAAAATAAAGAAATGTAAGTTCACTCTTCCAAATTATTTTGTCTTTCCATTTCGACTGATAGCCTGTTAATTATAACTTGTCTTCTTTCAGTTGTTCGAAAGCCTGCAGCCAAGAAAGCTGCAGAAGGCCATCAGGGAGGAGGTCCCTTGACAAAACCTCCACCACCGGTGAAAACTATAGCACCGGCGAAAACTACAACAAGCCATCAGGGGGAAGGTCCTTCGAAAAACCTTCAGCGCCGGTAACCAGACTTTTATTATTTTCTTCTGGTTTTAACATTCTGACTTTCGATGTAGCATCTAAATCGAACTCCAATTGGTTTTTAGGCACCTTCACCCAAGAAACGACCTGCACTGGTGGTCGAATCTGGGAGTGACGAAGAAGACGACTCTCCCCCTGCTCCTCTCAAAAGGCAAAAACTGAATAAAGATGTTCCCCCTCCTGAGACTCGATCCACAATCAGAATAAAGGTTGCCGGGAGAAAACCCAGGCCACCTCCAGTAATTATTGAAGAGCCAACAGAGGAGGAACTAAATGTTTTGCTCAATAAACCCGTCGAAAGCGACAATTCCAGCCCTGGGGCTGAAGTTCCTCTGCAGGTAATTTTTTTGACCTTTTTAACTCAGGTGTCGATGCTCGCGTTCGATTATGTCTCTTTCTAACCTAGAAGATTCTTCTTCTTCTTTTTCCAGGAAACCACTGAAAGCTCAGCGCCAAAGACTTCTGAAACACTAGATTCTGCTGAACTCAGTAGGCCACAAGAGAAAGAATTGGCGAACGATGAAGCCAATGCTGAAACAGATGAAGCCAATGCTGAGACAGAAGAACAACAAACAGAAGATCAACAACCAAAGGAGATTCAAGTGGTTGATCTGTCGGAGGAACAACATGATGAAGGGGATCACGCTGACGCTGGCACTGCTGAACTTCAAGTCGAAGAGAGTCAAGTCGAGGCAAACGCTGCTCAACAGCTTCAACCCCAAGACAACGCTGCTGCAAAGGTTACCACCTCAACAAAGCATAGGTCCAAAGAAGACTTAGCACTCTTGAAGCAAACTGATCCCGTTGGCTATCTGAATGCCATTATCGAGAGCAAGGGAAGTTCTTCTGATATTAGTCAGGAGGCTTCTACTCAGTCGGGGAAGTCCACTGAGACTTCTCCTCTCGATGAGGCTTTGACGAAGGTCAAGGCCCAGTTCTTCAAGAAAGATTTGATGAAAGCTTTGGAGGGGGACCCTACTGCTCCGTCGTGTTTGGGAGCTGTTTTCAATGCGGTTGACTTGCTCGCTGTGACTCCAGAGGTTTCGAGCTTTATCATGGAGTTATACTCCATTATTGATCAAGTCTCAGCAGACTATCGACGACAGAGGGGCTTCAACAGCCAGCTCGAAGCGTTATATAGCAAAAGTTCTTCCGCCTGGACTGCTGTAGCAGAGACGACTTCTCGAATTGCAGAGTTGTCGAAGCAAAAGGCATCTAAGAAAGAAGAAATTGATGCCATAGATCGAGACAATGCTCCCATAAAGGCGCAAATCGAAGAGCTGGAGGCCAAGATGAATGCCAATACTAAGCGTAAGGAGGAGCTTCTCTCGACTGTTTCAGACACCGAAAGTCAAGCTGAAATCACACAAGGCCTAGAGTTTGCTGAGAAAGCTCAAGCCTTCGACGACCAAATTGCCAAGCTTGCCCAGGCGAATGCCTTGTGCAACAAAAGACTGGAGTTGCAGCAGGCAAAGTACCTTCGACTCAAAGATTCCATCCCCTTCTGATTGACTCAGCCCTTTAACCATGTATTGTAATATGTATTTGACAATATTGCCATTTTGCCTAATTTATAAAATTTTCCATTTTGGCTTATTTATGGTTAATAGTCATTACTTGCTATTTATTTTGATCTCTTGGAGCATAGGTTTATACTTTTTCAAATATTTGCCATTTACTCTCAAGAGCCTTTTATCTTCACCTAACTCTTCGACTTCATAAGCTCCACCAGAAAAGGTTTGGATAATTCTGAATGGTCCTTCCCATTTGGGTGACCATTTTCCCATGCTTCGATCCCTTCGATCCATGGGAAGAATCACCTTCCAAACTAATTCTCCAGGCGAGAATGCCTTAGGTTTCACTTTTTTATTGTAAGAGTCTTCCACTCTTTTCTTCTGAAGCCTTAGTAAGTCGAGAGCGCGCATTCTTTCTCCGTCTAAATCTACTAGTTCGTCTAACATCATATCCCAATAAACTTCAGAGGGGATATCATGGTGTCTCTGAACCCTTGCAGATTGAAGACAAATTTCTGTTGGCAACACTGCGTCATGACCAAAAGTTAGCCTATATGGTGTTGTACCTATGGCTTCTTTTGGGGACGTTCGACAGGCCCACAAGATCTGGTCTAACGTCTTATGCCAATTTTTTGGCTTCTTCCCAACATGCTTTTTTATCAAGCCAATCACTACTTTGTTCGCTGCTTCGACTTGACCGTTTGCCTGTGCATAATAAGGCGTTGATGTTAGGAGTTTAAAGCCTATTTCCTGAGCGAATTCATGCATCTTTCGACCGGTGAAAACTGATCCTTGATCAGTAGTTATAGTTTCAGGGATTCCATATCTAAAGATAATGTTCTTTTGAATAAATTCAATGACATTTTCTTGGTCTACATTGACTAAAGGAATGGCTTCGATCCACATAGTAAAATAATCAATGCCTACCAATATATACTTCTGGCTCTTTGATGATGCTGGTCGAATCTCTCCAATAAGGTCCAACGCCCATCCTCTAAAGGGCCAAGGTTTCACTATCGAGTGAAGCTCGATTGCTGGTACATGTTGGATGCCTGTATGGACTTGACATTCTTGGCAACCTTTGGCCAACTCGACACAATCTTTCAACATGGTGGGCCAGTATAGTCCTTGTCGAAACAACAACCATTTCATCTTATGGCCTACTTGGTGAGCCCCACATGCTCCAGCGTGCGTAGTCGAAAAGGCTATGTATGCTTCAGTTTCACTTAAGCACTTTAGCAACACCCCTTCAGGCGTCTTTTTAAATAACTCATTACCCATGAGTACGTAACTTAACGCCCTATATTTTGTTTTTCGTTCTGTCGAAGCTACTGGATTTTGAAGATAATCCACAATGGGTTTCCTCCAATCTTGCTCTGACAAATTGTCTATGAACGAAATTTCGAAGTTACTTTGATCAGCATACCCTATTCTTGTCGATTCCAAGTCTGTTGGTGACAAACAAGTTGCTTTTATCTTTTCTCGAACTTCAATTGCTCTTTGTAATCTCGTTTTTGAAATTTTGTGCCCAGATGCAATTTGTGCCAAATCGTTGGCAATTTGATTTTCCAATCTGGGTATGTGTCGAATGTTGACCATTTCAAATTTTTTCAACAAACGATTTGCTATCACAAAGTACATAATGAGATTTTCTCTTATGCATTTATATTCTTTTGTGACTTGCTTAATGACTAACTCTGAGTCTCCCATTATTTCGACTCGAGTTGCCCCCAATTCCAACAATATCTCAAGGCCAGTAATTAGAGCTTCATACTCAGCCTCATTGTTCGAACAAGAACCTGATATCTTGTACTTGAATGTTGTTGGAATTTTTTCTAGAGAAATAATCAAGACTCCTACTCCTGTTCCATCTTTATGGCTGGAACCATCGAAGTAGAATTTCCAAGGCTCTATCTCCACATAATTAATACTCTCAACTTGAATTGAGTGGTCGACTATAAAGTCTGCCACCACTTGTCCTTTCACTGCCTTAAGAGGCATAAAGGTCAAGGAGTATTCAGTTAATGCTAGTGCCCACTTGCCTATTCGACTGTGCAAGATGGGTTTCGACAACATGTACCTGAAGACATCAAAATGAGACGAAACATACACATCAACTGGTTTTATATATTGTTTGAGCTTTGTACAAGAGAAATACAGACATAGACACAATTTTTCAACTTCGCTATATCTAGTTTCTGCATCGTTCAAAACTCTACTAAGATATTAAATGGGTCTTTCGACTCCATTTTCATCTTCTTGGGCTAACATGCTTCCCAAAGTTTTGTCGGATGCAGCTATGTACAATCTCATACTCCTATTGCTACAAGGAGGCACCAAAATAGGTGGCTTTGTGAGGTACCCTTTGATTTTGTCGAAGGCTTCTTGTTGCTCCTGCCCCCATTCGAATCCCTCTTTGTTCAATCGAAGTAAGGGTGAAAAGGCTTGAGCTTTCCCTCTTAGGTTAGATATGAATCTCCTTAAGAAATTTATCTTGCCTAACAGAGATTGCAGTTCCTTTTTGTTTGCTGGCGCTTTCGCTTCCAGAATTGCCTTCGTCTTGTTCTGGGCGTGCCAATTTGTTTACCGTGGGAATTGGTAAATAACCGCTGATCTTCCAAAAGGTTACTTATTTGGTGACTCGCAGGATCGATCAGATTGATCCTAATACATGGTTGATTTTGATTCCTTTCTTATGGACAACGAAGCCCAAGAAATCTCCATCTTTCACACAGAATGCACACTTCAAAGGGTTCATCTTCAGACCATGTTCTCTCATTCTTTCGAATGATTGTCGAAGGTGGTCTATATGGTTCTTCCTGGAAATAGATTTTATAACAATGTCATCAATATATACTTGCATAAAGGTGTTAATAAAATCATGGAAGATAGAATTCATTGCTCGCTGATATGTTGCCCCAACGTTCTTTAGGCCAAAAGGCATCACTACCCATTCGTAAGTGCCTAAAGCCCCAGGGCATCGAAAAGCTGTTTTCGACACATCTTCTTCAGCAATGAATATTTGATTATATCCTGAATAACCATCGAGCATACTCAGGTACTCGTAGCCAGCGGCAGAATCGACTAGCATTTCCGCCACAGGCATAGGATATTCATCTTTGGGTGTAGCAGCATTCAAATCTCTGAAATCTATGCACACCCTCAATGTACCATTTTTCTTAATTACTGGCACAATGTTTGCAATCCATTCGACATACCTCGTAACGCGTATGAATTTGCACTTCAGTAGTCTTTCGACTTCCGTTTTGATCTTCGACAGTATTTCTGGAGCGAAGCGTCTTGGACTTTGCTTGATTGGCTTCTTCCCAGGTTTGATTGGCAACTGAAGTTCTACCAATCCTCTGTCGAGACCAGGCATCTCGTCGTAATCCCATGCAAAACAGTCCTTGAACTCTTTCAACAAATGGATTACTTCTAACCTGAGTTCTGGGTCAATTTTTGCGCTAATGTAAGTTGGCTTTTTCTCTAACCCTTCGCCCAAGTTGATTTCTTCTAAAGGATCCTGCGCTAGCATCTTGATGTTATTCGCTAAGGGGTCCTTTTTGAATCCCAAAGGCTCATCGTCGTAGATGGCGTCGAGCCTTTGTTCCTGCATCCCTTCTGGCGTGATATCAGGAGGTTCTGGATCGAAGTCCTTCCCAGGACCTGCAGAAGATAACTGTTGATCATTGGCCTGTGTGGCCATATATTTTACTTCGGCTTCGAGAGTCGTTATCATCTTTGTTTCGGCTACGTAAGCCGAAATTCGCTGCAATGATTGTGACTCAGTCATGGTCACTGAATTCACTTCCCCAACTAGTTGGTTGGATATCAGTTTACCCACTAAAGTCAATGTGGGACAAGTCTTCTATGTCCCATTGAAAACCATGCTCAGGGTGCAGGTATAGGGAACAAAAAGTATTTGGCGCTGGCGCCAAGTCGAAGTCAGGTGTTGGGCATGGCCCAATGTGAGCCAGGTTCTTGTCGAAGTCTGCCAGCCCTAAGTGATTTACTTCGCCCATGTAATAGCTTTGGTCCGCTTCTATGTTTTCGACCATTCCATCAGGACGCCATAGCAGCAACCTCTGGTGCATTGATGATGGTACAGCTCCAACACCATGAATCCATTCACGGCCCAACAAAAGGTTATAGTTAGGTTTGGCCGATATGACCATAAACATAGTTGGTCGAAGGATAGATCCCACCTTGATGTCCAGTTGGATCACACCCATAGTGGTCCCTATGCCGCCTTCATAATTCGACAGGACCATGTTGTGAGGCTTGATGTTCTCATCACTTTTGCCTATTTTTCTTAGCATAAAGTGAGGGATGATGTTGATGGTTGCCCCACAATCCACCAAGATCTTATTTACTGTGGTTTCTTCGAGTTTAGCCCTTATAAATAAAGGCTTAAGGTGATTTTTCATCGCCTCTGTAGGTGGTTCGAAGAACCCATTCTGCTCTTCAGTAGCGCCATTATCCATGACGAAATAGCACACTGGCCTATGCTTGGCCATTTCTTGCTCCACTTCCCAATCGCTTGTTTCGACCTCCACCTGGCGGTTGAACTCTCTGGGAAGAACTGAGACTATGTTCACCATGATATCTAAAGTGTCATCCGACTCAGAACCATCATCGTTATCAACTTCACCCTGGTTAGGCCAAACTAGCCTATTGGTTACTGGTTGTCTTTCCAGAGGTTCCCTTTGCTTTCTCTGAGGAACATTTGAACTGGATTCTGCCTTTGGTTCATTAGCAGCTTCCCTCTCAGCTTTTCGTCGCCTCTGGTATCTCCTCCATTGAGATCGAGACATGGGATTTTTCCCTTTGTAGTTGCTTGATACCTGTGTCACTTTAGGGGTAGCAACCTGAGGCTCTTTCTTATGTGTTAAAGACGAACCTCTTGGCACTTCGAAAGAGTGCCATCTTTCCTTGCTTGGTCTCTTTCGACCAGATGTTTTGTACCATGTATCTACTGGCACATTAGTCGGAGGCCTGAAAGTCAGTGGCCTCTTTTCTTGATTTGAACTCCTTTGGGGGGTTCTTCTGGGGTCATGTCTAGTATCAACACTTTCCCTTTTTTCTGTTTGCTGCTCTTACACTTTGAATATGTTCAGCAGCTTTTTTGTCAAAGATCGAACTGCATCTGGGACACAGCATCACTTCTGACTTCTTTTTCTGGCATCTTTGCAGGAAATCTGCCAGATTTTCATTTTCCCGAGGGAAAGCAGTTTTGTTGGCTTGTTCTTGCCTCATGGCCTCCTCTGATGCTTTTGGTTCAGAGACTTCGACCATGTTGACATTCATGGTGTCTTTGTTGGCAAGAGTCAACTGCTTCATCTGAATCTCCAAGTCCTCTGTCTGGCCTTGAACTGCAGCCAAGTGAGAACTGGGTCTTGTTCCAGATTTTTGGGCTCCAACTGTCTCCAGCTTTGGACTTTCGACCGCCTTTTGGACCGCCTCAATTGTCTTTCTGGATAGATTCCCAGAAAAACTGCCAAAGATTGGCATGTTAACATGGTCCTTTGAGACTTCGACCATTGTGATTCCTGGACTCTTCGACTGGCTTCTGGATGCCTCGATCACGTTCACCTCTGAAGGTTCAGCATAATGGGCTTCAGCCTGCAACGGATTAGAGTCCACATTCATGGGGGTCTTGTCAGCAAACTTCAACCTCCCTTCTTCGATAGCGTCTTGCACAAGATTCCTGAAAAGAAAACATTGAGACGTTTTATGGCCCAGAAAATTATGATATTTACAAAAGCCTCTCTTCTTTCTTTGATCAAGAGGAGGCACTTTTACCCCTGGGGGTACTATCATTTGGCCATCTTTTACAAGCAAGTCAAAGATTTCATCACATTTTGTAATGTCAAAACTATAAGTCTTTTTGGGGAACCTATCGTTGGTCCTTTCTGGACCAGTGGGATTTTTCCCACTTGAAGGGACTAACAGTTTGCAAGAGTATGGTGGCCCTTGTTTTAGTTCCGCTAAATCGACCTCGCCTTCTTCGACGGTTATAGTTTCGTCGAAGGTTTCTGGATCTTCGTCATCCATCTCGACATACACTATCCTCTCTCTTTTATGAGTCTTCGTTGCCTTGGCTTTCTCAGCTTTAAGGCGTTCTACCTGTCGAACTCTATCGGCCAATTGGGCCATGTCTCTCAGGTATTGAGTGTCTAACTTCTTCCTAATGGAATAATCTAAACCGCCTGCGGCTATTTCGACTAACTCATGTTCTGGCACTTGTGTAAAGCATCTTGCTTTGAGCAACCTAAACCTATTTAGATACTCGTCTATAGGTTCAGTGAAACGTCTCTTTACACTGGCAAATTCTTTCAGGCTTATCTTGGTTTGTCCCATGTAGAATTGCTCATGGAACAATCTCTCCAACTGGGTCCAATGATGGATCGAATTGGGGGGGAGAGTTGTAAACCAAGTGAATGTGTTCTTGGTTAAAGAACTTGGGAAGTACTTAATGCTCAGGTTTTCGTTGTTTGAAATATCTCCTGCTTCGATCAAGTATCTCGCCACATGTTCGACAGTAGATTCTGTCGTGTCCCCAAAGAATTTAGTGAACTTAGGGACTTTACATCTAGGAGGTAAGTCTGTTTGTAACACGTATTCTGACAGTGGGGATGTGAAATTGGGCCTACGAAATCCCATGTTCATCCCATTTTGCGTCATGATTCTTTCGATCATGGCTGCAAGATTATTTTCCAAACCCATATTCTGGTATTGGATATGCTGGACTACTTCGTCAGCATTTTGGTTTCTGTTAACTAACCTTACCTCTGGGGCTATAACCCTAGGTTCTTCGACAGGCTGCTCCAATTGTGCCCTAAGGTTTTCTTCGACAGGCTGCTGGACTTGGTTGATAGTGGTTTCTTCCTCTAAGAGTATACCTTGGTTTCCCCTTATTTGCTCCCTTCGGGGCTGTCGAATAGGTTGGGGTACTCCAAAGAAATCAGCCAAATGCGTCATTTGCGCTGTCATTTGCTGATTCGATTGGGTGGTGTTTTGTATTAGAGGGTTCAACACTGTACTTAAAGTTTGTGCCAACATTTGAACCATATCATGGTTGCTTTCGTCCATTTGTTGCCTCAAGACTGCTGTCGAGGCATTTGTAAGGCCATGTGCTACTTGGGACGTTCCTCCTAAGAGTTGGGTCCTATTTCTGTTCGCCATACCTACTCCAGAACCTTGGAGTGGCGAAGAGGCACTCACTAAAGGGTCTGAAAAAGTGGACGCAGCGTTCGTTAGGCTAGCCAATTCAGATGTTGGCATGCCATAGAGTGGTTCTCGATTTTGACCGCCTGTCATAAATCCTGGGGGAACATAAGGCCTTGTTCCTGGATTTCCCCTTGGTGGGGGAGTTCCCAAAGGCACTCTGGGGCCTGTGAACAGAGGTAATGGCCTCGTTGTTGTGACCGTTACTGCTGGTGTTGAACCAGCGGTTATCGCTTCACTTACGGTTGGGATAACCGTTGTTCCCACATTCGTTTGTGGGATTTCGTTATTGGTTGGCGGATTCGCCATCGCTTCTCTTCTTCTGGAAGTATTGGTATTGTTAGTGTATATTCTACCACTTCTCAATAACATGCAATACTTCTCGAAAAAGATGATAATCTGTGTAAAAGGGTTAAACTTCAAAATCAACACACAGTCCCACCGGGTGTGCCAATTTGTTTACCGTGGGAATTGGTAAACAACCGCTGATCTTCCAAAAGGTTACTTATTTGGTGACTCGCAGGATCGATCAGATTGATCCTAAGACATGGTTGATTTTGGGGTTTTGACTAAGTTTGATAATGGTTAAATGACAAGAAAATAAGGAAGCTTTAAGTAAATTGCATGAAGAATAAAAGGAAGGCTTAAAATGAAGGCTTCGACTGGAAAAGTAAAGGAGAAAGCAAGTAAAGTTTCTGGAAAATAAATGACTTTGATTAATAAAGTGGTGTTTCACACATACATTCTCAACAATTCTTTCTCTCACGCTGGGTACTCGAATCTATATGAGTGACTTGTATATAATTGTGAACACACGCGAAAAACTGCATGAACTACTAATATTTATACTAAACACATCCCAAGTAACCGTCGGGCAGTTACGCTGCTTCGAGATGACTCCACTTGGCACGTTCACAGCATTCGACGCTCCAGATCTTGGCACGTTGCACTTGGTAACCGCTGGGAACCGTTTTCCCTCCAAATGTTTGAATCTCAAACCGTTCCACTCTGAACAATCGAACACCTTCGTCGAGAAGCACCTTCGACGAGAAACACCTTCGATGTCGAAGGCAACCAAATTCTCCCTTGGAAGAAATTCTCTAAGTACATTTCCATTTTCTGACGAGCACTTCGACAGAACCAGCTGGTCGAAACCATCCTTCAGCTTTAATGGCTTGTATTAATAAAAACGAGGGTGTCGAATTTAGGAGCCAACACCATCCCATACACCTTAGATAAGGTTGTCCCATGGCATTATGGTGCTGATGTCTACTACCATGGCATTAAGCAAGACCCGAAGAATAAAGAGGTTGATACTGATGTCAGTAATATTGTCAGGGCTAGTAAGGTTACCCGAAGAGGCTGGATTTTCTCTCCCGAGATTTCCCCTCCGACTGTCAACAAACCTATTGTCATTCCATCTACTGTTCCCGCTAGTACGTCAACAACTATTCCTGTTCTTACTCCAGTTATCACCCCTGCTGCTGAGCCATCCGTGACTCGGGGCAAAGAAATTATAGATGAGCCTGTCCGGACGGAGGCACCTAAGAAAATCGTTGTGGAAGCCTCTAAACAAGAAATAGAGGAAATACTAAAAATTATCAAGAAGAACGACTACAATGTGGTCTAACAGTTGGGTCAGAACCCGTCAAAGATCTCCATGTTGTCTCTACTTTTGTGTTCTGAAGCCCATGCGAAGGCTTTGATTGCATTTCTCAAAACCGCGCATGTGTCGCAGGAAACTTCAGCAAATCAGTTCAAAGATTATGTGGCCAGCCTGACTGCTGACAATGGGCTGGGTTTCTCAGATGTTGATCTGACACCGAAAGGAAGGAATCATAATGATGCTCTGCATGTCTCGATTGAGTGCAGGGGAACCACTACGGCTCATGTGCTAGTAGATACCGGGTCTTCGCTGAATGTTCTGCCAAAGAAAGCGTTGGACCGTTTGGATTGTGAAGGTTTGACTCTAAAGCCTATTAACATTATGGTAAGGGCTTTTGACGGATCCAAGAGAATGGTGCACGGGGAGGTGGACATCCCTGTCAAAGTGGGTTCTCAGACTTTTGGGTCCACCTTCTACCTAATGGACATCAGGCCATCGTATTCTTGCTTGCTGGGTCGTCCTTGGATCCATAGGACTGGGGCAGTTACTTCCACGCTCCATCAAATGTTAAAGTATCTGGTGAAGGGGAACATTGTCATGGTGCAAGGTGAAGAAGAGTATATGGTGAGTCATCTCAATTCCTTCCGCTACGTAGAGATGGATGGGGAATTCATAGAAACTCCTTGTCAGAATTTCGAAGAGGTCCCTCAGTTCTCGGCATCATTTGAAGTTACTACCAACAAACCTCCGCTAAAGATGGCTTCTCTCAAGGATGCCAGGGCTGTAGTTGAAGAAGGTGGGTGTACCAATTGGGGTCAGCTCCCTGATTTCACTCATAAAACTGACAAATTTGGTTTGGGCTTTACTACAGGGGCTCAAAGGGCTGTTAGGCACGTGCGGTCTGGAAGACCTCCTCTACACATCAACAATCGGGGAGTTAATGCAATTGAGGACAGTGAAGAAGATTTAGACATCGACACAGGATTCTTAGAAGTCACTTCTTATCCGCAGTGGGTTGCCAAGATTGTTTTGGTAGCTAAGAAGGACGGTAAGGTACGGATGTGTGTGGACTATAGAGATCTGAACAGGGAAAGCCCCAAGGATGACTTCCCACTTCCTCACATTGATGTTCTGGTCGACAACACCGCGGAGCACAAGATCTTCTCCTTCATGGATGGTTTTTCTGGCTACAACTAGATCAAGATGGCTCCTGAGGACATGGAGAAGACAACCTTCGTTACACAGTGGGGAACCTTCTGTTACAAGGTAATGCCTTTTGGGTTGAAGAATGTTGGGGCAACTTATCAGTGCGCCATGGTCGCTTTGTTCCATGATATGATTCACCACGAGATTGAGGTTTATGTTGATGACATGATCGTCAGGTCCCAGACTGAGGAAGAGCACCTTGATCATCTCTTGAAACTGTTTGACAGGTTGAAGACGTATAAGCTGAGGTTGAATCCAAACAAGTGCACATTCAGGGTAAGGTCTGGTAAGCTTCTTTGTTTCGTTATCAGTGATAAGGGTATTCAGGTAGACCCTGCAAAGGTAAAATCCATACAAGAAATGCTGGCTCCCCGCACAGAGAAGGAAGTTAGAGGCTTCTTGGGACATCTGAACTACATCGCCAGGTTCATTTCACATCTGACTGCTACTTGTGAGTCAATCTTCAAGCTGCTGAAGAAAGATCAAGTGGTAAAGTGGAATGATGAATTCCAGACCGCTTTCGAAAGAATCAAAGAATACCTCCAAGAAACACCAATTTTGATGCCTATAGTTGAAGGAAAACCTTTGATATTATACCTGACAGTGCTAGACAATTCAATGGGGTGTGTGTTGGGGCAGCATGACGAGTCTGGTCGAAAAGAGCACGCCATTTATTACCTTAGCAAAAAGTTTACCGACTGTGAGACCCGATACTCATTGCTCAAGAAAACTTGCTACGCTTTGGCATGGGCTGCTCGCCGACTGAGACAGTATATGCTGACTCACACTACCTTGTTGATATCAAAGATGGATCTGATCAAGTATATTTTCGAGAAGCCTGCTCTCTCCGGAAGGATAACAAGATGGCAGATGATCTTAACCGAGTATGACATCCAATACACAACCCAAAAATCAATTAAGGGGAGTGTATTAGCGGATCATTTGGCGCATCAGGCCGTGGATGACTACCAGTCCATGAATTTCGAGTTCCCGGATAAGAATATCATGTTAGTAACTGACTGCGAAGAACCTGGACCGGATGAAGGACCCGAGGAGGGATCCCGATGGTCTATGTATTTTGATGGAGCCTCGAACACATTGGGTAATGGCATTGGCACTGTAATTATATCTCCTGAAGGCTATCATACTTCGTTCACCGCCCGATTATGTTTCAACTACACCAACAACATGGCGAAGTATGAAGCATGTATCATGGGTCTTCGAGCTGCTATTGACCCGAGGATTAAGTTCTTAAGTGTGTTTGAGATTCCGCTCTGGTGATAAGTCATATCAAAGGCGAGTGGGATACGAAGTACTCGAATCTTATTCCGTACAAAGAGTATGTAGTGACATTGCTCCCACACTTTGAGGAAATAACCTTTGAACATTTCCCACAAGAAGAGAACCAGTTAGAGGACGCGTTAGCTACCATGTCTTCAAAGTCAGGTGGGACAATGAAGCTCCCCAAATTACCATTGAGAGGTTGGATGAACCCGCACACTGCTGTGACATTGAGACTGAAGAGGAAGCAGATAAACCGTGGTTTCACGAGGTAAAGAGGTATCTTGAGGCTCAAGAATACCCCGAGGGGGAATCTGTTAATGATAAGAAGTTTCTTAGAAGGTTCGCTGCGAAGTTCCTCATCAGCAATGGAATCCTCTATAAGCATAACCATGATTCAACCTTACCGCGGTGTGTAGACAAGAGCGAGGCAGAAAGGATCATGGCAGAGTTACATGAAGGTACCTTCGGAACTCATTCCAGTGGACATACCATGGCGAAGAAAATCCTACGGGCAAGATATTATTGGTCCACTATGGAAGCCGATTGTTATCAGCACTCTCGAACCTGTCATAAGTTCCAAGTCTATGCTGATAAGGTGCATGTGCCTCCAGTCCCCCTAAATGTTTTGACGGCTCCTTGGCCCTTTGCAATGTGGGGTATCGACATGATCAGCGAGATCAGACCTACTGCGTCTAACGGGCATCACTTCATTCTAGTAGCCATTGATTATTTTACAAAGTGGGTTGAGGAAGCTTCCTTTGCTACGGTAACCAAGAACGTCGTGGCGCGATTAATCTGACATAATCTGATCTGTCGATATGGTGTACCAGAGAGGATTATTACTAACAATGGTACAAATCTCAATAATATGATGATCACCGAGCTCTGCAGACAGTTCAAGATTCAGCATCATACCTCTTATCCCTACCGGCCGAAGATGAATGGCGTTGTTGAAGCAGTTAACAAGAACATCAAGAAGATTGTACAGAAGATGAAGGTGACATATAAAGACTGGCATGAGATGTTACCATTCGCTCTTCATGGGTACCGTACCTCAGCACGGACGTCGACAGGGGCAACACCCTACTCTTTGGTGTAAGGCATGGAGGCAGTCCTACCCATCGAAGTCCAGATACCCTCTTTCAGGATTATGAAGGATGCGGGTTTGAACGAAGACGACTGGATCCAAACCCGACTTGATCAGCTAAATCTAATCGATGAAAAGAGACTTACTACTATCTATCATGGTCAGACGTATCAAAAGCGAATGATCAAGGCTTTTAACAAGAAATTCAAACGTCAAGAGTATCAAGTCGGAGATCTAGTGATCAAACGCATCATACTACCGCAAGGTGATCCCAGGGGAAAATGGACCCCCACATACGAAAGGCCATTTGTGGTTAAGAACATTTTCTCGGGAGGAGCTATGATTCTAACCACCATGGATGGTGACGACCTTCCTCACCCTGTCAATGTAGACATAGTGAAAAGATACTACGCATAATCAAAGACCCGCTAGGTTAACTGGCCTAGGAAAAAATAAGGGCTTCCCGGAGAACCAAAAGGGTTCGAGCAAAAGTAAGGGATGAAAATGAAAAAACTGTACACCCGGCAATTTGAAAACCTGAAAAGGCGACTTGGGCAAAAAAGGGTATCCTGGTGGACCGAAAACCCGAAAGGGCGGTCCAGGCAAAAATTAGGGATTGAAGCGTAACACTATGTCTCATTGGATCATCTTGCAACCAGACCTCAGTAAATGACTATCAAGCTCTGATAGCGCCAATCAATCTGATCCACCTTCGGCCAAGTAGCAAAGTGATAGACGCTTGAAGATATAAAGGCAATAGCAGAGTTGGAACCCAATGGGATCGTTTCACATAGCTGTTTTTCTTTCTTTTACACAAATTGTAATTTATATCTTTCGGCGGTGTTCTCCTACTAGAGCGTTAGCCTCTTTGTACAAAACGCCTATTACGGGCCAACTTCAAAAATCAATACAATTCATTTTCACAAGAAATTTGAGTTATTTTTTTTCTTTTTCTGTTTTGTTTTGCAAGAACGTCCAATGATTCATTTTTGATATATGCATTTGAAAATAATTGTTGCTCATAAATATTTACATGAGAAACAAAAGACGGTTACTCGTAATTCCAAGAACAGGGACAAACAAGAAGTGCCCAAACCTTACAGTTACGCTGCCTATCAGGTACAGGGATAGAGCCAGCTTGAGAACATGAGCAGTGGTACATACACTCCCCATAGAGTAAAAAGTATCCAAAGACAGTAATGTTAGCTTTCCCGAACATGACATAACCCTCCCCAACTGAGGTTCACAATCGCGAGTGAGTTGGTAAATTTTTCCCCAAGCAGAGTTTATTTCGCTCACAAGCAGAAATTCAATCTCCAACAGAATTCATTATCACCATCAACGAAAATTCATCCCCAGCTGAGTTATCTCTCCAAGACAGAAGATCTATCCACAGAGTATCTCCTCTCCAACAGAGTTATTCCCCGCAGAGGTATCCTTAGACAGGGCCTGTTCCGGCAGAATATTTACCAGCCAAGGGGAAAATCCCCAGCATAGTCATCGTTGTTCACCATCCCTAACAGAAGCAGAGGAAATATGGTTTGTTACAGCAGTCAAGAATACCATTTCTCACACTCTCCAAACAACAGTCAGGGATTTATTTTCCCGGACTTAGATTATTATGTCAGCAATTCATGTTCATACATCATGACACGTGCATACATCAAATATAACATAGTCTCATTATTTTGAGAACGCCATTATACAATGAATCTCATGCATCACACATAACTAACCCTGTATTTCTTTCAGGAAAGACATATATTATCAGCAACTTCCAGCAGGTCCATGATCAACACTCGAAGCTAAACAGAGTAATCATCGGCGCGACAAGCACAACCTTACCCAGGTTCCCTCTATAGTTTTTCCCAAACTCATTCCAAAGCAGCCCTACTATCCAAGGTTTCATATCGAAGTAACCCTACCATCCAGGTTCCTTCTCACAGCCCTACTATTCAGGCGTTCATATCGAAGTAACCCTACCATCCAGGTTCTTTCTCACGTCCCTACTATCCAGGCTTTCATATCGAAGTAACCCTACCATCCAGGTTCCTTCTCACAACCCTACTATCCGGGCTTTCATCCCGAAGTAACCCTACTATCCAAGTTCCCTCTCAAAGCCCTACTATCCAGGCTTTCATATCGAAGTAACCCTACCATCCAGGTTCCTTCTCACAGCCCTACTATTCAGGCTTTCATATCGAAGTAACCCTACCATCCAGGTTCCTTCTCACAGCCCTACTATCCAGGCTTTCATCCCGAAGTAACCCTACTATCCAGGTTCCTTCTCACAACCCTACTATCCAGGCTTTCATGTAGAAGTAACCCTACTATCCAGGTTCCTTCTCACAGCCCTACTATCTAGGCTTTCACGTCGAAGTAACCCTACTATTCAGGTTCCTTCTCACAACCCTACTATCCAGGCTTTCATATCGAAGTAACCCTACTATCCAGGTTCCTTCTCACGACCCTACTATCCAGGCTTTCATATCGAAGTAACCCTACTATCCAGGTTCCTTCTCACAACCCTACTATCCAGGCTTTCATATTGAAGTAACCCTACTATCCAGGTTCCTTCTCACAGCCCTACTATCCAGGCTTTCATATCGAAGTAACCCTACTATCCAGGTTCCTTCTCACAGCCCTACTATCCAGGATTTCATATCGAAGTAACCCTACTATCCAGGTTCCTTCTCACAGCCCTACTATCCAGGATTTCATATCTAAGTAACCCTACTATCCATGTTCCTTCTCATAACCTTACTATCTGGGTTCTGCCTCTCTTATCCCCAGACAGCAGTCCACAACATTGTAAGACCGGGACCCGATCAAACACAATTGATTTTACATTTCCCCAGAAAGTTGCGGTGCAGCATATACCCTGACCAAACACACAGTTCACTTCTGCTTCCCAAACCGGAATTATTCCCCAGTAGAGTAACGGACAACTGAAGCTCCTAAAACTCTATTTCTCTCAAGACAGATACCAGCATTCCCCAACGAAGTCCTCCTCAACAACAGGTATACAGGATCTCGCAAAGGAATCTCTTATGCGATCGACACCTCTTAGGATGGCATCTTTAAGCCCATCTTCCATCATCGACTTCCAAATGGCATCTGTAAGCCCATTCCTGATATCACAAATCAAGTATCACTTCATGCGAGTGCAAATTTCTAGGCACTCTAATGTTCAATCATCTTCCACCTTCAGATCATGAAAGGCGGACCGGCCAATATACATCTTCAGGTTTAAGAAGATTGAACAGGGTCAGATGTTGTACCCCAAAATTTTCCCTCCCATATTTCTCAACACATGGAAAGTGAGGTCCCCAAATTGCTCAAGGAAGTTCAAGAGTTGACCAGACAAACTCTCTCCTGAGGCAGTCTACCTCAAATTAGGGTTTCTATTTTCATCAAGATGTGTGAACCATAAAGGACTCAAATTCTCACCATTCTCCTAATATGTTCTCAATATCATCCATTTCAAGTTTCAAGCCTTACAGAAGAAGTTTGCTCAGTCAATTGCTCAAAGGCCTGAAAATCGACTGTGCTAGGTCAAAGGTCAATTGTGGCCCACAGACAGTCAAAATTCAAGATTTTTTTTCAAAATCCTCATTTTGAATTATTATCCATCATTTAATCAAAGGTTGATCATGATTCCTCAAGGATTTCTCACAATTCATCAAAACCCAAAAGTTGCTAAATTAGGGTTTTGTAGGAAAAGTCAACTCAACTTTGACCAAGCATAACTTTCTCATGCTTTATCAGAAATGACCCATCCAAAGCTCATTTTTAAGAGGATGCAATTCCCTACAATTCATCTTCATCTCCAAAGTTCATAATATGCACTCACAAAAAGATATGAATTTTGACATTATAGGTCATTTTGAAAAGTCAACAAAAATACCTTTTGGGTCAAAGCTTCATACATGAAAATGGAAGACTAAATTGATATGAAACCAAAAGGGTTGCTTAGGGGACATCCTAAGATTTCTAATAAGTCCAAGAACACCTCTCTAGGGTCAAAATTGAGAGAGTTATGCATTGGCCAAGTTGACCTTTTTTGCAAAATTGCCAAAAGACAAATGTGCTCAGATTTGCATTTTTTTGGTCAAATGGGCCTAGTTTTTCATGATTGAATCTTGCTTATGACATGGTCCACGATCCAAATAAGCACCCACACACCTTTTTCTTTGTTTATTTATTTTATTTTGATTTTTATCATTTAAAAGTCAAATTAAATCAAATAAATGGAAAAAAATATCAAAGATTTGTTTTGTGATCAGATTTTGGGTGGAATCAAATCCAATTATGCTGGCAAATCATATCCAAAATGTGAAAAACAAATTGAACCAAAATTGGAATGATTTGGCTTGATATAAAAAGATATCATACAAAGATAAAGACCAAATCAAATCTTCATAATGGACCAAGATTCAGCTCGTTTTTGTTGACCTAATGTGTTGCATTACATATTCATAACATAGCCAAGGCAAGAAAAGGAGGTGAGAGGTCGTACAGAGCCAAGAGCAAAATTGAAAAAGTTCAAGAAAAGTGGTGATTCAATTTCCATCCTAGAGGCCAATTCAAGCCATTCTCACAATACCAACAGACTCCTGGACATCTCCAGAAGGGTTCTCAATCAATTGCAAGCCTTTTCACGTCTGGAATCGTAAGTACAGAGGCCACGATTTGTCCCAAAAACTTGATTTCGTTTTCACTGATTTACGCATCACTAGCATATTTGATTTATATATTCTTGTTTAGCATGGAGTTTAAAAGCTTTTGGTATTGTTTAATTGTGTTTTTAGCACAAGAATCATGATATGCCATTGTTAGGGTTTCTTGGCTTGTTTTAGGGCTTTGCAGTATAGGTTAAATTAGGCTTGGATTCTGGTACCATGATACTCATGAGGATGAGACGAGTTGATTGGTACCTTTGAATTTCATTTATATTGGTTGTAGAGACTTTTTGAGATGAACAGGTCTGTAGCTACAGTGAAGCATCCGTAGGTAAAAGTTTTGTTGCCTAACACAACGGTTTGGTGAAGGAGACGATGGCGTGGCAATCTCTGGTTGGGTGGTTTGAATTTTAGCACGTTTTTTAAATACGTTATTGGGTTTTGGTTATATTATTTTACTTCCATTATGTGTACAACAAAAACCCGTGGCTCAGTTGGCAGGCAGGCATTGGAGTTAGATATAAGGGCCTGGGTTCGATCCCCAGGTCACAATATTTCTTTCATATAATTTTGCTTCACATAATCAGGTACACCACAGGTCCTAACTTCCACCATATGCCACCAATATCTGGTCATCAAATTCATCAACAATCCAGATCCAATGCCTTTTCATTGAGGTCCATCATGCACCTCAAGTCAACATGTGCATCAGATCCAGAAAAGTCAAACGGGTTTGGAATATTTGGGCTCAGAACTTCAACAATATACCCCCACAATTGCTAGCACATGCCCATCATTCTTTTCTTATTTCTTTTATTTTATTTAATTCTTTTAATATTTCTTTTATTTATTCATAATTCACAAATTAATCTATTTTTTTTCATAAAATCATAAAATCAATAATTCAAAAAAAATTAGAATTAGTTTTTTTTACTATTATCAAATTTAATTTAATTTAGTTTAACTTAGGGAAACTTTAATTTATTTTAACAATTAAAATTAAATTAGAAAATTAGGTTAACTCTTGATTTATTTTATTTTCTCTTTTTCCCAAATAGATAAAAAACACAAAAATTGGCTTTTAGATAAATTAATTTATTTTTCTTAATTTAAAATTAATTAGAATTAGGATTTTCCTTTAATTTAACTATTTCATTATTTTCTTAAAACATGACAAAAACGTTTTTTTAATAAATCGTCAATAGGTTTGGTCAAGGGTCAAAACCCTAGTCGCTTCGTATTTGATTCATCACGCACTCATTAATTATTTTGCCAATATTTTGTAACTGCTCACTAGTTTGTAATAGTTTAATTTAGGGATTTTACTTATCGCTTTTTCCTGGGTTTTTGGCTATGTAATTAATCCCCCTCCCCGAAGCCTTGTAATAGCGTAGATTTACTTTCTCGCATTTTTAATCCCTGCAAATATTTAAACTGTTTAGATGTATGTTAATAGGATTGTATGGCAAGAATACATGACAAATTAACACAGTTAGAAAACCCTAATGTGCAAAGATAAATAATTGAAACAAATCACTCGCACATATCACTCTTAGGGTATACTCTCACTTCGGTTGCCTTCGGTAACAATCATTAAGCATAAGGTGTCTTAGTGGTTTCCCTCCTGTCTAAAAAAGATCTAATGTCCCATTCAAATTTTGCCTCAGAAATGTTGCCTCGGAAATGTCGCCTCGAATATGATCTTAAGACTCTAGGGTTATTACTAAGATGTCCTAACATTGCTTTAGTGATCGTACGTCCCTTTCGAGTTGACCCTTACAACTCCAATGACGGTGCTACCTATTTCTCAATAGTAGGATAGCACTGTCTAAAGGAAACAAGAATAGAAACAATCTTTTTCGAGTAGGTAGATGCTAGTAGGTACTTGCTCAAATCAAAACTTTTCACACTTACACTTTTCAAACAAATTTTCAAAACAACTTCGTCACACCTTTCAGGACTGATACAAGGGTTATCACGAAGTAAAACTTTTAAAAAACAAAGCACATACACAAGAAATTTTAAAAAGATGAGCAAGTACCTAAGAGCCCATGGAAAACAATGGATAGAAAGGGTGCTAACACCTTCCCTTTCTATAATCTACCCCCCCCCCCCCCCCCCCGTACTCAGAATATCTCGAAAAATGATTTTTTCTAGACTTTTTTCCTTTGCGATTGGATGAAATAAAAGTCGATGGCGACTCTTGCTTACCACGACATTTTGCAAACACAAAGCATAAAATGCAAACCAGCGTCAAACAGTCGGTTCTGCCACCATATCACACTTTGGTTCCTTATTATCATCCCTCATAACTTCTATTCACATAGCAAAAGTAATTGTGCAAGAAAGTTTGTCACAATTGAAAAGGGTTTCCAAGTCAATTTTGTGCTTGAGGAGCTAGGGTTTTGAAATTCTTAGGGCTATTTCTTGTTCATCTTTTGAGATTTTTTAGTAATTCCAAAGGCATGCTTCTCTTTAAAGGGTTATCAATTAGTTACTTCAAGAGTTTCAAGAAAATTTTATGTGGAAGATGCCTAATGATAAAGAAAGATTATAAGTCCTCTAGACAGGCCATCAAATTCCCTTATGTGATTTCAAAAAATCATAACTTCTTCGATTTTTATATCCTTAAGCCCATTCTTTTTCCAAAAAGATCTTAATGTTGTGAACTTTAACTCTTATTTCATGTGCAAAGAACTCAAAAGATTATAAGTCACCTCATGAATTTTCATCAATTTTACAAGACCATAACTTTTTCAATACTTGGTGTTTTTGAGTGATTAAAGTTTATAATGCTCTTTGGGAAGTCTACTTCTAGCTAGCATCAATGATCAAAGCTTAATTTTGGAGGAAGACCTTGTTTGAACTCAAAACATTATAGGTTAATTTTGAAGAAAAACTTAGAATTTTCTAAGTACAAAAAGTCAACATCTTTGTCTCAACTTTTACTCATCATAACTTTTAGCTCAAACATCCATATGATCTCATTCTTGGCACATTGCAAAGATTGTGATCTTAACTTTCAAATGATTCAAGAATCATGCCCTAAGGCCTCTTGAGCTATGAACACCATGGGTTCAAATTAGGTACCTTGAAACTGAAGATTTCTCCAAAGTCAGAATTTGAAATCCATATTGTGCCTTCTAAACACAAAGCTTACATGCGTTTTTGCTTATAATCATGTTTAGCAATATTCCAAAAGCATTTAGCATCATAAAAAGCAGGATTTAGTTGAGTTTTGATGCTAAACAAGTCACACATTTCTCATGCTTCAGGTTCACATGAATTCACTCAATTACACTCTCATTCACACGGTTAAGCATTTCATCATCCTCTCCTATAAATAAGATTAATATTCAACCTATTTTCACAAGCTTTTGATAGCCAATTGACCGCTGTTCAGATCCCTCACGAACTCTTAATTTGAATTTCCGATTTCTTGCATTCTCACTCCAAAACAACAAAAGCTCCATTCAGTTAACTTCATTGGACTTCTCTGAAGCTAACCATACTCTCACCTTCAAGAATTGTGACCTATATTGATCTACAGAAGTCCAGTTTCAGAGCCACTTTTTGCTACTTCATCCAGGTATATTTCTTGGTAAAATCGATCCAAATAAAAGACTAATATACTCTCTTCATCCTTCTGATTCTCATGCTTTTTACAATTTGTAATTTCATTGAGATTTGAGTGAGATATTCCAGAATTTCGTGCTCGCTATTATTTTTTCATTTTCCCAATTTAAACCTTGCTCAGTTTATATAAATTTGACACGATGGTACCATTAGAATCGTCTTGATGAGACAAATCTAATGGTACTAGTCTGGTTTGCTAATTTTATAATTTGTGGAATTCGATTTGAGGTTGGCTGGAGGTTGAAGACGATGACATGTTCCTCTTCAACCAATGACATTTAGCCATGTTATTTTTTTAAAATAGATTTGGTGTTTCACTTTACCATGCACGTGTGTTGCGAGCCGCCAGATCTGATTACTTTAGTGAGTAAGACTCCATCCAATGTGTCACATTTTAAGTTATTTTTATTTAATAAAAATGATTAGGTGTGATATCCAATAAAGTCCATGACATGTACAGCGCGCCAGATCCAATGGATCTGTTTACTAACGCTTTTTGACAATGATCAGATGGTCCACATTTTTTTGGTTTGTTATTTTATTTTCTGATTTTTTGTTTTAATTGTTTTGAACTTCAAAAAATCATAAAAAATTCATTTTTGACTCAAAAATTATGAAAAAAATTCACAAAAATATTTTCAAATATTCTATTTCTGATTTTTAATTTTTCATGATTTTATTTTTAGATTTGGTATTTTTATGATTTTCCCTTATTTTGACTTGTTTCTAATTATTTAAAAATACCTTTTGATATTTTTAAATTCTAAATTTAAAAAAAAAATTCTTTTTCATTATTTATGACTTTCTGAAATTTTTCTAGAATTTTATTTTTGACTTATACTATTTTTGATCCTTTTTCCATTTATTTGAATGATTTTAATTAATTTAAAAATGTTTTTCTGATAAAAAAAGTTACCAAAATTTTTTATAAAAATATTTGAGATCATTTCTGACTTTTCTATAGTCTCCTTTAATTTTTCTTTGATACTTTGAATATAGTTTTCTATTTTACATTTTATTTTCATTTTTAAAAACAATTTAAAAATCATTTTTCCTTTTTATTTTATTCATTAAATGCAAATTATTATTTTTTAATATATTCTGGTTGTGTGATTGTTGATCATGAACTTCATTAACATCATTGGATCAGGGGTGTTGAGTTTAACTCCACCAAAATGAATGGATGGATGATTTTAACGATAGTTTGATTAAATTTTTTGATTCAAATATTTCCCCTCCCTCTTCATCTTATCCCTTTCTCACTTGTACTACATGTTGTTTGAGGATAATCTACATATCATTTCTCCAAACATATGGTATAGATTACTATTGACCGGCCTCAAAATCGGTGGGACTTCTATATAAGTCCACTTACGATTGCTTAACACAACGCTAAATTTTGTCCTGATTCGAGAAAATGATCATTCGTGGCCCCGACTTATGTTTGCAAGCCTAAGAATGTTTAATTTGAAACCTTTTATCTAATAACCTTGAGGTTCATTGTTAGGAGGCTCTGATCTTATCAATCCTCTAATGAATCATCATAAATTTTGGACTAAGTGTATCATTTAGACATCGTTGATCATTTATTATCGCCTCGAGAATTTGAAATGAATGATATACTTGACAAAAAGCAATTGAAACTTGTTATTGAAAGGCTTTGATTTTATCAATCTTCTAACAAGTTTTCAAATGCAATTTTCAAGATGGTCATTCAACTAACCTCTAATCTCTAAATCATTAACATTTGACTTTTGTATTTGTGCTTTTACTTTACGTCTTTACTTTTATGCACCATTTATTTTAGCATTTACATTTCATGCTATTTTCATCTTTGTTCACTTAAGCATTTATCTTTATGTCTTTTTATTTTGCTCACTTGAGCTTTTCATTTTCTTTTTGAAGATACCTAATAATCAACTTGAACAATAAAAATCTTTAATGTTACTTGGACTATTTTGTTACTATCCTTGGCATTTTGTAGTTATGGACTTCTTAGAATTAGGATTATAGACCTTAACCTACCTTGAGACCTTGGTGACTTCTACTGCTATTTTGTCTGGAGTTCTTTGGGATTACCCCAAGACATTGGGTTATTTGTTTCTTTGTGTGCAGATTATTCTTATTATGTGCTTTGTTTGTGATTGGGAATTCATCTGTATGCAACCATTACTCTATCCAATTTTTGTGAAGACTTAATGCATTTGAAGCTTGGTTTTCTTAAGAGGTTTATTATCTTTGCTTGTTTGGTTTCAATCCAAAGAATGGGAATTCTACATTGACTCATTATGTCAAGTGTTAGCTTCTTGTTGGTTAGACGATCGTTTTCCCTAGCTTTTATCTTGTGCTTTAGGATAGTCCCTTCATCTCCTCCCACCTTCTTTAATTTTAAAAAATCTTCTCCCTCCTTTTCAAAACTATTCTTGTTTTTTAAATTTGAATTGCTTTCATAATAAACTTGGACTTATGTCCATGCATTTTCAAAAATATTTTCTTAATTAAATTTTAACTAACTTAATGGATTATTTGTTTTCTTTGTATGCAGGTTATTATGATTATATGATTTGCCCGTGATGGAGAATTCATCTGTATACAGCTGTTACTCTACCCAATTTTTGTAAGGACTTAATGCATTTGAAGTTTAGTATTCTTAAGAGGTTTATTATCTTTGCTTGTTTGATTTCAATCTAAAGGATGGAAATTCTACATTGACTCATCATGTCAAGTTTTGGCTTCTTGTTGGTTAGACAATTCTTTTCCCTAGCTTTTACCTTATGCTTTAGGATAGTCCCTTCATCTCCTCCCATCTTCTTTAATTTCAAAAATGTTCTCCCTCCTTTTGAAAAATCTTCTTGTTTTTAAACTTGAATCGCTTTTGCAATAAACTTGGACTTAGGTCCATGCATTTTCAAAATTAGTTTATTAATCAAACTTTAACCAACCTAACAATACTTTGACATTTTTTGTGAGAAGACTAAAAGTCAATCAATCTCATTCAAACTATTTTGCCACTTTGGCTTTTTACTTTAAATTTTTTCTCAAAAGATTAGACTCTTGTCAATCCTTGTAGTGATGCGAACTATTATACTTCTATTATATGTAGTGAAGTGAGGTATTTTCCATTTGGTTGTTGAGCGAGGATTTGTTGATTTTAAAATCCAAGCCATATCCTCCACTTTGAGATGATACAAATTCTCCTTTCTCATAATCATGGGTAGTAAGTATGTTCTTCCACTCGGATACAACGATGATGTCTCGTCTCTTGAAATTAACCAACACATTTGTGTTTTAAAAATTTTAAAGGTGAACTACGAGTACCCTGATCCCCTATTGCACGGAAGGTGGTACATCGGCACTAAAGGTTCACAACTGCGGCGAATGCAAAAATTGTAAAAAATACTTCTTTTCTCATCCCCATAATCTATTTTTGTATATAACTCTTATAGCCAAAATACACAAATTTTCAAAGAGGTTCATGTGGAGTACTGTAGATGTTTAGGGTGCTAATACCTTCCCTTTGCATAACTAACCCTCGAACTTAGATTCTCCCCTCCCCCTTCTTTTTTAGGTTACTTGCTTTTTTCCCATTCCTCTAGAAACAATAAAGCGCGGTGGCAATTTTTATTTGATTTGTGCGAGTCAAGTCAATCCAATGGCTTAGTCTCAACATTTCTACCGCTACAATGGTGAACCATAATATCAGTATCAAGACCTGGCATGTCTTCATACGACCAAGTAAAGATCTCAACATAGTCACACAACATTTGGATTAATCTTTTTTTTTTTTTGACAATGTCTTCTAAGTTGGCACCTAGCTTGGTTTCTTTCTTGTTTTCTTCAGTACCAAAGTTCACAACTACGACTAGCTCTTCATGTGGTTGTATGGCTCTTTCTTCTTGCATTATCAGCATAGAAAGCTCTTCACGTATTTCATAATCTTCCTCACCTTCATCCTGGACTTGGTAGATCAGATTTTCAAAGTCATAATTGGCAATAGCATAATTTTTATCAATGGGATCCAGGGTGGATATGGATCTGCAATGGGTTGCGTAGGTGTGTATAAGAACACATAGTTATTTTTAAAACAATAAAATAAAAGAAAGACAAAGAGCACAAAATTTGAATGCAAATGTCCAATGATTTATTAAATGAAAATATGCTGATGAACAATGACAAACTAACAAATGTACCGTTGTGCCCCGAGTAAGGCACAAGGCTTAAAGTTTATTGTTTAAATTACATAACCAAAAAAACTTGAAAGTAAGAAAACAGAAAATATAATGTACTCCTGACTAAAGGAGATCGAGATAGAGTTTTCAGTCTTCCAATTATTGAGTCGGCCGCTGGTAGTAGGGAAGGTCCAATTGTCTATTCGCAGTCGCTATCAGCATCTTCCGCAGCATTAATAGCATTGACTCTCTTGTCATGATTAGGCATAAGTGAAGTGATCACATTAGGAGTCTCAGGAGGATCAAATTCAATTTCCTTAGCGTCAATCATGTCTTGGATCTTATTCTTCAGAGCCCAACAATTGCTAGTGTCATGCCCGAGGCTATCAGAGTGGTATGCACACCTTGCATTGGGATTTTAGTGGGGAGAGGAAGTGTTGGGATTCTGAGGAGGTTCTCTCAATATAATCGGACCTGCCTTCAACATGTGTTGCAATGCTTGAGCCAACGGCATGTTAATTATTTTAAAATGTCTCTTGGAAGCATCCTGCCTATGCTGATGATTTTGTTGTTGTTGTTGTTGTTGCATTGGCGCAGGATTAGAGATCAATGTTGCCCCCACAGATTTGTTGCAGTCACTCTTATTACGATCCTTCTGGTTGTACACAACATTGGATTCTTTCTTACCATTATAAGACTTCTTCATTGTATTTGAAGATGCAGCACCCTGGATTTTATCGCTTCTGATTCCATTCTCAACATGTTCCCCAGTCATTATTAGTTCAATGAAACAAGCTGAAGAACTTCCAAGCAGATGATTATAGAAAGGACCGGTTAGCATAATCATGAACATGTCAACCAATTCTCTATCAGCCAAAGGAGGTTGAACTATGCCCGCAATATCTCTCCACTTTCGCGCGTACTCTTTGAAACCTTCCTCAGAACCTATGGACATACTCTTTAATTGCATGTGGGTTGGTGCCAAATCAGAATTATATTGATATTGTTTGAGAAAGTTGCGGCCAAATATTCCCAAGTTTGAATATTAGCACCTTCAAGTTGATAATACCATTCCAGTTGTGTTCCAGACAGGCTCTCTTAAAATAAATGCAACCATAATTTTTTGTCCGTAGTGTGTGGTTGAATTTTCAGAACATATGACCTCAACTGCAGCTTCGGGCAGGAAACGCCATCATACTTGGAAAAGGTAAGATTTTTGAATTTATGAGGAATGACAAATCCTGAAACCAAACCCAAATCATTGAAGTTCAATCTAGGCACCTTCTGGATATCCATAGCTCTCAGACGCTCTTCCAACAGCTTATATTTCTCATTAGCAGGGGGATACTGCTCATCCAAATAATCATCTTCCTCTTCATCAGGAAATTTGTCAGAATTAGGATTTCTTCTTTTAGTTTTCACACTCTTACCATCTTCATCTTGTTTGTCATCTTCATCCGATGGGATATTAAGATCTCAAGCTTGCTTGATTGTACCTCTGAACCTTCTCCCCGTGTTAAGGACACCAATTGGTTTCTTTGTCTTCTTCTTATTGGTTACAAGTGCCTTCAATTCTTCCATCCCCTTCACTAAGTTCAGGAACATCTGTTGGAGTTGGGCATTCTGAGCTTGGAGATCTTTAACTTTCTGTTCAAGAGCCATTTTTTTCTGCTGAAATAAACAGAAAGAAGATGAGAAAATATGTCTTGAGAATACCTGTTATGTAATTATATGCATCACATGTAGATGCATATGCAATGTTTTCGAGGATCTCGCGGGATTAGAAAAAGAAACTTATTACAGTTTTGTCTTAAAGAACTTTGAGTCTTTACCATGAACGTCCTTCTATACGAATCAAGCTCACCATAGCAAGTGGGTCATAGCCTCTGACTCAAGAGAATGTACTTTGATCTTGACGGCATCAGGTTAGAAGAAAATAAATCCTCTTTCCCCTTGTTAGAAATATGGCTTATGATAATCCTGCACCAAAGATCCCTAAGATCCTTGAAATGGTTAAGTAGAAATGTTAAGTTATGATGATATGGTGTTATGATGTCATGTTTAAATAATCAAACACAAACAAGTCAAACAAGATCCTTAGGTTTAAAAGCTTGCATGAATTCCAAAGGTAATTACCCTTCCCAATTAATGTTAAGTTGGCTCAACTTGCCCTAAAAATAGTAACCAGGTTCTAGGAATCTCATATCACCGATCATTCACACAGGCTTTATTTTAGCATGGCAACTGGCTTGCCACCAAAACATCCTGAGAGTCGAATCTCAATGAGCGTAGCATTGAGTATCAACCAACCTTGGATTGCACCAAATTCGTCCATCTCACTTCCTTCTAATAGCAAAGATGGGTCAATTAAGGTTCTAAAAGTAAGTTAGTGCTAATGACACCACGGGGAAGCCTAATGTTATCCTTGATTGACTAAAGGAACATCAGTACAAACCAAAGTGCCACAATAACGGTAGCCATCATGTTAACCATATCGGTCTACACTGTATAATCTCGATGATCTATTGCTACTAACCTAAGGCATCCCTAGATATAGGTGTAGGATCTTACAAGCAATAATAAACCCAAGCAACCCTTAAATTTAAAGCAAACAACACAAACAAAGAAAGCAAGTAAATTGATCTAACCCCAAGGTAACCCTTCTTTTTTAAGTATTTCCCCAGTAGAGTTTCCAGTTCTGTAATAAGGTGGGGAACTGACTTTTTTGGTTTTATCTAAATGTTCGGGTAGCTAGAGTCGCCGCCAAATTTTCTTTTATCCAATATTTAGGAAAGGTGAAAATAACAGGAAAGACCTTTGATAGATTTTAAGTTCGAGGGTAAGTTATGAAAAGGGAAGGTGTAAGCACCCTTTTAATCTGTAGTTATCTACAGGCTCTTAATCTCTAGCTCACTTTTGAAAATTTTCTTTTTTGTGTGTGATTTGTTTGAAAATATTTTGAAAATTCTAAAGTGCGGCCAACATTGTAATGGTTATTGTATCAGTCCTCAAGAATGCGTATAAAGTGTTTGAAAATATTTTGTTTGAAAAGTGTAATGTGTAAAAATGTTTTGTTTGTGAAAAGAGTTGTGAGCAAGCGATTAAGAGTTCCTTACCCACTAAAGGTTTTACTTATTCTTCTCATTCTCCTTTAGAGATAGTACTATCCATACCGTTACTTGGTAGGTATCCCCGTTTATTGAATGTGAAGGGACAGACGTAGGGTCTTGGTATGGTCATAGAAGGCAGCATGTAAGGATACTTTAGCGATTCAAAGGGATTGTCATCATATTATTCGTAGGCAAAAAGGGACTAGGTCATCTTTTCGTAGGCAACTCGGGTGACATCGCGGAACTATAATCTTTATTTGAAGGGATTGTGATGATTTAATCGAGGTTCTTTGCTAAAGTATCCCCACTTTTGAGGGACATGACCAATTGTTTCTGAAGGCAACAAAGAGAGGTTATCCTAGAGGTTCAAGTGTGGATAGTGTTTTGATTCAATTATTTATCTTGTATTAGTGTTATCTATGTTGATTTTAGATCTTTCCATACATGACCTAATTACTAGAAGTCAAATATGTATAGAAAATTAAAGGTGTGTAAAGTAAACCCTATGCTATTACAAGGCTTTGGGCAGTTGCATAAGTATGAAAAAGAAGGAAAAGTAAAGTGCTGAATTTAAACCTAATTTATTACATCCCGTGAGCAGTTACATAATTAGAAAAAAAGTGCGAGAAAGTAAATATATGCTATTACAAAAAAATCGTGTGACCTATACAGTTTGTCTAAGAATTAAATAGCAATAAGAAAAGAAATGTTAGAAAAAAGAAGTTTGAATGTTTTGTATTTTTTGTGAAAATAATTTGATGTTAATTAAATTGTTAAAACCCCAAGTCTAATTAATTTTAATTGATAAAAATACTAATTAATTTAATTAATTAATAAAATAAAAAAATTTCAAGAATTAATTATTAGCTAAAAAACTTAAACCTAATTTGTTATGTTTTTGAAAAAGAAAGTAAAGTTTGTTAGAAGTTAATTAAAAAATAATTAAAAAAAAGAACGAAACTAGGGTTAGTAAAATAATGAGAGAAAAATGTATGGGATAGGTGTTGAACCCATGCCCCATAGGGTATCAGCGCGCCTGCTTTACCACTGAGCCATTGTTGCTTTGGTGTTTAGGAATGGGAATCAATCAAGATATGATAACCTGCACGTTAGTTTGTAAAATAAACAAAAAAATAATTCCTAAAGGATGGGATTGAACCCATGCCCTTCATGATATACGCGCGCTTGCTTCACCAACTGAGTTGTGTTGTTCATCTATTACTCAAACACAAACAATACATTATATAATAAAAGAAAATTGAAATCAGAGAGACGTCGGAGCCCTAGCTCCCGTCATCTTCTCCGATCACCCCTTTCACCAAAAGCCTGCAAAACGTTAGAATCAAAGCGGAAAAATGATCATATCCCCCTAAATCAATTGTTGTGCATCCAATGGTGCTATCAATTTGTTCAAAAAATGTTTGTACACTGAGATACGAAGAACCAAAACCTTTATGCCCTAACAATGGTGTTTTTTTATTCCTCCATCAAATCTTACATGTAATGCATCAATCATGTTCTAATGATGCATATGAATTGATCTAGCATGTTAGCAACGATTGAAACTGTATGAAATCAAAAATTCAAAACTCACCAAACTTACTAACCGGTGTAGCTAAAAGGAGGTGTTTTGGGCACGATTTGAGATGCTTAAGGACTTAGATGGATTCTTGGTCACTTCAGGAAGATGATGCAATGCTTGGTTTTGATTGAGAGGGGCTGGAGACAAGGGTTTTGTGTTTCCCTAATTTATTTAATTTTTGAGATTTTTAGGGTGTATTTTTGGAGACAGCTTCATGTCTCTCTTGGTCTGAATACATTTTGCATTTATAGGGCAAGATTAGGTCAACAAAAGTTGGATCAAATCTTGTATAATTATGATGAGAAGATTTTATTTTATTTTGTGCATGAAAAATATCTTTTTTGAGTTCAATCTTATGCCACCTATGCTTCACACCTTTCTTGATCATCAAGGTGAATTATCCGGGCCTCCATATGACTGAAATCAAAAGCCCGTGCGCCTTGATCTAAGACTTCATATTTTATTTGACTTACTTTGCATTTAAATGAATAAAAATTCAAATAAAATAAATACCAATCATAAAGAATATATGAATGGTTTTAGGGGTCCCCTAATGTGTTATGAACACGTGTGGACCTGAAAACTTAGGCCCAATAGCCCAAAATTACAAATTTGCTAAATTTGGAGTTCATGTATTTTCTCAAAATTGTCCAACTTGTGTAACTCATAACTTGCTCAATTTTTGTCATAAAAAGGTGATTTGGGACTTTTTGGAAAGCTAAAGATGTCTCTTACAACTCTCATGTTGGTCATTTTTTCATTTGAATATTTTATCTTGATGTAAATTTCTTTGACAAAAAGTGTATTTTTATTGACTTTTAAAATGACATGTAATGTTTTGGCTCATATCTCTCAAATGAAGCATTTTTTGGACTTGAGCTTAAAGAGACAAAGTTGTAGAGAACTTAATTTCCATCAAGATAGGCTTTGTTTGAGAATTTTCTGATGAAGCATGTGAAAGTTATTGTAATATGGTGGGAGAACTGACTTTTAGGCTTTGCATTTTATCGCAAATGTTACGGACAGCAAGAGTCGCCACCGACTTTTATTTTACCCAATAAAGAAAAGGGTGAAAAGAACAGGAAATACCTTTGAGAAGTTTTTAAGTTCGAGGGGTAGGTTATGAAAAGGGAATGTGTTAGTACCCTTTTCATTCGTAGTTATCTACGAGCTCTTAATCGCTAGCTCACTTTTGAAATTGTTTGTGTTTGTGTATGTTTGAAAATATTTTGAAAATGCCTAAGTACATAAATTTTATAATGATTCTCGTATCATTGACAATGTATACAAAATGTTTGTTTTGAAAATATTTATTGGATGAAAGTGTTTCTTTTGGAAAGTGTGAGGTGTGAAAATTGTTTTAGTTCGTGAGCAAGCGATTACGAGCGATCTATCTACTCAAAAGGTCTTTGTTCTTTTCCTCCTCCTTTAGATAGTGCTATCCTACCATAAGTTAGTAGGAAGCCATATCGTTGGATGTGAGATACAAGAGCGAGTCATCGTTTAGTCATAGAAGGCAACTTGTAAGACGCTTTAACAATTTTCGTAAGGGACTAAGATTGTTTACCGAAGGCAGCATCGAAGGTTCATCGAGGGACTACGGTCTTTTTTTATCACGGGTATTTGCTAAAGCGTCCCATATTCGAGGGACATGATTGTTTTATCCTAAAGCAACAAGCGAGGTTACCCTAGAGGTGAATGTGTGAATTGTGTTTTGATTTAAGTTTAATTAGTCTTATTTAGAGTTATCTAGCGGTTCATTTTAAATTTTTCCATACACACCTAATTATTATACGTTGATAAGTAAATACGGTAAAATACAGAAAATAAAGTTCTACGCTATTACAACGCTTCGGGAATGGGGGGTACAATTTATGAATGGGGATGACATAAGAAGTAAACACCTAAGCTATAATTTAATCACACAATACAAGTCCAAACCATTAAATAATTATTTGAGTTAAAACTCTTTTTATTTGATAAAATTAATTAATAATTTAATTAATGATGTCAAGTAAAAATAATTTTAAAACTAATAATTATTTAAAACAATATTAATCTATTTAAAATTTAAAATTAACTACTAAAATATAAATTAAATCTAAATAAATAAACAAATGAAAGTATAAGAGAAAAGTTAGAAATGGGCCTGATTGAAACAGTCTGGGGTGTAGAAAGAAAACCAGCCAAGCCCAAATAAAGGGAAGGCCTAAGAGGCTTATGCGTGGGATCTGATGGATTGCTCAAGGAGAGGTGTACTGTGGGGAAGTTATTCTAGGACATTGGATTTTAATCTGCAGAGATCTGATGGTGATGGTTTGATGGTGTGTCATAAGGTCAATGGAGATGTGTACAAGATCAAGTTGAAGCTTATTTATCTCTTAATTACAACATTAACTCAAAGTCATCAACAAATCAACATTATCCATATAATAACACGGATTAGTCCATAAAAAATTTAACAATGGCCAATCATAATTCATATTATCTTAAACCTATTTCTAAAGTAAGATTATTAAATCAAAATCTAAAGAATCATATTAAAACTTAATATAAACACAACTATTAAAAGAAAAAAAAAAGAAAATTAAATTAACCTAACCCTAATTTTTTTGTCTACTCGTATCATTCCTCTCTTCTTCTCAAACGAGACTCTTCATTCATCTCGCACTGTTACTGTGTATTTCATGATGTTGGGTTTCAAATGTGATTTCGACGACGATTTTGCTTGATCTCTTATCCTAATCTCTCTCTCTGACCTATGTGAGGAAGACGGTGGTGGTTGTTATGGGGTTGGCGGCACGCCAAACCCTACGGCAGCACCACTGAGTCCATGATTCTCTTTGATTTCTTATGTGATTTTGTTTCATTTTAGATTCTATTTCACTAATATTGTGTTTGATTTTACAGGAAGAACAAAGATCTGAGTAGATCTTGAAAGGGGTTTCAAAAACCCTAGACCGAAAATTAATGATATGAATGAAAGTGCGTGAAATCAAAAAGGAAATGAGAAAGAAAATAAGGGAAAAAGAAGGAAGAGACGATGCTCTGTAGTTCACGGTTTCACCACCTTCTGAGATTTTGGTGAGATCCTTCTAACTCTGTGTTTCTGTGTTCTTCTTTCTTCTCTAAGACTTGTGAAATCTGTGTTTCTTCTTTTGTGCTTCTGTTCTTTGCAATTTTTGAAGGGTTTTGAGATTAGGAAAATGATGATTGATTGTTTTAGGGTTTTTTTGTCTTTGGAAAATGATGGACGTCAGAGTTTGTGCACAACTTCTGTGATTTTCTGAATAATACTTTTTTTATTTCGGTGCAATGATTGTATTTATACTGATGTGAGAATTTAGGGTTTTACTTGGTGGACTCAACGATTTTCCTTGACAGGCTTTGTTGATTTCTATATTGGGCTTAAGCAATGTGTTTTTAATTGTAATTTCTGGAATCTGAATGTGTTTTACTGAACTACTATGATGTTACTATGAGTTATTAACAGGCCTAAATGATTTTTGTTTGGCCTTCGTAATATTCTGATTTGTTATTATTTTCCTTATTTCTCATCTGTGAACTTTTACTGATATGTTGCTATCTATGAAAACTAGAAACTGAATGTGTTGGGCTTAGAAGATGATATTTTGACTTTTGATTTTTTGAATACTGAGTTGTGAACTTTGTATATTTGGGCCTTGAACATGTAATTCTGACTTGTTGCAGCTGGGCAGGTCTTTTACTGAGTTTGCACTTTCGATTTGTGATGCTTCTTATTGGACTTAACAGTTCTGATATGTAACTGCTGAGATAATTTTGTTATCTTTTTTATATGCTTTTTGGGCTCTAGAATGTGATATTCTACACTTTTCTATTGGGATGGAACTATGATGGAATTATGAGTTTAATCTTTGTCTCTTATCAATTTATCTCTTGTGAACCAATTTTGTTTGTGATTTGCAATAGATGAATTGCTGCCCAGATTAAACCTTGAAATTCTGATTTTATAAGGCTTTAATGTATGCTTGAACATGATTGAGAAACTCCCTTTTTCCGATTCCTTGAACAAAACCCTAATGATGAGTGAAAACAAACTTCTTTGAAATTTTCTGGTTATTGCTCATTTGATTGTTTGCTAACCATTTCTATATTTTCTTTATCATATACCATTTGAACCATGTTGGTTGGCATGGTGATGGAGTTGGAATAGTTCGAAATTTTGGAAGATGAGCACTGGACAAATTATGAAGAACAGGGGTGGCTTATTCACAGGAACTTAGGACAATTGAACTTCTTGTTGAAACCTTAATGTTGTAAAAACTTAGGCCTTAGAACTTTGAATTCCAATCTTGCATCCTTAATGATGTAACATGAACTTTTGACATAGGATACTTGTAGAATTCTTGTATATCAATGTAATTTAGTCTTATAATTTGAACTTGTAACATTAATAGCATTTGAAATTTAAGAATTTGGATGTAATTCAACCTTAGTTTAGAGCACGCACTCTTGAGCATTGTATTTTCTTGTCAAAAGGTAGTGATGTAGAACAATGGTCCTTGTAATTTGCAAAACCTTCTTGTGAATTTGAACTGAGTGATTTACACAACTTGCTAGAAAAATAAAACCAGTGTAAATTACACTTAGAACTTGTAAGATAACTTTGAATGTTTTCTTGAATCCTAAATCAAAGGAGGTTCTTGAATCCTAAATCAAAGGAGGTTCTTGAATATAATCTCGCACATCAAAATCCATAATATTGCCTATATCCAAATCCAACTCAAATAATTTCCAAAAGATCTTGAAAGGCAATCTTAATGATGAAATCCAAACCAAGATCGTTGGAAATCCACTTGCGCTCAAATCCAAAATTGGAGTATCTTAAACAAAACATCCAATTAAGCCCAAACTAATTTATCGAGAATTAAACATCAACTTTCCATCAATCTTCCAATGAAATTCTCTTGAGAATACCATTAACCCACAATTCCCTTTCTCTTGCAATCTGGATTCAAAACCCGTACCACAAATAAACGCTTGTAAAAACTAATATTGTTGATCTTTTGAACCAAGATATCTTGTGCACTGAGATAATACTCACGATGATAATGCTTCTGATATTTTTTCCAAGAAAGACGTCATATAGTCAATAATCAACAACCCTAACACAAGAACCAATAGATGGGAGAAACATGATTCATTTTTTGAAACATTTGCAACCCTGAACCCTTGATGAAACAAAAAATCAGTTGATATGTCTTGAAGCATGAGAATCTTTGGTAGCCTTGAGTAATTGAAAACCCTAAGAGAATGTTTAGAAGAAAAGGGAGGGCAAATTTTGGGGTACAACAGTTGCCCCTGTTCAATCTTCTTAAACCGGAAGAGTTAGATTGGCATGTCTGCCATTCATGACTTGAAGGTAGAAGATGATTGAACAGTTAAGTGCCTAGAAATTTGCACTCGCCTATGCAAGAAGTAATTTTATTGGTTGATTGTACCGGGAATGGGCTTAAAGATGCCATTTGGAGAGTGGCGGAACATTTTCAAAGGTAGGCTTATAGATATCATTTGAAGAGTGATAGAATATTGTCGGAGATGGGCTTATACATGCCATTCAGAGGTGATGGAGAGTCATTGGAAATGGGCTTATAGATGCCATCCAAGATAACTGTTATTAAGAGAATCAAACTAATTTTATGCCCGACTTTATCTTTAGAAGATGTATTAGAATAAATCTATGCTTGGTTTAATCTGAGCCAGAAGATGTTTATGCTTGTCTACAACTGGAAGAAGTATCAGAATAAATCTACGCTCAATTTTATCTGAGCCAGAAGCTATTTACAACCGTCTTCAATTGGAAGAAGTATCAGAATAAATCTACTTTCGATTTAATCTGATCCAAAAGCTGTCTACGACCATCTTTAACTAGAAGAAGTATCAGAATAAAATCTATACCCGATTTAATCTAAGCAAGAAGCTGTCTATGAAGAAGTGTTCTTCATGTAGATAGTCACCCCGTCATGTCTTGGGAATTGATCTACAATCTGTTTTTGTTGGTAAACCTGTCATGTTTCGGGAGTTCATACCACTTGGTGTTAAAGATAGTCGCCCCGTCCTGTTTCAGAAATTGATCTTCATCTGGCCACAAAGAAATAAAGATAGTTTCTCCGTCCTATTTCGGGAGTTACTCTTTGATCTATTTTTTGTTGGTAAACTCGTCCTGTTTCAGGAGTTCATACCACTTGGTGATAAAGATAGTAGCCCTGTCCTGTTTCGGGAATTGATCTCCATCTTACCATAAAGAAAGAAGTATAGTTTCCCTGTCCTGTTTCAAGAGTTAATCTTTGATCTGTTTTTGTTGGTAAACCCATCCTGTTTCGGGAGTTCATACCATTTGGTGATAAAGATAGTCTCCCCGTCCTGTTTTGGAAATTGATCTTCATTTGACCATAAAGAAAGAAAAATAGTTTCCCCGTCCTGTTTCGGGAGTTAATCTTCTATCTGTTTTTGTTGGTAAACTCGTCCTGTTTCTAGAGTTCATACCACTTGGTGATAAAGATAGTCCCCCCGTCTTGTTTTAGGAATTGATCTTCATCTGACCATAAAGAAAGAAAGATAGTTTCCCTGTCCTATTTCAAGAGTTAATCTTCGATCTGTTTTTGTTGGTAAACTCGTCCTATTTCAGAAGTTTATACCAGTTGGTGATAAAGATAGTCTCCCCATCCTGTGTCGAGAATTAATCTTCATCTGAATCATAAAGAAAGAAATATAGTTTCCCCGACCTATTTCGGGAGTTAATCTTCGATCTATTTGAAAGTTGTTGATAATATTCGTCTATTTGTAGACTTTTCCTGCAAGATAAAGAGTTAGTTATATGCAATATCATGATGTATGAAATGCATTTCGTAGTGATGTTCTCAAAATAAATGAGATTGTGCTATATGCGTTTTGTATGCATATGCTATGACGTTTGTAAATGATGGATGAATATGAAATGTCATTAAAGTGTAGCTTCGTATAACATCTCACTGGGGAAAATAAATCCCTGACTGGTGCTGGGAATAAAGAACATATGTAATTTTCAACCTCGTCTAGAATGCTTCTGCTAGGGATTCTTTCTTGCTATTTGAGGAAACTCTGTTGGGGAATGTTGATTTTTGTTTGGGGAGAAGAGCTCAGGAACGTCGATCGTTCGTCGCTCTACTAGGGAATTTAATTCTTGTATACCCTGACTAGGTATAAATCAGATGGAAAACCTTTTGAGGTGATGTCTGACCGAGTCTCTGATGTAGACGCCGATTCGTTTGGGGAGGATAAGGTTGAATGATATCTGGTCTAGTTTCAGATTCCATGGCAAGACTATAGGGATAGCAACCCAGACTGTCCTTTGCTAGAGGTGGGAATCCTGTCAGTGATTTGTGGTGGAAATAGATTCAAGCTGGGGAGATTGAACCCTGTTGGGGAAGTAAACCTTGTTGGAGAAATAAACCCTATTGACGAGAAGTACTCTGTTGAGGAAACACTCTTGCTGGGGAAATGAGCTCTACTGGAGAGAAGAAATCTACAGGGAGTTTTACAGTTTTTGAGAAATAAACTCAACTAGGGAGGAGAATTTCCGTAAGCTGTACTAATTAGGACTCTGTAGGTGGGTGATATTGCTGGGAAAAAGATCATGTTCTTTTATCTGCTGTGGGGGATTTGCTGGTAAGTATGATAAGACTACTCTTGTGGGGATAATCCCATGGAAGTGGCTCTGTGGGGATTTGGGGATAACTCAAACATTATCCCAACTCCTAGAGTCTTGAGTAAATGCTTATTCTTGTTTTTATGCATATATTTGTTAAGAGTTAATTGAAATAATATGCATATTCTTATTCAATTTTAGTCATTGGACGTTTTTTTGCAAACAAAACAGAAAAAGTAAAAACAAAAAGTTTGAGTTTTGAAATCTGTATTTTTATTGATAGTTTTGCCCATAAACAGGCAATTTTGTAGAAAGAGACATAAATCCTAGTAAGAGGAAATTTTCGTGAAATGAAAAGAGTACAAAGTGTAATCAAGATAATAGCTTTATGGGAGTAATCTCGTCGGGTTCCAACTCTTATATTGCCATTATGTCTTCAAGCATCTCATCCCTTTTCTTACGGAAGAAGTTGATTGAACTGATCTGTACCATTTGAACTTTAACTTTGGTAATAAAGCTTGTTGTAAGTGATCCAATGGGGACATAGTCGTATGCTTTAATCCCTAACTTTTTACTGGACCTCCCTTTCGGGTTTTCAGTCCACCGGGATACCCTTTTTTTCCCAAGTCTCCTTTTCAGGTTTTCGACTTACCGGGTGTACCATCTTTTGCATATATCCCTAATTTTTGCCCGAACCTTTTTGATTCGTCGGGATGCCCTTATTTTTTCCTAGGCCAGTCAACCTAGTGGGTCATTTTCATGCATAGTATCTTTTGACTATGTTCATATTTACAAGGTGCGGGAAATCTTCATCGTCCATGGTGGTAAGTATCATAGCACCGCCAAAAAATATCTTCTTAACACAAATGGTCCTTCGTAGGTGAGAGTCCATTTTCCCATGGGATCACCTTGTGGTAAAATGATATGCTTTATATCCAAGTCGCCAGCCTAATATATCTTGTTGAATGCCTTGATCATACGCTTCTGATACATCTGACCATGACAGACAGCCGCAAGCCTCTTTTCGTCAATCAATTCAACAGGTCTAGCCTGGTATGAATCCACTCGTCATCATCTAAGTCTGCATCTTTTATAATTCTCAGAGAGGTAATTTGAACTTCGACAGGTAGGATTCCTTCCATACCATAGACTAGAGAGAATGGGGTTTCCTCAGTTGATGTTTGAGCTGAGGTGTGATAGCCTAGAGAGAAAATGGTAACATCTCGTGCCAGTTTTTGTAGGTCACAACCATTTTTTGCACAATATTCTTTATGTTCTTATTGGTGGCTTCCACTATGCCATTCATCTTTGGTTGATAAGGAGAAGAGTTGTGGTGCTTGATCTTGAACTGCATGCAGAGTTCAGTGATCATGGTGTTGTTGAGATTGGAACCATTGTCTGGATGATTCTCTTGGGGATGTCGTATCGATAGATAAGATTGTGCTTTATGAAACAGGAGACCACATTCTTAGTAACAAAGGCGAACAAAATCGCTTCAACCCATTTTGTAAAGTAATCAATGGCGACGAGAATGAAGTGATGTCTGTTAGAAGCAGTAGGCTTGATTTCTCTGATCATATCAATGCCCCACATTGCGAATGGCCAAGGAGAAGTCATAACATTCATAGGAATTAGAGGCACATGAAATTTATCAGCATAGATCTGGCACTTATGACAAGTTCTTGAGTGGTGGTGACATTCAATTTCCATAGTCAACCAATAGTAACTGGATCTCAAAATATTTTTAGCCATAGTATGCCCACTAGAGTGAGTACCAAAGACACCTTCGTGCATATCTTTCATAATTTCCTATGCTTCCTCCATTGCTCAAGAAGAATATCACCGAGAACCTCCGTAGGAAATTCTTATCATTGATCTATGCCCCTTCAGGGCATTCTTGAGCCTCAAGGTATCTTTTCACTTCATGAAACCAAGATTTTTCTTCTACTCCATTAGTGTCAATTTCATAGCAGTGTGTTGTTTCGTCGAACCTTTCAATGGTAATTCTGGGAGCCTCATTGTCCCATTTGACCTTGAACATGTATGACATGGTAGCCAATGTGTGCGCTAACTGATTCTATTCTCTTGTGATATGCTCAAAAGTAATCTCTTTGAAATGTGGAATCAAGGTCAACACATGTTCTCGGTACGGGATAAGATTCAGATGCTTTGTATCCCATTCTCCTTTGACCTGACTGATCACCAGGGCTGAGTCTCCATATACGCTTAAGAACTTGATTCTTATGTCAATAGCAGCTTTAAGACCCATGATACTCGCTTCATATTCATCCATATTATTGGTGCAGTCAAAGCAAAGTCTGGTAGTGAAGGGCGTGTGACAACCCTGAGGAGAGATAATTATAGCACCGATTCCATTACCAAGTGCGTTGGAAGTTCCATCGAAAACCATAGTCCATCAAGATCCTGGCTCAAGTCCTTCATATAGTCTAGGCTCTTCACAATTTGTTACTAGCATAATGTTCTCATCCGGGAATTCGAAATTCATAGACTGGTAGTCGTCTATAGATTGATGTGCCAAGTGGTCTTCCAGTACACTTCCTTTGATTGCTTTTTGAGTGGTTTACTGAATATCATATTCTATTAAAACCATTTGCCATCGGGCTATTCTTCCGGATAGAGTTAGCTTCTCGAATATGTACTAGATGGGATCCATTTTAGAGATCAACAAGGTAGTATGGGTCATTATATATTATCTTAGTTGGCGACTAACCCATGCCAAAGTGCAACAAGTTTTCTCGAGCAGTGAATATCTTGTTTCACAGTCAATAAACTTTTTGCTAAGGTAGTATATTGCATGCTCTTTTTTACCAGACTCATCATGTTTCCCCATTACACACCCCATTTAATTCTCTAGCATTTTTAGGTACATGATTAGAGGTCTTCCTTCAACTGGTGGTATCCAATTCGGAGGTTCTTGTAGGTACTCCTTAATTTTATCAAAGGATATTTGATAGTCGTTGTTCCACTTTACTACTTGATCATTCTTCAACAGCTTAAAGATTGGATCACAAGTAGCAGTCAAATGGGAAATGAATTGGGCTACGTAATTCAGTCGTCCTAAGAAACCTCTGACGTACTTCTCGGGACGGGGAGCCAACATTTCTTGGATAGCTTTGACCTTTTCCTGATCGACTTCAATACCTTTACCACTAACGACGAAACCCAGGAGTTTACCAGATCTCACCCCTAAGGTGGATTTATTTGGGTTTAGCCTTAGCTTATACTTCCTCAGTCTTTCAAACAATTTATGCATATGATCAAGATGCTCTTCTTTAGTCTGTGACCTTGCTATCATGTCGTCTACATAGACCTCTATCTTATGATGAATCATGTCATGAAATAAAGCTACCGTTGCACACTGATAAGTTGCCCCAACATTCTACAACCCAAAAGGCATGACCTTATAACAAAAATTTCCATACAGCATGACGATGGTAGTTTTCTCCATGTCTTCAGGCTCCATCTTGATATGATTATAACCTGAGAAACCATCCATGAAAGAGAACACCTTGTGCTGAGCGGTGTTGTCGACCAAAACATCAATATGTGGAAGCGGGAAGTCATCTTTGGGGCTTGCCCTATTCAGATCCCTATAGTTTACACACATATGCACCTTGTCGTCTTTCTTTGGAACCAGAACAACATTTGAAACCCGTTAAGGATACGATGTCACTGCTTAGAACCATGTGTTGAATTATTTCATAACTTTGGCTTTGATCTTTTCTGACATCTCGGGACGCATGTGACAAACCTTCTGCTTAATCGGAGAATAACCCTCTTTCATTGGCAGAAGATGAACCATAATATCAGTATCGAGTCTTGGAATGTCTTCGTACGACCAAGCAAAGATCTCGACATAGTCATGTAACATCCGAATCAACCTGCTCTTGATAATGCTTTCTAAGTTGCCGCCAATCTTGACTTCTTTCCTGTCTGTCTCGGTACATAAATTTACCACTTTAATCGGCTCTTCATGCAGTTGGATAGCCTTTTCTTCTTGTATTAAGAGTCTGGCAAGTTCTCCAGGTATTTCACAATCTTCCTCACCTTCTTCCTCGGCTTTGTAGATCAAATTTTCAAAGTCATAAGCGGCAACAACAGGGTCGTTATCAACGAGATCCGGAGTGGATGTGGATCTGCAATGTAGTGTGTGGATGTGTGTAAGAACACATAGCTTATTTTAAAATGCAATAAGATAAAGGGAAAACAGAGATCACAAAATTTGTATGCAAAACGTCCAATGTTTTTATTAAATGAACAATGTTTATGAATTATCAACCCTTAACAAACGAACCATTGTGCCCCAGGTAAGACACAAGGTTTAAAGTCATTGTTTTAAAAGAAATTACATAACCAAACTTCTTAAAGAAATAAAATAGAAATATCCATTACTCATGAATAAAGGAGATAGGGAAAATGTCTCCTTCTTTCCAAATGTCGAGTCCATCGCCAATGGTAGGGAATATCTAGTTTTCAAAATCACAATCATTGTCAACGTCTTCTATAGAATTATTGCATTTTTGTCGATACAAAATGGAGGTCTTCCAGCTCGAGCACGACGAACAGTCCTTTGACCCTCTGCAGTAAAGCCCAAACCAAACTTGTCAAATTTATCAGGGATATAAGGAAGCTGACCCTAAATAGTACAACCACCTTCTTCTATAGTTGATTTGGCATATTTCAAAGAAACCATATATGGAGTCCTGGTGGTCTTTGTAATGTCACAAACATCTTTAATAGCAGCAGGGGAAATCACTTCAAAGGTCTGATAGGGAGTCTCAATGAATTACCCGTCCATCTCCATATACTGGAATGAATTCAGATGGCTGACAATGTATTCCTCTTCTCCGTAGACAGTAACAACCTTGCCTTTCACAGGATACTTTAATTTCTGGTGGAGGGTCGACGTAACGGCACCTGCCCCATGGATCCAGAGGCGTCCCAATAGACAAGAGTAAGATGGTCGGATGTCCATTACATAGAATTTGGACTCAAATATCTATGAACCCACTTTGATTGGGAGGTCCACTTGTCCATGCAACATTCTTCTGGACCCGTCAAAGGCTCAAACTATGATATTACTAGGTTTTAGCACAACCCCTTCACAATCCAGTCGGTCAAGAGCACCTTTTGGAAGAACATTTAGAGAAGAGCCAATATCAATTAACACATGAGCCAGCATAGTGCCCCTGCATTCAATGGAGACATACATGGTCCTATTATGATTTCTCCCCTCTGGATTTAGGTTAGCATCGGAGAAGCCTAATCCATTATCAGTTGTTAAACTCGCCATGTAACATCCAAATTAGTCAGCCGAAATTTCTTGCGCCACATGAGTGGTCTTTAAGAGTTTTACTAGAGCCCGTGCATGGGCTTCAGAACACAACAACAAAGATAACATGGAAATTTTAGACGTGGTTTGCCCCAGCTATTCAACAATTTTATAATCTCTTTTTTGAATGACCTCTTCCAACTCTTGTTCAGATGTTTCCTTGACTGTCGTTTCTTTTGGCGCCTCTGTCTTGGCAGTTGTCTTGGTAACCGTGACTTGAACAGGTGGAGAGATTTCCGGGGAGAAAATCCTTCTGCTCCTAGTGATTTTGTTGGTACCTGCAATATTTTCAATGTTAGGATCAACATCTTCATCATCGTCATCAGACAACTCTTGTTTAATGCCATGGTAATAGATGTCAAACCCATAATTCCATGGAATGGCCTTTTCCGAGGAATATGGGATGGGTCCAGGTGTTGTAATGATCAAATGAGCATCTTTTGGATTGGCAGTAATCCTTATAGGACCTTTGAAAGTGATTCCGAAAGGAGTACCCGATACAACCCACAAATCTTGGCACAAATCTTCAGTATACGGAACTTTTTCAATCAAAATAACATGTTCATCCATCAGGTGCTGAACGCCCTTCTTTAGTAGTCTGCAGCCATTGGGTTGCACTGCATAGCAATAACAATCTTCAACACAACCCGGAAATAAACTGGTTTGTAACAGATTCTTTTTTATTGTTGAGAGGGGAGTAACCACATCACTTACAGAGGTAACATGCGAAACATCTTCAACAATACTTATGCCTTTGTCATGCTCCAGCATAGGCGCAGTAATCACATTTGGCGTCTCGGGAGGATCGAACTCAATTTCCTTATTAACAATCATGTCTTGAATTTTGTTTTTAAGGGCCCAACAGTTGTTGGTGTCGTGCCCAATACTGTTCTAATGATAGTCACACCTTGCATTTGGATTATACTTAGGAGAGGATGTGTTGGGATTTGGATGAGGATCCAACAGTGTTATTAATTTTGCCTTCAACAGATGTTGTAATGCCTGAGACAAAGGCATGCCAATTTGGGTAAACTGTCTTAACGGAGTGTCTGGCCTTTTCCAATTACTTTGTTGTTGCTGTTGAACAGGTGCCAGATTAGAAATCAACACCGCTCCCACAGACTGATTGCGATTACTTTTACCATAGCCCTTCTGGCCATAAACAACATTGGTTTCTTTCTTATTATTAAATGTCTTCTTCACAGCACTAGAAGACGCGGCCATTGGAATATTTCCGCTATTGATACCACTTTCCACTTGCTCCCCAGTCAGAATTAGCTCATTAAAGTCAAATGAAGAACTCACAATCAGATGATTAAAGAATGGGCCTATCAGAGTGCCCATAAACATATCCACCAATTCCCGGTCAGACAAGGGAGGTTGGACCCTTCCAGCTAAGCCTCTCCATTTTTGGGCATACTCCTTTAACCCTTCATTCGAGCCCATGGACATGTTTTGCAATTGTACACGAGTCGGTGCAAGGTCAACATTATATTCATATTGCTTGTAAAAAGCAGCAGCCAAGTCCTCCCATGTGTGAATGTTGGTTCCTTCCAGCTGATAGAACCATTCAAGTTAAGAGTCGGACACAATTTTTTGAAAGAAATGGGCCCATAATTTCTTGTCAGTAGTATGAGGTTGAATCTTTCGAACATAAGACCTTAGATGAAGTTTGGGACAAGAGACTTCATCGTATTTATCAAATACAGGGGCCTTGAACTTATGTGGGATGACCACCCCCGGGACCAGACCTAGTTCTCCAAAATCTAATCTAGGAACCTTTTGGATTTCCATAGCCTTGAGTCTGTCTTCCAACTGCTTGTACTTGTCATCTGCAGGAGGGTACTGTTCGTTGAAGTAGTCATCATCTTCATGAATAATCTCAGAACCCTGGTTAATCCTTCCTTCAGCCCTAACACTTTTACCATCTTCCTCTTGGTTGTTGTCTTCATCAGAGGAGATATCATTCGCTTGAACCGGTTGAGCAGGACCTTTGAATGTTCTCCCCATATTGAGGATAGAAATTGGCTTTATAGTCTTCTTCTTGATGAGAAGCGCCATCAGATCTTTCTGTCCCTGTGCCAGACTCAGAAGAGTCTCTTGAAATTGTGCATGTTGAGCTTGGAGTTCCTTAACGGTCTGTTCGAGAGCCATCTTATACTGAAATAAACAGTAAGTAGATGAGAAAACCTGTATGAAAAACTTGTCATGCAATGATGCATAATATGTAAAATGCAATGTTTTCAAGGACCTTATGGGATTTAAATTCATTAATCAAAAGGAAACAGAAACAAAGACTTCATTAGTAAGTTCAAAATAACAATTTCCTTTTAAGATTACAATGAAAAGAAAAAGGGTCTCAAAGAGACAACAATATGAACTTCTAAAACCTAAAACTTAAGTCTCCCACAAATGCTTCCTCTTTGTGTTGATGTACGCATTAATGCTTTTCTCCTCGTGAAGTTGCTTTGTCAGCTCTAACACTCTCTTCTCACTGGCATAGAACTGAGTCTCAAAGGTGTCCCTTTCTTCCTTTAGTTGAATCTAAGACTTTTATAGCTCTTCAAGGTCAGTAGGCATATTTGGATGAAGAATGGTATAAGGAGTATCCCCCTCAACAACAGGCTCCACAATTACTGGTAAGACATCAGGATATGGCATCATAAGATTTTGAGCATGAAATGGTACCCATCTGATGTAGGGTTCCAAAGGGATGGAGTTCTTTTGTCCCAAAGTCTTGCTATCAATCTTGTTTACCATGCCCTAGGCATGTATAAACCTCTAACGATAACCTTGAGGATCATTTTCGTAATCGAACACAATACCCTAGATATGTGTGTCATGAGGACCATCTCTTCAAGCATAGCCAAATTGACGTGAAGCTAGAAAAGGGTTGTAGGTAATACCTTCACTAATGCCAAAGAGTGGGACATTATAGAATTCCCTATAGCGGTTAATGATAGTAACATCTTCCAGAGATCGGGAACACCAATAGATATCTGAATAAGAGAGCGACATTATCCTTTGAGACCACCTCAGACCTTGTTCATTCTTCAATACTGATCGAGGAAGGTTAGAAATAAACCACCTGGATAGCAAAGGTATGAAACACATAATATTTCCTTGTTTCCTCATAGTGCAAGTGTGAAGAGAATGCAAAATATCTCCAAGAAAAGTGGCACAGGGTTACGAGTGAGGAAGATTTTGATAGCATTCACATCTACGAGTTGGTCTGGATTAGGGAATAGCACCAAACCATAGATCAACAAAGCCAAGATTTCCTCGAAAGCCTGAAAACTCATAGCATCCAGAAACAGCTGAGCCTTCTCTAATAGAGATTTAGCAAGAAAACCCTTGACTCCACTTCTTGTTTCCCAATTAGCTACAATGTCGGACTGCTTCATATGTAAGGCTGCTGCAATCTCTTCAGGTTGTGGATCTTTCTCTAAACTGATGAAAGGTGTCTGATTAAGAACTGGTATTCCCTGTAGCTTAGATAACTCTTTCATTGTGGGTACTAGCTGATAGTCTGGAAAGGTGAAACAGTGATGTGCGGGATCAAAGATCTATAATAAAACACTCATCATGTCTCATTCGAAACCCGAGGAAACCAAATTGGATTAGATGACCATGCCTCTTGGTGAATTGAGAGCTTTCAAGAATTTTTTAGACTAACTCCTTAAGTTGAGAAGGTATCTTCACAAAACTGATCCGGATAGTATTTCTGCAAGCAGAAGCCATAACCCACAACAAAGAAATTAAGATAAATCCCTAGATCCTTGAAATGGTTAGTGAAAATGATATATGTAACAATGTCATGATGTTATGATGTCATGTTCGAACAATTTTAATCAAATACAAAAAAGACACCGAAGATCTTAGGTTTAGGCTTGCATGGAGTTTACAGGTAAGTACCCTCTTTGAGTTTAGTTGGCTCAACCTGTCCTAAAAGAAGTAACCGAGTTCTAGGAATATCAATAGCACTGATCTTTCTCTCAAGCATTGTTTTAGCTCAAGCATCTGATTTGCGACCGAAATATACCGAGAGTCCAACCTCAATGAGTGTAGCATCGAGTATCAACCAACTTCAGTATGCACCAAAGCTGGCTATCACACTACTTTCCAATGGCTAAGTTGTGTCAAGTAAGGTTCTACAGTCAGTTAGTGATTCATGACACCACGCGGAAGCCCAGTATTCTCCTTGACTGACTCAAGGGACACCGGTACCAACCAATGTGTCGCACTAACGTAGCCTTCACTTCAACCATATCGGTCTATGTCGTATAGTCTTCATGATCTATTGCTACTTACCTAAAATTCCCCATATCCGGGTATAGGATCTATACAAGAAGTAAACCCAAGCATATCCCTAAATATAAAACATACAAGGCAAACAAGTAAAGCAATAAAGGTGATCTAGCTCTTAAGGTAACCCCACTTTTAGCAACTCCCCAGCTAAGTCTCCAGTTCTGTAATACAGTGGGAGAACTGACTTTTAGTTTTTGCGTTTTATCGCAAATTTTACAGATAGCAAGATTCGCCACCGACTTTTCTTTTATCCGATAAAGGAAAAGGTGAAAAGAATAGGAAAGACCTTTGAGAATTTTCTGAGTTCGGGGGGTAGGTTATGAAAAGGGAAGGTGTTAGCACCCTTTTCATCTATAGTTATCTACGGGCTCTTAATCGCTAGCTCACTTTTGAAATGCTTTGTGTTTGTGTATATTTGAAAATATTTTGAAAATGCCTAAGTATGGAAATTTCGTAATGATTCTCGTATTGTTGAGAATGTATACAAAATCTTTATTTTGAAAATATTTATTGGATGAAAGTGTTTGTTTTGGAAAGTGTGAGGTGTGAAAATTGTTTTAGTTGGTGAGCAAGTGATTACGAGTAATCTACCTACTCAAAAGGTCTTTGTTCTTTTCCTCCTCCTTTAGATAGTTCTATCATACCATTAGTTAGTAGGAAGCCCTATCGATGGATGTGAGGGACAAGCGTGGGTCATCGTACAGTCATAAAAGGAAATTTGTAGGATACTTTAGCAATTTTCATAAGGGACTAAGATCATTTACCGAAGGCAGCACCGAAGGGTCATCAAGGGACTAAGATCTTTTTTTATCGGGGGTCTTTGTTAAAGAGTCCCATATTCTAGGGATATGATTGTTTTATCCTAAGGCAATAAGCGAGGTTACCCTAGAGGTGCGTGTGTGAATTGTGTTTTGATTTCAGTTTAATTATTCTTGTTTAGAGTTATCTAGCGGTTGATTTTAAATCTTGATATACACGCCTAATTACTATACGATGATAAGTAAATGCTGTAAAATATGGAAAATAAATTTCTACGCTATTACAATACTTTGGGAATGGGGAGTACAATTTATGAATGTGGATGACATAAGAAGTAAACACCTAAGATATAATTTAATTACACAATACAAGTCCAAACCATTAAATAAGTATTTGAGTTAAAACTCTTTTCATTTGATAAAATTAATTAATAATTTAATTAATGATGTCAAATAAAAATTATTTTAAAACTAATAATTATTTAAAACAAATTTAAATTAAATACTAAAATATAAACTAAAGCTAAATAAATAAATAAACAAATGAAAGTATAATAGAAAATTTAGAAATGGGCCTGATTTAAGCAGTCTGGGGGTGTAGAAAGAAAACCAGCCAAGCCCAAATAAAGGGAAGGCCCAAGAGACTTATGCGTGGGATTGGGTGGATTTCTCCAGGAGAGGTGTACTATGGGGAAGCAGTTCTGGGACATTGGATTTTGATATGCAGAGATCTGATGATGGTTGATTGATGGTGAATCATAAGGTCGATGGAGATGTGTACAGGATCAAGTTGAAGCTTATTTATCTCTTACTTACAGCATTAACTCAAAGTCATCAACAAATCAACATTATCCATATAATTACACAGATTAGTCCATGGAAAATTTAACAATGGCCAATCATAATTCATATTATCTTAAACATATTTCTAAAGTAAGATTATTAAAACAAAACCTAAAGAATCATATTAAAACTTAATATAAATAGAATTTATAAAATAAAATAAAGAAAATTAAATTAATCTAACCCTAATTGTTTGGTCTACTCGTATCATTCCTCTCGTCTTCTCAGACGAGACTCTTCATTCCTCTCGCGTCGTTACTGTGTACTTCATGATGTTGGGTTTCAAACGCGATTTCGATGGCGATTTTTCTTGATCTCTTATCCTAATCTCTATCTCTCTAACTTATGTGAGGAAGACGATGTTGGTTGGTTATGGTGGAGGCGGCACGCCAAACCCTACGGCGGCGCCACCGAGTATATGATTCTCTTTGATTTATTATGTGATTTTGTTTCGTTTTAGATTTTATTTCACTAATCTTATGTTTGATTTTACATGAAGAACAAAGATCTGAGTAGATCTTGAAAGGGGTTTCGAAAACCCTAGACCGGAAATTAACGATATGAATAAAAGTGCGTGAAATCAAAAATGAAATGAGAAAGGAAAGAAGGGAAAAAGAAGGAAGAGACGATGCTCTGTAGTTCGCGGTTTCACCACCTTCTGAGATTTTTGTGAGATGTTTGACTCTGTTTCTGTGTTCTTCTTTCTTCTGTGACTTGTGAAATCTGTGTTTCTTCTTTTGTTCTTCTGTTCTTCATGATTTCTGAAGGGTTTTGAGATTAGGAAAATGATGATTGATTGCTTTAGAGTTTTTTTGTTTTTGGAATATTATGGACGTCAGAGTTTGTGCGTAGCTTCTGTGATTTTCTAAATAGTACTTTTTTAATTTCAGTGCAATGATTGTATTTATACGGATATGAGAATTTAGGGTTTTACTTGGTGGACTCAACGATTTTCCTTGACAGGCTTTGCTGATTTCTGTATTGGGTTTAAGAAATGTGTTTCTGTTTGTAATTTCTGGAATCTGAATGTGTTTTACTGAACTACTGTGATGTTAGTCTAAGTTATTAACAAGCCTAAATGATTTTTGTTTGGGCTTTGCAATATTTTGATTTTTTATTATTTTCCTCATTTCTAATCTATGAACTTTTATTGATATGTTGCTATCTGTGAAAACTAGAAAGTGAATGTGTTGGGCTTAGAAGATGCGATTTTGACTTGTGATTTTCTGAATACTGAGTTGTGAACTTTGTCTATTTGGGCGTTGAACCTGTAATTTTGACTTATTGTAATTGGGATGGTCTTTTACTGAGTTTGCACTTTCGATTTGTGATGCTTCTTGTTGGGCTTGACAGTTCTAATATGTACTTGCTGAGATAATTTTGTTATCTTTTCTAATATGCCTTGTTGGGCTCCAAAATGTGATATTTTGTACTTTTCTATTGGGCTGGAACTGTGATGGAATTCTGAGTTTAATCTTTGTCTCTTCTCAATTTGTCTCTTGTGAACCAATTTTGTTTGTGATTTGCAATAGATAAATTGCTGCACATGATTAAACCTTGAAATTCTGATTTTATGAGGCTTTAATGTACACTTGAACATGATTGAGAAACACCCTTTTTCTAATTCCTTGAACAAAACTCTAATGATGAGCTGAAAAGAAACTTCTATGAAAATTCTGGTTATTGCTCATTCGATTGTTTTCTAACCGTTTCTATTTTTTCTTTGTCATGTACCGTTTGAACCATGTTGGTTGGCATGGTGATGGAGTTGGAATAGTTCAAAAATTTGGAAGATGAGCATTGGACAATTTATGAAGAACAAGGGAGACTTATTCACATGAACTTAGGACAATTGAACTTCTTGTTGAAACCTTAATGTTGTAAAAATTTAGGCCTTAGAACTTTGAATTCCAATCTTGCATCCTTAATTATATAACATGAATTTAGGCCATAGGATACTTGTAGAATTCTTGTATATCAATGTCATTTGGTTTTATAATTTGAACTTGCAACGCTGATAACATTTGAAATTTGAGAATTTGGATGTAATTCAACCTTAGTTTAGAGCATGCACTCTTGAGCATTGTATTTCTTGTCAAAAGGTAGTGATGTAGAATAATGGTCCTTGTAATTTGAAAAATGTTCTTGTGAATTTGAACTGAGTGATTTACGAAACTTGCTAGAAAAATAAAACCAGTGTAAATTACACTTAGAACTTGTAAGATAACTTTGAACGTTTTCTTGAATCCTAAATCAAAGGAGGTTCTTGAATCCTAAATCAAAGGAGGTTCTTGAATATAATCTCGCACATCAAAATCCACAACATTTCCAATAATCCAAATCTAACTCAAATAATTTCCAAAAGATCTTGAAAGGAAATCTTAATGATGAAATCCAAACCAAGATCGTTGGAAATCCACTTGCGCTCAAATCCAAAATTGGAGTATCTTAAACAAAGCAACCAATTAAGCCCAAACTAATTTATCGAGAATTAAACATCAACTTTCCATCAATCCTCCAAAGATATTCTCTTGAGAATACCATTAACCCACAATTCCCTTTCTCTTGCAATCTGGATTCAAAACCCGTACCACAAATAAACGCTTGTAAAAACTAATATTGTTGATCTTTTGAACCAATATATCTTGTGTCCTGTGATAATTCTTCCGAGATTTTTCCAAGAAAGATGTCACAAATTCAATAATCAACAACCCTAGCACAAGAACCAATAGATGGGAGAAACATGATTCACTTTTTGAAACACTTGCAACCATGAACCTTGATGAAACAAAAAATCAGTTAACATGTCTTGAAGCCTGAGAAGCCTTGATATCCTTGAGTATTTTATAACCCTAAGAGAATGTCTTGAAGAAAAGGGAGGGCAAATTTTGGGTACAACAGTTATGCTTGGTCAATGTTCAGTTGACTTCTCCTTAAGAAACCCCTAATTTTGTAACTTTTGACTTTTGATGAATCTTGAGTTTTCTTGATGAATCGTGATCAACCCTTGATCAAATTATGAATATGATCAAAATATTGATGTTCACCAAAAATATTGAAGTTTGACTGTTTGTTGATCACAGTTGACTTTTTGTCCAATACAGTTGATTTTCAATCATCTGACTAGTTGACTGAGCAAACTTGTGCTGCAAAGCTTGAAACTTGGTATGAGGATACTTTGAAGCATATGAGAAACCATGAAGTCCACTTGAGGCATTAGAAGTCCAATTTTCCCTGAGGAAACAAGAACCTTAGTTGTAGGTCACTACTTAGGAGGAGGGTTCATCTGATCATTCTTGAATAGTCTTGAGTACTTGAGAACCTTAGGAGCATGAGAAGATATCTTGAACCAAATTGTCTTGAAAAATGGGAGGGAAAATTTGGGGGTAAAACAGATCTTATCAATGTTTGGATCTTATCAATGATTTTTGTCAGCACTTAGATCTTTATCTACGCTTCTCATCATCTGCGCGACTACGAAATTTCTCTTGGGGATTAAATGTATCTGTTGGATTAATTGAACTTAGGATTGGAGAACATCAATGAGAATGGTGTGGGATAAATAAATATTGAGCCTTATATCTTTTGTTTCTTTAACCGTAAACCAGGCCACGTTAGAACCTTCAAAAGTCATAATTGAAGTTAGGTTCACTATGAAAGCATACTCAGCAAAACTTGTGTTAAACTGACTCCTAATGTTTGTTAAATTATCACTAAACCATGTTGCCACTTCTTCATATCTAATCATCCATTTCTTTTCAATAATCAATTTCGATTTTAAAAACATGCATGTGCATCACATTAGGATTACTTATTTCAAAATGTACAATTTTATCTACAAATCAATACTTAGCATCAAGGAAATTTCAAAAAAAAAAAAGAGGGTTTGATTAAAGGTAGCATTTCCAATAAGCTTCAAACTGGGACAAAGCGTCTAAGAGGACCCCTATAAACAGGGGTAAATACTAATGATCGTAGGGGTATATCACATGAAGATACTATTGACAAGGGGTGACCATTCTGAATTCAATCAACTAGGATCAAATTTCAAAGCACTGTTCAATCAGGGGCGTACCTTTCGAAAGACTCTATGCAGCAATGATTATGGGCAGCCTTCCAAGATTCAAATGTTGGGGAAGTATGTACCAAATTCATCCTACTGTGCGTAGGATCCAAATTCCCCTTCAAGAAACTTCAAGTACAAACTTTTCAAGCTTCGAATACTTGGGGTAATCTATGTCAAGTTCATGGTTAGGTCTAAGTTGTTTCTTAGGGTACTTCCTCCAAATCCAGGAGATTGAGGGGCACCTCTTTTAAAATTCGAATGATGGGGAAACCCACTGCAAGGCTCTATCAAAAGGAGTTAATTCAAAATGGTTCATCAAATCCAAGCATTTTCAAGAGTCTTTTAATCAGGGGCATAATACAAAATAGCGGAGTCATTCACATTATGATCAAACTGTTTCTAAGCTCATATCAAAGAGAATCTCCTCCAAGACCCTTCCAACAAATTAGGGAAAGAGAGTCCACATAGAGGCAAGCTCTCCGCGTACTTTCATAATCTCTAGTGGATCTTTCTCCTACATCAGCAATCTTCGAGTTCAAATCGAGTATTAAGAAATCATGATAGCATAACAGTCAACAATCATGTGACAAGAAACCTTGTTGCTTAGGAAATCCTCTACGATTTAATCATCCACGACCTATCATAAGGGCACCATCCAAAAATACCATTTAAGTCATAATCATAAAGCGTAAGGTTGCATAAATCATGCATTAGGGCTTCTCGATCCAAAACCAAGCTATACTTCTCATCTCATCCATCTGACGAAGTCTGACAGCATGGGTCGAGCATATCTCAAAAATCCCAATTACGCATTCACATTTCAAAGTCCAACATCCATTTACACATATCTAAGTCACTCATTACATACATCAATCAATCATTACATTTCATGCATCGATCAAATTTACACGCATAGCATAAAACCTTGTTTTATGTGAAGACAATCATCATTTTAGATCAAGTTATCAATTCTATGTCGAATCTCAGCAATAGATTCCCCTGGTTAATCTCGACAGACAATTTTTCAGAAGACCTCGGCAAAAGGTAATTCTATGTTGAATCTTGGCAGTAGATTCCCCTGGTTAATCTCGGCAGACGATTTTCCGGAATACCTCAGCATAAGGTAATTCTATGTTGAATCTCGGCAGTAGATTCCCCTGGTTAATCTCGATAGATGATTTTCCTGAAGACCTCGGTAGAAGGTAATTTACAATCGAATCTCTGCAGTAGATTCCCCTAGTTAATCTCGATAGATGATTTTCCAGAAGACCTCGGCAGAAGGTAATTCTACAATGAATCTCGGCATCAGATTCCCCTGGTCAATCTCGGTAGTTAATTTTTTAGAAGACCTCGAAAGAAGGTAGTTCTCAATCGAATCTCGGAAATAGATTCCCCTGGATAATCTTGGCAGACGATTTTCTAGAAGACCTCGGCAGAAGGTAATTCTACGTTGAATCTCAGTAGTAGATTCCTCTAGTTAATCTCGGCATACGATTTTCCGAAAGACCTCAGCCGAAGGTAATTCTACATTGAATCTCGAAAGTAGACTCCCCTGGTTAATCTCGGCAGATGATTTTCCCGAAAACCTTGGTAGAAGGTAGTTCCCAATCGAATGTCGACAGTATATTCCCCTGGTCAATCTTGATAGTTGATTATCCAGGAGACCTCGGCAGAAGGTAGTTCACAATCGAATCTCGATAGTAGATTCCTTAGGAAATCCTGGCAATAGATTTCCCACTAAGAGCCTCACATCAAGCATGACGTACATATAACCATATCAAAATCTCAGGGTCATTCACAACATTTGGTGCATCTAACATACGGAAACACCAAAGAGCATTTGATAAAGCATCAAAGTTTAATCTGGTTAGCAAAACGTCGAAAGAGGCCCACGCCTACGTCCAAATCCACGCATATTTCCACGCCTACGTCCATGTCTACACATGTGTCCACATATACGTCCATACCTACGCTTACGCCTACGATACAAATATCTTTCTGACAGTCTTCATCATGTTCAAACCAATCCAAAGATACCACAACAACGTAACATCATGGAATTGGTAAACTCAAAATCAATGGTTTAAAAGGAAATATCAAAAAAAATTCATAACATTTTTTGGGGCATATACCCCTATTTTGTACACATGTAAATTTTGGAGCATACACACACACACACACACACACACACACACACACACACATACTCAGTGCATATACACTCTAGGTTCCATACTAACCTAAAACATCATGCACATACATCACACATGGCATTTCTCAAAACATACTTTGAGTGGAACCAATATCTTTGGGCTCTCTATCAGATTATTACCTTGGTTGAAAACAGATAAGCGGTAAAAATCTGATCTCATCTCTGATTTAGTTATCTAAATTTTGATCATCAAAGTAACTTCCTATGCAATTTAACTCATTGCTTCGGAATTTATTCAGCAATGTGTTTCCTCCTCTGCAATCTATCTCATTGTGTCAGGCTCCATGCAGCAATGTACGAAATCCGCAATTTAACTCATTGCATCAGGCTTCATGAAGCAATGTGTTTTATCCTCTATGATCTAGCTCATTGTGTCAGGATTCATGCAACAATGTGCGAAATCCTCAATTTAACTCATTGCATCAGGCTTGACACAAAAATGTGTTTTCTCCTCTGTAATCTAGCTCATTGTGTCAGGCTCCATGCAGTAATGTGTGAAATCCGCAATTTAACTCATTGCACCAGGCTTCATGGAGCAATGTGTTTCCTCCTCTACGATCTAGCTCATTGTGTCAAGCTCCATGCAGCAATGTGTGAAATCCATAATTTAACTCATTGTGTCAGGCTTCATGCAGCAATGTGTTTTCTCCTCTGTGATCTAGCTCATTGTGTTAGGCTCTATGCAACAATATGTGAAATCTGCAATATAAATCATTGCGTAAGGCTCCATGCAGCAATGTGTTTCGTCCTTTGCAATCTAGCTCATTGTGTCAGGCTCCATGCAGCAATGTATGAAATCCTCAATTTAACTCATTGCACCAAGTTTCATGCAGTGATGCGTTTCCTCCTCTACGATATGGCTCATTGCATCAGGCTCCATGCAACAATGTGCAAAAACCACAATTTAACTCATTGTGTCAAGCTTCATGCAGCAATATGGTTACTCCTTTACGATCTATCTCATTGCGGCAGGCTCTAAGCAACAATGTGCAAAATCAGTAATATAACTCATTGTGTAAGGCTCCATGCAGCAATGTGTTTCCTCCTCTGTGATCTAGCTTATTGTGTCAGGCTCCATGCAGCAATGTGCGAAATCCATAATTTAACTTATTACGTCAGGCTTCATGCAGCAATGTCTTTCCTCCTCTGTGATCTAGCTCATTGTGTCAGGCTCCATACAACAATGTGCTAAATCTGCAATTTAACTCATTGTGTCAGGCTTCATGCAGCAATGTTTTTTCTCCTCTGCATTATAACTCATTGCCCCAGTCTCCATGCAGCAATGTTGTTATCAAGCTTTTTTCAATTATCTATCCCCTAGGTTGTGATAAATATACGAATAAATCTGGGTATTCCATTGCATTAGTCTTCATGCAGCAATGTGTTTCCTCCTTTGCGATGCAGCTCATTGCGTCAGGCTTCATGCAGCAATGTATTTCCTCCTCAGCGATATAGCTCGTTGTGTCAGGCTCCATGCAGCAATGTGCAAAATCCGCAATTTAACTCATTGCATCACTCGCCATGAAGCAATGTTTCTATTAAGCCTTCTTTGCAATATAATCCATTGTGTTAGTCTCCATGCAGCAATGTGTGAAATCTGCGACATAACTCATTGCGTCAGTCTCCATACAGCGATGTTGTTATTGAGCTCTTTTTCAAATATATATCCCATAGGTTGCGATATATATATATATATATATATATATATATATATATATATATATATATATATATATATATATATATATATATATATATATATATATATATATATATATATATATGCAAATAAATCTTCATAATCCATTGCATCAGTCTCCGTGCAGCAATGTGTTATCAGACTTTGTTCTATTCATCCCCTAGGTTGCGATTAATAGACAAAATCAAATCAAATCAAAACTTACTATATTAGTATCCAAGCATTAGTAAGTCAGCTTTACGAAACCTGTATTATTTTACCTCCTAGGTTATGGTAAATATTTATAATCTATTCTAGATACTTACGAATTATCCGCACCATCATATCTAAGTTAAAACAAAACTTTGGTTCAAACGCTGGTAAGATGATACATCATCATCTATGCATATTCTTCACACTCATGAGAACACTATACAGTGTATCCTTATAATCTCTCAGACAAATTTTAGGGCCTTCAAATATTTAATAAACTTCTGATCAAACGTGCGAGACCTGCGTATTCTCCCACTATTCATTCAAAAGGTAATTAAATAGGGGCAACTGTCATGCACCAAATTTACCCTACCATTATATTATACTATGTAGGTTTTATTTCTATCGAGGTCTTTAAAATCAAAGAGGGGTGTATTGACCTAGAAAGGACCCTCAATATCTGATGGCCCATTAGGATTTAATAAAAGTCCATTTCAATTAAAAAAGGGAGGTGCATTGTTATATAGGGGTTTATGTTTTAAGCTGGTGGGCCTTCTAAAAATCAAAAAGACTCGTTCGAATCTTTTGGCCCATCAGGTTATTTTCGTATGACTCATTAAGGCATTTTAAAGAAGTCTATTAGGAAGAATATAGGGGTGGTATTTGTTTAAGTTCACCAATAGTTCATATCATTTTGGAAGGCCCATTTGGAAAGAGAGTTGTACTGGTTTTTTTGGGTTAAATGGTTTGGCCCACTAGAACAATTAGGGCCTGTTTTAATTAAGGGGGGAGGATGTTCGTTTTTAATCAAAGGGGTATGTTTTTATAGGCTTAATAGTTAAAAAAACAGTTAGGCCCGATTCAGTTTTCTGTTATTTTGAGATATATTGATATTTTACATAATTATTACTTGTTATTTTATTATTAAGTTTAATTAAGAAATTATATCAATTTGGATTATGTGGAAGACAATAACTAAAAATCCATTACCAAACATCACAGGCCCATTTTGATTAATTTATTTTTGGTTCAGATAACAAAAGGCATGTCCCAAAATGAACAAACCCAGATCATAAGAGAGAAAAAAACATTTACTGTGTCAATGAAAACAAAAAAAAACACATGTTCAAACTAACACTGTGTAGATAAAAAAGGAAAAAAGCATAACCAAATCCTGGATCTTTTATTACAAATCAAGAGTATGAATTCAATAAAACCAAATCAACGTAATCAGAAACAAGAACAATACTAATACAGAAACAAAATCACATACAGAGACAAAGTTAAGGCCAAAATAGAAACAAATTAAAAGTTTACACAATTACAGACATAATCATCACTTTCCTAATTTTCCAAATAAGCAGAATAATGACCATAAATATTGTTTTCTAAATCAACTAATCTCTGCACCTATAAAAATCCCTAACTCTAATGAAGAGGGGAAGGAAGAAATGTTCTGAAGAACAGTAAAAAAGTAGAAGTAGAAGAAGAAAGTTGAAGGGCTCGATCCAGCCACCAAGACTTCAAAAGTTCCCTCTTCATCTAAGAACTAGGGTTTCAATATCTGAAACCCTAAAGTCTTAATCCACCGCCGATCCACCTTCAAGCGCCTCTAATACCTGCAAAACAAGAAGAAGAATGGATGGATTAGTGATCAAAACTCAGATTCAGAAAAGTTGCGACGGGTAAAGGTAAATTTTGGACAATCAGCTTTCGATTTTTGCGATTTTGATATTTTTTGTATTTATTGTGAAGATATTTTGGAGATTAAGGTTGTAATTTGGGGGGCTGGGATTCTATAACTTCGGGTTTTTGTTGTTGTTGAAGCATCACTGCCGTCGGGACTAGGGATTAGGGTTTTGGAGTGTATTGTTGGTGTTTAGCAAAGAGATAGACAGAAGAGGGAATGAGACGTGGAGAGAGAGAAGGGATAACAAAGAAATGATTTGATTTCTTTGTAAAACGAAAAATATAATATGTCCATGATCCAATACACGTGAGTCCATGAATGTTACTATGCACCCTCCATCGCATCCTTACGATCTCAATATTATGTTCCAAAAAGTTGGGGCCCATGGCCTTACGGTGTAACCACCCGCATGGAGTCCAAACAGACTCCCAACCTTTTGGGCCATTCCCAATCATTAACTATCCACGCCCCTTTTTAATTGTGTTTTACTCATACGCGTGTTTTCACACCCCTCTGGCCAAACGGGCCAAGTCTAATATCTGGACTTGTACCCATACTTCCTGCACCCCCTTATTTTACTACGTGGTTCAAAAACGTACCCCTACCTTTTAGGCCTGAATTCAATATCTGAATTCAGGCCCATGCTATTAACATCCCCCTATTTTATTACCTCAACTATATTCACACCCCCTTGCTTTTATTTATTTTCCTTCATTATTTTTATATTTTATATTTTCTCTTTATAATATAATATTATATTAATTATTATTATTATTAAAATACATAAATGTTATTTTCCAAATTCATCCAAAATATTATTTATTTTATTTGCATTAAATTATCTTTTAATCATGCATTTTAAATAAGATATTTTTTTACAATTAATACATGAAAAATACTTAACCAACCACAAGTTATTTTCGTAAATAAAATTAATTCAATAATTAATTTTCAAAAGATTATGAAACATATTTTAATTAATTATGCACTGGGTCCAAAATCTTCGTTATTCACACACATGGGCTAAGTACAAGGGGAATTAAAATATCTACGTAATCCATAAAAAATATAAATCAACCGCAAACTACAAAATGGAACTTTGATTCCTCCTAAGAGGATACGTAGGCATACAATTAAAATCGTGGCGAGTTCCCCTAATTAAAATTAAAACCCTATTTCCTGAAGATTGCGCTCTAAACCTAGTATCCTTGTGAGCAAGGTAGATGATGGATGCCTAGCACCTTCCCTTCTTCTAGAACCGAGTCCAAAAACCTAGAATCTCTAATCTTTTAGGGTTATCCTTTATATTCCCTTCCTTAGGATAAAAATCAAGGGTGGTGACTCTTTATTCAAAACCAGTTACAACATAATGACTCCATACTTATTCCAGAAATCTATTGGACTCTCAATCTCAGGAATCAAACTCATCAGTTCCTCTATCTTAGGGTCCTTGAAACTGTACTCCCGAGTCTTTCTCCTTCCAAAATCCATGGTCAAGATGTTCCTGAGATATTTGCAAAAGTCAACCTTAAGTTCCTTGAAAAATTGTTAAAAGAATGCTCATGGGTGCATGAATGCATGATGATGCAACAATCACACAAGATCATAAACATAGGGGTTCATAGGTTCAACGTCATGAGCATAAAGTCAAAGGTACTACCCACAAGGTAAGGACTAATGGTTTATCACCTTCTAAACAAGGTTCTAAGGAAATCCCATAGTCTATGTTCTTCCTTCGGATATTACCAATGTCTCGATTAGCTCGATAATTAGCAATATTCTCAGGAAAAAACCGTCTGAGTGCAGCATCACGTGACAAATACTTCCGGATTACTCCATTATAGTCTCCACACTACACCTAAAAGGCCAAGATGAGTTAAGGGTTCTACGACTTCTCAGCTTTATGGGCTCCCAGGTCGAAAGCAACAATGTCTTCCTGATTTCTCGGTAAACAAATACTATAGTTAAAGGGTCCTCCACTTAGTGGAGGATCTCATGTCTCCTTTTTTAGAATTACTCCCTCAAAGTTAACATGACTATACCGCCTGTCCTATCTTAAGTTTGCCCACGCCCGGGTATAGGACTTATAAGAGATCACCAAGCACCCACCATAAAAATCTAGACATACATATATACAATAAATAATATACGACAAATAATAACACATACACAGATAAACAAAGATAGGCTAAACCCACTTAGAGATGTTCTTCCCTAGTGAAGTTGCCAGTTTTCTGTAGCGGTAGAAATGTTGAGATTAAGCCATTGGATTGACTTAACTCGTACATATCAAATAAAAATCACCATTGCGCTTTATTATTTCCAAAGTAAATGGGAAAAGAGAGAATAAACCCAAAAAAGATGGGGAGAATCTAGGTACGGGGGTCGGTTATGCAAAGGCAAGGTACTATCACCCTAAGCATCCACGGTACTCTGCAGGAACCTCTTTGAAAATCTGTGTATTTTGGATATAAAAGGTGTATACAAAAGAAAAGATGGCGGAGATGAGAAAAGAAGTATTTTTTTACAATTTTGTACCTTTCGCGGTTGCGAACCTTTAGTGCCTACGTACCACCTTCTGTGCAATAGGGGATCAGGGTACTCGTAGTTCACCTCAAAAAATTTAAAACACATGTGTGTTGGTTAATTTTAAGAGAAGAAATATCATCGTCATATCCGAGTGGAAAACATACTTACTACCCATGATTATGAGGAAGGAGCATTTGCGTCATCTCAAAGTGGAGGATATAGCTTGGATTTTAAAATCGATAAAGCCTTAATCAACACCCAAGTGGAAAATATCTCACTTCACTATATATCATAGAAGTATAGTAGTTTGCATCACTACAAGAATCGACAAGAGTCTAATCTTTAGAGAAAAGTTTAAAGTAAAAAGCCAAAGTGGCAAAATGGTTTGAATGAGTTTGATGACTTTTAGTCTTGAGAAAGATGTCAAAGTATGGTTAAATTGATTAAAGTTTGATTAAGAAAAGATTTTTGAAAATGCATGGACCTAAGTCCTGAAAGCGGTTCAAGTTTGAAAAGGAGGGAGAAATTTTTTGAAATTAAAGAAGAAAGGAGGAGATGAAGGGACCATCCTAAAGCATAAGATAAAAGCTAAGTAAAATAATGATCTAACCAACAAGAAACCAACACTTGACAAAAGAAGTCAATGTAGAATTTCCATCCTTTGGATTGAAACCAAGCAAGAAAAAAATACCGAACCTCTGAAAAACACCAAGTTTCAGATGAATTAAGAACCAAGCAAAGTCTTCATTGATAAAAATTGGCCAGAGTAACAATTGTATACAAAGGATCTCTCAAATAAAGCATGAAAATCAGAATAACCTATACACAGAAAAATTCAAACCAATGCCTTGGAGTAAACCCCAAGGATTTCAGAAGATCCTCACAAAAATATCAACCAAAGATTACAAAGTTCCATGTTCTCAAAGTATCAAGGCTTCTAATCCTAAGTCCGAGAGATCCACAACTCTATAATGCTAAGGATAGTAACCATGTAGTCCAAGTAACCTTAAAGTTTTTAATGTTCAAGTTGATTATTAAGTGTCTTCAAAAGAAAATAAAAGCTCAAATGAGCAAAGATAAAATGACATAAAGATAAATGCTCAAGTGAACAAAAGAAAAAATGGCATGAAATGTAAATGCAAAAAAATAAATGGTACATAAAAGTAAAGGCATAAAATAAAGGCATAAAGTAAAATTAATTGTTAGTGAATTAGAAGTTAGAGGTCAAATATAACAAAAGGTTAGTTGAATGACCATCTTGAAACTTATTAGAAGATTTATAAAATCAAAGCTTTTCAACAACAATTTTAATTTTCTTTTTGTCAAATATATCATTCATTCCAAGTACTCAAGGTAACCACTTATGATCAACGATGTTCAAATGATTCACTTAGACCAAAATTCATGAAGCTCATTAGAAGAATGGACTTCAAAGTTATTGGATCAAAGGTTTCAAATTAAATATACTTGGGCTTGCAAACATAGGTTTGGACCACGAATGATCATGTTTCGAATCGGGACAAATTTAGCGCTATGTTAAGAAATCATAAGTGGACTTATGTAGAAGCCACGCCTATTTTAAGGCCGGTCAATAGCAATCTATGTACCAAACATGTTAGAGAAATAATATGTAGATCATTCTCCAAAAACATGTAGCACAAGTAAAAATAAGAAAGGAATAAGATGAAGAGGGGGGAATGATAGTGTAACCAATGTATCAGATGAAGTTAGGGTTTCAAATATCATCAACATCATTCATCCATTTTGGTGGATTTAGTTTTTCAACCTATCAATACTCAAGATCCAATGAGGTTGAAGAACTTGTCCCAAAATAACACCCAAGTGTCTCTAAATCAGGACTAATAAAAAATAATAAAAAATATTTAATATAAAACAAAATTTAAATAATTTAAAAAAGGAAATAATTGGTAAAATACACAACATGTATTAAAAAACCAAATAAAAATCTTAAAAAAATATCAGAGGTCAAACATGAGTCAACAAGTATTGACAAAAAAAATTAGAATTTTTTAAAGTCAGAAACTATTTTTAAAGTATAAAGAAATAAACAAAATAAACCAAAATTTGTGAAAAATATTAAAATCAAAAATAAAAATAAAATGTGGTCACCAATATTTGTCCAGAGGTCATTGGATCCTTACATAATTTTTTCATAATTTAAAAATCAAGAAAAAAAATTTAAACAATTAAAACAAGTCAAATAAAGTGAAAAATTATAAAAAATATCAAATCACAAAATAAAATTGTGAAAAAGTAAAAATCAGAAAGAGAAAAAATCAAAAGTATTTTTGATAATTTTTTTCACAATTTTAGAAGTTGAAATGATTTTTTTATGAATTTTTTAAGTTTAAAACAATTAAAACAAAAATCAGAAAATAAAATAATAAACTAAAAAAATTTGGACCATTTGATCGTCAAAAGCATTAGTAAAAAGATCTGAGGGACCTGGCACGGTGTGCATCTTATGGTCATTAATGAATAACACACTAAATCATTTATTTAAAACAAATTTTGAAAAATATGTGTGGCATCATGTCATTGGTTCAGAGATGACATGTATCTTCAACCTCCAGCCACATGCGAATTGCAGGTCCTTCAAACTGTAAAATTAGAAGCTCAGACCGGTGCCATTTGCTTCGTCTCATCAGATGATTTCAACGGTACCTTCGCGGAAAATTTATATAACATGTAGCTCACTCGATTTGGAAAAAACCAGAAGAAAAAGTGAAAACGAGTTTTGAAATTAAATGCTCAATTCTCCATGAAATCACAAACCAGAAGAAGCATGAGCTTCAGAGAAGAAGAGACTACATCTTAGAAATTTATTTGAAGTGAAATGGTGAAGAATTCTACCTGAACGAAGTAAGAGATTTTTTCTCTGAAACTGGACTTGGATAGCTCGATTCAATGGATGATTTGGCTTATTTGTTATGTGGTTAGCGTCATAGAAGTTCAATAAAGGTGAAGAGCTCAAGAGTTTAGAACTAGAAGTGATTTAAAACCAAATTTGAAGTTGCGTAATTGAGAGGTATGGATGAAGTTTGACAGAGGTTTTCTGGCTCTCTAAAGCTTATAAAATGAAGTAGAGGAGGTCCCTATTTATAGGAGAATGTGATGCAATATTGAGAGAGGGTGAATGATAAGTAATTATATGCAATCGTGTACACCCTGAACATGGAAAAAGTGTGACTTCTAACTCATCAAAACTCAGATAATTCTTGCATTTTAACCCTTATCCAACCTTATCAACTTCGTTAAACAAGTTTAAGTGGAAAACACGCACAAAATTGGTGTTTAGAATCCACATTATGGAAATCAAATTCTGACTTCAACCAAAAACTCAATTTCATGGAAGCAACTTCAAGAGTATGAGGAACATAATGTATGAGGCTTTATGATCTCATTATTTTTGAAATGGAAAGATCTCACAACAAACTTCACAATGTGCCAAGAAAGATAGAATTTGGATGGTTGAGCAAAAATTTATTCAAAATTATTTATAATATCTTGTAAACTTACAAGCCTTTCCACTCAAAATTTGATCTGGATCCTTAAAGATGAAATGAAGTAGACCCCTTGAATTGAACTGTGGAATTGATATCACTCAAAAATCATAAAAATTGAAAGAGTTATAGTCTTTGGAAGATGATGAATAAATTTGGGAAAATTCTCAAAAGACCTATAATCATTTCACTTCTTAATCAACTTTCCAAGCATTTTCAAGTCTTTTATATTGAACCAAAGTTGTAGTAGACATCCCAAATATTATTTTAAAAAAATAATGAGCTCAGGGAGATAAAATATGATCAAGTTATGATCATTTGAAGTCAAACCATAAGATTCAAACGTTTTTCAAAGGGACTTGTAATCTTCTTCAACCATTAGTGATCTTCCACTCAAAATTAGCCTTAAACCCTTGAAGAGAACTTATTAAGGACCCTTTAAAGAGAATCATGGCTTTGGAATCAATCAAAAATCTTAAAAAATGAGCAAGATAAGGTCCTTGGAAGTCACAAACCCTAGCTCAGAGAGTGTCAAAATCACTTCGAACCCCTTTCAACTTTTGATGATTTTTCTTGCACAATTGGATATTATCATATGAAGATAAGTTGTTGTAGATGATGATAAGAATCCATAGAAAAAAGAACCGACTCAAAATATTGAAAATTGAGATAATTATGTACTTGTGATCACTGAATCAGGCACTTTCCCAATTAGGTCAAACTTGTTGAACCAACCTTGAATCTTATGAAATTTCTTTGCAAAATAGAGCATTCTAAATCACATTAGACCTTGAAATGATGTTATCTAGAAGCACACTCAAAGGTGGCGCTTAAGTCTCAATGAAACTTGTTGAAGAAGGCATGGAAATAAACACATGAACCTATGAATCTTCTTGATGAATACCACCACCAACTTTGAGGAAAACTTGACCTAAATAAGGTTAGAGAGCTCTTTTAACCACAAAAACTTTGATATCACAAACATAGTCTTAAAGCTTAAGCTCTTTAAATCCATTGAAGAATCAGTTGATTGAGGACTATCCCTCAAAACTATAGGTTAAATTGTGAGATGGATGCAGTTGTGCTATCACCTACAATATGAACATTCAAAGAAACATATATACATATTTTGATGTTAGTTAAAAGTTAATCCAACTAAAAAAACACATGTACAAGATACACAATTCAAGGTTCTTGGTGATCCCTCAAGAGCAAACTTAAAGATAGGATGTAGTAGAAGGGAGAACCAACCCTAATGTGTGATCTTGATGTATTGATAATATGAGATTGTGAGAGACCTTATGGGGGGGAAATTGGGGTATAACACTAGTATAAAGAATATTCTTCGGTATCGACATAAGCAAGTTTCTCTCTTTTATTGGGTTTAGACGTTCTAGCTTTTTCGGCTTTTAAGCGTTCGACCTGGAGAACGCTATCAGCTAGTTGTTCAATATCCCTAAGGTATTGAGTGTTTAACTTCTTCCTAATAGAATAGTGTAGTCATTCAACAACCATTTTGACCAACTCATGCTCAGGGACTTGAGTAAAACATCTTGCTTTGAGAAGTCTAAACTTGTTGAGATAGTCATTGATCGACTCAGATGTTTTTCTCCTAACACTAGATAATTCTTTAAGGCTTATCTTTGAATAACCCATATAAAACCGCTCATAAAAAATTCTCTCCAGTTGATCCCAAGTTCGTATCAAATTTGGAGTAAGAGTTGTGAATCATGTGAAAGCGTTCTTTGTCAATAAACTGGGAAAATACCTCATTTTTAAATGTTCATCGTTGGAAATGTCGCCAGCTTCATTTTTGAACCTGGCTATGTGTTTGATAGTTTATTCATTTGTATCACCGACGAACTTGGTAACTTTGGGGATTTTAAATCCCCTCGGAAATCATGTTTGAATAATGTAATCAGTTAAAGGGACATATAATTAGGCATGTGAAGGCCAACATTAAGCCCACTTTGAGCTAGGACTTCTTCGACCACATTCACAATGTTATTGCTCCCCACTAGGTTATTTTTGTTATCAAGACGCGATCAGCATCCTAGTTTCTTTGCACTATCATTGGTCTAGGGTTATATTTCTCTATGTACTCCTCTTCCTTGTTGGGAGTATGTTCTTACGGGCCTAACCTCACATGCTGATTTTGATTTACTGGGGCTACCTCATCATCAGGTGTGTCAACCTGCCTTACATTTGACCTTTGGGGCATTGGCCGAGGCTGAACCGGGTGAACACCAAAGGATTCAACAATTCATCTCATTTACTCGATCATAGGTTTAAAGATAATTCACATTTGTTGAGTAAGATTGTTTACTGACTCTAGATTACTTTCTCCCATATGCTACCTCAAAGCCATCACTGAAGTCATATTCAATGAGGGTGTCATTTGGGGGACATAATTTATCCCACCTTGTCGACCACTAGTATTCCAGGTCATAGCAAAAGCATTTTGATGGTTACAAGATGGCCTGGTAGCCATCATATTATCAATGTATGTTGACATGTTCAACTGTAGGCCAACCATCATCGACTGAGGCATATTCCATATTGATAATATCCTGGAGGTGGCACTGATCGTAACTTAAAATGTGCCCTTGAAGGGTTAAAAGGTGAACCCCTAAGTTGCACCGACATTGATGAAATTATTGTTGTCATAATCGGGGACAAAATCGTCGCTTTTTGAGTCGTTTTATCAACTGGTATAACATCAACATTATGAGTGTTACTTTGTGTAGGGTTAGAAGTTTTAGTGTTTGCACTATAAAGTGACATTTTAGACAGTTGTTTTCACTTTTTATGTTCATGCATTAACAAATATTTGTGTTATGTTACATGAAAGAAACCACGCACAATTAAAACAACAATGAGTTTAACAAAATATTTGAAAACTATTAGCACATGTCCCACCAGGTGTGCCAATTTGTTTACCCTGGAATTTGGTAAACAACGTTAGCCTCTTATTAAAGGTTACTTTGCAAGATCAAATAATGAATCTCAGAACGATGTGCTTGGAGTTTTTCAAATATAGTAAAAATGGTAAGAGTTTGAGTGACTTTGACATTGGTCAAGACCACGTCGTGGCATTTAGAACAAGTAAAAGTAAAGACTTAGATGGAAACATTAAGGTTTTAACTATGAAATGTAAAATAAAGCGAAGAAAAATTTAATGAAAAACTTTTCATAAATGTAAATTTTGTGATCAAACATACATTTCACTCGTGAGACTCATTTCGTGCTTTGTTGAGTAATCTGAGTTTGTGTGAGTTTGTGAGTAAATTTGAACACCATCAATCTAACAATGAAACTAATATTTATAATACAATATAAATAACTGCTTAAATCGCAGGCTTTCCTCCAATGAGCGCCATGTCGTTGTTCATGTCTTCTTATGTCGTAAACTGCTTCTCCATGTTTCCATGTTGAAGATGAAGTTAAGAAGTGGTTACTAAACCACATTTTCTTGCTTTACCGCCTTGATCGACACAACTGCCCTGGTCGAACTATCTGAGTTCGTTACCTGGAAAAAATCTTAAGTCCACAACTTTCTTTAAACTAGATTTCGACATCCAGTTTGCCTCCCAACTAGAAATTTGCCCAAAGTCTTTTCATCAAACTGGATTTTGAAGTCTTGTCGAAAAATCCTAGCTAACACACACTCAATTCAATTATGCAGGTTTTCAAGATTGATTAATATCACAATTTATGGAGGAATCATTTGTTGACTGGAAAGAGGATTTTGATTTGCTACAACCCTAGTTAGATTATTACTCGAAAACACAACTCCTTCGTCCAAACTTTTTTTAGGCATCTTTCAAAGTTACATGCTAAAGATATTCTAAGAGTTGGAAGGATATAAAAGAAAACCCAATATGCTTGAATTCAAGCCATGGTGATATCTTAAAAATTAAAAGAGAATAAGATACTCTCAATTAGGGTTGAAAATCAGTCGATTCGAGTCGAACTCGCTTTAGTTCGGCTCGACTCGTTTAAAATTGGTTCAGATTAAATATAAGTTCGAGTTGGTCACAAACTTTTTTTAGCTCAAACCCGACTCGTTAGAAGTTCACGAACAATTCGATTCAACTCGTTAGGTTCAATTCACTTGCTTCACGGAATTAAAGTTCATTTTTTAAAGTCTATTATTTTTATATATTTGACATTATAAACTAACTTTTTTTTAAAATAAAAAATATAGAAGTAAAATAAAAATTATAAGTTTCGAATTTATACGGTATTGATTTTATTTGTATAATTATTTTTAAAAATATTTTTGCTCACTTCAGAATATAAATCATCAATAAAAACCGTTAGATTATAATAAAATATATGGTTAAGGTTAGAAGAAAATCTTTAAACCTACTCTTAAAGATAATATAATTCGTCTCATATATAATCGAGTTGATTCATAAATCTAACGAGTCAAACTATATATAGTTCAAGTTCGACTCATTTAGTTAACCAATTTAATTTTTAGCTCATATATAACTTATTTGATTCATAAACCTAATTTAACGATTTAATTATCAAACCGAATTTCAAATTATTTTCGAGTTAGTTCGATTTATTGTCAACGCTACTCTCAATAATATAATTTGCTATCTTACTTCATTTTAAAATATTTTTTTAGAGTACAAAACATAATCATGTAGTACAAGAAATTAGAGAGAGAGAGAAAAATTCAAATTATTTAGTAATACCAAAATAACTTAATAACAAATCATGAAATATTCTTACCGAGCCTTTAGTGAACTCAAGACCCGACACTAAATATAATTTATTTGGGCACTGTTACACATTTACAAACGTTGTACAGACATTTTATATCTACACCAATGGGGCACATGTCAAATGGGCACTCTTTTTCTGTAAAACATCTATAAATTGCTGTGATGAAAAAAAGAAAATAAAAACAGTATTATTAAAAAGAAATGAAATATTGAAGTCAAAGTCAAGAAGGTAACTTTGAATGGATAAAAGTCTTACGAATATCTATCATTTCCACAAAAATTAGAGAAATGAAGAAGATTATAACATAAATAAATTTGACAATTTGAGTCATATTTCCTCCGTTAGCATGTTACAAAATGGTTTTTATCATTTTATAATGTATAATCTCATCCTTTCACATCAAATAAATTTCATTTTAATGCTTAAGAAAATTTCAAAATTTTCTCCTAATATTATAATCATTACTAAATGTCTCTTAAGTACATTAATATGTTCTATTTGTCTCTTTAGCACATTAAAAAATAGGTTATATAAAAAACTTGCCAATTACAATAATTCAGTACTTATTTTTGTCAACTTTTCATTGGTTTACAACATTTCATTATAGAAAAGAGGTCACAAAATATTTATTTATAATAATCCAAAATTCATGCACGACTACTTCTCACATTTTTTTTTTTTTTTGTAATTTTGGTATTTCGTCTTGTTTTGGACTAATTTTGGAGTTTATTTTTCTTTTTTAACTAAAAAAGGTTAATATTTGTTTCGTAACTCTTTAAAATGTATTAAAATATATTATGTTAATCTTTTTTATTTAATTAACAACAAATTTAGTGGTAAATTTTCAAATTTTTACATCATTAATTAGATAAAATGAATTAATATGGTACACTTTAAAAAGTTAAAGGGACTAATCACTATTAGAAAACGAGCAAACAACAACGTCCTCTTCATCACGGTTCTTCTCAATATTGTGGTGACATCTCTAAACCTAGGCGCGAAAATTTTATTTTTATATTTTTATTAAAAATTGTTAGTATCTAATAATGGTTTCAGACATAACCGTGGTTATAGATTCTAGGCGTTCTTGAGTTCGAACCTCAGTGCTCTTCCATTTAGCGTTAAAACACGTCTTTTCTATTATATTATTTTTATATATAAAATAAAGAGTTACAACTGCGGTTCCTTATCACCCATTGTGATACATTTATATATATCACCGTGATTGCTAAGGTCAACTGTTGTGAGTATTTTAATATATAAGCAAATTTACTCTCGCTCTTTCACAGTAGCGTCGTATCTTTCTCAGCAAAACCCTATAACCCATTTTTTCTCTTCTTTATCATTAGCATTCATTTTCTACAGTATAGCCGTCAATCTTGTTCTTCTAACATAAATGTATTATTATTTTTTCTTTATTCTCCCGTTTTCGTATATGTTGTTGTTATGTTTCACATGGTTAGATAATTTATGGTTCTTCTATTTTTGTATATTGTTCTATGTTGTTGTTGCCTGTTGTGTTGATGACAAATAAGTTTGCCGTTTCACATGTTAATAATTTTCATGGTGTTTGTAGGACTCAAGAGAAGTGAATGAAGAAACTACAACAGTAGCAAACTTCATCTAGTTTTAGAATTATGAAAAGAAATATAAGAAGTATGAAGCTATTGTGTTAACTTCATCCACCTCATACTTCTTCCCCATGGCTTCACAAACTAGATGAACCTCATAGATCCATGATTATTTTCAATAAAAGGCGCGTTCTATAAACAACTTAATATCTTTTATGATATTGTATGTTGTTCGTGTTTTGTGGCTAAAATATTTGTTTTTATTTATTGTGTTACATGTATTTGCTGTGTTGTTGTATGATGTTGTTGTTGATAAATATTCTCAAAACAAGAACAAAACAATGCTAAGTCATAAGAAGAAGGCTTCTTGTGACTTAGCAAAATTTTATTCTTTAAATTCTTATACAGGTTGATTGAAGACGAAGTTTAATTTATTATATACTATGTATATTGTTTGTTTCACTAACCTTTTAATAAAAATGCAAGCATTTATATTGACATAGAAACATATAATCTGAAAATTAAGATGTATTTGAAATCTAAATTAAAGACACCACAATATTCCTAATCGCATGCATCTCATTCACCATATTTTATGTTCCTTAACCCATAATAGATAGTTCAATGGTCGATTTCCTACAATACATCGATATCTATTAGTTTACTTTACCTTATCGTCGTCGCTTATCATCGTAATTGTTAAGATCATGATTGTTATGATGATAAGTCATCATAACAATCCTGATGATAAGCGACGATGATGAGGTAAACAAAAATAAAAGATATTGATGTATTGTAGGAAACCGACCATTGAATCATATATATTATGGGTTAATGAACATAAAATGTCTTGAATGAGACACATGCAATTTGAAATATCATGGTATTTTTAAGTTGGTTTTCAATAATAGTTTAATTTTAAGATTATATAGTTCTTTGTCAATTTAGTGGTTGTATTTGTTTAATGAGGTGTATGATAAAACAAGCAATATACATTTGTATATAATAAATTAAGGATACCTTCCACAATGATTTTCTATTTTAACCGTGATTTAATGTCATTTATTTCTTGCTGGGTTCGAACCCAATATCGTATATATCACAACGGTGGATAAGAATAACTATTGTGCTACCCCCGCATACTTTCTAGTATACTACAACAGTCCCAGGATCGTGATTGTTAGTAACGAATTTAGAACAACACTCTACACAACAACGCTTGATCCCGTGTTATTGTATATCATTTTCAATGGTTACTATAGGCCTTATCCGTAGTAGTGTAATATGAACATTTTATTAAGTTAATGGACTAAAATGAACCTCGTGATTAATATGTGGGACCAATAACAATTTTAAGAAAATATAGTGTTATGTGTCAGGCAAAGACCCGAGACCCACTGCTCTGTGCTGGCCAAAGACCCAATAACATAAGGCCCATTATCCAACATACACCGCCAGACTCAAGGTATAAATACCTCCATAAAAGGTTTTCGGATCCACAATCTCTAATATCCATTTTCAAAAACCTAGGCCAACTCAAATATTTCTTTGGCTTAAAAGTTACCCAGGGCGTTTCCCTATGCCAAAAAAATAATGCTTAGATTTTCTATATGACATAAGTCTCCATGGTCATCACACATGAAGACCCTTCCATCAAGCTCTTCCATGATGACAACCCTTCATACCATAACATTATTGCCTATTGAATATTAAGTGGCAAATTACTTTACATGACAACAATCTGGCCAAACATTACATATATCACTCAAAAAATTAGTCGATTTATCAACAAATCAACCATTGTCCATTAAATGTAGTAATTATGGTCCGTCAATATCTCAAACATTACCCTACTTAAGGCTTATTTTTCCCAAGAGACTTATCACTCCACCTCATTAGTTTTCAGATGTTGGTAGGACAAGTTGTGTAAAGATAAGAAGTTTTTACATATTTGGTCAATCTTCTTAGCTAGATAAGTCTCATTTCATGGCACACAAAGAAACATCTAACTATTTCCAAATCATCTTTAAAAGTTGAGTATCGTGCATTCAGTGCAGCAATTTGTGAGATCTAATGGCTTGTGTATTTAATTGAAGACATCAAAATCACATCCACCAAACTGTCTACACTCTACTACAAAAACCTTAGAGATATCATAATGTAACCAATATCGTGTTTCATGACCACATCAAACACTTGGAAATTAATTGTCACCTTGTTAGAGTAAAGCTACAAGTTGGTTTACTCAAACTAATGCATGCTTCTCCCAAGGACTAAATTGTGGATTTCTTCAACAAATAACTCTTACTTCAATCATTTCACTTACTCTTATCCAAGTTAGAGATGGTGAACATCTATCCTCCAACTTGTGGGGGATAACACTCAAGGAGAAAGATGAATAATCAGTTAGTTATGCTAATAAATAACTTGTTAGTGAAGATTTTGTCTTATAGTAGGTTTGTTAGTTACTTAGAGGAGAAACTTTCCATTATTAACATGTGTTACTTAAGATTTAGTTGGATATTTCTAGAGATTATCAACATGTGTATCACTCCTAGCATAGTTAACATACACACACATTATCTCTCCTATAAATAGTCATTGTAATCATTCATTAAAGTTTCATGAAGTATATCACTTTTTCTGTAATACTCATTCCAATTTCTACACCACTAGAGTTCAAGAACATTAGTAACAGATCGTACTGCCATTTGGAGGAATTTATTGCACTATAGATATGGTAATTTTATTAACAGGTTACAGAGCATGGATGAGTAGTTGAAGAATCCAAAAGAATCATTATGGTGGAGGGATCTCATGGGAATAAAGGGGTCAGAATCTAAATCGGGCTTTATTCAATGGGCTGCGTGGCTCCTCAATGACGGGGCTAGGATACCGCTTTGGAATGCTAAATGGATTGCGGGCTTGAAATTATGCAGAATTTGTCCAAATCTGGACGATATCATAGTGTGCGGGAATTCAATGGTGGAGGATAATGGTGGTTGGAAGGGCGAGAGATGGCAATGGAATATAGCATGGGATGTAGATTTAAACAATCAGTTGTTGTTAACAGAAACCTCAAAGTTGGCATCAATTCTTATGGAAGCTAATCCAGTTTGATTGTTGGAGGACGTTCTTTTATGGCCGTACGGTGGTGGCCATGAATTTTTTGTAAAATCATATTATGACAGGTTGATGCATGATAGGTTGGTGGAGGAAATCCCCGTCGATACTGTTTCAGCTTTACATATAATTTGGAAAGAGAAAGTTCCCTTTAAGATGAAGTATTTTGCATGGAGAATGATACGTGATCGCTTACCAATGAGAACTCAACTTGCAAGAAGAGCCATAATACTTAATGAATAAGAAAAGTTGTGTGTTATGTGTAATGGCAGGTGTGAGGATATTCATCATATTATGCTTCATTGCCCATTTGTCAAATAAGTGTGGCAGACTATGTATACTTGGCTGAATTTTCAAGGATCGATCAGCTCCAGTGCTGCTTGTTGCAATCATTTATTGGCGTTTTATGCTAATTTGAAGGGAAACGCGGCTTGAGGGAGGGAGATTTCCATCGGGTTAACGGTAATTTGGTGTATGTGGAAAATTAGAAATGGTATATTATTTAACATGGAGGATGGAGATGTAGAAGAAATGATATTTAAAATCAAAATATTTTCTTAGTGGTGGATTCAAGTAGGAGCTAAAAAGTTGAATTGTAATTTTTATGAGTGGTCTCTCTAAATTATATCTAAATAGGGGGGAACTGCTGTATTATTTTGTACAACTGTATTATTTTTGTGTTTTTGTCTCTCTATTTTATATCAAATTAGAGTATTTCTAATACTCTAATTTGAATATAAAATTACTTATAAAAAAAAAACTAAGATCTTTCAACAAAGAGATGGCTTTTTATTTTAGAGCTACAAATTCCTCAGATCACCGGAGTTTTTTAGCTGAATGGCAATAAACTACTTCAATTCAAAAAGCGCATAAGGATACATGTCATGACAAAATGATCAATTTTAATAAATGGATAAACTGACTTCTTTTTTTAGACCATTGTAAGAATGTGTAGTAATAATGAAAATGGTGGAATGTGTGGTAATAATTAATTTTCTTTTTATTAAATTAACATTGTTTTAGATGTAGATTTATCCGGTGTTTAGAGGTGTAAAAAAAATCTTAAATAAGAAAGCCCTAATAATTAGACACTCTACTTGACCATTTTCTTTAAGTCTCATTCTAAATAAATATTTTTTTAGCCTCTTATTTTTAAGCCCCACATATATTTGTTTTTTAGTGGCATGAATAAGGCGCTCAAAATATAATATGGTTCTGACAAAATAATTTAGCTTTTCATAATTATGTATTTAAAATAATAATTTTTTGAAAGTTAATTTTTATTCAAAAATACATTTTTTTTAAATAATATATTTTTATACAAAATAAAAAATTGACTTTAGTTTTCTGTAAAATAAAAAATATCAATTTTTTTCGAAAATAAAAAACGGTTGTTTTCATAAATAAAAAAGTTAATTTTTTTCTGAAAATAGAAAAATTGATTTTTTTTAAAAGAAAAAAATTGATTTTTTTAAAATAAATATAATCTTTTTTTTTCAAAAATTATGAAGAAGTCAATTTTAGCCAAAAATAAATAAAAAAAATTGGAAAATAAAAAATGTCAATTTTTTTCGAAAATAAACACAATAGATTTTTCAAAAATAAAAATGTTAATTTTTGCCGATAAAGAGTTGTTTTTTTTCCTAAAATAAGAAAAGTTGATTGTATTTGAAAAAAACAAATCAATTTTTTTAAATAAAAAATGTCGATTTTTGCCGAAAAAAATCTATTTTTTTTAAAAAAATTCCAAAATAAAAAACATTTTTTTCGAAACTAAAAAGACAATTTTTTCAAAAATAAGTAAAATTTGACGTTTTATCAAAAGTTAAAAATTCAATTTTTCCAATATTGGAAAAAACCTATATTTTTCGAAATAAAAGTCAAGATTTTTTTTAAATTAAAAAATCAATTATTTCATAAATAAAATAATGTATATTTTTCGAAAAAACAAAAATTCAATTGTTTCCAAAATATATGTTATTATAAGAAATATTTTGAAAAAAATTACTTATAATAATAAAATCGAAAATACAGAAAAATTGATTATTTTATATATTTTTTCGAAAACTTTGTGAAATAGTTGGGGGCCTCAAGGCCCTACTTGAATTTTAGGGGAATTTAGTTTAGGGGGTTGTTTACCGGTGTTTTAGGTAATCAATTACGAGTTTAGAAAGTAAGTGAGATTAACTCGAAAAATCTCCAAAGTAATTTGTGCAAATGATTTATGTAGACACATGTGCGTGTGTATTGAATGCAGTTGTCGTTTTCACGATAATAACATAGAAATAAACTTTAAATGAAGTTAAGTTGTAATAAATGCAATGTAAAATATAGTAAATGACATTAAACAATAGTAGAAATGAAAGCAGGAAAAAGCAAATGTTGTATTTAAGAAAAAAAGAAAACAATGAAAAGATTGGACGTAGACACATACATGTTTCTCACACAATGTTTCGCTCTTTGACTTGGATAATCCAGTAGTATGGAGAGTATGTATGAAATTTTGCGACCTCTATTACAATGTATGATCCTGCTATTTATTCTATTTACAAAATAATCGCCGACGGCAGTTCTACCCTGTAACGGTGAAAAATTGAGATTAAGATATTGATTAACTTAACTTACAAAAATAAGAGTCGCCACCATACTTTATTGTTTCCAAAGGAATAGGGAAATAGCGAATAAAACCCATAAAAGTTTTAAAACAAAACTAATAAAATAAAGAGATCTAGGTACGGGGGTTGGTTATGCGAAGGGAAGGTATTAGCACCATAAACATCCATGGTACTTCATGGGAACCTCTTGAAAATTTGTGTTTGGCTAAAAATGGTTTTCTGCAAAAGATTGTGCAGATGAGAAAAGAAATGATTTTATGAATTTGATTAGAAAAAACTTCGAAAGCTTTGTGTCTATGTACCTTCAATGTGCAATGGAGAAATCAGAACTATATAGTTCTTCTAAAAAAGAATAAATTTGTTTGTTTGATTGATTTTAAATGAAGACACATTTTGTCATCTTAAGGAGAATACTCAACTAATCATCCATAAACATGAGAAAGATGGACCTTTGCACCACAATGAAAGAAGGACTATAACTTGGATAAAAATCAACAAGTATGCCACTAACTCTCTCAAGTGGAAAAGGATCAACACCGTCAATCAATATTATAGAGATAGGAGAATTACATCTCGACTATGAAGATGGCTCATGTCTAACCTTTGTGAAAAGGTTTTAAAATGAAAATCCAAAAGACCAAAGATTTGAATGAGTTTTGTGTTTTTTTAGTCTTTTGAAATTGTTTTGATATGCTTAAGATGTCTTACCATTCATTAAGAAAAGAAGTTTTAGAAATCACTTGACAGAGTCAAGGTTATTTAAGAAAGTAGTTTAAGTTTGAAAACAAGAAGATTTTAAAAAAGGGAGAAGCTTTTAAAATTGAAGAACATGGGCGAGAGATGAATGTAATATCATAAAGCATAAAGTAAAAGTAAAAAAGGAAAAAATCAACCAAGATCAAGCAGACAACTTGACATAAGTCAAACAAAACATCCCATTCCTTTGGATTAAATCCACACCCCAAGCAAATAAATAGATGAATATCAGAAGCATCAGATGAAAAACCAAGGCATCAAGTGAAATCTCAAAGCACAGATGAAATTCTAAGCATCAAATTAAAACTCAAGGTCTCAGATGAAAGCCAAGCATCGAATGAATCACATGGTACAAATGAATTCTAATGCTTCAGATGAAAACTTTAATTCACAAATGAAAGTTCTTGCATCAGATAAAACACACAAAAGAAAGTAGACAGATAAAACCCAATGATCAGATGAAACTCCTAAGGTCTTAGATGAAGGTGTGAGTACAACTTCTCCATCAAAGTTTATGCATGATGTCAGAATGGGAATAACGAGTACTTTGGTATATTAGACACTATCCTTTTGTCTTGTGGCACTCCTCTTCATTAGATGTCTTAGGAATCATTAAAAAGCATTTTGAAATTGTTCCAAGTCATTGAAAAGAGGTTTCTGTATAAAATTCTACTGCATGTGTCGACACATCCGCTTTTCAGGTCAATACATGTAACTCATTTTTAAAGCCTCTAGCTTCTGTAAGTTTCAAGTCGACACATACATTGCATAGGTCGACACATACTAAAGCTTTTCTGAAACTTCAGAAATTCTTATTTTATGTGACGCCACATCCATTTTTCAGGTCGACAAATTTACTAGTGTTTTAAATCCTATAGCTTCTATTTCTCTTCGGTTGATACATAGACCTATACAGGTCGACACATACAGCATAAAAATCAAGTATGTGTCGACACATACGATATACAAGTCGATACATACTGTTAAATTGATCATTTTTTAAAATATTTTAATTCCGAATTTATCCTTTTTGCCCTAAAAGTTCCAAAACTATAAATACTCATTCATGCATCATTCATAACTTGGTGAAACCATAAAATTAGCATATTTCTCTCTTCATCTTTAACCTTCAATCTATGCATACACATTGACATTACATTGTAATGATGTTCCATTGGGGTGCCATCTAGACGAGGATTGTTAGTGTCTAATTGTGTATTGGGTTGAGCTTTGTAGGGGTTTCATCCAGGAAAAACATCAGGTTTGTCCTCCAAGATCATTGGTTGATTTGGGGGTTTTCGTGTAAGACGTTTGAGAGGTGATTGCGGCCAAGTGAAGTCCTTTGGAGATAAAGAATGCAAGGGATCCTCTGGAGATAAAGAATGCAAATGAAGTAGCATGAGAACAATAAATCAAAATTGAAGTCTTGTGTTGCAATAGTTTGAAACTGATGGTGCGCGAAAGCTTTGGAGATAAACAACGTAAAGGAGTAGCAAGATCTTGTTCTCAATTTACATCTATTGTGTCTTAGTATTTCTCAAGATCAAAAGAATAGAAGGGGTTGAACCAATAACAAGAATTAGGGTTTGTGGAGTTGCTCTTGAACACTTCTCTTGTGTCAACAATCTTGCATAGTAAGAATTATCCTAATTCCAATGGAATTAGGCGCATACGTACCCACACGCGAGGACGATAGTGGGGAACTATGAAGACAAATTCCTTGTGTCTCTTTCTTTTTTGCTTTTACTTGCTTTTATTTTCATTGATCAATTTGTCAAACAACATTACATTATCAATTGAATCGTAATAATTTTCCGAATTGTTTTTTATTTTAAATCAAGCTTTGATATAGCTTATAATCACTTTTGATCATAGGTGGTTTGTGTATCAAGACAACTCAAGGAAAAATTCTGAAAATTCACTTGCACATCAAGTGTTTGATAAATTGATTTAACTTGTTCTATTAATATTGACATTGAATATGACCTTACTAGTAATTTGCACTAAGAGTTAAATAATATGTAAAGTGATTCAAGCATATTAATTAAAATATTCTTCTTTGTCCATATTGCCTTTTGTGTTTGCGTTTTCATATATAAGTTTCTAATAACGTTCGTAAAAGATGACATTTTAAAAAAGCTTCCGCGTTGCACTTTGCTAAAACTAATTTTTAAAAACCATAATTTTTTGGATATTTTCAAAAGGGGTATCTATTCACCCCCCTCTAGATATGTTGGTATCGTCTAACAAGTGGCATCAAAAGCCCGGTTCATTCCGGCTTCGACACTCTATAGAAAATGGCTTACAAACCTAAAGGAGATTATAAAAGAGCCCCCATTTTCACGGGAGAAAATGATAGTTATTGGAAAGCTTGTATGCAAATTCATATTAACTCATATGACAAATGTGTTTGGGAAGCTATTCTAAATGGTCCAACACCGGTGACATATGTTGTTTATGGTGCTACCATACCAAATTCGGAAAACTTATGGGATGAGAATGATAATAAGAAGTGGTCTTATGATTAGAAGGCTGAGAACATCATCATATCCGCTCTCGGTGTTTATGATTTCTATCTCATTTCCCATTGTCAAACATCATCATACGAATGTGGAAAGTCGGATCATTATAGACCGGATTATCCATCTCTTGCTAAAAACAAAGGAAAAGGTCAAAGAAACAATTCTAGAAATTCTAGAAAATCCTATGTTGCTTGGGGTAGTGATAGTGATGTCTCTAGCAATGAAAACTCAAGTGAGAGTGATGAAGAGGCAAACTATTGTTTCATGGAAAATCATCGTGAATGCAAGAAAAAATGATGTAATTCATTATAAATACTCTAATGTTGCAATTGTGTCTTTTAATGAGTTGAAGAATAAATTTGAAAATCTACAAAAAGAGACATTATATGCTAACAAAGGTTGGCCTCTCAAGAAAAGATATGTACATATTTGGAGGCCAAGGTTGAAGAAACAAATGAACTATTTGAGGCATTAAATAAGCTCATTATAGATGGTTCGAATAATGTTATGGAGGATGAACAATTTTGTAAATATGGATGTGAAACATGTCAAATTTGTCAACAAGAAGTCAGTAATCTTGTAACCAAATTGGACAATACATCATCCCATTGATACTATTGCTATTAGATGTTCAAAGGTTGAAAATCCTTATAAGAACTATAACTTGATTAAAAAGTATAATAGCATAAGTGATTCTCATCATAGGTTATTTTGTCACTACTGTTGCAAAAAGGGCCATGCTATTGAGAAATGAAAATTTAGGTGCTTTTTGGTTCCTAAAGGCAATTTCCAATGGCTACCCAAAGGCAACAATTATTTAACTCATTCTCAAGGACTCAATGATAATTGAGTACCTACCACTTTTGTTTGAATTTTGTAGGATGAGTGTCTTGATGCTATGACGAGAAAATGGATTCTCGATAGTGGATGTTCAAGACACATGATCAGAGACATATCTCTCTTCTCGGACTTTGTGGAAAAGAAGAAAGGTTTTATATCCTACAGTGATCACAACAAAGGTGCAATACTTAGAAAATATAGTATAGGTAATCTCTCAGTTATTACTATCTCAAATGTTATGTTAGTTGAAGGCCTTAGACATATCCTTCTTAGTATTAGTCAATTATGCGATAACAGATATAAAGTAACCTTTACAAAATATTGTTGCATAATGGAACATAATGAAAAGAAGAAGTGTATGTTTAAGGGTATGAGGGTTATTAATATCTATATGCTTGACTTAAGATAAATTTCCTTGAATAATGCCCAATGTCTTGTTACCTTGAGTGAAGACTCTTGGCTATGACATAAACGTTTGGCTCATATAAACATTGATCTACTTAACAAAATAGTTACAAAAGATTTTATAATTGGTCTACCAAAAATGGAATTTTCAAAAGATCATCTATGTGATGAATGTCAAAAGGGTAAGCAAACAAAGGTCTCTTTTAAATCTAAAAATTTTGTTTCAACATCGAGACCACTTAAGCTCCTTCACATGGACTTGTTTGGTCCATCGCAGACTAAAAGCATATATGGTAATTACTATGACCTTGTTATTATAGAGGATTACTCAAGATTTTATTGGACTATTTTCTTACGTAGCAAAGATGAAACGTTCTCGGCTTTCACACTTTTTGCCAAGTTAGCTCAAAACAAATTAAATTAAAAAATTGTTGTCATTCGAAGTGATCATGAGAGTGAATTTGAAAACTACCTCTTTGAAGAATATTGTGACAAATTTGGTATTGAACATAACTTTTCAGCTCCTAGAACCCCACAACAAAATGGTGTTGTGGAACGTAAAAATTTCATTTTAGCGAAGTTGGTATGATCAATGCTCAATGATTGTGATCTACCAAAATACTTTTGGGCCGATGTCGTTAACACGACATGTTATGTCTTGAATATAATACTTATTCATCCTATTCTTGACAAAACTCCCTATGAACTTTTAAAAGGTATAAAACCAAATTTATATCATTTTCATGTCTTTGTATGTAATGTTTTGTTTTAAATATTAGAAAAGATAACCTTGAAAAATTTGATGCGAAAGCCGATGAAGGTATTTTTCTTGGATACCCTAAATCTAGAAAAGCATATAGAGTTTATACCAAAAGATTACTTATTGTTGACGATCCGATCCATGTTACTTTTTATGAGAACTCCCCAAAAAGCATTGGGAAAGGTAGTTCTTTTCATGGTGTATGTGCATCTACAGAAGACATACTCAAAAACACCGATGAAGAAGTTGATCAACCTAAAACAGTGGAAATTGAGAATGATGTAGATCACAACCAAGAAGAGAAAGATGATGAAATTCATTAAGAAAATAATGGTCTTCCATTAGAGTGGAGAACCTCCAAGGATCATCCAATTGATAACATTTTTGGTGATATCACCAAAGGGGTACCAACTCGCTCTAAGATAAGTAATTTTTGTCGTCATCATGCATGTGTATCACAAGTTGAACCTAAAAATGCTAAGGATGCCTTACTTGATGAGAATTGGCTTATGGCCATGCAAGAAGAATTAAATCAATATGAAAGAAAATACATTATGGACTTTGTTCCTCGTCCACAAGATCATCAAGTTATTGGCACTCAATGGGTATTTAGAAATAAGTTTGATGAACATGGTGTGTGTGATATGGTGGAAGAACCGACTGTTTTTACTGGTCTGCGCTTTGCATTTTTTGTTTGCAAAATGTCGCGGTAAGCAAGAGTCGCCACCGACTTTTATTTCATCCAAAAAAGGAAAAGGAAAAAGAACAGAAAAAACCTTTTTTCGAGATTTCTGAGTAAGGGGGGTAGATTATAGAAAGGGAAGGTATTAGCACCCTTTCTATCCATGGTTTTCCATGGGCTCTTAGGTACTTGCTCATCTTTTTAAAATTGCTTGTGTGTGTGTTTGCTTGTTTTTTTGAAAATGTTTTACTTCGTGATAACCCTTGTATCAGTCCTCAAGGGTGTGACGAAGTTGTTTTGAAAAATTGTTTTGAAAGGTGTTGGTGTGAAAAGTTTTGTTGAGCAAGTACTTAAGATTCTACCTACTCGAAAAAAGATTGTTTGTTCTCGTTTCCTTTAGACAGTGCTATCCTACTATTAAGGAGTAGGTAGCTCCGTCGTTGGAGATTATAAGGGACGTTCGAAAGGGACAAGTACAGTCACTAAAGCAACAGTTAAAAAACTTTAGTAGTAACCCTAGAGTCTTAAGATCTTTCTGAGGCAACATTTCTGAGGTAACATTCGAATGGGACATTTTGATCTTTTAGACTGGAGGGTAACCACTAAAATCTCCTATGCTTAATGACTGTTTACTGAGGCAACCAAAGTGAGGCAAACCCTAGGAGTGAACATGTGCATGTGGATTTTTCAGTTGTTTAGTCTTTGCACATTAGGTGATCTACCATTTTAATTTTAAGTAATCTTCCCATAAAATCCTATTAACCATGCATCTAACAGTTAAATATTTGCAGGAATTTAAAGTGTGAAAAATAAACCTAGCTATTACAAGGCTTTAGCAGTTACATAATCATCTTGACTGAAAATAAAAATGCGGAAGCTTAAAACCCTAATTACTATTACAACCTCGAAATAGTTACAATAATAATAAAAAGGATTAAAATGCACGCGGCAAATTAAATGCGAGAAAAAATTGAAAACCCTAAAAATCTAATTGAAAAAATATTTAAGTTATTTTTGAGAAAAGATTTAATTAGGTTATGTACAACTAAAACCCTAATTCTAATTATTTTTAATTATAAAAAGAAATTGAAATTAATCTAATTTAAACTAAATTAAATAATTCAAGAAAATAAAATATTTTATAAAAAAGATTTTATGTGTTTTTTGGGGTTTTTATTTGAGAAAAAAAAGCAATTTAATTACAAATTTAAAACCTAATTTCTAATTAGTTTTATTTACAAAAAAGAATTAAATTAACCTAGTTTCTAATTAAATTAATTAAAGAAATAAGTATTTCATGAGAAAAATTATTTTTTTGTGTTTTGTGATTTTTGATTAAATAATAAAAAAATGATTTTTTGATGTTAATTAAAATGATTAAGGAAATAATTAAAGAATAGAATAATAAAAAGAATAGAAAAAGAGAAGAAATGGGCCTGTGTTATGCTGAATAGGGCATGTATTTCTGAATTTTCCAGGCCCAATAGCCATTCAAGCCCAGTCAGCGCTTGATTTCCTGTGGCGTTGACTTGAGGGTGTACCATGGATCTCTCATTGCTATGCGTTGGATCTGGTTGACTATGCATCTGCTGGCTAGATATTGGTGGCGCATGGTAGTCATCTGGATAAGAGCTGCACATGATCTGTAAATGGAAAAATGGAAAACAATTTTGCTGGGACCTGGGATCGAACCCAGGTCCTTATGTTCACCAACAACGCGCTCTTCCACTAGGCCAACTGGCCTATTTGTTATTATAATGAAAACAAAAATATAATATAGCAAAATATATGGTTAGTGGACAAAACGCGCGAAATTTTAAATGGACAAATAGTTGATTGCCACGCCATCGTCTTCTCCAAGAATCCGTCGTTTTAGCCAAAGACCTATACCCACAGACAAACTTCCATGGCTAGAAACCTGTACAATTCAAAAATTCATAAAATGCAATATAAATAAAATTGAAGACCAGGGTTCAACTGGTCATGCTGTCACAGTCATCATGGTACCTTATTCATGGCCTAATTTTACCTGTAGCCAAAAACCCCAAAACACATGTGGAAACCCTAACAATGATAAGTACAAATATAGGCTTCAAAAATGCAATTAAACTATTCAGTCAGCTTGCAAACATGATAAAGATCACAAATATGTCAATCAAATGTGCTAATAATTCCAGAATTGATGTAATCGATTTCAAGAAATAAAGCAAATCGTGTGAGTGATATCGTGCGTTTCTGGGTGCGACAGGGCTTGCAAATGATCCAGTTAGCTTCAGAGATGCTCCATGTGATACAGTGGGAGAACTGACTTGAGGGTTTGTGTTTTATTGCAAATTTCGCGGTTAGCAAGAGTCACCACCGACTTTTCTTTTATCCAAAGGAAAGGTGAAAAAGCACAGGAAAGACCTTTGAGATGTTTTCTTGAGTTCGGCGGGTAGATTATGAAAAGGGAAGGTGTTAGCACCCTTTTCATCCATGGTTTTCCATGGGATCTTAGTTACTTGCCTAGATCACTTACTTTGTTTTGTTAGAAATGGTGTTTGGTGTGGTTTTGAAAAGAGGCCATTCTTTTAGGCAATCTTTGTAATGATTCTCGTTCGTAAGAATGTATACAAAGATGTTTGTCTTTTTGAAAATGTTTTCAATGTTTTGTAAGATGTTTTGAAATGTGTGTGTGTTTGTTTTTAAAAATAGCAAGGGTTGTTTGAAAAGGAGCAAGTAACTTAGAAGTTATCTACCTACTCAAATGCCTTTCTTGTGCTTTTTCTATTCCTTTGATATTGTTGACTTACCATTGATTTGGTAAGCAACCCTATCTTTGGATGTAAACGGGACAGACGTGGGTCATCGTATAACCATGATAGCAATGTTGCCAAGTATCTTAGCATTTTTGAGGGACCAAGATCATTTTGTTTAGGCAACCTTTGAATAGCGTCATCGAGGGACTATGATCTTATACTTGTTTTGTTTTGCCAAGACACTTCGCATGCGTAACATGGCCATTTTATTTTAGGCAACCAAGTGGGAGAAACCCTAATGATGCTTGTGTGCAAAATGTATCATTTTCATGCTTTTGGTTTTGTCTTGTATTTAGGGTTTTCTATTTTGTTTTGTTTTGTTCTTGTCATGCAAACCCTAATTACTAATCATGGTATAAAAGCGATAAATTGCGTAATGTAAATATACTAAGCTATTACAACAATTTTTATGGGAGGGGGGAATACAAGTTTGAATGGGGATTTGCACAAATATAAAACTAAATATATTATTACAACCAAATCGAATATGCGCGAATTTAAATAAATAAGACAAATATTTAAAATGCAATGCAATATGTTCATGTAAAAAAATGTTTTATGTCTTGTTTTTTGTATAAAAAATATTTGATTTAAACCTAGAAAAAAGGAAAAAGGCAATATTTATTTTTGGAAGGGGTTTAAACCCTAGTTTTTAATTAAAAGAAAATAATCTTCTATATTTATTAACTTGTATATTTTTTGTATAAAAAATAATAAATAATATTATATTTAAATATTAAAAATTAAATATGTGTAGAAAATAAATATTTATGAATATAAAAATGTATAATAAAATATTAAATGTATTTGATTATTTACAAACTATTTAAGAAAAATAAATTCTATCTTACTCAAATAAATTAATTTTTTTAAGTGAAAAAATAATTAAAAAAATAAAATAAAAGTGTAAAAATAAAGAAATCATTTTTTTGGATTTTTTATCATTTAGAAAAAATAAACAAAACTATTAAATATGAAAAAATAAAAAATACAAAAATAAAAAATAGTTAGTCAGGGGGGGTGCAGTAGTAAGTCAGGGGGTGCAAATAGAAAAAACAAAAAGGCCAAGGCGCCAAAAAGCCCAGAACATCATCCCTGTCCTTCGTCCGTTCTTCCCTGTGCGTGTTTTCCATTCAAACCTGTATCTTTCTCATGCTTGCATAAAAATGAAAACTCATAACATGAAAAATGTGGCATTTGAGCTCACGATTCCAACCATATAAATTATGTAACCTAACAATTAAAGATCAAAGAGAATACCGGTAGGAGAAGATAACTCCGTTGGGGAATAAACTTGGCGAATGGATTACTCTGCGGGGAGAAAAGTTGCTCTAGCGATCTTGCTGGGAAGCAATACTCTGTGGGGAGAGAGGTACTTTGCTGAAATGTTGATGGTAATTTCGCTGGGGATACCATTGTTGTGTTGGAAGTATTAATAGACTTTGCTGGGGATAAGAAGACTTTTCCGAGAACGATCTTTCCGTGGCTTTTGGCTAAGGATAACCCAGTTATACCCTGGTAGGGAAATAACTCTTTGAATAAAGCCGAGAGACGCGTTCGTGCTCTGCGAGGATGAGCTTCCAGAATCTACTGGGGATAAGCTTACTGCTTGGGGAGATGGATTCCAACCTTCCTGGGGAAACTGGATTGGACTCTCCTGGGGAAGTTCGAACTATGTTTGGGGAAGTGACTCCATTGAATGTTTGATATACCGCCGGGGAACAATCTTTAGGTCAAGACTGCCGGGGATGCTTGTTAAGAATGCATGTATATGATGTGCTGGGGAATGTTGAGATCTGCTGGAGGATACCCAACTTCCTTGAGGCTGATTGTATAACTCTGCTTGGGGAGAGTGTATTGACCTGCTGACTCACTCTCTGGGGAATTGAGATGTACTGGTTATGTTCTTCAGCTGAACCTATCTTGGTACCTTGGTGGACCGAACCATTAAATTGCTTAGACCACTCATTATTGCCCCAGTTTCAGTGGGAGAAGGCACCCGTGGGGGTAATTGACAAATCTTCTAGTAGACAGGTGACGAGATGCCAGGACATAGTCGTACACTTTAATCCCTAATTTTTGCCTGGACCGCCCTTTCGGGTTTTCAGTCCACTGGGATACCCATTTATGCCCAAGCCGCCTTTTCAGGTTTTCGACTTGCCGGGTGTACAGATTTTTTCATTTCATCCCTTCATTTTGCCCGAACCCTTTTGATTCGCCGGGAAGCCCTTATTTTTGCCTAGGTATGTCAACCTAGCGGGTCCTTGATTGTGCGTAGTATTTTTTTCGACTATGTCCATGCTCTTAGAATGCAGGGAGGTGCCCCTGACTGCTTGTGTTGCCATATTACCAGAAGATGTCTGATCGTGCAACATTCGTTGCTGGAATGCCCCAAGTGATTCAGGCAGAGATTTGCCCCAGGCTATTTGGCCTTTGAGAGATTCTCCGAATCTTGACTTAACTGCCCCAGATTATGGACAATGATCATGTCTGCCCCTTGATTGGAGGTGCTTTTGTTCATTAGATATTCGTCGTGCGAACTTCTATGCTGTTCAAACAAAAAGTCATATGCAAACAATGTTATTTTAAAAATGCAAAGCTTATGTCTGTCTTGAAGATTTTGAAAATGCATTCTTTTTCATAAAACAAGTGTTTGTTTGTAAAACGTGATGTCAACTCCGTATTTTACCGTAGGCCTTAAGGAGTCAGGATACCTTTGTAACAGTATGCTTTCGAACTATCCCTTGCTTCAGCTAGGACTTTTAAGGGTTATAACGTGACCTGGTTCATGGTTTAAGAAACAAAGGATAAAGGCTCAAATTATTTGTACCCACCCGCTCTTCGTGATGTTCTTATAACCTAAGCTCAGTTGATCGTGCGTTAGACTTCGTTGCGTCTTTGCTTTGATATACCAGTGATGGTTCGGATACTGATGGTTTATTTTGATCAGGCAGTCATTTCTTTTTTTGTTGAGGGTTTGTAGGACCTCTTTTCTCTTTTTTTTATATTATCCCTATTCTTTTGCCTGAACTGTTTCTTTTGTGATTACAGTCAGCGGGATGCCCCAATTTTGTAAGTCTCCTTCATGGGTTTTGACTTAATGGGTTTTTATTTTTGAGATATAATGACTGCCTATCCTTATGATTGTTCAGAACCATCACTGTCTTTCTTTGTTTTGTAAGGACCTCTTTGGTGCCATTTGTTATGCACTTGGATCGACTGAGAGACTACCCTGCCCCAGGTTATGATTAAGGGTTTTAAATTTCCGAAAAGAAAAAACTCCTACTTCTTTGGCTCAAAGGCGTTGACGAGGGATTATCTTCCTTATAACTCCAGTGTTTAGGGATTGAAACAATGCCTGTACCTCATCAGCAGGGTCTGTTCAAAAGCACACTGTATATCGTGGTATCGTTTTCGTCATCCTCCCTCAAGAGGCTTAGTATTATTGATCGAGCGTTGATCATCAGAAAAAATATGAAAATAATTTGCATATAGTGAATACGAATATATTGCTTCAAAACAGACGTATGCGATGCATTAATGGAATAACAACGTTTAACATGAGTAAATGTTTGAACAATCAAAGAAAATTACAACTTGAAAATCCTAATGAACAAAAGTCTTTTCATCTCAGGGCTTGTCACTTCAAATGGTGAGCCTTGGAGGGATGATAGAAAAACTCAGCCTGACCATCTTGTGTGAACTCCAGTGCTCCTTCATCAATCAGGTCCTGGATCTTGTTTTTCAGAGCCCAACATTCATTTGTATCATGTCCTGGACTGGAAGAGTGGTAGGCACACCTTTTATTGGGATCATAGATAGGAGATGCTGTGTTGGGGTTCCGGGGATGAGCCCTTAATGTGATCAGATTCAACCTCAACAGGCGTTGTAAAGCTTGAAACAGTGACATGTTGAGCTGGGTGAATTGCCTCCTGGGCTTGTTTGGCTGAAGCTGATGAGGTTGATGCTGAATTTGTGACACTGGAGCCATTTGAGGAGCTCTCCCCTTATCTCCTTGTCTCAAAGGTGGTTGAACAATGACTGGCTCTTTACCCTTAGACGTTTGCCCCAGTTGGTTACTCTGAAGCAGTTGGTTGACGAGAACTCCGAGCTCTTCTTGTCTTTGAGCTAAACTTTGAATGGCAGTTACCTGCCCCAGCATCTGGGCTTTCATTACATCCATCTCAACTTGCAGATGTTTCAGCCGTTCGTCCTCAGCGCTGTTCCTGACCAAAGTCTCCATGAGCAGTGTCCTTAGCTCCTCCTGCCCCTTGGATAGATTCAGGAGGATTTCCCCGAACCGAGTCTCTTGAGCAAGAAGGTCTTGGTTGTCTTGTTGGCAAGCCATTGCTGAAATAAACAGCGGAGGAGGTAAGTGACATGTACAGAGGGTACCTGTAATGCAATGATATGTATGATATGCATGCAATGTTTTCAAGGACCTCGCGAGATAAACAAGAAACTTTGTTAGAAATGGAAATCAGTAGCTTTATTGAAGGAGCTTCATGTTGTTGAGAGTCCTTCTTCAAGGGTCAAAGGCTCACCATATCCAGTGGGTCATAGCCCCTGACTTTAGTCATCATGTCTAGTTTTGGTTTCCAAACAACCTTGGTTAGGGGAACCTTCTTCAAGAGTCAGAGCTCACCATATCAAGTGGGTCATAGCCCCTGACAACCTTGGCTAGAGGAAAATAAATCCCCTTTGCCCCTTGCTATACAGTTGGATTCATCGTGACCTGTATCACAAGCCCTTGAGATCCTTGAAATGGGTTAGGATGTATGCAATGGTATGATGTTATGGTGTGCATAGAGTAATGTAAGTAACCCTGTTATGAGTCCTAATTAAGGATTGTAAATAAAACTTGCAAGAAATTCAGTAAACCTTGTTATGAGTCCTAATTAAGGACTATAAACAAAACCTGCAAGAAACTCAAGTGTCAGTTAACAAGCATACAAATAGTCAAGTTGGAAGGCACACAAGTCAAACAAGAGAAACCCTTAGAGTTTAGGCCTGCATGGGGTCTGGGGTACTACCCTCTTGAAGTTGGTTGGTTCATACCTGTCCTATTAGAAGTAACCGGGTTCTAAGGGTCCCAATATCACTGGACTGTTTTCATTGTTCATCGTTTCGATTTAGCCACTGAACTGGCGACCGAAATATTCCAAGAAAACAACCCTCAATTGAGTGTAGTATCGAGTATCAACCAACCTCGGACTGCACCAAAGTCAGTTATCTCACTACCCTAGAGAGGCCAAGATAGTCCAATTAAGGTTCCTAAGGTTTGTTGATGCTTCACGACACCACGCGGAGGCCCCGTACTCTCCTTGACTGAACTCAAGGGTTACCGGTACACACCAAAGTGCCACATCAACGTAGCAGACTGTTTCAACCATGTCGGTATACCCCGCACAGTTCCCTCACAGCCTTGTTGCTACTTTCTAAGAAGGTATCCCCAGATCCGGGTTAGGATCTATAGAACTCCCAAGACAGTCCCACAATTTAAAGCAAACAAGTCAAAGCAATTGAAAACACAGTGATCTTAGTCCTAAGGTACACCTCACTTTAAGTTAATCCCCAGCAGAGTCACCAGTTCTGTGATCGGTGGATCTGGAACTGACTGTTTAACGCTGGTTCACGAAATTTCACGGAAGCAAGAGTCGCCACCGTCTTTTATTTTATCCAAATGGAAAGGACAAAAGCACAGAAAAATTCCTTATAGAGATTGCTCTCGGTTCGGGAGGTAGATTATAGAAAGGGAAGGTGTTAGCACCCCTTCTATCCATGGTTATCCATGGGCTCTTAGATACTTGCTCATTGTGTTTTCAAAATGGTTTGTTTACTTTTCAACTGTGGGTTTTAAAAAGTTTCTTGGAAAATTTCAGTTCGACTCTTGTATCAGTCCTCAAGAGTGTTTGAAAAAATTACTTTCGAAAGCTTTTTGAAAAGGTGTCGGTGTGAAAAGTATTTTTGATTTGTTTTGAAATTTAGAGCAAGTATCTAGAGTCGTCTACCTACCCTAAGGAATTCGTCTGTGTAAATGTCCTTAAAGTAGTGCCATCCCACCATTGAGAGGTAGGTAGCACCACCGTTGGAGGTATTCGGGTCAATTCGAAGGTTCGGGACATGGTGATCACCGGAGCAATAGGAAGACACCTTAGAAGCTACCCTCATGCCAGGTTCCTGGATCATGAGGACTTACTAAAACATCCTCTACTCGACGATCACCTTTCGAGGGGCAAGGCAACAATGACGCGTACCCTAGGGGTGGTGTGTGATTTGTGTGTCGTTTTCAGATATTTTGTCTTGTCATGTATTGGTGGTCTACGCATTGCTTTTATTTCGACGTTCATTCTTTCATGCGATAGTTAACAGTTAAAAGTTGCGGGAATTAAAAGGTACTAAGCTATTACAAAGGCGCGGGTCCACATCGCCAAATTTAATCCAGGACCCGATTTGAAATAAAATAAGGTGCGAGAAATATAAATGTCCTATTAAGCTATTACATGGCTTTGGGATAATTACATAAAAAAGGAAATAAAATAAAAATGCGAGAATAAGTAAAATCGGGAACGCGAGGGCGTTGGACCCTTTTTTTAGGAAACTAAATTATAATTAACAAATTAAATTAAGTTAAATGAGAAAAGGAATTATTTTTGAGTTTTTCGTATTTATTGATTTTAATGAGAGAATTAAATGAAATTTAAAAAATTAATTAACCCTAATTCTAACTATTTTTATTTATTAAGAAAAATATGTTAAAATTGAATCTAAAATTAACCTAATTAATTAATACAATTTTATTTACAAAAATAAATAATTAGTTATTAATAATGATAAAAGAAAAGAAAAAGATAAAAGTGATTAAAACCCTAATTCTACAATTTTTAAGTTTATATAAAAAAAAATATTAAAATTTAAACCTAAAATTAAGACTAAATTAATTAATAAGATTTATTTACAAAAAAATATTAAATCAAATATATTTTATTTTTTTGTCTTTTCTGATTTTTATTATTTTTATATTAAAGGAAAAATATTAATTTAAAGATTTAAGAGGAAATAATTAAATTAAACAAATAAATAAACAAAGATAGAAAAAGAAAAGAAACACAAACCCTAGGGGGTGTTGACCCCAATTTGGAGGTATGATCCAACATTTTTGGCCTAAGAAGCTTGCCCTTGTTTGACTTCATTGGCTTGTGTATGACACGTCTGACTTATGCCCATGGTGGTCTCCAAATCAAGGTCCTTGGATTGCCCTCAGTGGCCATGTGGCACGTTTGGATATGAGGCTACATGGTGGGCTTCAGGAAGCGAGCTACATAGGAACATGGTTAGAAAAATAATATAGAGAAAGGGAGGGGATCTGGGAATCGAACCCAGGTCCCGTTGCTTACCAATACAATGCCTCAGCCAACTGTGTCATCTGCTTTCTTTGTAATATTAATAGGATGCAATTATTATAAGAAAAAAAAAGTTAGTGGCCTGAATCAAAACAAATCACGCGCCAACTTTGAATGGACCACTCAGAAGCTTCCACGCATCATCTTCTTCATGTTGAACCTGCAAAAATAAAAGAGATAGCGGGGGTTTTAAACCCCCACTGAATGGCAAGCATAAAAATAGCGATTAGCACCCTGTTGATCATAAATTGATCGCGAGCCATGGGAACGATTCACGTGGAGCTTATGAATCCAATAGCCTTGGTTTCGTGGTCTAATTTTTCTGGACAAGGAAACCCCTAATTTTGCAACTCGGAAACCCTAGAAAGCTTCAATGGTAATTTGGCATATAGGCAATAAAAACTCAATTAAACAGTATGGTTAGCTTTAAAAGGATCATATTAGCATAAAACAACAATTAAAATGTATGAAAGATGCCCAGAAACTTAAACACGATTATGCATATTTTCATGAAAAGTGTGACATGGTTCTACCGTTTCTTGATGTTAGAAGTTATGATTTTGATTCAGGAAGATTCCTGGAGGCGTTAGGAGTGCAATGGAATTATTGTTTGGCCTTGAAACCTGCTGAAAATAGGAAAACCGTTTTGAAAGATTTCTCCAAAAATTCAAAGTTTGTTTATGGCTTGAGCGCAGCTTTTTAGGTTCTTCTCATTAGGTCTAGCTTCTGGCTTATGTATGTGATGGATTAGGGTTGAATCTTGAGTCAAAAGATCAATGCAATCATGAATCAAATGTTGGATTTTAATGGCATATTTTTTCAATCTTTTTTCATGTGATTTTGATGTCAATCATGGCCAAACCTTCCAATTTTGGGTATGCACGAATCTTGAGCCTTTAAGGAGAGTTTATTCTGCACAAAAAGATTTGAAAACCTTATTTTAGTATTTTTGTCATATTTTATTTTATTAAATGAATTAATAGTAATTAAAAATTCAAATAAATAAATAAAAATGATGAAATAAATCCCCTTTGGGCCAAATGGTCGTGCATAGTCTTTGGATGATGGATCTTGGAAGAAAATGTGGCCCATTAGCAATTTTAAGGCATTTGAAGCAAAGTTGACTTTTCAAAATTCCCAAAAATTTCCCAACTTCCACAAGGCATATCTTGCTCAATTTTTAAGCTTTGATCATGTTCTTAGACATTTTGGAAAGGTCTTGAAGTCCTATAACCAATGCCTTTGGTCCCATGTCATTTTGATTTACCAATCTCAAGTTATGGCCTTTGACTTAAAGTCCCTTTTTGTTGACTTTTGAAAATGACCTATAATGTTGAAATTGATAACTTTTTGTGAGAGCATTTCTTGGACTTGAAGTGTGAAGAGGAGTTGTAGGAAATGTCTTTCTCTTCAAAATGAGCTTTGGATGGAATTTTTCTGATAAACCATGTGGAAGTTATGCCTTGGTCAAGTTACAGTTGACTTTTTCAACTGTCCAAATATGGAAACTTTTGCATCTTGAGACTTTTTGAGCCATGCCTTGAAAATCATGATCAAGAATTGAACAAATGATGTTTATGGCTTCAAAATGAGATGTTGACCAAAAATTTGAACTTTTGACTGTCAAATGACCATTTTGCCCCTGTAGTTGACTATTGAGCAATTAGGGTTTTTGACTGTGCAATTTTGTGATGTAAGTCTTGAAACTTGGTATGAGGATGCTTGACCATATTTGTAGGCATGTGGGACTTGATTGGACCCTTGGAAACTGCAATTTCTTTGTCAGAACCAAAACCCTAGTTTTTGACTGTTAGGAGGCCCTTGAACTGTGCAACCCTTGGGGAGATTTTGAAGCATGCTCTTTGCAAATCTTTGAAGAATATGGGAGGGAAAATTTTGGGGTACAACAGTTGCCCCTGTTCAATCTTCTTAGACCTGAGGATGCAGATTGGCTGACGTGCCTTTCGTAATCCGAAGGTGGAAGATGATTGAACACTAGAGTGCCCAGAAATTTGCGCTCACATAGTAGTGTGATGGTGGGAATGGGCTTATAGATGCCATTTGGAGATAGGATGATGGGCTTATAGATGCCATGCTGAGAGGTGATGGATAGGTGGATGGGCTTATCGATGCCATCTGGATGTCGATCGCGTAAGAGATTCTTTAGCGAGAACTTGCGTACCTGCAAAAGAAAAATGAGTACCTGGCATGCTACAGGAGCTGGTCTTCAAACTCTTTGTATAGATGTGTCCTGACTGGTTACAGGAATTGAATCTGGAGCTTCAAAAGGGTGATGAATGAACCAGGGATGATTACTACCTCAACAGGGACGGTGAGAGAACCTTGGAAGATTACTACCTCAACAGGAACGCTGAGAGAACCTTGGACGATTTCAACCTCAACAATAACGCTGAGAGAATCTTGGGCGACTTCAACCTCAACAGTAACGGTGAGAGAATCTTGGATGTCTTCTACTGAGTCTTTATCAGGAAAATCTGTTAGGGGTCGATTTAACTGGACTAGAGAAGGCCTTTGACTGGATAAGAAACAGGAAAATCTTAGGGTCGATTTAACTGAACCGGTCTAGGTCTTGAAATCTTCAACTGGATAAGAAACAGGGAGATCTTAGGGTCGATCTGACTGAACCAGAGAAGGCCTTTGACTGGATAAGAAACAGAAAAATCTTAGGGTCGATTTAACTGAACCGGTCTAGGTCTTGAAATCTTCAACTGGATAAGAAACAGGGAGATCTTAGGGTCGATCTGACTGAACTAGAGAAGGCCTTTAACTGGATAAGAAACAGAAAAATTTTAGGGTCGATTTAACTGAACCGAACAAGGTCTTGAAATCTTCAACTGGATAAGAAACAGGGAGATCTTAGGGTCGATCTGACTGAACCAGAGAAGGCCTTTGACTGGATAAGAAACAGGAAAATCTTAGGGTCGATTTAACTGAACCAGTCTAGGTCTTGAAATATAGTTGAGAATTTAACTGGATCTTTCCTGAAAGGTAAAGGTCAGTCATATGTAATGCATGATATGGATCAAGCAATGATGTTCTCAACATAAATGAGATTTGTAAGATATGATGCATATATGCATGCTATAATGTATGAAAATGCGATGAACGTATATTTTCGTCTTAGGAAAATAAATCCTTGACGGGTGCCGGGAAGCCACTCCTGGGCTGATGTTGAAGAATAGATCTTTGCTTCCGCTGGGGATGATAGTTGCAAGAATACCGGTAGGAGAAGATAACTCCGTTGGGGAATAAACTTGGCGAATGGATTACTCTGCGGGGAGAAAAGTTGCTCTAGCGATCTTGCTGGGAAGCAATACTCTGTGGGGAGAGAGGTACTTTGCTGAAATGTTGATGGTAATTTCGCTGGGGATACCATTGTTGTGTTGGAAGTATTAATAGACTTTGCTGGGGATAAGAAGACTTTTCCGAGAACGATCTTTCCGTGGCTTTTGGCTAAGGATAACCCAGTTATACCCTGGTAGGGAAATAACTCTTTGAATAAAGCCGAGAGACGCGTTCGTGCTCTGCGAGGATGAGCTTCCAGAATCTACTGGGGATAAGCTTACTGCTTGGGGAGATGGATTCCAACCTTCCTGGGGAAACTGGATTGGACTCTCCTGGGGAAGTTCGAACTATGTTTGGGGAAGTGACTCCATTGAATGTTTGATATACCGCCGGGGAACAATCTTTAGGTCAAGACTGCCGGGGATGCTTGTTAAGAATGCATGTATATGATGTGCTGGGGAATGTTGAGATCTGCTGGAGGATACCCAACTTCCTTGAGGCTGATTGTATAACTCTGCTTGGGGAGAGTGTATTGACCTGCTGACTCACTCTCTGGGGAATTGAGATGTACTGGTTATGTTCTTCAGCTGAACCTATCTTGGTACCTTGGTGGACCGAACCATTAAATTGCTTAGACCACTCATTATTGCCCCAGTTTCAGTGGGAGAAGGCACCCGTGGGGGTAATTGACAAATCTTCTAGTAGACAGGTGACGAGATGCCAGGACATAGTCGTACACTTTAATCCCTAATTTTTGCCTGGACCGCCCTTTCGGGTTTTCAGTCCACTGGGATACCCATTTATGCCCAAGCCGCCTTTTCAGGTTTTCGACTTGCCGGGTGTACAGATTTTTTCATTTCATCCCTTCATTTTGCCCGAACCCTTTTGATTCGCCGGGAAGCCCTTATTTTTGCCTAGGTATGTCAACCTAGCGGGTCCTTGATTGTGCGTAGTATTTTTTTCGACTATGTCCATGCTCTTAGAATGCAGGGAGGTGCCCCTGACTGCTTGTGTTGCCATATTACCAGAAGATGTCTGATCGTGCAACATTCGTTGCTGGAATGCCCCAAGTGATTCAGGCAGAGATTTGCCCCAGGCTATTTGGCCTTTGAGAGATTCTCCGAATCTTGACTTAACTGCCCCAGATTATGGACAATGATCATGTCTGCCCCTTGATTGGAGGTGCTTTTGTTCATTAGATATTCGTCGTGCGAACTTCTATGCTGTTCAAACAAAAAGTCATATGCAAACAATGTTATTTTAAAAATGCAAAGCTTATGTCTGTCTTGAAGATTTTGAAAATGCATTCTTTTTCATAAAACAAGTGTTTGTTTGTAAAACGTGATGTCAACTCCGTATTTTACCGTAGGCCTTAAGGAGTCAGGATACCTTTGTAACAGTATGCTTTCGAACTATCCCTTGCTTCAGCTAGGACTTTTAAGGGTTATAACGTGACCTGGTTCATGGTTTAAGAAACAAAGGATAAAGGCTCAAATTATTTGTACCCACCCGCTCTTCGTGATGTTCTTATAACCTAAGCTCAGTTGATCGTGCGTTAGACTTCGTTGCGTCTTTGCTTTGATATACCAGTGATGGTTCGGATACTGATGGTTTATTTTGATCAGGCAGTCATTTCTTTTTTTGTTGAGGGTTTGTAGGACCTCTTTTCTCTTTTTTTTATATTATCCCTATTCTTTTGCCTGAACTGTTTCTTTTGTGATTACAGTCAGCGGGATGCCCCAATTTTGTAAGTCTCCTTCATGGGTTTTGACTTAATGGGTTTTTATTTTTGAGATATAATGACTGCCTATCCTTATGATTGTTCAGAACCATCACTGTCTTTCTTTGTTTTGTAAGGACCTCTTTGGTGCCATTTGTTATGCACTTGGATCGACTGAGAGACTACCCTGCCCCAGGTTATGATTAAGGGTTTTAAATTTCCGAAAAGAAAAAACTCCTACTTCTTTGGCTCAAAGGCGTTGACGAGGGATTATCTTCCTTATAACTCCAGTGTTTAGGGATTGAAACAATGCCTGTACCTCATCAGCAGGGTCTGTTCAAAAGCACACTGTATATCGTGGTATCGTTTTCGTCATCCTCCCTCAAGAGGCTTAGTATTATTGATCGAGCGTTGATCATCAGAAAAAATATGAAAATAATTTGCATATAGTGAATACGAATATATTGCTTCAAAACAGACGTATGCGATGCATTAATGGAATAACAACGTTTAACATGAGTAAATGTTTGAACAATCAAAGAAAATTACAACTTGAAAATCCTAATGAACAAAAGTCTTTTCATCTCAGGGCTTGTCACTTCAAATGGTGAGCCTTGGAGGGATGATAGAAAAACTCAGCCTGACCATCTTGTGTGAACTCCAGTGCTCCTTCATCAATCAGGTCCTGGATCTTGTTTTTCAGAGCCCAACATTCATTTGTATCATGTCCTGGACTGGAAGAGTGGTAGGCACACCTTTTATTGGGATCATAGATAGGAGATGCTGTGTTGGGGTTCCGGGGATGAGCCCTTAATGTGATCAGATTCAACCTCAACAGGCGTTGTAAAGCTTGAAACAGTGACATGTTGAGCTGGGTGAATTGCCTCCTGGGCTTGTTTGGCTGAAGCTGATGAGGTTGATGCTGAATTTGTGACACTGGAGCCATTTGAGGAGCTCTCCCCTTATCTCCTTGTCTCAAAGGTGGTTGAACAATGACTGGCTCTTTACCCTTAGACGTTTGCCCCAGTTGGTTACTCTGAAGCAGTTGGTTGACGAGAACTCCGAGCTCTTCTTGTCTTTGAGCTAAACTTTGAATGGCAGTTACCTGCCCCAGCATCTGGGCTTTCATTACATCCATCTCAACTTGCAGATGTTTCAGCCGTTCGTCCTCAGCGCTGTTCCTGACCAAAGTCTCCATGAGCAGTGTCCTTAGCTCCTCCTGCCCCTTGGATAGATTCAGGAGGATTTCCCCGAACCGAGTCTCTTGAGCAAGAAGGTCTTGGTTGTCTTGTTGGCAAGCCATTGCTGAAATAAACAGCGGAGGAGGTAAGTGACATGTACAGAGGGTACCTGTAATGCAATGATATGTATGATATGCATGCAATGTTTTCAAGGACCTCGCGAGATAAACAAGAAACTTTGTTAGAAATGGAAATCAGTAGCTTTATTGAAGGAGCTTCATGTTGTTGAGAGTCCTTCTTCAAGGGTCAAAGGCTCACCATATCCAGTGGGTCATAGCCCCTGACTTTAGTCATCATGTCTAGTTTTGGTTTCCAAACAACCTTGGTTAGGGGAACCTTCTTCAAGAGTCAGAGCTCACCATATCAAGTGGGTCATAGCCCCTGACAACCTTGGCTAGAGGAAAATAAATCCCCTTTGCCCCTTGCTATACAGTTGGATTCATCGTGACCTGTATCACAAGCCCTTGAGATCCTTGAAATGGGTTAGGATGTATGCAATGGTATGATGTTATGGTGTGCATAGAGTAATGTAAGTAACCCTGTTATGAGTCCTAATTAAGGATTGTAAATAAAACTTGCAAGAAATTCAGTAAACCTTGTTATGAGTCCTAATTAAGGACTATAAACAAAACCTGCAAGAAACTCAAGTGTCAGTTAACAAGCATACAAATAGTCAAGTTGGAAGGCACACAAGTCAAACAAGAGAAACCCTTAGAGTTTAGGCCTGCATGGGGTCTGGGGTACTACCCTCTTGAAGTTGGTTGGTTCATACCTGTCCTATTAGAAGTAACCGGGTTCTAAGGGTCCCAATATCACTGGACTGTTTTCATTGTTCATCGTTTCGATTTAGCCACTGAACTGGCGACCGAAATATTCCAAGAAAACAACCCTCAATTGAGTGTAGTATCGAGTATCAACCAACCTCGGACTGCACCAAAGTCAGTTATCTCACTACCCTAGAGAGGCCAAGATAGTCCAATTAAGGTTCCTAAGGTTTGTTGATGCTTCACGACACCACGCGGAGGCCCCGTACTCTCCTTGACTGAACTCAAGGGTTACCGGTACACACCAAAGTGCCACATCAACGTAGCAGACTGTTTCAACCATGTCGGTATACCCCGCACAGTTCCCTCACAACCTTGTTGCTACTTTCTAAGAAGGTATCCCCAGATCCGGGTTAGGATCTATAGAACTCCCAAGACAGTCCCACAATTTAAAGCAAACAAGTCAAAGCAATTGAAAACACAGTGATCTTAGTCCTAAGGTACACCTCACTTTAAGTTAATCCCCAGCAGAGTCACCAGTTCTGTGATCGGTGGATCTGGAACTGACTGTTTAACGCTGGTTCACGAAATTTCACGGAAGCAAGAGTCGCCACCGTCTTTTATTTTATCCAAATGGAAAGGACAAAAGCACAGAAAAATTCCTTATAGAGATTGCTCTCGGTTCGGGAGGTAGATTATAGAAAGGGAAGGTGTTAGCACCCCTTCTATCCATGGTTATCCATGGGCTCTTAGATACTTGCTCATTGTGTTTTCAAAATGGTTTGTTTACTTTTCAACTGTGGGTTTTAAAAAGTTTCTTGGAAAATTTCAGTTCGACTCTTGTATCAGTCCTCAAGAGTGTTTGAAAAAATTACTTTCGAAAGCTTTTTGAAAAGGTGTCGGTGTGAAAAGTATTTTTGATTTGTTTTGAAATTTAGAGCAAGTATCTAGAGTCGTCTACCTACCCTAAGGAATTCGTCTGTGTAAATGTCCTTAAAGTAGTGCCATCCCACCATTGAGAGGTAGGTAGCACCACCGTTGGAGGTATTCGGGTCAATTCGAAGGTTCGGGACATGGTGATCACCGGAGCAATAGGAAGACACCTTAGAAGCTACCCTCATGCCAGGTTCCTGGATCATGAGGACTTACTAAAACATCCTCTACTCGACGATCACCTTTCGAGGGGCAAGGCAACAATGACGCGTACCCTAGGGGTGGTGTGTGATTTGTGTGTCGTTTTCAGATATTTTGTCTTGTCATGTATTGGTGGTCTACGCATTGCTTTTATTTCGACGTTCATTCTTTCATGCGATAGTTAACAGTTAAAAGTTGCGGGAATTAAAAGGTACTAAGCTATTACAAAGGCGCGGGTCCACATCGCCAAATTTAATCCAGGACCCGATTTGAAATAAAATAAGGTGCGAGAAATATAAATGTCCTATTAAGCTATTACATGGCTTTGGGATAATTACATAAAAAAGGAAATAAAATAAAAATGCGAGAATAAGTAAAATCGGGAACGCGAGGGCGTTGGACCCTTTTTTTAGGAAACTAAATTATAATTAACAAATTAAATTAAGTTAAATGAGAAAAGGAATTATTTTTGAGTTTTTCGTATTTATTGATTTTAATGAGAGAATTAAATGAAATTTAAAAAATTAATTAACCCTAATTCTAACTATTTTTATTTATTAAGAAAAATATGTTAAAATTGAATCTAAAATTAACCTAATTAATTAATACAATTTTATTTACAAAAATAAATAATTAGTTATTAATAATGATAAAAGAAAAGAAAAAGATAAAAGTGATTAAAACCCTAATTCTACAATTTTTAAGTTTATATAAAAAAAAATATTAAAATTTAAACCTAAAATTAAGACTAAATTAATTAATAAGATTTATTTACAAAAAAATATTAAATCAAATATATTTTATTTTTTTGTCTTTTCTGATTTTTATTATTTTTATATTAAAGGAAAAATATTAATTTAAAGATTTAAGAGGAAATAATTAAATTAAACAAATAAATAAACAAAGATAGAAAAAGAAAAGAAACACAAACCCTAGGGGGTGTTGACCCCAATTTGGAGGTATGATCCAACATTTTTGGCCTAAGAAGCTTGCCCTTGTTTGACTTCATTGGCTTGTGTATGACACGTCTGACTTATGCCCATGGTGGTCTCCAAATCAAGGTCCTTGGATTGCCCTCAGTGGCCATGTGGCACGTTTGGATATGAGGCTACATGGTGGGCTTCAGGAAGCGAGCTACATAGGAACATGGTTAGAAAAATAATATAGAGAAAGGGAGGGGATCTGGGAATCGAACCCAGGTCCCGTTGCTTACCAATACAATGCCTCAGCCAACTGTGTCATCTGCTTTCTTTGTAATATTAATAGGATGCAATTATTATAAGAAAAAAAAAGTTAGTGGCCTGAATCAAAACAAATCACGCGCCAACTTTGAATGGACCACTCAGAAGCTTCCACGCATCATCTTCTTCATGTTGAACCTGCAAAAATAAAAGAGATAGCGGGGGTTTTAAACCCCCACTGAATGGCAAGCATAAAAATAGCGATTAGCACCCTGTTGATCATAAATTGATCGCGAGCCATGGGAACGATTCACGTGGAGCTTATGAATCCAATAGCCTTGGTTTCGTGGTCTAATTTTTCTGGACAAGGAAACCCCTAATTTTGCAACTCGGAAACCCTAGAAAGCTTCAATGGTAATTTGGCATATAGGCAATAAAAACTCAATTAAACAGTATGGTTAGCTTTAAAAGGATCATATTAGCATAAAACAACAATTAAAATGTATGAAAGATGCCCAGAAACTTAAACACGATTATGCATATTTTCATGAAAAGTGTGACATGGTTCTACCGTTTCTTGATGTTAGAAGTTATGATTTTGATTCAGGAAGATTCCTGGAGGCGTTAGGAGTGCAATGGAATTATTGTTTGGCCTTGAAACCTGCTGAAAATAGGAAAACCGTTTTGAAAGATTTCTCCAAAAATTCAAAGTTTGTTTATGGCTTGAGCGCAGCTTTTTAGGTTCTTCTCATTAGGTCTAGCTTCTGGCTTATGTATGTGATGGATTAGGGTTGAATCTTGAGTCAAAAGATCAATGCAATCATGAATCAAATGTTGGATTTTAATGGCATATTTTTTCAATCTTTTTTCATGTGATTTTGATGTCAATCATGGCCAAACCTTCCAATTTTGGGTATGCACGAATCTTGAGCCTTTAAGGAGAGTTTATTCTGCACAAAAAGATTTGAAAACCTTATTTTAGTATTTTTGTCATATTTTATTTTATTAAATGAATTAATAGTAATTAAAAATTCAAATAAATAAATAAAAATGATGAAATAAATCCCCTTTTGGCCAAATGGTCGTGCATAGTCTTTGGATGATGGATCTTGGAAGAAAATGTGGCCCATTAGCAATTTTAAGGCATTTGAAGCAAAGTTGACTTTTCAAAATTCCCAAAAATTTCCCAACTTCCACAAGGCATATCTTGCTCAATTTTTAAGCTTTGATCATGTTCTTAGACATTTTGGAAAGGTCTTGAAGTCCTATAACCAATGCCTTTGGTCCCATGTCATTTTGATTTACCAATCTCAAGTTATGGCCTTTGACTTAAAGTCCCTTTTTGTTGACTTTTGAAAATGACCTATAATGTTGAAATTGATAACTTTTTGTGAGAGCATTTCTTGGACTTGAAGTGTGAAGAGGAGTTGTAGGAAATGTCTTTCTCTTCAAAATGAGCTTTGGATGGAATTTTTCTGATAAACCATGTGGAAGTTATGCCTTGGTCAAGTTACAGTTGACTTTTTCAACTGTCCAAATATGGAAACTTTTGCATCTTGAGACTTTTTGAGCCATGCCTTGAAAATCATGATCAAGAATTGAACAAATGATGTTTATGGCTTCAAAATGAGATGTTGACCAAAAATTTGAACTTTTGACTGTCAAATGACCATTTTGCCCCTGTAGTTGACTATTGAGCAATTAGGGTTTTTGACTGTGCAATTTTGTGCTGTAAGTCTTGAAACTTGGTATGAGGATGCTTGACCATATTTGTAGGCATGTGGGACTTGATTGGACCCTTGGAAACTTCAATTTCTTTGTCAGAACCAAAACCCTAGTTTTTGACTGTTACGAGGCCCTTGAACTGTGCAACCCTTGGGGAGATTTTGAAGCATGCTCTTTGCAAATCTTTGAAGAATATGGGAGGGAAAATTTTGGGGTACAACACCAAGGTTGAAGAAACAAATGAACTATTTGAGGCATTAAATAAACTCATTATAGATGGTTCGAATAATGTTATGGAGGATGAACAATTTTGTAAATATGGATGTGAAACATGTCAAATTTGGGAACAAGAAGTGAGTAATCTTGTAACCAAATTGGACAATACATCATCCCATTGATACTATTGCTATTAGATGTTCAAAGGTTGAAAATCCTTATAAGAACTATAACTTTATTAAAAAGTATAATAGCATAAGTAATTCTAATCATAGGTTATTTTGTCACTACTGTTGCAAAAAGGGCCATGCTATTGAGAAATGAAAATTTAGGTGCTTTTTGGTTCCTAAAGGCAATTTCCAATGGCTACCCAAAGGCAACAACTATTTAACTCATTCTCAAGGACTCAATGATAATTGAGTACCTACCACTTTTGTTTGAATTTTGTAGGATGAGTGTCTTGATGCTATGACGAGAAAATGGATTCTCGATAGTGGATGTTCAAGACACATGATCGGAGACATATCTCTCTTCTCGGACTTTGTGGAAAAGAAGAAAGGTTTTATATCCTACAGTGATCACAACAAAGGTGCAATACTTAGAAAATATAGTATAGGTAATCTCTCAGTTATTACTATCTCAAATGTTATGTTAGTTGAAGGCCTTAGACATATCCTTCTTAGTATTAGTCAATTATGCGATAATAGATATAAAGTAACCTTTACAAAATATTGTTTCATAATGGAACATAATGAAAAGAAGAAGTGTATGTTTAAGGGTATGAGGGTTAGTAATATCTATATGCTTGACTTAAGATAAATTTCCTTAAATAATGCCCAATGTCTTGTTACCTTGAGTGAAGACTCTTGGCTATGACATAAACGTTTGACTCATATAAACTTTGATCTACTTAACAAAATAGTTACAAAAGATTTTATAATTGGTCTACCAAAAATGAAATTTTCAAAATATCATCTATGTGATGCATGTCAAAAGGGTAAGCAAACAAAGGTCTCTTTTAAATCTAAAAATTTTGTTTCAACATCGAGACCACTTAAGCTCCTTCACATGGACTTGTTTGGTCCATCGCAGACTAAAAGCATAGATGGTAATTACTATGACCTTGTTATTATAGAGGATTACTCAAGATTTTATTGGACTATTTTATTACGTAGCAAAGATGAAACGTTCTCGGCTTTCACACTTTTTGCCAAGTTAGCTCAAAACAAATTAAATTAAAAAATTGTTGTCATTCGAAGTGATCATGGGGGTGAATTTGAAAACTACCTCTTTGAAGAATATTATGACAAATTTGGTATTGAACATAACTTTTCAGCTCCTAGAACCCCACAACAAAATGGTGTTGTGGAACGTAAAAATTTCATTTTAGCGAAGTTGGTATGATCAATGCTCAATGATTGTGATCTACCAAAATACTTTTGGGCCGATGTCGTTAACACGACATGTTATGTCTTGAATATAATACTTATTCATCCTATTCTTGACAAAACTCCCTATGAACTTTTAAAAGGTATACAACCAAATTTATATCATTTTCATGTCTTTGTATGTAATGTTTTGTTTTAAATATTAGAAAAGATAACCTTGAAAAATTTGACGCGAAAGCCGATGAAGGTATTTTTCTTGGATACCCTCAATCTAGAAAAGCATATAGAGTTTATAACAAAAGATTACTTATTGTTGACGATCCGGTCCATGTTACTTTTGATGAGAACTCCCCAAATAGCATTGGGAAAGGTAGTTCTTTTCATGGTGTATGTGCATCTACAGAAGACATACTCAAAAACACCGATGAAGAAGTTGATCAACCTAAAACAGTGGAAATTGAGAATGATGTAGATCACAACCAAGAAGAGAAAGATGATGAAATTCATTAAGAAAATAATGGTCTTCCATTAGAGTGGAGAACCTCCAAGTATCATCCAATTGATAACATTTTTGGTGATATCACCAAAGGGGTACCAACTCGCTCTAAGATAAGTAATTTTTATCGTCATCATGCATGTGTATCACAAGTTGAACCTAAAAATGCTAAGAATACCTTACTTGATGAGAATTGGCTTATGGCCATGCAAGAAGAATTAAATCAATATGAAAGAAAAGACATTATGGACTTTGTTCCTCGTCCACAAGATCATCAAGTTATTGGCACTCAATGGGTATTTAGAAATAAGTTTGATGAACATGGTGTGTGTGATACGGTGGCAGAACCGACTGTTTTTACTGGTCTGCGCTTTGCATTTTTTGTTTGCAAAATGTCGCGGTAAGCAAGAGTCGCCACCGACTTTTATTTCATCCAAAAAAGGAAAAGGAAAAAGAACAGAAAAAACCTTTTTTCGAGATTTCTGAGTAAGGGGGGTAGATTATAGAAAGGGAAGGTATTAGCACCCTTTCTATCCATGGTTTTCCATGGGCTCTTAGGTACTTTCTCATCTTTTTAAAATTGCTTGTGTGTGTGTTTGTTTGTTTTTTTGAAAATGCTTTACTTCGTGATAACCCTTGTATCAGTCCTCAAGGGTGTGACGAAGTTGTTTTGAAAATTTGTTTTGAAAGGTGTTGGTGTGAAAATTTTTGTTGAGCAAGTACTTAAGATTCTACCTACTCGAAAAAAGATTGTTTGTTCTCGTTTCCTTTAGACAGCGCTATCCTACTATTAAGGAGTAGGTAGCCCCGTCGTTGGAGATTATAAGGGACGTTCGAAAGGGACAAGTACAGTCACTAAAGCAACAGTTAAAAAAATTTAGTAGTAACCCTAGAGTCTTAAGATCTTTCCAAGGCAACATTTCTGAGGCAACATTCGAATGGGACATTTTGATCTTTTAGACTGGAGGGAAACCACTAAAATCTCCTATGCTTAATGACTGTTTACCGAGGCAACCGAAGTGAGGCAAACCCTAGGAGTGAACATGTGCATGTGGATTTTTCAGTTGTTTAGTCTTTGCACATTAGGTGATCTACCATTTTAATTTCAAGTAATCTTCCCATAAAATCCTATTAACCATGCATCTAACAGTTAAATATTTGCAGGAATTTAAAGTGTGAAAAATAAACCTAGCTATTACAAGGCTTTAGCAGTTACATAATCATCTTGACTGAAAATAAAAATACGGAAGCTTAAAACCCTAATTACTATTACAACCTCGAAACAGTTACAATAATAATAAAAAGAATTAAAATGCACGCGGCAAATTAAATGCGAGAAAAAATTGAAAACCCTAAAAATCTAATTGAAAAAATATTTAAGTTATTTTTGAGAAAAGACTTAATTAGGTTATGTACAACTAAAACCCTAATTCTAATTATTTTTAATTATAAAAAGAAATTGAAATTAACCTAATTTAAACTAAATTAAATAATTCAAGAAAATAAAATATTTTATAAAAAAGATTTTATGTGTTTTTTGTGGTTTTTATTTGAGAAAAAAAAGCAATTTAATTACAAATTTAAAACCTAATTTCTAATTAGTTTTATTTACAAAAAAGAATTAAATTAACCTAGTTTCTAATTAAATTAATTAAAGAAATAAGTATTTCATGAGAAAAATGATTTTTTTGTGTTTTGTGATTTTTGATTAAATAATAAAAAAATGATTTTTTGATGTTAATTAAAATGATTAAGGAAATAATTAAAGAATAGAATAATAAAAAGAATAGAAAAAGAGAAGAAATGGGCCTGTGTTATGCTGAATATGGGGTGTATTTCTGAATTTTCCAGGCCCAATAGCCATTCAAGCCCAGTCAGCGCTTGATTTCCTATGGCGTTGACTTGAGGGTGTACCATGGATCCCTCATTGCTATGCGTTGGATCTGGTTGACTATGCATCTGCTGGCTAGATATTGGTGGCGCATGGTAGTCATCTGGATGAGAGCTGCACATGATCTGTAAATGTAAAAATGGAAAACAATTTTGCTGGGACCTGGGATCGAACCCAGGTCCTTATGTTCACCAACAACGCACTCTTCCACTGGGCCATCTGGCTTATTTGCTATTATATTGAAAACAAAAATATAATATGGCAAAATAAATGGTTAGTGGACAAAACGCGCGAAATTTCAAATGGACAAATAGTTGATTGACACGCCATCGTCTTCTCCAAGAATCAATCGTTTTAGCCAAAGACCTATACCCACGGACAAACTTCCATGGCTAGAAACTTGTACAATTCAAAAATTCACAAAATGAAATATAAATGAAATTGAAGACCAGGGTTCAACTGGTTATGATGTCACGGTCATCATGATACCTTATTCATGGTCTAATTTTATCTGTAGCAAAAAACCCCAAAACGCATGTGGAAACCCTAACAATGGCAAGTACAGATATAGGCTTAAAAAATGCAATTAAACTATTCAGTCAGCTTGTAAACATGATAAAGATCACAAATATGCCAATCAAATATGCTAATAATTCCAGAATTGATGTAATCGATTTCAAGAAATAAAGTAAACCGTGTGAGTGATAGCGTGCGTTTCTGGGTGCGAGAGGGGTTGCAAATGATCCAGTTAGCTTCAGAGATGCTCCAGGATGCGATTGGGAATGTTGGAATGGCTTGAATTGGCCTGTAATTTGAAATTCGATTCACACTTTTCTTTGTAATTTTGGAGTTTTGTTCTTTCTTTTTCACGACTGCAACCCCTGTCTTATGCCTTGTACACATTCCATATATATGTTAGAATGAATTAGGGTTATAAAATTGGCTTGAATATTTTAGAATTAAGAAGATTTGATATGATTTTCATGCCATATGTAATCTTTCTAAATTGAGAAAAATCATTCCTTTCTTGTACCAATCAACCCTGATTCGTTTTGGTCTTGATCTTTCAACATAATTTGATTGCAATCCTGTCAAAAAATCATATCAAAACATATCTTTGCCATCATTTGCCATTTATTTAATTTAATTCAAATTTTAATTAATAAAAAATCATAATAAAATGGAAAGTGAATCAAATAACATGTGGATGGATATTTGGGTCGTGGATCATGCTACAAGTGAGGTGCAAGCATAAAAAGTTAGGCCCATTTGGCAAAAAAATGTAATTTTGAGCCCATTTGACTTTTGGCAATTTTGCAAAAAGGGTCAACTTTGACAAGGCATATCTCTTCCAATTTTAAACCTAGAGAGGTGTTCTTGGACTTTTTTGAAAGCTTAGGAACCCTAAGCAACCCTTTTTGTCTCATTTCAATTGGGTCTTCCATGTTCATGTAAGAAGCTTTGACCCAAAAGGTGTTTTTGTTGACTTTTCAAAAGGACCCATAATGTAGAAACTCACATATTTTTATGAGTGCATATTTTGAACTTGTGAGATGAAGATGAATTATAGGGCATTTCATCCTCTTCAAAATGATCCTTGTATGGAAATATTTTGACAAAGTATGTGGAAGTTATGCTTGGTCAAAGTTTGGTTGACTTTTCCTAAGAAACCCTAATTTACAACTTTTGGGTTTTGATGAATTTGGAGCATTCCTTGAGGAATCATGATCAACCCTTGATCAAATGATGAAAGTCACTTAAAAATCTTGATATTGACCAAAAATATTGAAGTTTGACTATATGTGGGCCACAATTAACTTTTGACCTAATATAGTCGATTCTCAAGCATCTGAGCAGTTGACTGAGCAAACTTCTTGTGCAAGGCATGAAACTTGACATGGAGGGTCTTGGGAATATATTAGGACCATGGAGAGCATATGAAGTCTTTGTATTCCACCTATCTTGATGAAAATGGATACCCTAATTTGAGACATACTGCCTTAGGAGAGAGTTTGTCTGGTCAACTCTTGGGAAAACCTGAGCAAATTGAGGATCTCTAGGAGTATGTATTGAGTAAAATGAGAAGGCAAATTTTTGGGTACAACAGTGTGATAACAATAAATAAGGTTCTTCTTGTGGCTCAAGGATATAACCAAGAAGAGGGCATTAGTTATGATGATACTTATGCTCCGGTTACCCGACTTGAAGTTATACGCCTTTTATTAGCTTATGCATGTTCTAAGAACCTCAAATCATATAAAATGGACATAAAAAAGGAATTCCTTAACGAATATATAAGTGAATAGGTGTATGTTTCTCAACCTTCTGGTTTTGAAAATCACGAGTTTCCTAACCACATGTTCAAGCTAAAACGTGCATTGTATGGTCTTAAAGAAGCCCCTATGGAATGGTATGACCGAGTTAGCAAGTTTTTGCTAGAGCAAGGATACTCTAGAGGAAAGGTAAACACTACACGCTTTATTAGATGTCTATAGGAAATGAGGTGTTGAGCCTCAGTAAGATAACCTTCTGAATAATTCACCTTCCAGAGTGCTAGGTTGTTGAGCCTCAGTCAGATGTTTTATCAATTTCTTTTCTGTCAGAATATTTGAGATGATTCTTCCTAAAGGGATCCAATATCTATTTGTTCTTTCTTCTTCTCTTGTTTCTTTGACGCTGGTCTTTAGATGATTGAACAGAAGATGTGGAAGATTAACCTTTGCTTTGGTGGCTATGAAGTACAGAAGGTACTACTGGTCAATGTTGATGTAATCTTGAGAACTTGTAGGCTTCCTGTGATTGATGCAACCCAAAATAATTTTAGACCAAACTCTGAGGAAATCCTTTAGGTCTTTGATTTTGTTTGATGGTTGATCAAAAGTAAATATTTCCTTTGAGATCTTGGTTAGGTCAGAGCCTTTGTCAGCCATATCACTACAATGAATACCACCTCCGTCGTGACCTATTAGTTGCCCAATGAGATCTTCAGAGATGATGATTTTATTTCCCATAATGAAAGAAGTAACCTGATGATTTGGAACTGTAGCGTGAATCCAGAATTCTTTAACAAGTCTTGTAAAAACTGGACCTAGGAGGTGATCAAAGTACTTAGTCTATCCTTGGAACTCAACATCAGGGGTTAAATCGTATCCATTTTCCTTCATGATGACAAAATCTATAATGAGCTCACACAGAACTTCCAGTGAATGAATGGGTGTGAGGAGAGTTCTTAAGGGTTCTTCGTACCTTTCTGCTATTGAGGAAGAAGAGCCAGGAATGCTTTGAAAACCTTGAGCAAGTTGTTGAGAGGAAGCCATTTGTTCACACAGATTCTTTTTAGGGTTTTTGAAAGATTGAACAAATTTAAGAGAGAAAAAGAAATTGAGAGTGGAAATGTGATAATGAAGGTGATCAAAGTATATATATATATATATATATATATATATATATATATATATATATATATATATATATATATATAAGAAAATAGAAGACTTAATTAACAAGAAAAAGATTTAAAGAAAATGATTACGTGCATTAATGATTCCTGAAAAGAGGGATAACATAAAGATATGAAACAATTACCGATATGACACGAGCCTCAATGCATCAACTCAATGTTTCAGTCTCTTCAGAATTTGAACACATGTTCAGCCTTAGAGGAAGACCTTGCGTATAGAGTTGACAAATGTTGATATTGTGAACTGCATGCTTCTATCTTTGAAATGAACCGTTTGGAGAATGTTCAGATCTTCTTAGATAGATCCTAATACAACTTTCCTTCTTACTTCTGAAGAACTATTGATCAGATGTTCACACAAAAAAATAAAGCAAAAAATTCTGAGGGTTAAAGTATACAGAAATAGAACTATCATTCTGGGTATAATTTTATGCTGAGATGTTTCAGAATGTAGTTAAATCTATCTTCAGAAAGGGGTTTAGTGAAAACATCAGGCCATTGATGGTTCGTGTCTATAAATTTTAACGAAAGAATTCCTTTCTGAATATAGTCCCTAATAAAATGATGTTTAATTTTTATATGCTTAGGCCTAGAATGTAAAATGGGAATTTTTAAAAGACAAATAGCGGAAGTGTTGTCAGAGAATAGGAATGTTACTCTCATATATGTTAAAGTCTTCAAGTTGACTTTTCATCTAGAGCATATGTGTGCTGCTGCTATATATTCAGCTTCAGCAGTTGACAATGCAGTAATGGGTTGCCTTTTGCTAGACCATGATATTAGATTGTCTCCCAAAAATTGGCAGCTTCCAGAAGTGCTTTTTCTTTCTATTCCGTCTCCAGCAAAGACAACATCAAAGTTCCCTACTAATTTGTATTCTTTGGATTTTCTATAGCAAAGACCAAGATTAGTAGTACCTTTCAGATACTTGAAAATTCGCTTAACAGTTGCTAAGTGAGATTCTCTAGGATATGATTGGAATCTAGCACACAAACAAACACTATACAAAATATCAGGTCTTGAAGCAGTTAAGTATAAGAGAGAACCAATCATACCTCTGTAGAGCTTCTGTTCTACCTTCTTACTTACCTCTCCCTTTTCCAAAATTCACGTGGGATGCATAAGAGTTTTGGCTGGCTTACATTCTGACAAGTCAAATTTCTTCAGAAGTTGTTTGACATACTTGCTTTGATGAATGTAGGTTCCTTATGGAGTTTGATTGATTTGGATACCCAGAAAGAACTTGAGTTCGCCCATCAAGCTTATTTCAAACTTTGCCTGCATAGACATAGCAAATTCTCTTCTTAAAGAGGCTTTAGTATATCCAAAAATTATATCATCTACGTAAATTTAACAAACCAGAATGTCATTTTTAAATAGTTTACAGAATAAAGTAATGTCCACCTTCCCTCTGGTAAAATCATTTTCTAACAAAATTACTTGGTCTTTCATACCAAGCTCTAGGAACTTGTTTCAGACCATATAGTGATTTCTTAAGTTTATAAACATATTCTGGATGTTTTGAATTTTCAAAACCAAGGGGTTGGTGCACATAAACTTCTTCATCAATGTAACCATTTAAAAATGCACGTTTATCATCCATCTGATAGAGAGTGATGCCATTGCTTACTACAAAATAAATTTAAAGTATGATAGATTCTAACCTGGCGACTGGAGTAAAGATTTTTGTATAGTCTATCCCTTCTTGCTAACTATAACCTTATACCACCAATTGTGTTTTGTTTTTGACGACTTCTCCTTGTTCATTTAGCTTGTTCCTGAAGACCCATTTGGTTCTATTGATGTTAAAGCCTTTTGGTTTAGGAACTAGATCCCACACATAGTTTCTGGTAAACTGATTTAGTTCTTCCTGCATAGCTAGTATCCCGTCATTTTCCAGAAGGTCTTCGTCAATGGAAGTTGGTTCAATTAGAGACATTAATCCCATGAGAGATTCTTCAGAATTTCTGAATGTAGATCTTGTTCTGATTGGGTCTTCTTTCTTTCCCAGAATATTGTTTTTCAGATGAGCTAAATTGCTTTTGGATTGTCTTTTCTGGATGGGCTCTTCAGATGTTGTTGTAATGTTTGTGACATCCTCTTCTAGATTTGATTGTGATTCTTTGTGAAGAACTTCTGATGCAGTGTCTTCAGTACCTATAAATTGAACATCTATATCTGCAAAAAATTTACTCTGCTTTGACTTTATGGAGCCAAGCTTATCATCAAATATGACATTGATAGACTCTTTCAAAATCCATGTTTCTATGTTATATACTCTATAACCTTTTGAGCTTTCAGAGTATCCTAACATGAGAAACTTTTGTTCTTTAGAGTCAAACTTGTTCAAATGTTCTTTAGTGTTTAGAATAAAACAAGTACATTCGAATGGATGGAAATAAGAAATGTTAGGCTTTCTGTTCTTCCACAGTTCATATGGAGTCTTATCCAGAATATGTCTTATGGAGACTCTATTCTGAATATAACACACTGTGTTAATTGCTTCCGCCCAGAAGTTCTTAGCAATGTTAGTCTCGTTGATCATGGTTCTGGCCATTTCTTGTAAAGTTCTATTCTTTCATTATACAACTCCGTTTTGTTGAGGAGTTCTAGGACAAGAGAAATCATGAGAGATGCAATTCTCATTAAAAAAGAATTCAAATTTTTTGTTTTCAAATTCCCCACCATGATTACTTCTGACTTTGATAATTCTAAGATCTTTTTCGTTTTGGACTTGGTTACAGAAAGTAAAGAACACAAAGTATGACTCGTCCTTGTGTCTTAAGAACTTTACCCATGTCCATCTGCTATAGTCATCTACGATCACTAATCCATACTTCTTGCCACTAATGGATGCAGTTTTCACTGGTCCAAATAGATCTATGCAGAAGTTCTAATGGTCAAGAGGTAGAAACAATATTTTTCGCTTTGAAAGAGGGTTTTGCCAATTTTCCTTTTTGACATGCTTCACACAGAGCATCTGAGCTGAACTTTAGGTTAGGAAGTCCTCTGACCAGATTGAGTTTGTTAATCTGAGATATTCTTCTCATACTAACATGCCCCAATCTTCTGTGCCAGACCCATTACTCATCGTTAACATACAATAGGCATTTTACATTCTGACTTTTTTAGTTCAGAAAGTTTTATTTTGTAAATGTTGTTCTTTCTCTTTCCATTAAAGAGGATAGATCCATCTTTTTGACTAACCGCTTTACATGACTTCTGATTGAAATTATATCATAACCTTTATCACTTAATTGACTTATGGATAACAGGTTATGCATTAATCCATCTACTAATAGAACATTATTTATAGAAGGAAGTGTATCATTACCAATAGTTCCAGAGCTAATGATCTTTCCTTTCTGATTGCCTCTGAAATCTATGTAGCCTCCAGATTTAAGCTCTAGACTTTGGAACATATGCTTTCTTCCCGTCATGTGTCGAGAGCATCCAGAGTCCAGGTACCAAGATTGATGTTTCAATTTTTTTGTCAAAGACATCTGCAACATAGACAATTTTTTCCTTAAGTACCCATATCTTTTTGGGTCCTTGTTTGTTAGAGTTACCAAAATTCTGTTTGAATTTTAGTTAGGCAGAAAAAGCATTACTATTATACTTTATGTCATGTGTATACCCATAGGTGAAGTGAGAAAAAAGGGATATGTGTTTTATGACCATATCCTTAACTTTCTTAGGTTGAGATACTTTACCCTTATATCCTATCCCTTTTCTGCCATTTCTGCTAACTCTATAGATCATTGAAGCCATCTTGCTTCTACCTATGTTTTTAGCAAGAAATTTTTGAAAGCTATGATCATATTCTTTCATGATATTACCAGAGTTACTAGAAACTTCTGAGACAGTTTCTTTCTGAGCCTTTTGTAATTTATTTTCGAGTTTAGAAATTTTTTCTTTAAGCTCAGAGTTTTCTGTTCTCAGTTTCTTAGTTTCTTCAAAGTCAGAAACTAGATCCTTTTTCAGGTTCTTGTTTTTGACTTGAAGTCGCTGATATCTCTCAAAAATTTATAACATACTTTCTTCTAATTGAGATCTAGAAAAGTTAGAGAATACCTCTTCTGCCTCTGAGTTTGATTCTAATTCAGATGATCCAAAGTCATCTGATACATTGGCCATTAGGGCTATGTTGGGTCTTTCATATTCTGATTCTATTTCAGCTTCAAAATATTCTGAGTCATCCCATGTTGCCATGAGGCTTTTCTTCTTTTATTTAAAGAACTTCTATTTAGGTTTCTCTTTTTGAATATTTGGACAGTCGCTTTTGTAATGACCTTGTTCGTTGCATTCGTAGCAAAAAATGTCTCTGTTACTTGATTTTCTGTATCCAGAAGATGGTTCAGAATGATTCCATGTTCTTCTGGAAGTTCTGTACTTCCTCTGCCCGTGCTTCCACGGCTGATTGACTCTTCTGGAGAGAAGAGATAGTTCGTCTTCTTCTGACGAGGATCCACCAGAGTTTCCTTCTTTGGCCTGCAAAACTTTAGGTTTATATTTTTTTATTAGATTTCAGAGCTAGAGAATTACCTTACTTCTGGGGCTCATCTTCTTCTAGTTCTATCTCATGACTTCTCAGGGAGCTGACAAGTTCTTCAAGAGAGATTTTGTTCAGATCTTTGGCCAGTTTTAGAGCTGTGACCACGGGTCTCCATTTCTTAGGTAATCTTCTGATGATTTTCTTTACATGATCTGCAGTTGAGTACCCTTTATCTAGAACTTTTAGTCCAACAACAAGAATGTGAAATCTTGAGAACATTGTTTCAATGGTTTCATCTTCTTCCATTTTGAAAGCTTCATACTTCTGAATGAGAGCAAGAGCTTTGGTTTCTTTGACTTGCGTGTTTACTTAATGTGTCATTCTCAAGGAGTCAAACATGTGTTTTGCTGATTCTTTGTTTGTGATCTTCTCATACTCTGTGTACGAGATAACATTAAGAGAATTGTTCTGGCCTTGTGATGATTTCTGAATTCTCTCTTTTAATGAGTTGTCATTCATTTTTTGTCAATCTTCTGACAACTTTCGTCAACTGGATGTATGTACCCATCATTCACCATATCCCAGAGATCAGTGTCATGAGCTAGAAAGAAACTTTTGATTATGTCTTTCCAGTAATTGAAGTTTACACCATCAAAGGTTGGAGGTTTGCTGCTGATTCTATCCTTCTCATCATGATAATCATTGCTGATGTTCTGACTTGGTCCCGCCATAGTGTTTTTCTTGCTTGGATCTTTTTCTGAAACGGCTAAGTGTTTGCACTCAGAACCAGGCGCTCTGATGCCAATTGAAGAATGGAAAAACACAAGAAGGGGGGTTTGAATTGGGGTTTTTAAAACTTAAAAACAAAAGACACGTTGGTTATCCTGGTTCGTTTAAACTCAAACTACTCCAGTCCATACGCCAAGATGATTTCGCCTCTTTCAATGAGGTCTTTATCCACTAATCAATCTTGATTACAAAGGTACAATGACAACTGCCAAAGTCTTCTTGAGTTTAAACCACAACCCAGTTTTCTCAAGGTATTTCACAGTACTATATTTGAAAGCGTGTACAAGATATATTTTCTAACAAAAAACAGTATCACAAAAGTATTGTATTACACAAATGAAAATCAATGGATTAAAGGTAGTGATATTTCTCGTTTGTAATGCGCAGCAAAATCCTAAACGATTTCTCCTTCAAGTCTTGTTTATATAGGAAACACATGAGAGGTCCTTTTGGAATATTGATAAATAGTAGTTAATGAACTTTCCAAACATAGAGATTCTTATTTTCTTTCAGCCGTTACTTTTGAATAACCATGAATAAAATGTAACGCTTTAGAATATGCTTGCTAAAGATTATATCAGAAGATGAATGTTACCGTTGGGAATCCTTTACTTCTTTCTAGAACTGTATGAAACAGAATAACAGAGTTCTTGTTCACAACATTTAGTGCACTCAGAAGCTGTAGCTTTAGAACTTCTTTATATAAGTGAGTTACACAGATTTTGCTTTCTACATAAGACGTGTTGAATCAAAGTTTAAACAACGATCTAACTCATCTTCTGTGCTTCTTACATCAGAACTTTCCTACAAAACAAAATACTTATTTAGGGAGCATAATTGTTCTTTGAGTGTTTGTTATCATCAAAACTCTTACAAGGGTTGTAGAATCAAACTATGTTCTAACAATTACAACCCATGTTGAATTATAACTGTTTCAAACCGTCCCACGAACTTCTGAGAGTAACTGCCCAATGTGTTTTTGATGTTACTTGCAAAGGACTTTGTAAAAACTACTAAGTCTTTATAAAAAATCCGGGCTTTCATGTCTTTGTGCTTCCGGGTACACCAACATCATCCATGGCAGCATGCTGCATTTGCTAATAGATGACATAGTGAGACGTCATTTTTCGACCCCATTGGTGATATTACTATCACACTAGATGATGTAGTATGCCTCCTACACCTTCCCTTAAAATTAAGGTTGCTTGATCATTCAAAGATCAACATGACTAAAGAAATTGATATGATGGTGACTTATTTGGGAGCTAAATATGATGAAGCCTTTGAGGAGTGTAGAAGCACCAGAGGTGCACATGCCAAGTTTTCTTGGTTGGCAGGATTGTATGAAATAAAGTTGGACATATACGAACACCCAGACACTGATGATTTATAGGTTACCGACCATAAGGAGTGTAACATGAGGTGCTTCTTCTTATTATTGGTTGACATGTCCATGTTTGTGACAAAAGAGCAAACTATGTGGATGTGGCCTTCCTCAAATATTTCATCGACTTGGAGTCCATTCACGAGTGGAATTAGAGTGTAGCTTGCTTGGTTTACCCATACTCCAAACTAAATAGAGGTTGCAAATGGATGACAAAGCAGATGAAGGACTCATGCATCTAGCTTACATTAATTTCCAAATGCCACTTTTAGTTACAAACTAATTTTTTTTCACACTTGTTAGTAATATTTTATTATTATTGGTTTTCAGGGATTGATCCTTGCTCACTATCACCGCATCTACAGGTTAAAACTTGACCCATTCTATACTCATGATTGGCCATATGCTTGACAGTTTGTCTCTGGAAGAGGGAATGGTAATGTCTTGTCGTACCATGTGTATACTAACCAGATTAAACATGACAAAGTAAAATGGAGGCTATATGGTACTCACTGGGAAAAATTTCCGTTTGACCCTATTTCCATATACTATGGATGGTTGGTATGTGGGACCAACATCATATGCATGTATATTCCTGAGCGGTGCATGCGATTGTTTGGGTACATGCAAATCATTATCATAGGCCCCCTCCAGACTACTCATATCACTATTATCCGCAGAGAGCTGGGTGGTATTCTGGAGGATTTTGAGAGTGGTCTGTTACTGGTGGAGTATCAGAATCATGAGGACGCATCTCCGTGGAGTTATGTTGGTGGTTACATGACATGGTTTTATAAAGTGTCACATCATTACATGACACATGAAGCTCCTGTATGTCCACCTAGGTCTGCTCATAATGAGATCCTAAAGAATGAGCAGGCTATGAACGACCATGTCGTTGATATGATGCTGCACTTGACATACCCTATTTTATACCCCTAAGATCCCACTTATCCTACCATGACATTTTATCAAAATCATAAGCTTAGTAACCTCCTAACTCTTTGGTCTTTGGGTTTGTTGTGTAGGAGATTATCAGGCACCTTTGTGTTTTCCTTTATCTTTGTGTTTACTTGCTTACGCTTTACTAACCCTATTCAAAATACAAAATATGCTTTGTTTCCTTTTCTTTTTTTGCAAGTTATGGATTTTTTCATAAAGATACTAAGATGGTTTCTAAATTAGGGTTTTGATACCCTAAGTCAAAGTCAAGGTCAACAAGGTTTATTCTTCAATGCATGACCTATAATCTTAGGTCACATTCATGTCAAACATCATTCAACACCAATTAGCCAAAAGAAGTTCATGTTTGATGCTTGGTTTGAAAGTTAACTCAAGATAGGTTCATGTGTTTATTTCCATGCCTTCTTCATCATTTTCCTCAATGTATCATCAATATTAATAAAAGTCCTATCAAGGATACTTCATTTTATGTTTATATGATCATCATTGTGCCTTGAAATGCAAGAAAAGGTAAAAAATGACAAGTTGGAACATGGTGGTTTGACCTAAAATCAAGTATGGCATGTCATTTGGTTTTAACATCACAACTTCTTCAATTCTTAATATTTTGGGCATTTCTTTGAGCCAAATATCCTTTTTGATTTCCTCTACAACTTTGCTTCAGCGGTCAAACATCAATTCAAGCTCTAAGTCCCTCAAATGTTGGAGGCCATTTGTGCATAAAACTAGGTCATGACTTATTTGACCTAATGCCAGACCTGTTTTTTAGTGCCACGACCCCAACTTTCAACTCATGCCATTTTCAAATCAAGCATCCTTTTGAAGTGGTTCTTTTTGAATTCTATTCTCCTCCATTCAAGAATCATTTGTCTCAAAGAAAATTGTAAAACACACGAGTGTATTTCATTTTGCCTAAAGCTTGAACATGGTGACCTAACTCTACATTTTGGTACATGACCAGTAATTAGAAATGATGTTAAACATCATTTAGGACCACCAACGCATGTGCATCTCACTTGCTTCTAAACTCATCCCACTAAGTGCAAAATGACTAATTTTGGTACTCAAGTCATGCTTTTCATCACTCAATTTCACACAGATTAGATCTAGAATATTCTAAACTTGGTTCGCACGATTGAAGAGGAATTTGGAACATAACATGACCTCGCTCTCTTTCCTATAAATAGAGAAAGCTTCTTCTCTTATTTAGAAGCTTCAAGAGCCAAAGAAATTCGGCCTCCATAGAAGCTGAAACTCTCAAAGAACTAGAAGTTGGTTTCTCATTTTCTCTTTGCTTCAACCTCAAATCTCCACCCAGAATCCTCCATCGGCATCATCTGAAGTTACTTGTAGCATTATAGAATCTTGTCGTGACCTCTAAGTACCAACTCGATCTCACAATTTTCACACCTTTTGAGCTTACTTCGAATAGGTAGCTACGAGTTTCATTTTCACTCAAACAAGTTACCACACTCTTCGTCTTAATCTTGAGTGAAAACCCTCACCTAACTGTGATTTATTATTCATATTTTGCATTTAATTTTACTTTAAAGCTTTTTAGGTTTTCTGCATTTTTATGCAAATTCTCCTTGCTCAGTCAAATAAATTGGTCTTGAGCATTGAGACATGAACGATAATGTTTGGTGAAGCTGAAACGTGCTTTGTTTTGGCTTGAACACTAGTTCATGATCTGCTAAATCGAGGTTTCTAAGGTTGAAGATGAAGATCTTTGTGCGTTACTGTGGGAAATTTGAATATCTCAACCAATGGCACGTTGACCTCACCTAGATTTTGTTCTATTTTATTTATTTTTCTTTTAAATTCATTTTTATTTCACTTTCTTTCAAAAATCATTAAAAATAGCTCCATTAATATTTTTCACTCCAACTTTTTTCCATAATTTCATAAAAATATTTTCTACCTTTGGTGATTTTTTCAGAATTTTATAATGATTTTTAGTATTTTTTGCTATTTTATTTTCTATTTTAATTGATTTTAAATGTTTTTCTCTCTATCATTTTCAAAAAATTTGGATTCAAACTTTTGAGATCTCTACCCTTAGAGTTCTTCTGACTTTCCATAGTTTTCTTGAACATTTATTTGATGTTTTAGTGCATCATCTGAATTTTCCTTTTATTTTCCAATTTAAAAACCATTTTTAAACCATTTTAATTTGAATTTATTGATTTTCTCCATCTATTTTTTGTTTTATTTCTGGTTGACTTGGATTATGACTTGATTGATCAATGCTTTATTAAGATCAATGGACTTTGGATGATGCTTTGGTTGTATGAACCTTCAATACTTTCAACTTATCATTAAATGATCAATTAGATCATTTTTGGGACTTTGGATTATTGATAGGTTTATCCCATTTTTCCATCAATAGAGGTGATTTAATTGGTGATAGATGATCTCATGTTGTGTTTGTTTTAGCTTGATCAATCTTTCTCTCCTCATCTCCTTCTTCTTTTTGCTTTGTTTTAATTCATGATGTTGCATTGTTTTCAGAGAATGACTTTGTATCATTTCTCTAACATGCACTACACCTACATTGTTATTTCCCAACCTCAGATAGTTGCATCTTCTACATAAGTTCACTTACGATTACTTAACATAGCACTAAATTGTTCCGAATAGGTTGATTAACAATTAACACTAACATTAACTCAATATTAATGTGCTAACTTTACTTTTCTACACTTTTACATTAATTTTATCTAATTTATTTCCCCTTTAATTTAATGCCATTTATATTTTGAGCATCTACATTTTATGTCATTTTACTTTTATGTCATTTATTTTATGCCATTTTCCTTTGCCCCTTGGGCTTTTTATTTTTTGTTTTCATCAAAAGACATTAATAAGGCTATACCCTAAAAAACTTGGCTATGATTATTTGGACTATTGGTTACTATCCCTTGCTTGAGGATTGTTGGACTTTGGACCTTGGAGTTAGGACTTAGTTTTCCCATTGCTTTGAGTGGTTACTTGATACTTGGAACTCATCTAATACATTGAGCTTAATCTGATACTTGGAATTTCATATGATATATTGAGTTTTATCTGATACCTTGGATTTCATCTGTTTCTTTCAAGTCTCATCTTCTTGTGTGATTTCTCATATATTATGCTTGACTTGTGGCTTAAATCCAAAGGGAAAGGAATTCTCATTTTGGCCAATGTCAAATTCTTGCTCCTTATGTGGTTAGTTCACTTGCACACATAAAGGCTTTCTCTTGGGCTACCTTAGAATGAGACCATTTATTTCTTGTACTTTACCTTAGAATCAAACTTCACACATCTTTTCTCAAGCAAACCTTGACTTTGTCAAATGATCCAGAAAATATATTTTTAATAAATGCTAAAACATTTAAGCATATTCAAACTCTTTCAAAAACCCCTCAAAGAGAAAAACCTCATGAAATTTATTTTTGTGTCTTAGTGCACTTTTCTTTTTTTCAAACCAGACCTTTTTCATAAAGAAAGGATACAATTCTATTCTCGAAGTGATACAAGTTCCTATACTTCTACAATATGTTGTGAAATTGATTGACATTTTCCACTTGAATGTTGAAACATGCTTATTAAGTAAATCCAAGTAAAATTCTCCATATCAAGATGATGCAAATTCTCATTTCCTCATACTTGTGGGTAGTAAGTTGAGTTATCCACTCCAATACGACAAAATGTCTTTTTCACCTAAAATCAAACAATAAATAAAAGCTCTTTTCATAATAAAAAAACAAGTGGTTCCTATGGAGTACCATAGATGTGAGGGGTGCTAATACCTCCCCCTTGAATAACCAATCCACGTACCTAAATCTATATTTTGTTTTGGTTTTTAAAACTTTTTGTGGGTTTTTCGACCTTTTCTCTTTGGAAACAATAAAGTTTGGTGGCGACTCTTGCTTTTTTTGAGTTAAGTTAATCAATAGCTTAATCTCAATTTTCTCTAATACTGGCGACTCTGCTGGGGGATAATTCTCAAGTGGGTTAAGCCTATCTTGTTTTTGTTTATGTTATTATTTTTATTTGTTATTTTTTCTTTAGGGTGCTTGGTGAACTCTGTGTGGTAAGATAAGTCTTATACCCTAACTTGAGTGCACTTATGATTAGGAGGGTGGTATAGTCATGCTTGACCTACCTGGTGTTAAGCCTCAGTAGGTTGACTTGAGATTCCCCACTCAATGGAGGCTCTTTTGACTCTAATGATGTCTTACAAGTAAAATTATAATGGCATTGTTGCTTTCGACCTGGGAATCTACAAAGCTGACCTTTAGAATGCATTTGTCATACCCCAAATTTTCCCTACGGGTTTCTATCTCTTATTATCATTAAGAAGTCATGGGCCTTTCTAAATCAGAGAAGGCTCGTGTAAATTGTTGAAATCCATTAGTTTCGTAATGGGGGTGTATTTGTTAAAATGTAATAGCCCATTTCAAATGCTAAAGGAGGAGGTTCATGCTTTGAAGGAAACCTTAGGCCATTTCTAAATCAGAATGACCCATTTAGGTTTTAGATAAGTTTGAGGGCATATAAAACAATTAATTTTGTTAAGGCCCATGTCAATTAATTTTAAAGGCTCATTAGACCAGAAGTCCATTTCAAGTTATAAAAGGGGTTGGTGCATTGTTGATCAAATAGGCCCATCAAATTTTTCTTGATGGCCCAATATTTTAATTAGAATAATTGGAAGTCAATTTATGACTTTTTTATTATTTTAATTTTATTGATTATTGTTGTTTATAATATGATTACTTATTATTATCATTATTATAATTGTTGACTATTCTTAATATTATTACACTATTATTAACATTGTTATCATTGAAATTATATTTATTATGTTAATTTGAAAAGAAAAAAAACGTTTGACTATGAAAGGCCAAAACTTAGAGCCCTTAAACACACAACCCAAGCCCAAAGCAGAGAAACATGCCCAGTTCCAGTCAGATAAAAAAAAACTTGCAGTCCAAATTAAAGAACATGTTTCATTGAAAGGAACACACATTGTACAAATTAGGAAAGGAAAACTCTCGTTTAAAACCCAAACACATAATGTTCAGATCATTACAGAATCAAGTCTTTATACATTAATCCAAAGAGATACAAAATCAAGTCCAATCAATACAAATACAGAAACAAATATTTACATTCAATTTTGCAAACCAAATACAGAAACATAATCAATACAATCCGAATATTACAGATAAAATAAAAATAATCCCTAATTCACTAATTCACTAATCTTTAATGATAAAAAATTGAAAAACCTTCCTAAAATATCTAACTCTAAAAATAATACAAAACCTAAAATAAAAAACAGAACAGGGGGAAAGAGGAGGAAAAAGGGGACGAAAAAGAGTTTACAGAAGAGGAGACGATTCTAGAAAGAAGGTTGAAGAAGGGATCCGGGTTTCAATCTCTGAAACCCTAGATCCGAGATGCTCCACCGCCCTCATCCTCCAGCACTGCCGAGCCTTTGTCTTCATCCTCCATATTCGTACCTATGAGGACAAAAACAAAAAGTGTTCAGAAGAAGGCTCACGTAGACAAACACAAAGCTCAAAGAACAGTAGTGATTAAGGGTAACGAAAACCTAACTTTTTTCTACGCTTTTCTTTTGGACAATAGTTATGATCTGGGTTAATTGGTGTTGATTAGATGGATTTAGGGTTTTATGCCTTCGTTTGATTGGGGTTGGGATTGCACCGTCGGGGTTAGGGTTTATTGTTAGAAGAAAATGATAGGTTAGAAGAAAGAGAGAGGGGAAGAGAGATAGAGAAGAACAAAATGAAATAATTGTTTGGTAAAATGAAAATTATATTATGTCCAAAGATCATGTGCGTGCCGTCCCACGCATGTTTCCATACACCCTCAATCTCAACCACATGATCTTTATCCAACATCCCAAAACGCGCTTCCATCGTAGCACCAATACGCTCGCTCGCAGGCTGTCCAAACAGACTCTCCCAACTCACCTTGGGCTTGACCCATTAATAACCAAACCCCCTTTAATTTTGTTTTTGCTAACACATGCAGATTCACACCCCCTGGCCAATGAGCCAAGTCCAATATCTGGACTTGGACCCATACTCCCTGCACCCTCCATTTTACTGCCTAGTTCTAAAACATACCCCCTTCCCTTGCGTTGGGCCTGAATTCAATATCTGAATTCAGGGCCATACTTTACACACCCCCTATTTTACTATCTTAATATAATTCACACCTCCCATGCGTTTTTGTTTTATTTCTATTATTAAAATTTGTTATTTTTATATTTTCTATTTTTTATATATTTATAAATTATAATATGATATTAACTATTATTTTTTATAAATATTAACTATTAAAATATTATATTATATTTTCATTCAAATATATTTTTTATTTATTGCATTAAAATATTTTTAATAATGCATTTAAATAAGATATTTTTGATAATTAATACCTAAAAAATACTCAACCAATAATTTAATTATTTTTCATAATTAAGTTAATTTAACAATTAGTTTTTGAAAAGGATTACGTAGCATATTTTAATTAATTGCGCACTGGGTCCAAAATCTCAACTATTCACTCACTTGACTAAGTGTGGGGGGAATTAAAATATCTACATAATCCATACAAAAACACAAACCTGCAAACCACGAATTGAGACTTTGGTTCGTCATAAGAGGATACGTAGACATACGACTAAAATCGTGGCGAGTTCACCTAATAAAAATTAAAACCCTATTTCCTAAAAATTGCGCTTCTAACCCTAGTATCCTTGTGAACAAGGTAGATGAGGGGTGCCTAATACCTTCCCTTCGTCTAAAATCGAGTGAAAAACCTAGAATCTATAACTTTTTAGTGCTAACCTTTATATTCCCTTCCTTAGTATAAAAATTAAGGGTGGCGACTCTTATTTTAAAAGCAGTTACAATAGATGGCGACTTTTCTGGGGACTCAACCCTAGGTTTAGAAGCCTTATCTTTCGGTTTTTGGGTTTCTTAGGGTTTTTTTTTTGTTTTTTTATATTGGCTTATTTAAATATTTTATTTATTTCTGCTTATTTTTTTTCATTGTATTTATTCATCTGTGGTGGGATTTTATTATTTCAAATATATTTTCAAAAACCCTTAGAAAGAAGGTTCCTCTATTAGCCAAGGGGATACATCAGCCCTATGAGTTTATGTGATGACTTCACCTAGAGTCGGTGGAATTATGCAAAAGGAATACCTCTTAAGAGACATCCTCTTGGGAAGTAGGACTTTGGAATGACACATATGACTCTTTGTATAACCCTTAAACCAAAATATCATTACAAGACCTTTCATGACCTAGAGACGAAAGTTTTGGTTTGCAAAGAGACTCCACTTAAGGAGGCCATTGTGCCTTTCCCTCTAGTTTTATTCATGATACCCTTAAGGAAACCACCTTATGGGGAGGGTAGAATATTTGCAGGCCAATACTAGGAACCTACCAACTAAGGATATCTTTCACAAATCCCACTATAATCCCTAAACCTACAAGGGTTATCTTTTCTTCCACTATTATCTTTAGCCCGTAGGGCTTTCTTCTATGTCATAATCCATAGCTTGTATGGATTTCTCTCCATCTTTCATTAGGACATAATCCTAAAGAAATTCATGCTTATCTCAATCTATGAGACAATGTAGGATAACATCATATCCATGACTATTATTATCTTCTCCCTTAAGGAGTTCCTGCTTGTCTCAATATCTGAGTCAGTGTAGGATATCATCATGTCTATCATTAAACTTGTATAGGGTACCCCTATGTCTACCCTCATACTACGTCTATGTCGCATTACATATCCATGAATTTTTTTTGCATACCAAAAGCCAACATATATTTTTACATACCCATGCATTTTCGTACATTCATACGTTCGCACGTCATGCATTTCCACCTTCTCCCTTGGTTGCTATCAATCCAGCTAACAAATTTCCCGATGCTCAAGAACAAAGTCCAAGCATTTCAAGAAAATCTTAGATTGGTGAAGGAAAGGTAAAACATTGGAGATTTAAAGGAGCTTGATCCTAATAATCTTAATATGGAGAGAAGGAATCCTTCACTATACGAGGCTATGCAACGCCTCAGTTTCAACTTTCATTGGTGATTCCCCCATTGTCCTATCAACATAATTGGTATGCCCAAAGAGAAGTCAAGGGTCATCCCCATGCTTTGATAGGTCCAAAAACTATGAAGCATCTCCTGAAGTCACGTGGATCAACAAAGGAGCTCTTCCATAGGATCATTAGACTTTATCAGTTACAAATTGTAATTTCCTAGTTGCTAAGTTTCATTTGGTGTAAATTTGTATCTTTGGATCAGTAATTCTAATAAAATAATTATGCATGTTTTTTAAATCAGTTCATTTGTATTCACTCTTTCATCACTTTCCATTTCACTTTTCACTCTTCTATTCTCAATTTTATCTAAAAAACTTTGAGGGAGAATGATGAAAATACAAAGTAATCGAATTTTATTGACGTGTTCTTTTTAATGGTAAGGCTGTGCTAACGATGTAAGGCATTGTTTCAATTCCTAAACAGTGGAGAAATTAGGAGTTAATCTATAGTTAACCCCCTCGAGCCAGAAGTTGGAGTTATTTCTATTTTCAATAACCCTTAATTTTAACCAGGGGTAGGGTAGATTTCAATTAATTCATGGATTCATTCTAATCTCAATAGAATCAGTCTATCTACGTAAAATATTCAAACACACCCTCTTCCACGCATACATCAACAATGATTAAGGAAGCAATCAATAAAGACAAAGTTCACAACATCTTCTTCCTCATAACATCCTTCAAGATCGAGGAACCGATAAATACGAAGCTTATAATATCAACATAGGCAGTCACAAATTTTCAAAATCAAAAGCACAAAAAAAAAATTAAAAAAAAGCCTGCTAAGTCGAGTAATAATAAAAAAAACTTGACTTAGGCAAATGTTAGGGAATCCGGATGGACCGGATTCATAAGAATTGATCCATGCAAAATAAGGGATTGAAAATATTTTTGTGACTGCCACCTCAGTAAACATCAATGCTTCTCATCAAGTGATTAAATCTTATTAATTCTTCTACTCATCATCACGACTACAAAAATTCTCGTGCAGACTGAACACATTCATTGGGTTAATTGAATTTATGAACAGAGAATATCAAGGAGAATATGGATGGGATAAATAAAATTTAGAGCCTTATAACCTTTTTTAAACCGTGAACCAAGTCATGTTACAAGCTTCAAAAGTCCTAATTGAAGCTAGGTTCACTATGAAAGCATACTCAGCAAGATTTGTGTTAAATTGATTCCTAATGTTTATTAAATTATCAATAAACCACGTTGCCACTTCTTCATCTCTAATCATCCATTTCTTTTCAATAATCAATTTCGATTTCAAGAAATTGCATGTGCATCACATTAGGATTACTTTTCATAGGGGACAATTTTACTTACAAGTCAATACTTAGCATCAAGGAGATTTCAAAAAAAGGGTCTGATCAAAGACAAAATTTCCAAGAAGCTTCTAATTGGGGGAAAAGCATCTAAGGTGACCCCTATAAATAGGGGAAAATACTAATTATTGTAGGGGTATATCACACGAAGATACTATTGAAAAGGGGTGATCATTCTGATATTCAATCAACTCAGATCAAATTTCAAAGCATTATTCAGTCAGGGACATGCCTTTCGAAGTAGCATTCCTTAATCAAGTCATATCACAACAGGGTATGACTCGGTTTACTCGTTTTAACAAAACTCTCAAGGCCTTGATAATTAGGGGAAACCTTCCAAGATTCAAATGTTGGGGCAGTACGTACCACGTGCATCCTACTCCACGTAGGGTCCAAATTCCCCTTTATGAAACTTCAAGTACAAACTTTTCAAGCTTCGAATACTTGGGGAAATCTATGTCAAGTTCATGGTAAGGTCTAAGTTCTTTCTGAGGGTACTTCCTCCAGACCCTGGAGATTGAGGGGCACATCTTTCAAAATTCGAATGTTGGGGTAAACCACTGCGAGGCTCGATCAAAATGAGTTGATTCACAATGGTTCATCAAAGCCAAACATTTTCAAGAGTCTTTTAATCAGGGGCATAGTTCGATATAGTGGGACCATCCATATTATGATAAAACTATTTCCAAGCTCATATCCATGAGAATCTCCTCCAAGACCCTACCAACAAATTAGGGAAAGACAATCCACATAGGGGCAAGCTCTTTGTGTACTTTCATAATCTGCAGTGGATCTTTCTCCTACACCAGCAATCTTCAAGTTCAAATTGAGTATAAGGAAATCATGATAGCATAACATTCAACCATCATGTGACAAGCAACTGTGTTACATAGGAAAACCTTTACACTTTAATCATCCATGACCCATTATAGGGGGATCAATCAAAAGCATACGAGTCTTAATAAATTATTGTCATGCATTCATTAGGTTACTTTGATCTAGAATCAAGCTATACTTATCATCTCATCCACCTGACAAGTTCCAACAGCATGGATCGAGCATATCTAAAAAATGGTACAATTACCGCATTCACATTCCAAAATCCAACATCCATTGACACATATCCAAGTCACTCATTACATGCATCAATCAATCATTACATTTCATGCATTAATCAAATTTACATACATAACATAATGAAACAACTGGCCGAACCGTCATCTGATAATAAAATCAATCAAGTCACCGCCATACGTCTTTTATCCCGCCGAAAGGGAAAGGTAAACATCGAGAAAACTTAAAAAGGGTGAAATTACGATCAAACGACCGAGAGATCGGGTAAGGGAGTCTGTTACGCGAGGGGAAGGTATTAGCACCCCACACACCCGTAGTACTCTACGGTATCCACTCTTGTTATTCTAATCTAATGGGTGTGTAAAATATAAGTATAAGCTTAAGGGCTAAAAGAAAATGCAAAGAGGGAATGCATGCAAAAGAAAAGAGAAAACAATGTAGGGAAAATAAAAGTTATGCTCGCTCGGGCCTACCCCAATGCCTATGTATCCCTTTTAAGGAATCAAAGTAGCCGTAGTTCGGCTCGTATATTTTGGTTGGTTTGTGTTTTTTAATTAAGAAGATAAAAGCAACAATCAAAATGGTGAAACATTAGATAGAACGACAAAATGTCAACAATGATGATAAAATAGAAAAAGGGGATGACAAGACATCACATTGTAACATAAACTCAGATAAGATGATAAAATGTCAGCATGATAGCAAAATATCAGTCAAGACGATGAAACATTACACCTAACAATGATATCAAAAATCAAAGTAGGATGACAAACATACACGATGGCGAAACATCGACAACAAAGATATGCAATGGCGAAACATCGGCAAAAAAATAACAAGATAAAATGGCAAAGGTGACAAGACATCAATAATCCAGATGATAAAAACACCACACCTAACAATGATATCGAAAATCAAAGTAGGATAACAAACATGTGCGATGACGAAACATCGGCGAAAAGATATATGTGATGGTGAAACATCGGCTAAAAGATAGAAAGATATCATGGAAAGGATGGCAAAACATCAATAATTCGGATGATAAAACATCACACCTAACAACTATATTGAAAATCAAAGTAGGATAACAAACATGTGCGATGGCGAAGCATCGGCTAAAAGATAACAAAATATCATGGCAATGATGGCAAAACATCAATTTGACAAGGTTTAAAACAAAGCCAAAAGGCGCACAAACAATTAAGATTGGTTTGTATTTTTTACCTTGAAGAAGGATTTAAGTTCATTAGAGACGTTTTTATGATTTGCCAAGAAGAAGTTTTTGTTTTAAGATGCAATATGCAAAGAAAGGAAAAATAACTAAGGGAGACTAGCCTAGCACTACCCCTAATGTTATCAAACCATGATTGACCCTAAGGTTGAGGATGAAAAGGGACGTTTCTACCCTATGTTAGAATGCATGGGTAAATATCCTAATGTCTAGCTCGAGGACTAACCATACACGAGCAATCCTAAGGGAGCAGCAAAAATGTCACAAATCCTGTGACATAAAAAAGCAAACAGATGGAAAAACATCTGGACAAACAAAAACTCGAGCATCACTCGGATATCAAACACCTATAAGGCGCATGCCTAGTAGTAGAAATGTAGGTCCCACCATAGACAAGAAACCAAGCATCATACTAAGGGTCAAGCCACAGCCAAGGGGAGCGTATCACCCAAGTCAATAAGCTATAAAATTATAGGAATACAAAAGGGTCCTTAACCGTAATATCAATCAGCAGGGAAAGAAAGATCTTGGCGAAAAGACATAGTGCATGCGTACACTAAGCATTAGTGTTGGTCAACACAAGATAAAGAAAGCTTGGGGATCCGATTACGGGAACCCTTTTCACTTTCCTTTAAAGGACTTAAATTCATTCAGATATTGGGCACATGTTCAGAGCATCTACTTGTAGAAAGTGAGCATAGGAACGACATGGAAAGGAATGCGTGGGGGTTGATTACGAACCCTTTCCGCTCACCTCCTTTTGAGGACTTCTCACATGTAATAATGCAGACACAAATATAAACACACGTGCATAATACCTACTCCGAAGGTAGGATTTTAAACAATCACAATTAGCACACCGACAAAATTTCCTTAAACAGGTCTTTAAATAAACTAGAGGGACTCCTGACATATATCAGCAACAGAGGTCCCATCATGCAATAGAAAGCAATAAAGAGCGGAAACAGTAAAAGGGAAATAGTCCAATACCAAACGGATAACTATCTGTAGCAATTGAGAAAGAAAAAGAAACCTAGAGAACTTCAAGCAAGCTAGCATCAGTAAATAAATCAAGTCAGAAATCACGCCATTAAATATAAGCACTAAGGCTTCAAATAAGAACATATCCCATATATGATGTATAGAAATTAAAATCACATATATATCCTACAAAAGAACAACAAATATACAAAGCACAAGAATGGTGAAAGCACAACCAATTGTGTTCCACAAATAGAGTGGAACACTACAGCATCAAGTCAAAATGGAAAATTTTCCTCAAAGTACCTCACACATTTAACAGACAAATTAGTGATTTCAAAGATAAATGATGAACCAATAAGGGAAGGATGGTGATATAACAAGGAAATGGAAGAACATGATGGTAAAACATCCAAGAAGTAGATATAAGAAGCATCAAGTAGGCACATGCAACAATTAGGTCAAAGCTAAAGAACCGTTGCTCCTTTCTTGTCACCATGTTGAATTGACAAGTAAATATCAATCAAGGATCAAATGAGCAAGAGAAGAAAACAAACAAAGACCTTGGAAGTCAGTAGAAAACACTACACGTCCATACTCATTCATTCCATTATGGTTCATAAGCATAATAAAGAGGGATGCCACAAAATGTATCACAAAGCTTGGATCACAAGTTAGCAATGAAAGAGATTCAAACAACGAAAAAGTTAGAAGACTTAAACCATTCAAAGACTTGAAATCAAGCTTCTAACATGCTATGAGGACATGATCAAGATTTTAGAATGTTGATTCTAAAACATGTTGCACAAGTGCATTCGTTGTACCTCAAAGATTCAAAAGAAAAAAAAGGATTGAACATCAAATTCGCAATAGGATGAAATGGTTCAATCATTGGAAGTTAAGTGATCTCAAGTATTTATGAGACTATCCTTGATGTATCATTCCACAACATTTTATAATTGGTCTTTTGATGACCTCAAACTCAATACAAAAATTCAAAACTCAAAGCAAAATTCACAAAAGAACATCACTTAGGAGGTATGGATCAAAAAGTGCTCATCAACCAATTATGAGAAGTCAAGAGGATTTACTTAAATTGATGTGAAAAAACAGAAGCAATATGATCATTAAGTTCCAAATTACAGGCCTCACACAAGTTCATTGGCCATCAAACAAATTGCAACAAAGAATGCAACATCAATTGGTCACTTTCACATCAAAAATACATCCAAAAATAGAAAAGGACTTCAATAATTAAAACCAAAATTTCCATAACATCTTTGAGATATGTAGAAGTCAGAAAACAAGTTTGAAGTTAATGGATAGAAGAGGAGAGTATCAAATGAGGCTCAAAGACCAAAACTTGTTGGCAAAACTACCAAACTAGACAAGCTTTCAAAACAATTTGTAGAAAAATATTCAATCAAGTCAAATAATTGAAGAAAAATGGTTTTTAGTTCCTCAATACATCCATGATCTTTAAACAAGATCCAAATTCCAATGGAAATCCAAGGCAAATTGGTTTTGAAATTGAAACTTACAATGTAAGCCACAAAACCCTAATTGTTGGAATTTTAATCTTAAATGTTAATTAGATAAGATCAAAATTCAAACAATTCAAACCAAGATCATATAAATCACAAAGAAACCCTAAAGATCAGAGGACATATTTTTTCCACATTTTTAGAATTAAAGAAAAGTCAAAAATAAAAACAAAATTCAAAACATTAATCAATTAAACAAATATTCACATCTCAAAATAAAATTCTAATCAAAAGTCAGAAAAAATATCCAACCAAAATTATATTAAAATATTAGAATTAAAAACAAGCATCCATGATTTTTTTGTGGAATTTTTGGATCAAAGAAAATATCAAAATAAAATCAAATATCAAACAAAAAATTAAATAATCACACGAATTTTTAAACCAATCAAAACATTTTCAAAAATTCTAGAAACAATTCACAAGGTCAGAAATATTATTTTTTAAGTTTCATGAATTTTCCATAATTTTCCATCAAGTTTTGATCAATAAAATAAAATCAGAGAATCAATGAAAATTAAATAACAAAAATAAGAACAAGGCCAATGAGATGATGCCACGCATCATCTTCAACCTCTAGCCAAGGCAAAACACTCGTTTCCATCAGTTCCAACATGCTCACTTCATATCCATAAAAAAAATACGATTCTCAACCAAAATCCATGAGATTAAGTTCAAATTAAAGCTAACATATCATACTACATCATGCAATTCGAATCAAACTCAGAGATCAAGCATAAATCAAGAAATCAAATCTCAAAAACTGAATAAAAACACACTCGAAACATTAAAACCAGAAGGAAGATTTCACCAAATCTTCTTGAAATAGAGCTCAAATATACATCAATCTTAATGATTGGCCAGCTAGCAACTCAATGAACACAAAATCAAACATTAAAACAAGCTAGGTTCATGGATTCAAGTTCAAGAAAGCTTACCTCTCAAACTGGAAAATAAATCCAACTAGTGCCTCTGAACAACAAGGAAACCCCTCTGATCTTCTTCCTTGAGCTTTATTGAAGATAGAATGAGGAATGAATAGCAACTGGAGCAAGAGAATTGAGAGATTCGATCCAAATTGCAGAAAATGAAGAAGAGAGAATTTGAGCTTCCAAGCTTGCGTGCCGATAGTGTCTGAACAAATGAGAGAAATGCAATGCTTTTATAGCAAGCCAAGAGTGAGGGCAATAAGGTAAATACAACCTGTGAGCCGTTGGAGGGTGTACTTGACATTTTACAAAAATCAGAAAATGAAAAAGGTGGATTATGATGTGATGCATTTTGTCTTGTGTTTTTGAGGCCTAAGGGTCGTTTTAATGAGCTCAGAGGGAGTGTGAACGAATGAAAAAAGCGTGAGTTGATGAGGTGGCAAGCTGAGCACATGGTTGAGATTTGCTTGTGATGAAAGTTACTACTTTTGGCAAAGAAATGAAAATTCATGGGCAGGCAAGGAAAGTGTGTTTGCTTGGACAAATCAGGTAAGAAAGAGAGTGGTTTTGGAATTCACATGTGTGGTTTGGGATGTACCATGATGTACACATGACTAAAGCATAAAAACTTGGCATTTTGCAGAAAATGAACTTTTGTCCTGCAGCTGGCTCGGTCATGCCCTGTATCTTGTATGCTATGCTCAACTATTTTTAATAATTCCCCCTCAATGGAAAGATAACATGGAATACTTCTGATTAAGTCCAAAATCAAACCAAAAATTTGCTTGATAACATGGTGAAGCATGGAAACAAACTTGGGTGAAAAAGTTAGAAAAATCCTGATTAAATCCAAAACCCTAGTTTTGCACTCTACATTAGGAGATAACTGATCAAGCTTCAAAACTCTAAATCCATCGAGCATCATGAGAGACTCCTTAAACAAATTTGATTCCAATGATGATAAGAGAATGATGCTTCAATACTTGGCTCATCTAGACCCCAATTACTCCAATTTGGATAAAACCCTAATTTTGACCGATGAATCAAAAGGATGTGATTCTCCTCATAAACAACATAATATTCAATCTTCTGGGGATCCAATGAGGTGGATAATATATCTTGAGATATGTGATAACTTTGGGCATGAAATATCCAGAGGCTTAGATAATAAGGCTCTCTTTGAGCAACTTATCAATACAATCAACTTCCAAAGCTTGAGGAAGACTTTGGTAACTAAAATACTTTGATCCCATCATAATGTATGAATGAAATGCAATATGATGTTTATGATGAAACATAAGCCTAAATCAAGAGGGTAAATTTTTGGGTGCAACACATAAAACCTTGTTTTATGTGAAGACAATCATCATTGGAAATCAAGCTACCTATTCTATATTGAATCTCAACAGTAGATTCCCCTGGTTAATCTTGGCAGATGATTTTCCAGAAGACCTCGGCAGAAGGTAATTCTATGTTGAATATTTGCAGTAGATTCCCCTGGTTAATCTCGACATTTGGTTATCCAGAAGACCTCGGCAGAATGTAATTCTACGTTGAATCTCGGCAGCAGATTCCCCTGGTTAATCTTGGTGTTTGATTATCCAGAAGACCTCAGCAGAAGGTAATTCTATGTTGAATCTCAGTAGCAGATTCCCCTGGTTAATCTCGACATTTGATTATCCAGAAGACCTCAGCAAAAGGTAATTCTACGTTGAATCTCGGCAGTAGATTCCCCTGGTTAATCTCGACATTTGATTATCCAAAAGACCTCAGCAGAAAGTAATTCTTTGTTAAATCTCGACAGTAGATTCCCCTGGTTAATCTCGGAATTTGATTATCCAGAATACCTCAGCATAAGGTAATTCTATGTTGAATCTCAGCAGCAGATTCCCCTGGTTAATCTCGACGTTTGATTATCCAAAAGACCTCGACAAAAGGTAATTCTATGTTGAATCTCGATAGTAGATTCCCCTGGTTAATCTTGGCGTTTGATTATCTAGAAGACCTCTGCAGAAGGTAATTTTACATTCAATCTCGACAGCATATTCCCTTGGTTAATCTGGATGTTTGATTATCCAAAAGACCTCTACAGGAGGAATTCTACGTTGAATCTCGATAGTAGATTCCCCTAGTTAATCTCGATGTTTGATTATCCAGAAAACCTTGGCAGAAGGTAATTCTATGTTGAATATCGACAGAAGATTCTCCTGGTTGATCGCGGTAGTTGATTATCCAGAAGGTCTCTGCAGAAGGTAGTTTCTCAACAGAATCTTGGCAGTAGATTCCCCAGGTTAATCTTGGCATATGATTTTCCAAAATACTTCAGTAGAAGTTAGTCCACAATCGAAACTCGGTAGTAGATTCTCCTGGTTAATCTCAGCATTTGATTATCTTGAAGACCTCAACAGAAGGTAGTTCACAATCGAATATCGAGAGTAGATTCTCCTGGTTAATTTCAGTGTTTGATTATCTAGAAGACCTCAGCAAAAGGTAATTCTACATTGAATCCTGACAGTAGATTCCCCTGGTTAATCTTGGTGTTTGATTATCCAGAAGACCTCGGTATAAGGTAATTCTACGTTGAGTCTTGGTAGTAGATTCCCATGGTTAATCTTAGTAGATGATTATCCAGAAGACCTTGGTAGAAGGTAATTCATAATCGAATCTCGGCAGAAGATTCCCCTGGTTAATCTCTACATATGATTATCCAGAAGACCTCGTAAGTAGGTTATTCTTAATCGAATCTCGGTTGTAGATTCCTTGGAAATATCGACAGTAGATTTCCCGTAAGAGCCTCACATCAAGCATGACGTACACTTAACCATATGAAACTGTCAAGGTCATTCATGATAGTTGGTGCATCTGACATACGAAAATACCAAAGAGTATTGGAAAAAGACATTCAATTTCATTTGGTTATCATGTTAAATTTGGGGTTTATTTCCGCATGTTGATACCCTTGGTTGAGAACAGACACAACCGACATCATCAATGAAACTTCGGTTTCAATCTTCAAACCTAGCATTTTTATGCTAAACAATTACCTTGGTTGAGAACAGACACATCTTATAAAAATCCGATCTTATCCCTGATTTATTTATCTAAGATTTGGTCATCAAAAACGGTTTTTTATGTGATATGGCTCATTGCGCCAGGCTCCATGCAATAATGTGCAAAATCTGCGATTTAACCCATTGCATCAGTCTCCATGCAGTGATGTGAGAAATGTGCGATATAACCCATTGCGTCAGTTTCCATGCAGTGATGTGGGAAATCTGTGATATAACCCATTGCGTCAATCCCCATGCAGTGATGTGGGAAATCTGCGATATAACTCATTACGTCAGGCTCCATGCAACAATTTCGTTATCAAGCTTTTTAAATCATCTACCCCCTAGGTTGTGGTAGATGTGAAAATTGTCGGTTCATATTATCCATTCCCTAGATTGCAATGAATACGTGAATTCATCCTCGTACTGTTTACTCCCTAGATTATAGTAAACATAACGAAGTCGACAACATAACTCATTGCGTCAGGCTCCATGCAGCGATGTTGTTATCAAGATTTATTTTCAATTATCTATCCCCTAGGTTGCAATAGATATGCGAATAAATCTGTGTAATCCATTGCATCAGTCTCCATGCAACAATGTATTATCAGACTTTGTTTTATTCACCCCCTAGGTTAAGATGAATAGACAAAATCAAATCAAAACTTACTATATTAGTCTCCAAGCATTAGTAAGTCAATTTTTTCAAAACTTATATTGTTGTAATTATGCAAAAGAATCTACAATCCCTTAGATACTGACAAGTTATCCGCGTCCTCGTGTCTAAGTTTTATAAAAAAAACTTTGGTTCAAATGCTGGTAAGATGATACATCATCATTTACGCCTACTCTTGAAACTCATGGGAACGATGTACATCGTATCCTTATAATATTTCGGACAAATTTTGGGGTCTTCCAATATTTAATAAACTTCCGATCAGAACGTGTAAGACCTGCGTATTCTGACACTACTCAAATGAAAAGTGATTAAATAGGGGAAGTTGTCATACCCTAAAATTTCTCTACTGGTTTCTACCTCTTATTATCATTAAGAAGTCATGGGCCTCTCTAATTCAGAGAAGGCCCATGTAAATTGTTGAAATTCATTCGTTTCGTAAGGGGGTATATTTGGTAAAATGTAATAGCCCATTTCAAATGCTAAAGGATGGGGGTTCACGCTTTGAAGGAAACCTTGGGCTATTTCTAAATCAGAATGGCCCATTTAGGTTTTAGATAAGTTTGAGGGAATATAAAACAATTAATTTTTTAAGACCCATGTCAATTTATTTTAAAGGCCCATTAGACCAGAAGTCCATTTCAAGTTATAAAAGGGGTTGGTGCATTGTTGATCAAATAGGCCCATCAAAATTTTCTTGATGGCCTAATGTTCTAATTAGAATAATTGGAAGTCAATTTCTGACTTTTTTTATTCTTTTAATTTCATTTATTATTGTTGTTTATAATATAATTACTTATTATTATCATTATTATAATTGTTGACTATTTTTAATATTATTACACTATTATTAACAATGTTATCATTTAAATTATATTTATTATGTTAATTTGGAAAAAAAAACGTTTGACTATGAAAGGCCAAAACTTAGATCCCTTAAACACATAACCCAAGCCCAGAGCATAGAAACTGGCCTATTTTAAATCAGATAAAAAACTTGCATTCCAAATCAAAGAACACATTTTATTGCAAGGAACACACACTGTAAAGATTAGGAAAGGAAAATGCTCGTTTAAAACCCAAACACATAATGTTCAGATCATTACAAAATCAAGTCTTTATACATTAATCCAGAGTGATACAGAATCAAGTCCAATCAATACAAATACAAAAACAAATATTTACATTTAATTTTGCAAACCAAATACAAAAACAGAATTAATACAATCCGAATATTACAGACAAAATCAGAATAATTTGTAATTCACTAATTCTCTAATCTGTAACGATAAACAATTGAAAAACCTTCCTAAAATACCTAACTCTAAAAACACTATAAAACCTAAAATAAAAAACAGAACATGGGAAAGAGGAGGAAAAAGGGGACAAAAAAGAATTTACAGAAGAGGAGACGAAGCTTGAAAGAAGGGATCTAGGTTTCAATCTCTGATACCCTAGATCCGAGATGCTCCACCGCCCTCGTCCTCCAGCACCGCCAAACCTTTGTCTTCATCCACCGTATTCGCACCTGTGAGGACAAAAACGAAAAGTGATCAGAAGAAGGATCACATAGACAAACGCATAGCTCAAAGAACAGTAGCGATTAAGAGCAACAAAAACCTAACTTTTTTCTACGCTTTTGTTTTGCACAATTGGTATGATTTGGGTTAATTGGGGTTGATTAGAGGGGTTTGGGGTTTTATGCCTTTGGTTTGATTGGGGTTGGGGTTGCACCACCGGGGTTAGGGTTTGTTGATAGAAGAAAACAATAGGTTAGAAGAAAGAGAATAGAGATAGAGAGAGAAAGAGAGATAGAGAAGAACAAAATGAAATAATTGTTTGGTAAAATGAAAATTATATTATGTCCAAAGATCATATGCATGCTGTCCTACGCGTGTTTCCAATCTCAACGACATGATCTCTATCCAGCGTCCCAAAACGCGCTTCTATCGTAGCACCAATACACTCGCTCGCAGGATGTCCAAACAGACTCTCCCAACTCTCCTTGGGCCTGACCCATTAATAACCAAACCCCTTTTAATTTTGTTTTTGCTAACACACGCAGATTCACACCCCCTGGCCAAATGGGCCAAGTACAATATCTGGACTTGGACCCGTACTCCCTGCACCCTCCATTTTACTTCCTAGTTCTAAAACATACCCCCATGCGTTGGGCCTGAATTTAATATCTGAATTCAGGGCCCTACTTTACACCCTCCCTTATTTTACTACCTTAATATAATTTACACCTCCCTTATGTTTTTGTTTTATTTCTTTTATTTAAATTTATTATTTTTATATTTTATATTTTTATATTTTTATAAATTATAATATTATAATATTATATTAAATATTATTTTTATAAATCATAATATTTTTCCTAAAAATGCATTCGTATATATTTTTTTATTTATTGCATTAAAATATCTTTAATCATGCATTTAACTAAGATATTTTCGATAATTAATACCTAAAAAATATTCAACCAACAATTTAATTATTTTTCATAATTAAATTAATTTAAAAATTAATTTTTGAAAAGGATTACAAAGCATATTTTAATTAACTGCACACTGGGTCCAAAATCTATGCTATTCAGACACTCAGACTAAGTACGGGGGGAATTAAAATATCTGCGTAATCCCTAAAAAACAAAAACCTGCGAACGACGAATTGGGACTCTGATTCCTCATAAGAGGATATGTAGGCATACGACTAAAACTGTGGCGAGTTCCCCTTATAAAAACTAAAACCCTATTTCCTAAAAATTACGTTCTAACCCTAGTATCCTTGTGAACAAGGTAGATGAGGGGTGCCTAACACCTTCCCTTCATCTAAAACCGAGTCAAAAACCTAGAATCTCTAACTTTTTAGGGTTAAACTTTATATACCCTTCCTTAGGATAAAAATCAAGGGTGACGACTCTTATTTTAAAACCACTTGCAACAGAATTTTACCCCTCTTGGTCTTTTTAGAATGCAGTGCAGTGACCATCCCAGTGTAGACCTGCATTAGTTGATACAAGATACTACACTCAAACGAGTTTCTCTTGAGAATAATATTGGTTGGCGAGTAAGTCGTTGAAAAAACTGGAAAATCATCGAAATAAACTCAATGAAGTCGCTATCGAACTTTTTTTATCTTGCCGAAATGGAAAGGTAAACACCGAGTAAACCTGAAGAGGTGAAATCACGGTCTTGCAACCATAGAGATCGGGTAAGGAAGTCGATTATGCGAGGGGAAGGTATTAGAACCCCACACATATTTGGTACTCCATGTAATCCACTTATGTTTATTCTATTCTAAGGGTGTATAAAATCTGTGTTTAAATCTTAAAATCTAAAAGGGAATGCATGTGAAAGAAAATGCGAAGAAAAGAAGGAAGATTTTACAAAGTTATGCTCGCTTAGGCCCCGCGACCTAATGCCTACGTATCCCTTTTAAAGAATCAGAGCGTCGTAGTTCGGCTTAAAATTTTCCATTTGTTTTTTATGAAAAATGCCGATGAAGTATGTCCTTTTGAAAAAGGTTTTAAAAGAAAAAGAAAGTCCAAGGACAAAAGAGTTTGATTTGGTTGGTTCTTTGTTGAGGATAATAGCTAGTTGATCTTAAGAGACAGATATTAGCCACTTCTCCACTTATCCATGAAATGAGTCTTTGAGACTTGAACCACAACCAAGACCAAGAATGAGAGAATAATAAGATTGAGAAGAAACCTGCTTATCATTTCCCGTTCTTAGTAAAAGTGTGATTCTCATCAAGAATTATTAAGTGTTTTGAGAATTTGAAAAGAAAAGAGAGTTTTAGTCTTAATAACATGTAAAAGAGAAAGAAAAGTCTAAAGGGAGACTAACAAAATAGCCATAAAGTTTTCATGCCTAGTTGATCCTATAATTGAGGATAAAAGAGGGAAACATCTACCTAATGTTGTTATGCTTGGATAAAGATCCTAAGGTCTATTTAGTTTAAACTTAGAGAAGAGTGAAATAAAGATCCTATGGGAAACATACAAGAGGAGAATCTAATAAAGAAGGGAGAGGAATGACAAAACATCATACACAAACATGACAAGACGTCAAGAAGAATATATCAAGTATAGATGACAAAACTTCTAACAAGGATGGAAAAACATCAAGAAACATGTATCAAGTATAGATGACAAAACATCTAACAAGGATGGAAAAACATCATGCAGAGATGAGATGATAAAACATCATACAAAGAATGAGATGATAAAACATCATGTATGCATCAAGATGGAAATACATTAAGTAGAATGAGAAAGATGATAAAACATCAAAATGAAGATGAAAATACATCGAGCATACACAACATTTATGTGACAAAACACATGCAAGAGATGAAACTCTTAAACACACCAAAAGAAGCGAAGAAGAAGAAGTAGAAAGAAAAAATAAGCAATCCAGGGAGCATAAGAAGATGAGATGAGATGAGATGAATGAGACAAAATAGAATACAAGTAAGAAGTTAACACATATCATAGTCATCATAATCAAACTTGAGAAAGATTCACAATCAAATCATTCAAGGAATGTTGGTTTGAAAATCCTAAGTGGACATAAGTCCTCATGCAATGCTAACAAGAAAACACGTGAGAGGAAAAGGAGAAGTGTGAATAAAAGAAAGAAAACATAGACATGGTATACATTCAAAACATACCAAGTAATCAATATAAAACTCAATTAGTCATGAAGATCGTGGTACAAACACCAAAGCATGCAAACTAGGTCAAAACAAAGTCCTAAATCAATCTTAGAGCAAAAGGAGAATCAAGAAGGGGATTAGATGAAGAGAGATAATGCTTAAATTATATTTTAACATGAAAGTCATTATCACAAAGCATATAGAAGAAAATAATCAAACATCACACAAAATGCAAGAAGATCATGCACAAAGCGCACAAGAAAGGAGCCACAAGAAGCACACAATTATTGATCATAGAAAAAGGAGTTAGAGTCATGGTAAAAATTGAAATAAATATATCATAATAAGACCAAGTCACTAAAAAACCATATACCATAAATTAGTTTAAAACTATGCACACAAGTTCTCAAATACAAGCATTTTGGTCAAGGCAAAATCCTACGCATACCTCTAAGTCAAAATTAGGTCAAAAATAGGAAAATGACTTGTAAATTCATGTAAATTTAACCCTGGCTTCCTAAATACTTTTAAATTTCAGAAACATCATTTTAAAACCTTGGATTAACTTTAAAGGGTGAAAATAATTGGAAATTGTCAAGACTAGTTGGCAAAAGGCACAAATTAGAGAGGTTTAATAAAATAATTTGTGAAAAATATAAGATCAAAACTTAAAATTCAACAAAAATGATTTTTATTATCTTAAGTCATCCAAGAATCTGAAACATATTTGATTTGATTTTTAGAAGTGATAGAATTTGGATAATTAAATGTTTCTTTAGGCTTAAGCAAGAAATAAGACCAAAAACAACAATTAACTTTCACAATTTAAAAAAATAATCAAACTGAACTTTAAATTCAATTAAAAATAATGAAAAATCAGATCAATATCTAAAGAACACTAAACATATTTTTTCTAGAATTTTATATTGAAAGAAAAAATTAAAACAGAAAATATTTGCACAATGCAACAAGATTTTGCAAAAAGAATGACATCACAAATCATTTGATTTAATTAGCATGCCATAAATTTTTATAAAAATAAGACAAAATTATTATGAAGTAGAATAAAAAAGAGACCCAGTACAATTTTTGTATATTTTTTAGGTTAGCGAAAATTAGAAAATAAAATTCTAAAACTTAAAAGATGATTAAAATCCTAATTATACTTATTGAATTATTTAATCATGAAAAAATGATAAAATCATAAAATAAAATTCAAAAGCTGAAAATAGACTAAAAATAAAGTCTATAATATTTTTTTGATAATTTTTGAATAGTGGAAACTATTTAAAATAATTTTGGTAAAACAATTAAAATGAATTAAAATTCAAAATAAAAGAAGATCAATTACACATGTTTTAAGCAAAGAGTGCTGCAAAAAGCCTTGAGACATGTTCAATCAAAACGCACCACGTTATCATCCCTACCAAATGATAAACCCTAACTTGTTTGAAACAGTTCAACATGTAATATTCAGGTCACCATTTCTCCCTCATTTCTCATCCAAATCCATTGAAATAACAACCAAAATTCAAGATCTCGTAGAGTAGATTAACATAGGATCAAATATTTCTCAAAATGATGCATAAAACATGGAGAAAAAGTGGCGCGAAAATCACTGAATACAAAAAAATATGAACATGCTTAAAACATTATCAACATGCTACTTTCATATATGTAATTCTCTTTCATTTCTCAACCAAATCAATTGATCCAAACATCAAAGTTCATCACAAAAGTGCAAGGAACAACAAAAATGAACATAAATTTCACAAATAATATGAGATTAAGTAAAGATTTGAGCATGAAATCACTGTTTCAATCAAATTTTCAAGAAATTTGCAGAGCACGATTTACACATCAATTCACACATGGATATACATCAGATCTAAGATATGGCCAGGTAAACCATAATGCACATGATCTTCAACAAGAATGCAAGCTGAATCTCGAATTTTAGTTTAATGAAGCTTACCTCAATTTGTAAAAAATAAATTCACAAGGTGCCTCTGAACTTAGTAAGAAACCCGGTGATTCTTTTCCTTTAAGCTTCAATGATGATGAATTGATAAAGAATTTGTAGCTTGAAGCAAGAGAATGAAAAGAGCTCGAAAACTTGTTGAAGAATGAAGAGATAATTTAAAGCTTGTGTGAGAGAGAGTGAATGAGGAAGCGTGTATGAAGAGCCTCCTTTGTAATGAGAGTGGAGAAAAGTTTATATAAAGTGGAAAAGAGTGTTGAGGAAGTTTTGCTGGGGGTATGATGGACATTTGAAGTTTGGAGGGCTTTTTGGTCTCAATGAAGAATATGCATGCTTGATGTGTTTTATGAGAAAATAGGGAGTGAGATAAGCATGATATGATAAGGTGGCGTGTACCAGCACATGGGAAAAGTTCGATTGGATGGAATATTTACTATTTTAGGCAAAGATTGAGTAATAAGGGTGCATGAAGTTATTCCCTTGGTTTGGTTTTTTAGAGTAAAGAGAAATACGTGTGCATGAATGTGAGAACAAGATTTTGGTAGCCTGAAATTGTCTCTACACATATCATAACATGACCATACCTTGCGTGCACACATGGCTCTAATGGATAGCTTAGTTCCAACTTGAAATTCTCTCATTTTACTCGTTCTATTTTAATGTTCTCGAGGCCTTTGGAAAGCTCTCATGATGAGAAACAACATTGTAGTTGATGGAAATGAGAAATGAGGCTTGCAATTGGGTGAAAAGTTGACATGAAGTTAGAGAAAAATTGAATCTGGAAGGCCCGACACGCGTGTGCTGCAGGCAGCCATTGCATGACAAGCCAATTTTGAGATATTGAATTTAATATATTTCTCAATAATAATCCAAATGAGGTGAACCAAAGAGAAAATTGTAGCTTATACATCTAATTACAACTTCCTTTTGAATCACTTTTTCAATTGAATCTTGAATCAAGAGATAAAACATTATGAACATGGTCAAACTAAATTTTTGAAGTAATGACTTTCTAGACGCGCGTGTAGGCATGCCTTCTGGCTAGAAAAAAACAACACATGATGCCCTTAAGTTCACCTCCCTACAAGTTTCTCCATAATGCTCAAACTGAAATGAGCCTTGAACTAAAATTGAAGGGGACATAATAATAGCCAACTTTGGTGTTCAACACTTTTTGAAATTATGATTAATTTAACAAGAAAAATGGTGGTGAATGTGTTCCCACCAAGTGCTTGATGAAAATCCGCGCACGAGGCTTCTTTCGTCTGGGAAAATTGCCATCTCCAAGCCTAAATCCTAAACATTATATATCCTTCCATACTTGATCAATTGAGATTATTCTTGAATCAAAAGTGAAGAAGAGGATATAAACTCCAACTTTCATGTTTGGAACTTTTTAATTTGAAGCCAATTTGACCCTTAAAAACTTCCATGAAGATGATGGACTTCTAAGTTGGAAACTCAAACTTTCTAAGTTTCTAGCAACTTCTAAGCTTAATAACTCAAAATCTCTTAACTTTTGGAATTGTACACACAATGACAATCTTGTAGGATTTTTCTCAAGCTTTCTAGGCCTATAAAGTTTGTTCCATTTGGATGAAAAACGAGCAAGTTATGAGAAGTCAAAATTCAGTACTATGGAGACTTAAGAATTTTTTTCAAATATTCAAGTAACTTCTTCAACAAGTTATCTTCAAATCAACCTTTCTTCTGATTTCCTTTCATCAATGACCATACAACATAAAAATGTGGATGTTGAATTGCATGTTGACCAAAAATCCCCTTGGTCACAATTGACTTCTGTTGACTTTTGCTCAAATGATTATTTTACCCCCAATTGATAAATTAAACCACTTCCAATAAAAATTGATACTCAGTCCCTCAATCATAGGTGCTTATTAAGATGTAGAGAAATGTGTAATCAAATCTTGCCCAAAAAAAGCTGAGATATCCTGATTAAATAAAAAACCCTAATTTTGGCCCTCTATGATAGGAGATGGTGATCAATATTTAAAACCCCCATTCCCCTGAACAAGTTGAGAAATTCTTTGAACAAAGATGCTTCATATGATGATGAGAAGATGCTACTTCACAAATTTGACTCGTACAAGCCTTAACCCCATCAATTGACCTAACCCTAACTTGAGAGATGCACAATAGAAATGTGTTTGACTTCAAAAACTTTGTAATCTTCAATCTTTTAATGGTCCAATGTGACAAATGAGATGTCTAGAGATATGGGGAACCCTTTCAGCTTGATAGATCCATATATTGAGGGAATGAGACCCTCTCTTGCACTGGTTGTTAATACAACCTTCTTATAAATCTTGTGGAAGAACATGAGAACCAGAGATACCTTGATCCTATCACAATGAATAAATGCATATGATGAAACATAAGCCATTAAAACTCTAAAATAAAGAGGGTAAATTTTGGGGTGCCACAGTTGTTTAAATTGATAAAATCTAAAATATGGATCTACCACTACTAAGGAAAACCCGTTTAACAACGGTTGGAAAATCCATATAATCACGCAAATCTAGGCATTATTGTGTAGAGGGTGGTTGTAAATGCATAACTTACAATCATGGTTCTGGTACTGTTGTAGTATACTGGAAAGTGCACACCTTATCACAATGTTTAGTTATCTCAACCTTGTGATAGACCTAAAGGTCCCAGGTTCGATTCTCAGCATCAACATTTTGTAATTTATATTATTCTGGTCAATGTTCAATATACAACCATGGTTAGAGCTTATAACCACTGTCAAAAGTTCTGTTGTTTTAAAAAAGGATATCTATGATTTTTAAATCTTTCCCATATTTTAATCTGTATCTATTTTAACCATATCAGAAAATTAAAAGCAACCTATATTTCAGTTAACAATGCATAAATATCATAGAAAACAGTCTATACATCAAATACTTCAAATGCATCAAAAGCCAACAGTAATATTTACATCAAATACAAACTATGTTTAAGCAACCTGTAATATTTATATCAAACAACAAAATATGTTTAAACACATATATCTATACATTAAACAACATGAACCTTAAGCACATTGTGGATATATGCCCAACGTTTACAAAGATCTACAAAGTTTTCAACGGGGAATGAAGTTTGGGAATTAAACATCTACATAAAAAAGAGAAAAAAGTGAATATAATTCATGATATAATTGAATAGTCAACTTATACATAATATATGTAAACATTTGAGCAACATATATACCTTATCCCATGAATCAACAATGCCAGCAAAAACAATGTTTAACATGTGTTTTATGACATAATACCCACACTCGTAACTCCCTGGTTGTTTCCTCGTCTACAAATTTAAGCAATAATTACATGAATATAACCACACATGAATATAAATTAAATAAATAGGTAATCGTGCCACTTACATTAGGCAAAAGCCATGAGGGCTTTCTTCTAACATTGTTCATAATATTCACTTACTGCAAAATATTGTACATTGAAAATGAATTAAACATATTATGTGATAAATTAATTACAATGTTAAAGAAAAAATTAATTTAAAGTCCAAAGTATAAACATACACTTATCAATTAATAATATATTTCATTTTCTTTTCGAGTTTATAATGTAAGGAACATAATGTAGTTATCGTATTCGTCCTAAATGATATGATGATCAATTGCCAATGACAATTGAATAAACACAAGCATATATGTAATTATTATTTTCTAAAATGAAACTTAATATATAATAGATAAACATCAATTACAAAATTACTTACTCTTTGAGAAATGGTGCTAAGTAACATTCTTTTCCTCCCTTATTTAACCGTCTTTTCATGTACTATTCAATGGATTTTTAATCATTAAGTGCACATCGAATCAAAAATGGTACTCGATTTATTTAACTCTATACAAAGATGATGAATGTACCTAAATGGTTAAAGAAAATTAAAAAAATTCAGGGATGAAATACAAAAAATGATAATGTTCTATGATGACATGCATATTCAATTATATACTTACGTGCAATAAACATGTAATATCACTACGTCCAACCACTTATATCCAACGATAAAATCCCTTACACCCTTAGGATTATAATAGAAGAACTATAACGATGGACAATGTTCTAGCTCAAGAGATTGCGATTTCATTTATCTCCACAATGGACAAGTACAACATGGTGATCTCATTTTCGGTAGGATGCATTAACTCATTGGGGTTTTCTGGATAGGGGAAAGGCTGAACAATTACTTCCTTTGGTGCTATCTAGACGTATAACACTTCTACTTGGAAACTGATCATCATCACCATCGATATTATGTTGATCTTCGTTATTTGTACATTGTTGTTCGATGTTTCCACTTATTATCTACATCATAATATTTAATTAGAACATAAAACAAAATAAGCACAATATATATCATACAATTATGATAAAACACTAGCATCTCAAATAAAGCACATACCGATATAACTCTTCTAACTTTTCCATATCTTTATTCCTTTTTTCCTTCTCCTCTTCTAACATCCTCCTTTGTTCTTCTAACTACATCTCAACATTCTTAATCTTTTCTCTAAGTGCTTGAAATTCCACACTTTTGGTGCTTTCTCTTGCAGAACCAAAGTATAACCTCATACCGACATCTACTCCAACACCACGAACATGCCCACTGTGCTCATATGTTTCGATAGCTGCTACTAGTATATCACGCAGTGGTTCTGGAACAAATATGCCTTCACGGGCCGCCTTAACCATCTTATCCTACATAAAATGAGAAACTTACATATATTGTTACAAAAGCATTTAAATAACAATTAACATAATCAAAACAAATCATACTTACAATTTTCTCAACAACTACTCTTGATGCATATGAGGTGTACTCCCTATTTGGTCTTAGTCAAGCCCTCTTTCACTTCTCATGTCTTAACGGTGGAGATGGAATTCGATCATCTCTAGTTCCTTGTCTTTTTTCAAGCATGATTATCTTCTCAAGTTTTATGTAACCCCCACGAGACAATCTATGGGCGAACATGTTTTTTGCCTTGTTTTATTGTCCTATTTTGCTTTTAGCCTGTTATTCACATATTGAAAAATATATATAATTAGTATCTACAACTCATTAGCATAAAATTATCGGATAGATATGACTACTACTAACCTTGAATTCTTCAGAACGACAATCCTTCGCAAACTTTCTCCATTGCTTCTTCAATATATAACTATATCTTATCCATGGACGACAAGATTGAGCTTGGGCTTCCTAATGTAATCCCGTGCGAGGCATGACCTAAAGCCCCTCCAAAAAGTATCGGCACAGGTGAGTCATCGGTAAACTCAAATTTCGACTACATTTAAATTAATAAGTAAGTATCAGTAGCTACCTAGAAAGTGAGATCAAATAGATGAAAATTAAAACTATTATCGTAACGCCTGTCCATATGCTTTCTTTGATAGAACTTGGCACTTGTTTTCAATCATCTATCAATATGTTGAATTTTCTCCGTGCAAGTAACACAATATAACTCTTAAAAAGTATACTAATGTTCACAATCAACTAATCTATAAAACGAATAAAAACACGTTCGGATCTTTGTCACCTGAGTTGTGGACTTTTGTGAATTCAGGCATCATTGTGTTACCTCCTTGTGATCTTTTCGTTTGAGTTTTTGTTGTACAAGTATCATTTGTATTATCAGCTTCTTCTCTATTAGATGTAGAATTCGACAATGTCGACATCTATGTTCACAAACAACAACATTAACAACAAAAATAAAAACAACAACAACAAGAAGAACATGAATAACAATAACAACAACATAAACAACAACAAGTTATTTCATCAACAACAACAAATTTCACAACAATGGAAAATAAAGTTTATTGTAGATGCATGAGGAAAAAGTTTTACGTACTATAAACGTGATGCCGAAGTAAAGGAGAATATTGTGTTGGTATTGGTGTTGGTGTTGTTTTTGTATTCCCTTTGATAATGATGATGGTGTTTATGCTTTCTTCCTTCCCAGTGATGAAGACAGTGTTCGTGTTGTCAACCTTCTCGACAATGACGATCATTTTCGTGTTGTCAACCTCCTCGACAAAAATGACTAGTAAATAGTGAAAATATCAAAGTATTGAACAAAAAATGAACGATAAATAATATTGAACGATGGTGTAGGGTTGACAGTATTGTTTCACAGTATTGAAGGTTAGGATTGTATCATTTTGTTTCTTTTTTCATTGGAAATATGGAAATAGAAGAGACAAGTTATCTAGAAGTGTACAATATTTAAAAAGATACCACCATGGTCTAAACTCTAAACCGTAATGATATATTATTTGCATAATGAAATTTCATAAAAATTTAAATTTTTTAAATAAAAAACAAAATATATCACAATGGATGAAGTAACCAACTGTTGTGCTATTCCTTTTATTCTTTCTTTAAAAATAAATAAAAAATAAAAGGCATGCCTTAATGTTAAAGGAATAAAATACCTGAGCTGACTGAGTTTTGAACCCATGAAAGCTTGAATATTTCACCACTATTAGTTAAGTAACCGTTATTATATCCTAACAATTATTAATTGAAAAAACAATGTTTGCGCCTGAATTTAGAGATGTCACCATGTAGTTTAGAAGAACCGTGGTGACTTTGGCGTTGTTGTATTCATGTTTTATAGTATTGTACGACTCTGGGAACCTTGTTAAAACTTGGTTACTTATTCAGATGATTAAACCAATAGAACATACATTGTGAGTGGGTCGTTACCTTGGCTTCATGATCGTGACGTTGAACCTTTGAACCTACCATGTTTGTGATTGTGGCATAATCATGCATTCATGCATTCATAAACATCATTTTCACTTGAATTTCAAAGAACTTAGGAGTTTTATTTGCAAACATCGCATGTGTTGTGGTTATGGATTCTGGAAGGAGAAACACTGATAAGTTTAGTTTCAAGAATCCTGAATTGAAATAGTTGAGAAAGCTAGGATCTTTGGTGACCAGTCCTCTGGATTTCAAAGACCGTTATAGAAATATTTTGACAGTGTTGAATACTCATGTTGAAGACAGAGTTATGAACACCTTGGTCTAGTTTTATGATCCCTTATATAAGTGTTTCAATTTCAAAGATTATTAGCTTGCAGCTACTTTGGAGGAATATGGTTGCCTTTTTCTAATCAGATTCCAGTCAGTGGTTTAGAGGTGATTCCTTAGGCTCATGTTATTGAGGGAGCTATTAATTTGAGGAAAGCAGAGATTAAGGCTAATCTTGTGACCAAGGATGGTATTCTTGGTTTACCTACTAATTTCTTGATAGGGAAGGCTGCAACTCTTGCTAGTGCGGGGAGTATAGTTTCCTTTGAAGTTATTCTTGCTTTGCTTATCTATGGCTTGGTCTTGTTTCCTAACATTGACAATTTTGTTGATGTTAATGCTATATTAATCTTTCTAATTGTAAATCATGTTCCTACCTTGCTCAAAGATACTTATCATTCTATCCATCACACGACTTCAAAGAATGGAGGAACCATTATGTGTTATGCACCTTTACGGTACACGTGGTTTATTTCACACTTGTCGTAGTCCAGTTTATTAAAAGATAACAAGGGTGGTTTGAAGTGGTCTCAGAGAATCATGTGGCTTACCAATGCACATGTGATTTTGTATTCTAGGGTTTATGATAATGTGGATATTATTGACAATTGTGGTGAATTTCCTAATGTGCCTCTTCTTGGTACCAAAGGAAGTATCAACTACGACCCGATTCTAGCTCGTCGTAAACTTGGATATACTATGAAAGATAAGCCAAACAACTTCCTTTTGGAGGGTTTGTTCTTTCATGATGGAGTTGACAACAAAGGTTTGAAGGATATGATAGTTTATGCTTGGAACAAGATTCATAGGAAAGGAAAGGAAGAGTTAGGGATGAAACATTGTGTAGCTTTAGAGCTTTACACTCTGTGGGTGCAAAAAAGAGTTGTTGAGATTAAGATGCCTTATTATTTTGATAAGTCTATGGTCCTTGAATTCATAAGACCTCCTCCTATTCTAGGTGAAGATATTAAATGACTTCAATTTGATTGCTCAGATAACTTAATAAAGATATACTTTGGAGAACAAGTTTTATGCTTTAAATGCAGAGAATCTCGAGCTGCATAAATAGTTAAAGGAAAGGGATGTCCTACTTCACTATAAGGATATTATACTTGAGAATAATGAAAAGAATAGGAAGAGGGTGCAAGAGGATTTATTTTCTTCTAGAAAATTGCCATCTCAAGGCAACAAAGAGTTTTTTTGATATCCCACCTACTTCTCATGCTTGGAAGGGTATTATTGTCAAGATCTTGAAGGAGGAAGCTGACATGAAGATTGCTTTTGAAGTTCAGATCAAGAAGCTCAAGAGGAAGCTGCAACATGGAGTTGGTTCTTATTTAGTTGGAGTCACCTCAGATCCTAGGCTTTAGCTTTTGTTTTTTTTGTTTAGGATTGATTTGAAACTATGTAATTGAGTTGTAATGCTGCCAGATTTTTAATAAAATGAAAATTCAATTTCCTTTTTTCTTTAGTAATTTTCTTCTGATGTTTGCAATTTGCTTATAATTTCTTAGTTACTTGAAAACTTAAAATTAAAACTTTTAAAACTATCATTGAATTTCATGCATCATACATCATTGGTCTTGCTTTCTGCAAGTTTTTCAAAGTCTTATTCCTTTTCCTTTGTCTTCGTAGAAGACAAATTGATTCACCGGTATAATACTCTAACCAATTCATGAAAGAAGATGGATACTTTTGAGCAGAGAGGTGAATGTGTTGAAGACTGGCATGGATAGGATGAGCGCTCTATTGGAATCATTGGTTCCAGCACTTAATCAGCCTTAGCCTCTGCCTTCTTCTCAACCTCAAGTAACTGTTATCTTTGAGATTACAACTGCTCACATGTCTATTTCACCTGTGGGTCTTCCGCTTCAGAGTCATATGCCTCCTGGTTACCCTTGGAGCATGTCCCTCAACTATATGCTTGAGAATTTCATTTATGCTACTGAGGCTCTCCCTATGAGTCAAGTTTCTCTTGTTTAGCATGTGATGGTGACTTCTCCTTCGATTGTGCATGATGTGCCACAAGAAGAGAACTTTATTTTCCATGATTCTCTTAGTGAGAATGCATACGTGTATGAGGGGATGGATGAATTTCAAGACCAATTTCAAGAGTTGCTGAAGTAATTAAAGGCTATGACGGGTAAGGATTTGTTTGGAAAGAATGTTTATGATATGTGTTTGGTGCCTAATGTTAAGGTCCATGTCAATTTCAAGGTTCCAAACTTTAAAACTTATAAGAGTAACTCTTTCCCTCAAATTCACTTGACCATGTATTGCATAAAAATGGCTACTCATACCAACAATGATAAGTTGTTGATTCACTACTTTCAATATAGTTTAATTGATGCTGCATTGAAGTGGTATATGGGGCTTGATAGAGCTCATATCACTTGTTTCAATGATCTGGTTGAAACCTTTATTCTATAGTACAAATACAATTTGGATATGGCGCCTAATTGTGGCCAGCTTTGGGCCATGTCACAAAAAGATAAGGAATCATTCAAGGAGTATGCCCAGAGGTGGCATAAGGTAGCTGCTCAGATTAATCCTCCAATGGAGGAGAAAGAGATGACCAAAATGTTTTTGAAGACTCCAAGTTCCTTTTATTATGAAAGGATGGTTTCCAGTGCTCCTAAGGACTTTACTGAGATGGTTGGTACGGGTGTCCATTTAGAAAAAGGTGTCAGAGAAAGTCGGTTATCTAAAGATGGAAGTTCTTCTAGTGGTGCGATGAAGTATGGTAGTGGTTTTCAAAAGAAGAAGGAAGGTGATTCTAACGCCATTTATCAGGAAAGACAAAGAAGATCCAAGGGTGGAAATAATCACCAGCGTTACCAGGAAACTCAAATTGTCGTTGTAACTCCGATAGTCACATTAATGCCTACTACTCAGGCTTATCAACCACAATTTTCACAACATAATCAGAAGGATCATGTGCCTAGAAAGGATAAGTTTGATCCAATCCTGGTGACCTATACAGAGTCGTATCCGGCTTTGATACAAAGGAAGTTAATTAAGATTAGGATCCACCATCTGTTCTTGAAACACTCCCATGATGGTATAAAGAAGAAGCCAAGTGTGCCTATCATCAGGGTCCGCCAAGTCATGATCTTTAAAATTGTTTTGCTTTGAATGCTGAAGTTCAAAAGCTTATCAAGAGTGGTATTTTGTCATTCTGGAATGTTGGTATGAATGTTCAAGCTAATCCTTTACCCAAGCATGGTGTATCCTCTGTCAATATGGTAGCAGGATGTCCAAAAGATTATGTGGTTCATGATGTACGCTTTGTAAGAACCCCGTTAGCAAATGTGCATGCTAGGTTGTGCCAAGTTGGTTTGTTTGTTGATCATTAAGATTGTGAGTTTATCAAGTAGAATCCCGAGGGTTGTGCCTTGTTCAAGGGAGACATTCAGGGTTTTATGGATCGGGGTGTTCTACAAATTAGTAGGAAGCGTCAGAAAGATGAGTTTGATGTTGTTGTTCCTCATTTTGACATTCCAAATCCTTTAGAGGTTACATACCAAAGGAAGGAAAGTGTTGTGACTCCTTTGCTGGTTTATTATCCCGTGATGGTTAGTCCAAAACCTGTTATTGTGGGTCAGTCTGAGGAACCAAGAAAGAATGAAGATGCTGAAGAATTATTGAGATTGATTAGAAGAAATGACTACAAGGTGGTAGGTCATCTTCTTCAAACTCCTTAAAAGATATCAATGTTATCTATATTGTTATACTCTTTGATGAGGATTTTGGAATAGGCTTATATGGATCACGATGTGACCATTGATCATTTTGATGGTGTAGTTGGAAATATTACCGCTTGCAACATGTTGAGTTTCAGTGGTGAAGAGTTTCCACTTAAAGGCGAAAAGAATAATTATGTTTGTACATTTCTATGAGATAACGAGAGGATTCCTTTTCCAATGTTATAGTTGATACAGGTTCCTCACCTAATGTGATGTCGAAAGGGAAATTTTCCAAATTGGTTTACCAGGGCGCTCCTTTGAGGCCTAGTGGTATGATTGTTAAAGCTTTTGATGGTTCAAAGAGAACAATGATTAGTGAAGTTGATCTCCAGATGTGGATTGGACCTCATATTTTCCAAGTAACTTTTCAAGTGATGGATCCCCACCCAGCTTACAACTGTCTATTGGGAAGACCCAGGATTCATGATGCTAGGGCAGTGACTTCTACTTTCCACCAGAGATTAAAATTTGTGAAGAATGATAAGCTAGTGATTGTGTATGCTGAGCAGCTAAGATGGTTAGTAATCTTTCCTCTTTCTGGTATATTGATGCTGATAAAGAAATCATTGGAACCATATTACAAGCTTTAGATATTATTGATGATTATATGAAGAAGAGTTGGGCATTCATTGCTTCATTAAGAGATGCACAACATGTGGTACAAAATGGTCAAGCTGAAGGATGGGGTCACGTTGTTAATCTTCTTGATAACAAGCATCAAATTGTTTTGGGATTCTCACTCTACATGTTTGGAGAAGCAAAGAAGCGTGAAGCTGTCTTTAGACCCATTCAAGAAGTTTTCCATAGTGCTGGATTCATTCATTCGGGAGGTCTGAGTGTTGCTGCTATCATTGAAGACAATTCAAAGCCATGATGGCCTTGATTTGCGACGCACGAAGGGACACGTCTGAATTGGACTATTGTTGACATTCCTAGTGTTGTTGATATTTAAAAGTAATTTGTTTTTGTTTTTTCCAAATTACTCCTTTCAATCTGCCCAAGGTAAAAGTGACTTTGTTCGGGCTCCTGTGTTTCAGATTTTAAAATCATTAATAAAAGTTGTTTTGTTATCCAATTGTGCTTTTTACTTTTTTCATTTTTCTAGAAAATGGTAACTAAAAGAACTGTTAAAAAACAATTTCAGCTATCGCATTCACTTTCAATCAGTCAGTTTTTCTAAAGCAAAGCATAAATCTTATGTGTAGATTAATAAATAAACCTGTTGAAAACAATGACTCTACGCCCTCTTGCAACTTTGAATTCCATGTATTTGAAGAGAAAGGAGAGAGTGAGGAAGACAGTGATATCCCTGAAGAAATTTATCGGGTGCTTGAGCATGAGGAGAAGACCTTTCAGCCATACAGAGAGCCTGTCGAGCTAATCAACATAGATTCTGAAGAGAATAGAAGAGAGATTAAAATTGAGGCATTTCTTGGTGAAGAAGTCAAGAGAAGGTTGATAGAGATGCAGAAGGAGTATGCTGACGTGTTTTCTTGGTCATATCAAGATATGCAAGGGTTGGATACTGATATTATTGAGAATTGTCTGTCGCTTAAGCTATAATGTCGACCAGTGAAGTAGAAATTGAGAAGAACTTATCCTAATATGGATATCAAGATTAGAGAATAGGTGAAAAAGCATATGGATTCCAGTTTCCTTGTGACATCTCTTTATCATCAGTGGGTGGCAAATATTGTACTAGACCAAAGAGAGATGGAAAATTAAGAATGTGTGTTGATTACAAAGATTTGAATAAAGCCAGTCCAAAAGATGATATTTGAAATTCTGGCACACACACAAACATAAATCAAGATTGATGTCTTAACAACACACAATGTCACAACACATGCAATGACATATGTCGAAATAACATCAAAAAATAACAAAACAGAATTATAACTTGCAGAAAAAGATAGAACACAATGATATATTAACCCAGTTCGATGCTAACTGGTCTACTCTAGGGGCTACAAAGCCAGGAAGGAAATCCACTATTAGCAGTATTAGTTTGAAGCTAAACTAGTCCCAAGTTTAGAACTTCTCTCCTAATCCTTACCCAATGCAACTTCTACCTAGGTCCTCCCTCGATATGAGAAATTGACATCCCACTTCCAATCATCTCAGTGATAAATAGACCTACCCTAATCCCAGTGGAAGTCTCTAAACAAGTCACAATCACAACAACCTAAAAAATAAAAAGGAAGTTCACACTTACAAAAAACAAATACTAGGAGTTGCTTAAATATTCTAGATACTTATATCTTCAAAATAAATATTCAAGGATATCCAAAAGTAGCGCCTACTGCATTAGCCTTAGGATGTCAAAACATCTTCTGTGACATATGGCAGAAAAACACATAACATCAAAACCTGTTATGGCAATTGATAAAGATGTTGCACCATCTTACTCAACAACAACATAGAACCATGATTAGACAAAATCTAGCCAACGATAGAACCATGGAACTAACAATCTCCCTCTTTGGAAAATGTTGGCTAAAATAACCGAAAACCAAATTCAATTGGAGAGAGGAATAAAACCACAACACAAATTATATGTTATCATGTAAAATTTGTAAAAACACAGCTCAAAAGCTTGTACACATAAATATGCAAAGAACTCCCATTGTCACATACAAAAGGTTCTCCCCCTCAAGGACAAAACCCACACCAGGGCACCTGCAGCAGAACAACAAAAGTAGTAGCAACTTTAGCATACACAAACATGAAAACTCATGCTCCCCCTTAATGATTGCATAATAAACCAAACACACAACTACTCTCCCATAAGTAGTAGCACACAGTCCTATGACAATTATAAATCAACATGTTAAGACATGTGATGTAACATCAGGACATAACACTTTAGTCCCCCTTTTTAGACAAAATATTGTCAAAAAGAAAAAAAAATAGAGTACATGTACACATTTGAAGTAGAGAAAACATCAGAACATATTTCACTTGGGAAATACAGTACAACTAGAACCACACAAATTGCCCATAGGAAATACCACAGATGGAAACACAACTCTTGGTCAGCTCCAGGTTGTCTTCCACCTTTTGCCTATATCAAAGAGTCTCCTACCCCTATCAAGGAGTCTTATGCATTCTTTGATGCTGTAGCCGCCCACTGTCTTGCAGAATATCTTCCTTCCAGCCAATAATCCCAACAATAGGAATATCATGCCCCAGAACATAGAGAAAAGATGTAGTAGGCATTTCATTTCCTCTTTTCTGTAATTGATATAACTCTTCAATAGTACAAGTTCCAATCCCACTGCCTTTGATAATAACAAGTTGTTCCTTGTTCTCCATAAGCTTCAGAGTATCATCCTTTCCTTTAACAAGATACCTGATCAGTTGCTGGAAACTACCAAGATCCTCGTACCAGTCATGTTGAATAAGATAGTTGAACAAATTCAGATCTTCAGTATAAAATGTCATGACATCTCTCTTAACATCATGCTTCTTCAACTCAGGTTGAGAGAAACTTACACCTATTTCCCTCAAGGCCACACATCCATTTTATATTTTATAATTTACTTCAATGATGCTACCTTCATCGGGGTGTGTTTCGACCGAATCCTTGGTTTGTTCTATCTGTCCCTTATTAGATAGACTTGCAGTGGATTCATAATTCACTGGCTCATAGTTTATGAATTCACAAATATCCTCTCCTAGTGCTTTATCAGTTTGCACATAGGATGTTCCAACATTTTCTCTAACATCCTCCTTTTCTTCAACAATTGAATCATCAACTATTATATTGATAGGTTCCACAGACATTCCAGTTTTGAAGTTGAAAACTCTATAAGTCCTTCTCTTTAAGGAATAAACCATAAAAATCCCTTCATCCATAAGGTTCTTCTTTTTCCCTTTCTTACCTTTGTCTGCCCAGTAGTAGCATTTACTTCCCAAGATATGAAAATAATCGACTCTAGGCTTCATTCCTGTCCATAGCTCGTAAGGAGTGGTTGAAGTATTTTTTTTTCCAGGGAAACTCTAGTACTGACATAACATGTAGTATTCAAAGCTTCTTCCTAAAAATCCAAAGGCAACCTCTTAGCACAAAGCATGACTCTAGTTGATTCTAGAATCTCCTTGGTTACTTGTTCAAAAATCCCCCCTTGTTGAGAGCACTCATAAAAAATATTATTAGAAGCACAAAATTTAGTAAATTTTACCTTCTCAAATTATTTGTCATTTTCACTTATAATTTTCACAATATCATCATTATTTTATTCTTGAATAGTTTGACAGGAGTCTTTAAAGACCTTAAAGGAGTCTGATTTTTGTATAAGAAATTTTATCCAAGTGTATCAAGAAAAATAATCTATGAGCACATAAACATAATTTTTGCGACACATACTTTCAACTTGCATTGGTCCCATTAAGTCCATATGAAGAAGTTCTAACCTTTTAGAAGTAATCTGATGCTGCAACATTTTGTGTGACATCATCAATTGAGATCTAAAATCACACTCTCCACAGACTATCCCTACTTCAATATTTAGCTCAAGCATGTTTCTAATGGCTCCTTTAAATATGACTTCCTTCATTATTTTGAGATGAAGATGTCCATTTTTCCCATGCCATAGTTTTAATTCATCCTTACTGGTCTTTAAATCCATAAGTTTCCCAACTCCTCTGATGTAAGTATTGAACTTGTTACCAAATCTTTAATATCCAAGGGAATGAGACTTATTACTCAACACTAACTTTTGAACTCTTGTTATCTTCCTATCACACCAACTGTCAACATTCATATTTCCTCCATTTGAGTTTCTTGAGAATGTATGAGTGTTGGAGGTTATCCCCACATTAACAGTCTTTTTATTTTTACTCACTTTCTCACCCTTAGAAAAAACTAAATATATTTGATCTCCATATAATTTATAGCAGAAGGACTTTATATGACATTGCTCACCACAAGAATGGCATGTCAACGTTGATAACTGACTTGTTGACCACGTATGATCAAATATGCGAGAAGGTTATAACATGTGACTGGACATGTTAATTATTTAATTTCTTTCAGCAGGAAGAGACTTCACCGCCAACACTCTTCTCTAATCATCATCATCTTGATGGTTAACCTTTATTTCTCCAATTTCTTTTACCATAGTCACTTCATCCTCTAAATTTTTAAGTGAGTCTGACAAGTTATTAAACTTGGAGTTTAAAAGAGTTACCTCACTTTGAAGATAAGATACAGTAAATAGAAGATTCTTCTTTTCACTTTCCAAGTTATCTATGATATTTATCTGATCTTCATCTACTTCGGTATTTGATTCACACTTGTCACAAGTATCTTTGTAGGATACATAAGGATCTTCATGAAGCACACTATCACCAGCTTTCACTTCACTTGCACATCTTTCAGAGAAAGCCACCACAAGTTTTGCAGATTCATTGTTAGCCTCTTCTTCTGATTCATCATCATTGGACCAGGACACAATAAATCTCTTTTTATGCCTCTTGAAAAAGGTGGGACATTCTGGTTTGATGTGACCAAAACCTTCACACTCATAACATTGAATGCTTTTGCTTTGACTTGTCTTTTCTTCAGACATGATATTTTTATGAAGATTTTCTTTATTACTAATGTCAAATGAGATGTTCCTAACATTAGGTTTCCCTCTTTTGTCTAATATTTATAATACCCTATTAAATATCTTTCCAATTATAACAATGGTATTAGACATATCATCATCAGTAACCAGCCCAACTTGACCTTTATCTTCAACATTGGACACAAAGGCTATGCTTCTTCAAATGTTTGAAGTGATCTAATAATTTCATCAACTCTTAAGTTATTGATGTCCTAAGCTTCTTCAATTGTTGTGACCTTTATTCAAATCTCCTAGGAAAGGACCTAAGGATCTTTCTGAATAGCTTGGCTTCCGACATCTTTACCCCTAATGCACTTGATGAACTAGAAATTTCAAGAATATTCATTTGATATTCTTGAAATGTCTCATCATTATTCATCTTCAAGTTCTCAAATTTGGAATTGAGAATTTAAATTCTTGATATCATCACTTTAGAGGTAACTTCATAAGTTGTCTTGAGAATTTCCCTAGCCTCATTGGCCACAATACACATATTAATCAACCTGAAAACATTCTTGTCTACTCTGTTGAATAGAGCATTTAAGGCCTTGGAATTTCCAATGGATTCTTTATAATCCTCTTCATTCCACTCTTCTTCAGGTTTGATTATGTTAGTTTCAACCTCTTTTCCATCTTTGTCAATGATCTTCACAGCATGATGCTTTCATCCTTTCAAAACAGCCTTCCAAGATTTGTTATCCATAACTTTCACAAAAGCTATCATACAAACTTTCCACCAATCGTAATTAAAATCATCCAACATGGGTGGTATGTTGTTATAACCTCCTTCTTTCTCCATAGTGCCAGAAAATATATCCCTGAATCTGACCTAGTAACCAAATAGGGTGCTTGCTCTAATACCAATTAAAATTCTGGCACGCACAAAAAAAAGTCAAGACTAATGTCTTAATAAAAAAACAATGTCACAATAGATGTTATGACATCTACTGACAGAATAACAAACAATAACTCTGCAGAATTATAAATTGCACAAAAAGAAAGAACACAACGATATGTTAACCTAGTTCGGTGCTAACTCACATACTCTGGGGGCTACCAATCCAGGAAGGAAATTCGCTATTAGCAGTATAAGTTCAAAGTTAAACTAGTCCCAAGCTTATAACTTCTCTCCTAATCCCTATCCAGTGCAACTTCTACCTAGGTCCTCCCTAGATATGAGAAATCGACATCCCACTTCCAATCACCACAGTGATAAATAGACCTACCCCAATCCCAGTGGAATTCTCTAAACAAGTAACAATCAGAGCAACCTGGAAATTAAATAGGAATATCACATTTCCAAAATACAAATACTAGGAGTTTCTTAAAAGCTTCCTCTAAGAAAACACTTGGTTTGCAAGGAATAATAGAAATGGATGAAGTTGACAAGTGAAAATGGTACGCATGATGCTTCTTTGCCAAAACTCCATAACTGACTTAATATTCAGAATTAGCTCACAAACTTTTAATTTTTGGAAATGGAAAATGATTTCCAACAACTTTCATGTTGATGTCATTTGAATTTGGAAGCTTTAAAAACCTCAAAATTGAGCACGAAAATTCTAGTTTTGGTGTACATGACCCATAATTTCCTTAGTGTCAAAATTGTGCATTCCTTCCAAGCCCCATAACTCTTTCTCCTTCCACTGTTTGGACTTAATATTAAAATTACTAAGTTAAAGAACTTTTATTCCTCTTTCCATGGATATAAAGTTTACACAAATTGAATCAAAGATCAGAAAGTTATGATATTTCAAAGTTTAGCTTGAAACACTTAAAAACTTAGAAACTTTCTTAGTTATCAAGATAACTTCTTTGACAAGTTACTTTCAAAACCACCATTTATATTTGTTTTCTTTCCTCAATGATCATGTAACATGAAAATATGGATATTGGCCTCTTGGTTGACCAAAGGTTCACTTGGTCAACTTTGACTTTGGTTGGCTTTTGTCAAAATGATTTTTTTAGCCCCAATTGATCAATTGAATCTCTTTCAATCAAAATTGATGCTCAATATTTCAATTATAGGTTCTTAGAAACATTTTGAGAAGCATGGAATTAAGTGTAGCTCAAAAAGTCAGAGATTCCTTGATTTAATCACAAACCCTAATTTTGGTCACTCGTGTTAGGAGGAGAGGATAAAAGCTTAAAACCCAAATTCCACAGAACATGATGATGGATTCCTTGAACAAAGATGTCTCATATTATTATGAGAGGGTATTACTTCAACAAATTGGCTCATACAAGAACCACACACTTCATCTGGCCAAAACCCTAATTTCAAGAGATGAATGGGAGAAACATGATTCTCTTCAAAACACTTGAAATTTTCAATCTTCTAATGAATAAATGAGACCATTGAGATGTCTTGAGGTATGATAAACCCTTGTAGCTTGAGTGACCTAAAGACTGAGGGCATGAGACCCTCTTGGAATTGATTTTCAATACAACCACCCTTCCATAACATGTAGAAGAACATGAGAACCAAAGTACATTGATCCTACACAAAATGCATGAAAGTGTACGATGAAACATAAGCCATATAAGGTAAAAAAAAAGAGAATAGATTTTTGGGTGAAACAATAGCCTATCACGAATTGGTTATGACAATTAGGATTAGTTTTTGTTAAGTTACAGATTAATAGGGGAGCCGCTTTCTCAAATTGAGAGTTAGTTATGATGTTTTATTACTTCTGAATTTCTGTTATGAAATCTCTTAAAATGAAACTCATGATTTTCTGTTATTATAAGTTTTCTAGTGAATCTGGTTTTTTTATTAACTTAGTTTTAGATTCTATTTGAATTGATCCACTTCTTTTTTCTATCCTTTTAGACTGATATCAAGCATTGGGTTTTTGGTGTCTGCAGGGCTAACATTTGTTGGGTTGAAGTCATGATTTTGATTTGTTTTGAAGCTTGACTCCGTTAGCTTAAGCTGGTTTTGTGAACTGAAAAGGGGTATTTTCTGATAGTGATTTTCTCCTAATTTTTTGTTACAGGGCTGGTTGTTAGGAGTTTTGCGCAGGGATTCGTTTTGTTTTACATTTTGGTTTGGAATTTTATGTGCAACAGGTTTATTGTTAGTGTCATGACCTGAAATTTTTGTTTGTCTAAATGGTGCAGGTTAAGGCTGGCTTGTGATGCTCTTGGTTTTGGATAACGGTGATGAAGAGTAGAGCAAGGAAATGATATGAAGTCTTTTTAATATTGATTGAAGATTGTCCATGGAGAAATTAGAATAGCCTTAGGTTTCTTGGTGCTTCTTTTTCATGTAAATTCTTGATGTAATATCCTTGAACATTTGTAATCTCCTTTTGTCATTGTTCATGACATAAAGACTTTGCCTTTAAACTTGTAATGATAACTTCTTGAATGTAATGTCCTTGAACCCTTGAGCTTGGAAATATGGATGGTGAATAATGATTAATTCCAATTGAACTATAATCTCAAACCTCACATAATGATGTATGACTTGAATAATGAGAAAAACCACATGAATCTACCTTAGTTATTAATTATAAAACTTGAATGAATATTGAACTATGGCTTGCCAAGACGTAACTTAATCCTTGAATTCAAAATAAACCAAGAATGGATTACTTGCACTTCAAATCTCAATGACAAATTTGAACCGTCTTGAACCCCTCTCCAAATTCTCACAATCCATGCTAACTTGCAATTTCAATTCCGAATGATCCAACTACAACTTCTTTTCTAAATCGAATCCTTGAGTATAGTTTAAAACAAATGACTTGCACCATTAGTGATTACATTAATACTTAATTGATAACCAAAGGCCGAATTACCCTTACTTTATGATCCCTGGAATTTCGGTTGAAACAAACCTAAAGAATTAGGAAGAACCCTAACCTAACTGGTAAATTCCAGCATAATAAATGCACCTCAATGCAAAGTCAATGAGAAATTTGGTTGAGAACACCTTCCTCATAACTATTGAAAACCTTGATCCCCACGAAAAAGCCAATGCAATGCAAATGATGTTTATGATGAAGAAGCATAAGCCATTTAGGGTTAGAAAAGAAGAGTGTAAATATTGGGGTGCAACAGTTGTCCCTATTAAATCATTATGGACCCGAAGGTGAGAAAAGTAAGATCTTTCAAACATTCAAGGTATGAGAGGATTGGATACCAAAAGAAACATAAAATTTGCGTTCGGGGTTCAACCATGGAAAATTATATTGTATATTTTTTCTCTTTTCTTCTTTTTTAAAAGAAGACCACCCGCAGGTGGAGGTTAAACACAAGAGACCACTGAAGAGGGCTCATAAAGGATTATTGATAGAATTGGATTCATGAAATGTACGCGATCGAAGACAGGTACACAAGGAAAACTATTCGAAGATAGATTCCTAAGAAAAGCACATCGGGTGAAGGAGAACTTAACAATGGAAAGAGAGTGACTGAAGAGTGCTCTTATTAACCAATATCAGAAATGTACGCGGTCAAAGACGGTTACAAAAGGAAAACTATTTGATGATAGATTCCTAAGAAAATAACGTCGGGCGAAGGCGAACTTAACAATGAAAAGAGACCGACCGAAGAGGGATCTATCAACCAATATTTAGAATGTGCACAGGCGGAGGCGGGTACACAAGGAATACTAGACGGAGGTAGATTCCTACAGAAAGAAAGCTGATCCTAGGAGAACTTATGATGATAAGAGACCAGCTAGGGAGGGATATTATCAACCAATACTATTGGAAATGTACACGGCCAGAGGCGGGTACACAACATGTTTTACCCTAATTTTTGCCCCTAAGATCTCTCATTATCTCATTTTATAAATACATCAAGATCACACATTAAGGTTGTTCTCTCTTCTACTTCATCCTATCTTTAAGTTTGCTCTTGAGGGATCACCAAGCACCTTGAGTGGTGTATCTTGAACTTGTTTTCTTTTAACTAACATCAATATATGTATATATGTTTCTTTGAATGTTCATATTGTAGGGGATGACACAATTTCATCCACCTCACCATCTAACTTAGGGTTTTAAGGGATGATCCTCAATCAAGTGGTTCTTCAATGGATTGCAAGAGCTTACGCTTTAAGGCTATGTCTATGATATCAAAAGTTTATGGTTCAAAGAGCTCTCTCACCGTATTTAGGTAAAGTTTTCCTCAAAGTTGGTGGTGGTATTCATCAAGAAGGTTCATAGGTTCATGTGTTTATTTCTATGCCTTCTTTAACAAGTTTAATTGAGACTTAAGCTCCATCTTTGAGTGTGATTCAAGACAACATCATTTCAAGGCCTATTGTGATCTATCATGCTTTATTTTTCCATGAAAGTTTAAAAAGATTCAAGGTTGATTCAACAAGTTTGACCTAATTAAGCAAGTGTTTGATTCAATGATCACAAGTGTATAAATATCTCAATTTTCAACATTTTGAGTTGGTTCTTTTTGCTACAGATTTTTACCATCATCTACAACAACTTCTCTTCACATGACAAGATCTAATTGTGCAAGGAAAATCATCAAAAGTTTAAAGAGGTTCCAAGTGATTTTGACACTCTCTAATCTAGGGTTTGTTGACTTCCAAGGACCATATCTTGCTTATTTTTTGAGATTTTTGATTGATTCTAAAGTCACGATTCTCTTTAAAGGGTCCTTAACAAGTTCTCTTCAATAATCTAAGGTTAATTTTGAATGGAAGATCACTAATGATTGAGAAAGATTACAAGTCCTTTGGGAAAGCTATTAAATTCTTTTGGGTGACTTCAAAGGATCATAACTTGGTCAATTTTTATCTCCTTGAGCTCATTCTTTTTCCATAATAATATTTGGGATGTATACTACAACTTTGTTTCAATATGCAAGACTTTAAAATGCTTGAAAGGTTGTTTAAGAATTGAAATGATTATAGGTCTTTTGTGAATTTTCCCAAATTTGTTCATCGTCTTCCAAAGACTATAACTCTTTAAATTTTTATGATTTTTGAGTGATCTAAATTCCACAATTAAATTAAAAGGGTCTACTTCATTTCATATTCAAGAATCATGAGCTAATTTTGAGTGGAAGGGCATGTAAATTTGAATAACATTATAGATCATTTTTGAAGCTCAACACTTAAAAATATTTCAAAGTACAAATACCCGTGTGTTTTTTATGATTTCAAACTTGAATAACTTTTTTCTCAAGCATCCAAATGCTACCTTTCTTTGCACATTGTGAAGATTGTTGTGAGATATTTCCATTGCAAAAAGAATGAGATCATAAAGCCTCCTACTCATTTCCACAAGCTTGGATAATCAAAGAAGCTCTGCCCGAACCTCACAAAACCTCTAAAAATTTCAAATTCTTTTTCTCCTTTAGAGGCTCTTTCATTCATTTCTTTTGATTCAATTATCTTCATTTAACTTCTCTGAAACTAACCATACTCTTACCACCAAAAATCGAGAACCGAATCAAGCTCACTAAGTCCAGTTTCAGAGCTCTGAAGTTGAGTTTCAACAGGTAGATTCCTCGATCAATTCTCTTCAAACTTGTTACTATAATATAGCTCTCATAACTCTGATGCTCATAGCATCATTAGTTTTTAACTAGAAGTGAGTTTTGCTCATGAATTTTCAAATCCCTTTTCAATTGTTTCCGTCTGGTTTTCTCCAAATCGACTAAGCTGTGGTTAATATATGTTTTTCGCGAGGGTACCATTGGAGTCGTCTTGAGGAGACGAAGAGAATGGCACCGGTATGAACTTCTAATTTTTACAGATTGAAGGACCTGCAATTTGCGTGTGGCTGGAGGTTGAAGACGATGACATGTCATCTCACAACCAATGACATGATGCCACGTTATTTTTTCAAAATATGTTTTAAATTAATGTTTCAGTGCTTTATTCGCTAAGGTCCATAACATGCACAACGCGCCAGATCCATTGGATTTGATTACTAATGCGTTTTGACAATGATCAGATGGTCCACATTTTTTGGTTTATTATTTTACTTTATGATTTTTTTAATTGTTTTAAACTTCAAAAAATCATAAAAAATTTATTTCAACTTCTAAAATTGTGAAAAAATTATCAAAAATACTTTTGATTTTCTCTTTCTGATTTTTTTATTTTTTCACAATGTTATTTTGTGATTTGGTATTTTTTAATGATTTTCACTTTATTTGACTTGTTTTAATTGTTTAAAATACTTTTTGATCTTTTAAAAATTTTAAAAAATTATGGAAGGATCCAATGACCTCTTGACAAATGTTGGTGATGTCATTTTATTTTTATTTTTGATTTTACTATTTTTCACAAATTTTGGTTTATTTTGCTTCTTTTTTTTTTAAATAGTTTCCGACTTCAAAAAAATTCAAAAAAATATTGTCAACACTTTTTTACTCTTGTTTGACCTCTGATATTTTGTTAGGATTTTTATTTGGTGTTTTAACATATGTTGTGTATTTTACCAATTATTTCCTTTTTTTAATCATTTAAATTTTGTTTTATATTAAATATATTTTATTATTTTTTGATTGGTCCTGATTTAGAGACACTTAAGTGTTACTTTGGGACAAGTTCCTCAACCTCATTGGATCTTGGGTGTTGATAGGTTGAAAAACCAAATCCACCAAAATGGATGAATGATGTTGATGATATTTGAAATCCTAATTTTATCTGACACATTGGTTACACTATTATTCCTATCCCTCTTCATCTTATCCCTTTCTTGTTTTTACTTGTGCTACATTTTTTTGGAGAATGATCTACATATCATTTCTCTAACATGTTTGGTACATAAATTGCTATTGATCAGCCTCAAAATAGGTATGGCTTCTACATAATTCCACTTACGATTGCTTAACATAGCGCTAAATTTGTCCCAATTCGAAAAAATGATCATTCGTGGCCTAAACCCATGTTTACAAGCCCAAGTATGTTTAATTTGAAACCTTGGATCCAATAACCTTGAAGTTCAATGTTAGGAGGCTTTGATTCTCTCAATCCTCTAATGAGCTTCATGAATTTTGGTATAAGTGAATCATTTGAACATCGTTGATCATATGTGGTTGCTTTGAGTACTTGAAATGAATGATATAATTGATAAAAAGCAAATGAAACTTGTTGTTGAGGAGCTTTTAATTATCAATCTTCTAATGAGTTTTCAAAATTCAAGCTTCTAGATAGTCATTCAACTAACCTCTAAACTTCTAATTCACTAACAATTAACTTTACTTTGTGCCTTTATTTTGTGACTTTATTTTAATGTACCATTTATTTTAGCATTTACATCTCATGTTATTTTCCTTTTGTTCACTTGAGCATTTATCTTTATGTCATTTTATCTTCGCTCATTTGAGCTTTTATTTTCTTTTGAAGACTTAATAATGAACTTGAACATTAAAAGCATTAAGGTTACTTGGACTATCTGGTTACTATCCTTGGCATTATGGAGTTGTGGATCTCTCGGACTTAGGATTAGAAGCCTTAATACTTGGGGACCATTTTGTTTTGTTGTTATTTTTTCTGAAGTTCTTGGGGTTTACTCCAAGGCATTGGGTTTACTTTTTCTGTGTGCAGGTTATTCTGATTTTCATGCTTTGTCTGTGATTGAGAATTCCTCTATATACAGATGTTACTCTGCCCAATTTTTGTGAAGACTTAGTTCATTTGAAGCTTGGTGTGGCTTTTACTTTCTTGTTCTTTTCCTTGGCTTTTAACTTTATGCTTTAGGATAGTCCTTTCATCTCCTCTTATCTTCTTTAATTTCAAAAATCTTCTCCCTCCTTTTCAAAACACTTCTTATTTTCTAACTTGAACCGCTTTCATAATAAACTTAGACTTAGGTCCATGCATTTTCAAAAACTTTTTCTTAATCAAACTTTAATCAACTTAACCATACTTTGACATTTTTCTCAAGACTAAAAGTCAATTAACCTCATTCAAACCATTTTTTCCACTTTGGCTTTCTACTTTAAAACCTTTTTCTCAAAAGATTAGACTCTTGTCGATTCTTGTAGTGATGCGAGCTACTATACTTCTATGATATGTAGTAAGGTGAGATATTTTCCACTTGGGTGTTGAGTGAGGCTTTGTTGATTTTAAAATCCAAGCTATATCCTCCACTTTGAGATGATGCAAATTCTCCTTTCTCATAATTGTGGATAGTAAGTATGTTCTTTCACTCGGATATGACAATGATGTCTCTTCATTTAAAATTAACCAACACACATGTGTCTTAAATTTTTTGAGGTGAACTATGAGTACCTGGATCCCCTATTGCACGGAAGATGGTACATAAGCACTAAAGATTCACAATCACGGCAGATGCAAAATTGTAAAATATACTTCTTTTCCCATCTCCATCATCTATTTTTGTTTACACCTTTTATAGCCAAATTACACATATTTTCAAAGAGGTTCTTGTGGAGTTCCATATATGTTTAGGGTGCTAATACCTTCCCTTTACATAACCAACCCCCATACCTAGATTCTCCCCCTTTTTATTGGGCTTATTCACTCTTTTCCCATTTCCTTTAGAAACAATAAAGCACAGTGGTGATTTTTATTTGATCTGTGCGAGTTAAGTCAATCCAATGGCTTATTCTCAATATTTCTAATGCTATAGAAAACTTGCAACTTCACTGAGTAAAAAATAATCTCTAAGTGGGTTGGGCCTATCTTTGTTTATTTGTGTATGTGCTATTATTTGTTGTGTATATGTATGTCTAGATATTTCTGGTTTTTAGGGTGTTTGGTGATCTCTTATAAGTCCTATACCCAGACTTGAGCAACCTTAAAATAAGACGGGTGGTATAGTTATGTTAACTTTAAGGAAGGAATCCCAAAAAATGAGACATGACATCCCCCACTCAGTGGAGGCCCCTTTGACTGTAGTATTTATTTACCGAGCAATCGGGAAGACGTGTTGCTTTCGACCTGGGAGCCTGGGAAGCTGTGAGCCGTAGAACCTTTAACCCAAATTGGCCTTTTAGGTGTAGTGCGGAGACTATACCAGAGAAATCTGGAAGCAATTGTCACGCGATGCTGCACTCAGACAAGTTTTTCCTGAGAATATTTCTAATTACCAAGCTAATCGGGACGTTGGTAATATCTGAAAAAAGAATGTAGACTCTGGGATTTCATTACCTTGTGGGTAGTACCTTAGACTTCATGCTCGTGTTGTCGAACCTATGAACCCCCATGTTTGTGATCATATGTGTGATTGTTGCATCATCATGCATTCATGTACCCATGAGAATTCTTTAAACAGTTTTTCAAGGAACTTAAGGTTTACTTTTGAAAATATCTCAGGTACTCTTTTGATCATGGAATTCTGAAGGATAAAGACTCAAAATTACAGTTTCAAGGATCATAAGATAGAGGAACTGTTGAGTTTGATTCCTGAGATTGAGAGTCCTATAGATTTCCAGAAGAGGTATGGAGCCATTGTGCCTCTTATGAATCTCAAGATGAAGGAGGGTATTCTTTCTACATTGGTCTAGTTCTATGATTCGTTATATCAGTGTTTTACTTTTCCATATTATCAGCAGATGCCCACATTGGAGGAATATTCGTACTTACTTGGTTTACCTATTACTGATTGTGTTCCTTTCACCGGCTTAGAAGGAGAGCCCAAGTCTCACGAGATTTCCACCATAACTCACTTGAAGAAGTCTGCGATTGAGGCTAACATTACTACCAAAGGAGGAATCATGGGTTTATCTGCTTAGTTTCTATTGGAGAAAGCTCGTTACTTTATCAAGATGAAGAGTACAACTACTTTTGAGGCTATCTTTGCTTTTCTTGTTTATGGATTATTCTTGTTTTCTAACATCGACAAATTTGTGGATATAAATGCCATTAGGATATTTGTGATTACGAATCCAGTCCCTACGCTGCTAGGAGATACATATTATTCCATCCATCTTCGGAATTTTTATCAGGAAGGGATGATCATTTGTTGCACACCGTTGTTATATGAATGTTTTATTTATCACTTACCTCGATCTGCTACTTTTTAGGATATTAAGAAAGAACCCCATTGGGAACCGAAGATTATGTCTCTCACTCATTCAAACATTGATTGGTATCATCAAGCTTATTATGATGTGAAGATTATTAACAGCTGTGGTAGTTTTCCCAATGTGCCTCTTCTTGGTACAAAGGGAGGAATTAACTACAATCATGTTCTTGCATGTTTCCAACTTGGATATCTAATTAGGGACAAGCCAAACAATATTCATCTGAGTGGTTTCTTTCTCAAAGAAGGAGAAGATCACAAGGCAGCTAAGGCAGCAATTGAAAAGGCTTAGCGCCATATTCATAAGAAGGGTAGAAAAAATTTGGGACCAAGAGGAGTTGTTTCCTTAGAGCCTCTTCTCTATTGGGTACAAGCAAGGGCAATTGAGTTGAAGATGCCTTATTCTCGTGAGGAACCTATATCTGACATATTTATAAGGACTAGTCCTCCTCTCTTATATGATATGGAAGAACTACATCTTGCCTTAGTTAGGATGTAGCAAGAGAAGGAAGTATGGAAGAACAAGTACCAGACTTTGGAGGTGTCTTACTCGACATAATTTAAAGAAAATGATGACTTGATCGAGATTCTTAAGAGTCATGCTATGGGGATGATGGATAATTAAGAGGATTTATTTTCCTTTAGAGCTCAGCCAGGTCCCGGTCACCCATTTTCTGATGGATGGAAACAAGTCATCGATAAGTATGCAGAAGAGAACAAGCAGTTGAAGGCTCAGATTGCAAGACTCAGGGGAAAGCGTCAGTGTGTGCAAAGATCTTCATTAGCTTTGGCTCCTTATGATTTTTAAATTCCATCTTTATTCTCTTATACTTAGGATTATTGAAACTTGTACTAAAAGTTATAATCCATTTCGAAGTTATTATTAAAATGAGAACTATTCAGTATTTCCAAAAGTGTTAGTTCCTCAATATTTGCAATTATTTATAATTCTTTGAGTTCCTTGAATAAACACCATAAATCGCGTGTGTAATACGGTGGGAGAACTGACTTGGTTTTTGGGTTTTATCGCAAATGTTGCGGATATCAAGAGTTGCCACCAACTTTTCTTTTATCAAATAAAGGAAAGGGTGAAAAGAACAGGAAAAACCTTTTGAGAATTTTCTTGTGTTCGGGGGTAGGTTATGAAAAGGGAAGGTGTTAGCACCCTTTTCACCCATAGTTATCTACGGGCTCTTAATTGCTAGCTCAGTTTGAAAATGCTATGTGTTTGTGTACGTTTGAAAATATTTTGAAATCTCTTAAGTGCAGAAATTATGTAATGATTCTCGTATCATTGAGAATGTATACAAAATGTTTGTTTTGAAAATATTTATTGAAAATGAGTGTTTAGAAAGATGTTTTGAAAATGCCAATGTAAGGCAATTTTGTAATGATTCTCGTATCGTTGAGAATGTATATAAAATGTTTGTTTTGAAAATATTTATTGAAAAGGAGTGTTTGGAAAGATGTTTTGAAAATGCCAATGTAAGGCAATTTTGTAATGATTCTCGTATCATTGAGAATGTATACAAAATATTTGTTTTGAAAAAGTGTTTTGACAAAGGTTGTTTTGAAAGTGGAAATTGTTTTAGTTTGTGAGCAAGCGATTACGAGCGATCTACCTACTCAAAAAGTCTTTTTTCTTTTCCTCCTCTTTTAGATAATGCTTTCCTACCATTAGTTATTTGGAAGCCATATCATTGAATGTGAGGGACATGCGTGGGTCATCCTACAGTCATAGAAGGAAACTTGTAAGACGCTTTAACAATTGTCGTAATGGACTAAGATCGTTTATCGAAGGCAACACCGAATGGTCATCGAGGGACTACGATCTTTTAATCGAGGGTCTTTTCTAGAGCATCTCACGTTCGAGGGACACGACTGTTTAAATCCGGGGCAACAAGTGAGTTTAACCCTAGAGGTGCAAGTGTGCAAAGTGTTTTGATTTCAATTATTTTATCTTGAATTAGGGTTTTGCTTGATTGCTTTTAGTCATGTCATACAAACCCTGATTACTAAAAATAATAAGGAAAGCGATAAATTGTGGAATTTAAATGTCCTATGCTATTACAATGCTTTGGTAATGGGGGGTACAAATTTGTGAAGTGGGGAGGAAAGCAATAAACCCTAATTATCTATTACAGACCATGTACATGAAATAATAAAATGCACAAAAAAGTAAAGATGAAGAAAAGAGAAAAGAAATTATTTTGTGGTTTTTGATAGAAGAAGCTTGATGGTTAACCTAAGAAATTAATTAGTCCTAATTGAAAAGAAATTAATTGGTAAACTAAAAAATATATGTTGGTTTATGAGTATTCAGTGATGCCTTTCGGTGTTACTAATGTGCCGAGAGTATTCATGGAATACATGAATCGTATCTTTCATACTTATTTGGATCAGTTTATAGTGGTGTTCATTGATGATATTTTGATTTACTCTAAGTCGGAAGAAGAGCATGCATAGCACTTAAGAGTAGTATTGTAAGTTTTGAAAGAGAAGAAGTTGTATGCAAAGCTGTCCAAGTGTTAGTTATGGTTAAAGGAGGTTAGTTTTTTTGGTCATGTGATCTCAGGTAGTGGCATTGTTATAGATCCATCGAAGGTTGATGTTGTGTTGCAATAGGAAACTCTGAGGTCAGCTACTGAGATTAGAAGCTTTTTGGGATTAGTTGGTTATTATAGAAGGTTTATCGAAGTTTTTTCTAAGTTGGCACTTTCGTTGACTAAGTTGACTTGTAAAGGTAGATATTTTGTATGGGATGTTCAGTGCGAAGAAAGTTTTACAGAATTGAAGAAGAGGTTGACGTCGGCTCCAATTTTGACGTTGCCTAATCCAGGAGAGCCTTTTGTGGTGTATTGTGATGCTTCTAAGATGGGTTTAGGAGGTGTGCTTATGCAGAGTGATAAGGTAGTTGCTTATATGTAAAGGAAGTTGAGGACTCATGAGAAGAACTATCCTACGCGTGATTTAGAGCTTGCTGCAGTTGTCTTTGTGTTGAAGATTTGGAGGAATTATCTTTATGGTTCTAGATTTGAAGTGTTTAGTGAACATAAGAGCTTAAAGTATTTATTTGATCAGAAAGAGCTGAATACGAGGCAACGAAGATGGTTGGAATTATTAAAGGATTATGATTTCGGTTTGAATTATCATCCAGGAAAAGCGAATGTGGTAGCGGATGCGTTGAGTAGAAAGACTTTACACCTGTCGGCAATGATGGTTAAAGAGTTGGAATTAATTGAACAGTTCAGAGATATGAGCTTAGTTTGCAAGGTTACATCGCAGAGTGTTATGTTAGATATGTTGAAGATTAATAATGAATTTCTAGACAGTATCAGAGAAGCTCACTTCTCATTTTATTGGACCATATCAGATTTCAGAGAGAGTTGGGAATGTTGCTTACAGAGTGGCTTTACCGCCTAATCTTTTGAATTTGCATGATGTGTTTCATGTGTCACAACTCCTGAAGTATATTTCAGATCCATCTCATGTGATTCATATGGACGATATGCAAGTACAGGATAACCTTACGGTGGAGACGATGCCTGTACGGATCACGGATCATGAAATAAAGACTCTGAGGGGAAAAGAGATTGATTTGGTTAAAGTGGTTTGGCTAGGAGCTGCCGGAGAAAGCATGACTTGGGAGTTGGAGAGCAAGATGCGAGAATCCTATCCTGAGTTGTTTGATTAAGGTAAATTTTCGAGGACGAAAATATTCTAAGTAGGGGAGAGTTGTAACGCCCGTAATTTAATTAATTATTTAATTAAATTATTTTTGGAATATTTGTGAAGTTATGTTGTTATGCTAGATATTATGTTGAGATTAGTTGGATTTATTTATTTTATTAAGTTGTGGAATAATATTAGAATGATAACATTATTTGATGTGGACTTGTTTTAAAGGAATATAAGTAGTAAGGAGGGCGTGTAGTAGTCTTAAGCCCATTAAGGCATAATAAGAATAATAGGGTTATTTTATTATTGTTAGAAATAATAGAAAAGAAGAAGCAGTAAGAGAGAAAGAAATAAGGGTTGGAAGAAGAGAACGTGAAAGTTGTTGGAAAGGAGGAAAAGAGGCAGAACGGAAAATCAACCGAAAAAGTTATAGAGCAACCTTGAATCCAAGGTAAGGGTGGGGTTCTGACTCTATAATAGTATTTATGATGATTGGTATGTGGGATTAGATGTGAAAGATTGTTTGGTTTATGATTGAATTGTATATGTTGTTGTATGATGAAAATTGATGATTGAAAGATGAATAATGATGCCCTAATGCAGTATATTTGATGTAGATTTATAGGATAATTATAATTGATGATTATCTATGATTTGAGGGTGTTTTTAGGGCCTAAAGCATGGAAACTGTAGTGAAAATGTAGTGAAATCGCATAAAATATTCATGACAGAGCAGTATGTGTCAACCCCAAAAGCCATGCGTTAATACATGAAGGCTTTTAGACTTAGGATGAGTCGATACGAAGGAGTCATGCGTCGATACATGAGGGATTTTAGACTCAGGATGAGTCGATACGTATGAGCATGTATCGATACATGCAGTGTTGCAGACTCAGTATGAGTCGATGCAAAGAGAGTACGTGTCGACTTATGTAGCGTGTTATGTCCAGTACGCGTCGACCCAAGACATTACGCGTTGATTCATGTTGTCTGGTTTTTGACAGAATCATTTTGAAAAGGCTATAACTTGATTTTTCGGACTCTGTTTGAGGTGCAGTTCGAAGCGTTGAATAGCTAATGCGATGAACTTCATTCTTAAGGATCAAAATGAAGAATAGGAAGGATAATCCTAGTATCCAAATTAGGACTAGATTTAGTTTTCGCGTTAATCACTATGTTGATTTTTGTGAAGAATGACGAGGATGAGAGGATTATAGATTACTGTTTGGTTCGTAACAGTAGGTTTTATGATGATATTGATGTAGTATTACAGAATAGTAATATGTAGAGGTTTGGTAATTTAGAAGTAAGCCTTAGATGATTAATTAGTTATAGGCAATATCACGTTGTAGGCCTATGGTCAACATTGCAAGATTGACGATTTACTATTGTATGGTTGAGTTATTGATGATAAATGATGTTTGATGAATTATGATGTATAAATGATGTTTGACGAATTATGGTGATGAACGATGTTAATTAAAGATGTTGAGATGCCTCTAATAATTGGCAAATTGTAAGATGTAGGCTTATGGCCAATGATGATGTTGTGTTGAGATGTTGTTAATTATGGTGTTGTCATTACATTCATGATTGTGTCGCATACATTGCATTTTAAGATGGCCTGTATTGGCGAATATTAAGATGAAGGCTTATGCCTTGTTGATGCCTTTATTTATTGGCAGATTTTTAAGATGGGAGTTCTGCTCCAATGGTACCACATGCATTTGCATAGTATTGAGTCGCATTATATGATTGATAAAGAAGTTGTGTATTGATGCGGTGAATGTGTATATTGTTGGTATTTTTCTGTTGCAATTATTATTGTTTATAAGATGAGAAGTGGTGGTGTTATGTGATCTATTTTAATATATTATTTATCATACGTTTTATTATATTGTTAGATATCTCACCCCTTCTGTTTGAATGTTACCCTTACGTTGGTAATGTGTAGGTAATCGAGAGTGAAGGTTGTATACCTTCAATAGTTCGAGCCAGTGTCATTGTTCTGATATGTAACACTCGGGGGGATGAACGCTTGTTGCTTTTAATTGTTGATTATATCAGTTGTTGAACTTTAGTTTGATGGTTATTAAGTATGTGTTATTTTGAATTTGCTGTTACAATGGATAAAGATGTTATTAAGAATTCTGCTGCGTAGATGTTTAAATTGTTGAATTAAGAGATTAAAGTATTATGCTGATGGTTCATCCGAAGTTTTAAAGTGTTATGTATCCACGTTAAATGCAATGTGTTTCGAAAGTTGAATTTGTGGCTTCCTGATTCGTTTTCTTGAATGATTATAACTCTGATTTGCATATATAATTGTCGGGTAGAATTGGGGTGTTACAGTTTTTCTATGATTGCTTTTAGTCTTGTCATACAAGCCCTAATTACTAACAATAATAAGGAAAGCGATAAATTGCAGAATTTAAATGTCCTACGCTATTACAACTCTTTGGGAATGGGGGGTACAAATTTTTGAAATGGGGAGGAAAGCAATAAACCCTAATTATCTATTACAGACCATGTACATGAAATAATAAAATGCACAAAAATGTAAAGATGAAGAAAAGAGAAAAGAAATTATTTTGTGGTTTTTGATAGAAGAAGCTTGATGGTTAACGTAAGAAATTAATTAGTCCTAATTGAAAAGAAATTAATTGGTAAACTAAAAAATATATGTTGGTTTAAAAAGAAATAGAAATAAAACCTAAGTCTATTTTATCTCTAATTTCTAAAGAGAAAATAATTGTTTTAGAAATTTTTTTGATGTTTTATTTAGAAAAAATATTTAAAGTATAAAACTTAATTCTAATTAATTAAATCAAGATGATTGAAACAATTTTTAATTATAAAAAATTAAACTAATTAATTAGAAAACTATATCTAAATTTTATGATTTTTGTGATTTTATGTATTTTATTAAATAAAATAAATAAATAAAAGTCGAAAAAAGAAAATATAAAAAGAAATAGAAATAAATGGGCCATGAGTCAGAAGTAAAATAACGGGGTGTGAGAAACCATTTTTGTTAGGCCCAAAATAGTTTTTTTGTTTGAATCAGAAAAAAAAGGGCCTGCAAGTTAGTAAAAGGGGGGTGAAATGCAGTAAAAACAAGAAGCCCAGAACTACAAAGTCCAGGCGCCTGGGGATTAAATGTGGCTTCCTCTTGGAAGTGTATCATGTGCTTGCCTTATGGGGCGTGTCATCTGGCCATGGGGAGATCAAATGGTGATGATTAGAGGGCGTAGTGTGTGCACCTTACGGTTGCTTGCATTGATCTGAAACAAATGAATGTGAAACTAATAAAAGGGTACCCTGGGGCTCAAACCCAGGTCCCTATAGTCACAGGCGCGTGCTTTAACCACTGGGGTGGTGATACATTTGTTAGTTTATGAACAAACCAATCAATATATTACACACTCACTCCTGAATATTTGAACAATTCATCTTCTTCTTCCTCGCGCGTGCCAAGAGCAACAACTCCATTCTTAAATCGGTAACTCCTTCATTTCTCAACCATTTTTAAAAATGTAAACATGAAAGTTGCTTGATTTTTCACCATGAATTCAACCATATAACTTTTAAAAGCTAAAGATCAAAGACTAAGATGAAATTTGTTTAGTACCAAATTGAAACCTAATTTTTTTAGAAACTTCAACTTCAAAATTCTCCATGTACAGTTAACATAAATGAAAACTAAAGGCGTGGTTAGCTTCAGGGCAATGATGCCTACATTTTTTATTCAGAAAGTAAACATTAATGATGCTTGTACAGAAAGTTCAAAGTTTATAAAACTTACCTCAAAAGTGGGAATCATGTTTGGATTTTAGCACTCCTGGAGATGTTATGATGATCTGGATAGCTTCAGTTAACTCCCAGGAAGTTATTGCAATGCTTACTTTGGATTGAGAGTGCCTGAATTCTTCTGGAGAAGTCAAGTTGCAGAGTTGAGTTTTTGAAAATGGAAGATGAGGAAGATGATGTTACAATGGTATAAAAGAGCTTTGGATAGGTTATATATGAGTTATAGAAGCTTTGTGAATGATTTAAAATGAAAATGCACTAGTGGATTGGGTGTTTGGAGTTTAAGGTCAGAAGTTGCATAATGGAGGATTTTTGTGCAAAATATTATTTCAGGGAGTTTGAGAGAGTTAGAGGGCTTGTGAACTCGTGTTTGGATTGCAAATAAACTCTCTATTTATAGAGAGAAAAATAGAGGACAAGAGCTGATCAGGTTTGCAAGTTGTGGAGTTATGGCTTGGTTGGATTGTAAGTGAAGGTACATGGCCATTCCATAGTTACAATATGAGCATGGCTTGATTTTAGGGGTGCTTTGCAGGTTGTAGGTGGTTGCTTCTTTCTTTGACATTGTGTATGTGCAGAAGAAAAAATTGAGAGGCTCAAGGAGTTGACATTGTGATTAAAGTTTTCTTTTCTAAAATGGAAGTCTTGGCTTTCTTCCCTTAATGGCAAAATGGATTGGACAATGGTCAAACACTTGGATAAAGGCTCAATCAACTGTGTAAACATTAAATTATGGTGAGATTTGCAAGTCAAGAGGCCTGAAAAGCAATATTATGAAGCATAGCATGAAGATTGGATTATGTGTTCTTCACCAAAATGACTTGTAATTCAAGTTTATCATGCCAACTTCAAGTTTTTGAATCTCCTAGCTTAAAAATGATCTCTTCAAGTTTTTTGACATTTTGGAAAGCTTGAAACATTGTCTACAACCTTCATCTTGACCACTTTTGCTAAATCAAGTTAGAACTTGGTGAAAAATTTCCAGGAAGTTGGGACAAAAATCTGACCAAACTTGTTGAAAATTTCCCTAAGTGTTTTGATAAAAATGTCATGACTTTATGAGCCTATATCTCCTAATCCAAGCATTTTTTGTACATTAACCCTCAGGTACAAAGTTATAGAATTCATCATTATGATACGGTGGGAGAACTGACTTGAGGTTTTGCGTTTGTTTTCGCAAATGTTTCGGTTGAGCAAGAGTCGCCACCGACTTTTTATTTTATCCTAAGGAAAGGTTAAAAAGCACAGCAAAAAAACCTTTGAGATGTTTTCTTGGGTTCGGGGGGTAGATTATAGAAAGGGAAGGTATTAGCACCCTTTCTATCCATGGTTATCCATGGGCTCTTAGTTACTTGCTTAGATCACTTGCCTTGTATTTTCAATTGCTTGAAATTGTGGTGTGTGTGTGTGTTTTGAAAATGTTTTTGAAGAAGACGCCTTGTCTAGGCAACCGTTGTAATGACTCGTGTTTGAGTGTTTTACAAAGGTGTGTATCTTTTCTAAAAGATGTTTCAAATGTTTTTGGAAGTTCGTTTTTGAAAGTGTTTGTGGAGTGTGGTTTGAAAAGTAGGCAAGTGTTTTTGCAAGTTTGATCAAGTAACTAAGAGCCGTCTACCCCTAAATTTACTCAAAGGTTTTTCTCATGTTTTAACCCTTTTAACAATTTTGTTCCACCATTGTATTTGGTGGACAATCTTGCGTTAGGATGTTTAACGGGACAGGCGCGGGTCATCGTATGGACCATGAATGCAATGGTGCCAAGTGTCTTTGGTAATTTTGCTTGAAGGGACTATGATCATTTTGATAGGCAACTTTCAAAAGCGTCATCGAGGGACTATGATCATTTTGATTTGTTTTGTTTTGCCAAAGATACTCAACGTGCAAGCATGGCCCATTTTGGAAGGCAACAAGTGGGATTACCCTAGGGGTGCAAGTGTGATTGTGTATTGATTTCATGTATTTGTCTTGTATTAGGTCATCTAGCGTTTGATTTTATGTACATGCAAACCCTAGGTCTAACCATGGTATATTTGAAAGCGATAAATTGCGGGAATTTAAAGTCTACGCTATTACAAATAAGTATCCGGGAGTGGGGGTACAAATTTACAAATGGGGATGAGACTTTAATAGGAGAGTAGTGTCCAAATAATTACAACCAAATCGAATTGCGATCTCAAATGCAATATGTATCAATGTATAGGAATAAAGCAATGTAAATGTGTCAATGTATTTGTGTATTGGTGTAAGTGTATGAGATTTATTTACAAGTGCGAAAAATGTTAACTTAATGAAATAATTAAGTATTGTCTATTTATTTTGTTTTTGTATTCTTGTATTTTTGTCTTTATGTACAAACAAGAAAATTTAATAAAAGAAAAGAAAATGATTTAACTTAAAAAATATATTTTTTATGCATTTCTATAAATATTTCTATACAAGAGTTTTAATTAAAAGAAAGAAGTTTTAAGTTTGAGAAAAAACAAAGTTATGTATTTATATATAAAGTTTTAATTATTAAAAGAAAAGAAAGAAAGATGTTTTGAGAAATCCTGTTTTATATGTATTTTTATTGTAATAATATAAAAAAAGGAACCTTTTAAGAAAAAATTTGTATATGTAATATTTTACTAAAAAAGAAATAAAGTAACAAAACAAAATAAAATAAAAGATTGATGTATGAGTTAAAAGATATGGAAAATGTTGAATGGGCCTTAGAGATGTTCTTGGCCCAAAGCATAGTTTGAGGTGGTAATCAGACAGGGGGGGTACGCGCCTAAATCTGATGGGCTTAAGGCTTCTGAAAGGGCAAGGCCCATAACGTTTGACACAAAAAATTGCAAGGGTTAAGTTGTTTTGTTCATTTGGAATAGGGTTAGGGTTCGTGACATAACAACTGCGCCGTTCACTTCGTTTCTATCCTCTTCATCCTCTTTGCCATGGATTCTGAACATCGTCCTTCACTCCCAAGGCCAACCAGTGCAACTTCCACTTCTTCTCCCTCCATGGGTCGTTCCAGTAGCGGTTACACAAGGTTTGATTTCGTCTTAGCACATTTTCGAGGGTTTTGATTCATACATGTTTTGATTTTATAGATTCTAATTTCATGTATTGCAATTTGTTTCCGTTGAAGCGCGTGAAAGGAAAGGAAAGAAGAGATACTACCTTAACCCTTGGAGACGGAGGAGGAGAGGATCGGAGGCGCTGTGGGACGGTCGGAGGCGAGGGATAACACGTGATGTTTGAGCTAGCTTCCTGGTATCTTTACTTTTTTACCTCTTTGTTGTTGATTTGATGATGACTACCTGAAAACAACGTCTTTATCCTCTTCTCTTTTACTTGCTTCTGTTGCCTCTGAATATTTGTTGTTGATTTCTTTTCCTCGCCTCAGTATGCTTATTGGTGTTTGATTCTTGAGTATTGCTTCTGATGGCTAGTTGAATGTTGCTTCTGTTTGTATGCTCTGAGATGATGATGTTTGCTTGCGCTGTTTCCTGTTTTCTCGCCTTTTCTTCTTCTGTATGCTTTGTGTGCTGAGTTGCCTTGAATGCTATTGAACCCTATGATGAGACCAGCTCTGAGGGCTTTGTAATTTTTGAATATTATTCTGAGTTTTGAGTTGTGAATCTGAACATGTGTTGAAATGTTTGAGGTTGGTCTTGGGATTTGGATTTTGAGTACTTTGAATCAAGTTTGGCTTGACAGTTTGTTTATGCTTCTAATTTGAGCCTGGATAAGTTTAGGCTTGAGGCATATGGCTGTTTGATTCAGGTTTGTGTTTATCAGTTGGCTTCAGAGTTTTGGCTTGCAACAGGTTGATGGCTTTTTGGGTTGTTTGGTATAGCTTTGATGCAGTCTAAGGCTTATGCAGCTTAGGCTTGTATGGACCTGTTTGTGAGTTTGACAGTTTGAGGTGCAGGGGTTTTGGTGAGAAGTAGGTTTATGGCTTTGATTGAGGTTTGGAGCTTAGGTTTCAAGCTTGTTGAGGCAGTTTGTGTTTCAATGTTACAGTTTTGTTTGTGTTCCCCCCCTACTGTGTTGATGACAATTTGTTTTATATATTTATCCTTAAGCCTCAAACTGTTGTAAGCCTGTCTTCTTTTTCTCTTCTCTCTCTCCAGTACAGATTAAAGCATAAAAATATTGCTTAGATTTGTCCTTATTCTGAAAAGGTAGCTGGCCTAGGAAAATGATGTGATTTGAACATTGCTTGTACTTGTGGTTTAACTCTGCATATCTTCCATATTTCTTGCATCCAGATTTTATGCTTCTTTGTACTTCTTGACAGCTTTTGGGTAGCATGTGGCCAGTTTCATTCAGTTTGCAATTAGTTCAATTTGGACTTTGTTAATAATTTCTGAACTATGCAGCTTTGTGCACTTTTCAATTGATTTGCCTCCTTTGGTTGAAAACTTGAAACTAGGCAGCATGTGTGACAATTTTGAATTTGTGCAATTATACTTTTGTGCATTTCATTCCTTAATTGCAAGCAAACTTTCATCCCTCTTTGTGAACCAAGAGAAATCTTGTGATTTGCAAAGAGGGCAATCTGATTCCGGCCAGTTGCTTTTAATGATGAATCCATTTTTTATCTGTCTGTCTTTTTAATTTTATCTGCTTTTGACTTCTTCTTTTCTTTTTGCAGATAAAAACAAATGGAGAGGAGTAGCAGTAGAAGCTGAAGATTTGAAGACTTTTAGGACATAGCTTTGTTTCCATTTTAATTATTTGTAATAGTATTAATGTAAATAACTGTAAATAAATTTACAACATTTAAATAATATCTGTAACAAACAATTCAAAATAAATAAACATCCCTCTTTTTTATCAGTTAATTCTTCTTCCAATTCATTGTTCATTTAATTATTTATAATTCTTAAAATTATAATAACTGGAAATAAATCCCAATCATTTTAACTCAGAATAATAAGTAATCAATAAACGTCCGGAATCTTGAATAATCAGAGCACTGCACAGCTAAACAACACACGTCCACATGTCCCTTTTTTATTCGATTAAATCCAACACTGCAAACTCAAATCAAATGCCTCAGTCCACATCTCAGAATAACTTGAAAAGCACTGTAGAATTAATTCTTTCTGAGAAATATGCGCACAAACCCTAGTTCTTGATTAAATGCCAGAGAAGAGCCTGTCTGATCAAAACCTGAGCCAACTCAACCAAACCCTAAGCAATCTGCTTGAACTGCTTAAAAATAAATGAAAAACCTAAATCTTGTCTGACTGACGAGAAAAGTCTGTTTTACTGATTCTTGAGCCAGTCTGAAAAATCAGGAACAGCCCGAAGCTGTGATTTCTTGTGGAAAAATACGAGGGCAAATTTTGGGGTACAACAGTTGCCCCTGTTCAATCTTCTTGAACCTGAAGAGTTAGATTGGAAAGTTTGCCGTTCGCGGCTTGAAGGTAAAAGGAGATTGGACACTAGAGTGCCCAAAAATTTGCACTCGATGATGTGATGGTAGAGGGAATGGGCTTATAGATGCCATTTGGTGATGGGCTTAAAGATGCCATCTAGGGATGTGACAGAACCTTGTCGGGGGATGGGCTTAGAGATTCCATCCGGAAATAGGCTTAAAGATGCCATTTGGAAGTGTAATGGATGGTTGTGGAGATGGGCTTAAAGATGCCATCGAGAGGTGTCGATCGCGTAAGATACTCCTTAGCGAGAACTTGCGTACATGAGAAAGAAAGATAATTTCCTGGCCTGTTACAGGGGTTGATCTTCAAACTCTTCATGCAGATATGCCCTGGCTAGATACAGGTATCAAATCTATGATTGATCACTCACAGATATGCCCTGGCTAGATACAGGTATCGAATCTGGAATTGTGACAGTTGATAGTAATCATCTTTGGATTGACTTTTTCCTGAAAAGGCAAAAAACATCAGATGTATGCAATGTCATGATGTATGAGATGCATGATGTTCTCAAGAATAAATGAGATTGTGTCGTATGATGCGTATATGCATGCGTCATGATGTATAAAATTTGAAATGTCTATGAATGTGTTTTCGACAAGGAAAATAAATCCTTGACGACTGCCGGGAAATTGTTGAATCCTGGGTTGATGTTTTAAAGAGTAGAGTTCTTCTTTTCCGCTGGGGATGATGGTTGTAAGAATAAACCGGTAGGAGAAGATGACTCCGTTGGGGAATAAACTTGTTGGAGAGATTACTCTACGGGGAATTACTCTGTGGGAAGAGATACTTCGCTGAGGTTTTGATGAGAGCTCCGCTAGGGATTCCACTGATAAATTATGTTAGGGAAATTGATGAACTCCGCTGGGGATAAAAGAATCTTGACTGCTGTCGGGGACAGTGAATTCTTGACTGCTGCCGGGGAGAATAATTCCTTGGCTGCTGCTGGGGAGGGCAAGAATCTTTTGATTGCTGCAGATGAGAAGTCCTGGGACCACTGTTGGGGGAATCAGAAGTTTGGGTTGTATGCCAATCTACTTGGGATTCCTGTCTTGAGGAGATCTTCCCTGGAGAATATTCGAATATCCTGCGAGGAACTGAGAATGAGAGTCTTCACTCTGCCTGGAGATTGGTAGTTGGAAGTTTTAGCTCCGCTGGGGATCTTGAAACTTGACTTTGAGGGGAATTAGATTCTAGAATATTTTCTGGCTGGGGATTCCAAGAATCTTTTGAGTTTGAGAAGGAACCGGTGTAGGGTTTCCTGATGATGAGTCCATGTAAAAACTTCATCTTGGATTTGAGACCTGTATGAGTAGCAGAATGACTTTCGTGTCTGGAGTGTATCTGAAGTTGTATCCTCCGACAGGTGATGAAGGAAATGTTGAACACTTTTGACATTCGAATGCCCCAAGGGGTGATGAAATAGACTTTGTATGTAGATAATTTCCTGGCTTGTTACAGGTGTTGATCCACAATCAGTCGTCCACAGATATTTTCCTGGCTTGTTACAGGTATTAATCCGGAACTTAAGAAATGTTGGTCGAGGAGATACTGTCCTGGCTTGTTACAGGTGTTGATCTCTGACCTGAGAAAGAAAGATAGTTCCCTGGCTTGTTACAGGTGTTGATCTTAAATCTCTTCATGTAGATAATTTCCTGGCTTGTTACAGGTGTTAATCCATAATCAGTCGTCCACAGATATTTTCCTGGCTTGTTACAGGTGTTGATCTGGAACTTAAGAAATGTTGGTCGAGGAGATATTGTCCTGGCTTGTTACAGGTGTTGATCTCTGACCTGAGAAAGAAAGATAGTTCCCTGGCTTGTTACAGGTGTTGATCTTCAATCTCTTCATGTAGATAATTTCCTGGCTTGTTACAGGCGTTGATCTTCAATCAGTCGTCAACTGATATTTTCCTGGCTTGTTACAGGTGTTGATCTGGAACTTAAGAAAGGTGACAGAATGGCAACCGTGTCTGGAGCATATCTGGACCGTATCTTCCAACATGTGATGAAGGAAATGTTGAACACTTTTGACATTCGAATGCCCCAAGTGGTGATGAAGGAGACTTGCCCCAAGTTACTCTGCAAATTGAGAGATTTTGTTGAAATCTTGACTGGACTGACCCAGGTTAACTGAACTTTGAAAGATCTGTTGAAACCTTGACTGGACTGCCCCAGGTTAATTGGATAGTGACATGTCATGCCCCTTGTTGATAGGAGACTTGTCGTTGGAAGTGTCATCCTTTTGAAGTGATTTTACTCACTGAGAGTTTTCGTTCCTCCGAACATTTGCTGTATGAATTTCTTCGCTGTCAAACAAATAGCCAAATGCAAACAGTGATATTCAAGCAATGCAAAGTTTATGTTTGTCTCGAAGTTTTGAAAAATGCGTTTTTTAGCAGAAAACTTTTTATAAGACAAATCAACACAAGACTTTAGAGCAAAGCCTTACAGGAGTCAGGATACCTTTTGTAACAGTATGCTTTCGAACTAACCCATGCTTCAATTAGGACTTTTGACGGGTTGTAACGTGGCTTGGTTCACAGTTTAAGAAACAAAGGATAAAGGCTCAAAGTATATTTGTACCCACCCGCTCTTCGTGATGTTCTTCAACCCTAAGCTCAGTTAATTGTGCGTTGCACTCTATTTGAGTTTGGAACGACTTTTGGGTGATGGTTCACCAGTTGAATTTTGGAAGACAATCATCATCTCCTTTTTTTTTGCAACATTTGTTCATGTTGTTGAGGATTTGTAATGACCTCTCTATTTTGATTTTGATTTGTTATCCCTAACTTTTGCCTGATTGTCTCTGTTTTTGAGATCAACGTCAGCGGGATGCCCCAGCTTTCTTAAGCCTCCTTTATAGGTTTTAGCTTAGTGGGCTTTTCTCTTTTGAGAGATTGACTGCCTATGTGATAGGGAACCATCACTTTCTTTTGATTCCAAAGGAATGTCTCTTTTTTTTGACGTCGTTCGTTGTGTTACGAACTGAGGGTTTGCGACTTCAATGTGCATTTTTTTTGAATTAACTAAGAGACTACCCTGCCCCAGGTTTATATCAAAGGTTTTGATTGTTTAGAACAGAAAACTCCTACTTCTTTGGCTCGAAGGGGTTGACTAGGGATTATCTTCCTTATAACTCCAGTGTTTGGGAATTGAAAGAAATGCCTGTACATCATCAGCAAGGTCTGTTCAAAAGCATACTGTAAATGTCGTGGTATCGTTTTTGTGATCCTCCCTCTAAAGGCTTACAACTTTTTATCAAGAGGTAAATATCATAAAGAAAGCATAAGAGTAGTGAAAACGAATGGATGAATTCAAGACAAACATATGCAATGCATTAATGAAACAGAGTTTAACATCAACAGTTAATTGTTTTGAAAACAAAAGAAATTACAACTTTGAAAATTCAAATGAAGCAAAAGTCTTTCAGTTTGAGCTTTGTCACTCCAGGTGGAGAACTCCTTAACGGAAGATTTTCATCTCGCCGTCTGGCATGAACCTCAGCACTCCAATGTCAATCAGATCTTGAATCTTATTCTTCAAGGCCCAACAGTCGTCGGTGTCGTGTCCCGGGCTGTAGGAGTGGTAAACACAAAATGCATCGGGATGATAGTTAGGAGCGGAGGTATTGGGCTTCCGAATAGGATCCCTCAAAGCAGTCAGATTGACCTCCAACAAACATTCCAGTATCAGAGATGACGGTATGTCAGTCTCCGTGAACTGTCTTCCCGATGTATTTTGATTACGCCGATTACCCCGTTGACGCTGGCGAGGTTGTTGCTGGGCTTGTGACCCTGAAGCAAGCAGAGGAGCCTTCCCCCTGTCTTCTTGTCTGGAGGGGGGTTGAGTGGTGACTTGCTCTTCAACCTCATATGTTTGCCCCAGTTGGTTGTTCCAAAGCAGTTGGTTGACGAGAACTCTGAGTTCCTCTTGTCTTTGAGACAAATCCTGGATGAGAGCCATCTGGCCCACTGGTTGTCCCGTCATTTAGATCCTCATTGTTGTTAGCTGAGACTGCAGTGCTTCCAACTGATCACTCCTGGCATTGTTTGAATTCCCCTGGATCATGCCCGTTGTGAGGAGAGCTTTCACTTCTTCTTGCCCCAGAGACAGGTTCAAGAACATTTCCTGCAGCTGAGCAGTCTGGTCCTGGATATCCTTGACAATCCTTTCTAGAGCCATCTCTTACTGAAATAAACAGTATGAGGGTAAGGAAACCTGAAAAAGGAAAAATCGTCAAGATGCAATGCATGATATGTGGATGCATGCTTTCAAGGATCTTTCGGGGTAAACACAAGAGAACGTTAGAGGTTGAACTTTGATTGGAGAACTTTGCACTGGTGGATGTTTTTCCACGAGAATCAAGCTCACCATGTCAAGTGGGTCATCGCCCCTGATTCAAGTTGTTGTACTTGATCTTTGATTGGCATTTGTTTAGAGGAGAAAACCTCTTGCCTTTTGGTAGACGTTTGGTTCAACGTAACCCTGCATCAAAAGAACCCTCGAGATCCTTGAAATGGTTATTGAAAATGCTATGGTATGATGGTATGATGTTATGTACATGTATGCAACAGTAAGTGAGTGTATATACAGGTAATCATATTCACACAAAGCAAACAAGTCCATAGGTTTAGGCTTGCATGGGGTTTGTAGGTAAGTACCCTCTTGAAGTTAGTTGGCTCATCCTGTCCTAAACTAGAAACTGGGTTCTAGAGGATCTCAATATCACTGACTACCCTCAATCGGTCATAAATCCAGCATCGCAATCTTTTCTTGCAGCCAGAACCATCACGAGAGTTTAGCCTCAATGAGTGTAGCATACTGCTACCGTTCTATGGCCAAGTTGGGTCAATTTAGGGTTCTAAGGTCGGTTGGTGCTTAATGACTCCTTAGAAGACCCATATTCTCCTTATTTCAACACAAGGGATATCGGTACAGACCAAGGTGTCACACCAATGTAGCCACTGCTTCACCCATGTCGGTATACGCCGGACAGGTCCCTCACAGCTTATGCTAACTAAAGGGTATTTCCCCAGATCTGGGTTAGGATCTATGAAACTCCGATGCAAAGCCCACAAATATAAAAGCAAACAAAGCAAGCAATTGAAAACAAAAGGTGATCTAAACCCTAAGGTAACCCCACTTTTAAATCAATCCCCAACAGAGTCGCCAGTTCTGTGATACGGTGGGAGAACTGACTTGAGGTTTTGCGTTTGTTTTCGCAAATGTTTCGGTTGAGCAAGAGTCGCCACCGACTTTTTATTTTATCCTAATGAAAGGTTAAAAAGCACAGCAAAAAAACCTTTGAGATGTTTTCTTGGGTTCGGGGGGTAGATTATAGAAAGGGAAGGTATTAGCACCCTTTCTATCCATGGTTATCCATGGGCTCTTAGTTACTTGCTTAGATCACTTGCCTTGTATTTTTAATTGCTTGAAATTATGGTGTGTGTGTGTTTTGAAAATGTTTTTGAAGAAGACGCCTTGTCTAGGAAACCGTTGTAATGACTCGTGTTTGAGTGTTTTACAAAGGTATGTATCTTTTCTAAAAGATGTTTCAAATGTTTTTGGAAGTTCGTTTTTGAAAGTGTTTGTGGAGTGTGGTTTGAAAAGTAGGCAAGTGTTTTTGCAAGTTTGATCAAGTAACTAAGAGTCGTCTACCCCTAAATTTACTCAAAGGTTTTTCTCATGTTTTAACCCTTTTAACAATTTTGTTCCACCATTGTATTTGGTGGACAATCTTGCGTTAGGATGTTTAACGGGACAGGCGCGGGTCATCGTATGGACCATGAATGCAATGGTGCCAAGTGTCTTTGGCAATTTTGCTTGAAGGGACTATGATCATTTTGATAGGCAACTTTCAAAAGCTTCATCGAGGGACTATGATCATTTTGATTTGTTTTGTTTTGCCAAAGATACTCAACGTGCAAGCATGGCCCATTTTGGAAGGCAACAAGTGGGATTACCCTAGGGGTGCAAGTGTGATTGTGTATTGATTTCATGTATTTGTCTTGTATTAGGTCATCTAGCGTTTGATTTTATGTACATGCAAACCCTAGGTCTAACCATGGTATATTTGAAAGTGATAAATTGCGGGAATTTAAAGTCTACGCTATTACAAATAAGTATCCGGGAGTGGGGGTACAAATTTACAAATGGGGATGAGACTTTAATAGGAGAGTAGTGTCCAAATAATTACAACCAAATCGAATTGCGATCTCAAATGCAATATGTATCAATGTATAGGAATAAAGCAATGTAAATGTGTCAATGTATTTGTGTATTGGTGTAAGTGTATGAGATTTATTTACAAGTGCGAAAAATGTTAACTTAATGAAATAATTAAGTATTGTCTATTTATTTTGTTTTTGTATTCTTGTATTTTTGTCTTTATGTACAAACAAGAAAATTTAATAAAAGAAAAGAAAATGATTTAACTTAAAAAATATATTTTTTATGCATTTCTATAAATATTTCTATACAAGAGTTTTAATTAAAAGAAAGAAGTTTTAAGTTTGAGAAAAAACAAAGTTATGTATTTATATATAAAGTTTTAATTAATAAAAGAAAAGAAAGAAAGATGTTTTGAGAAATCCTGTTTTATATGTATTTTTATTGTAATAATATAAAAAAAGGAACCTTTTAAGAAAAAATTTGTATATGTAATATTTTACTAAAAAAGAAATAAAGTAACAAAACAAAATAAAATAAAAGATTGATGTATGAGTTAAAAGATATGGAAAATGTTGAATGGGCCTTAGAGATGTTCTTGGCCCAAAGCATAGTTTGAGGTGGTAATCAGACATGGGGGGTACGCACCTAAATATGATGGGCTTAAGGCTTCTGAAAGGGCAAGGCCCATAACGTTTGACACAAAAAATTGCAAGGGTTAAGTTGTTTTGTTCATTTGGAATAGGGTTAGCGTTCGTGACATAACAACTGCGCCGTTCACTTCGTTTCTATCCTCTTCATCCTCTTTGCCATGGATTCTGAACATCGTCCTTCTCGCCCAAGGCTAACCAGTGCAACTTCCACTTCTTCTCCCTCCATGGGTCGTTCCAGTAGCGGTTACACAAGGTTTGATTTCGTCTTAGCACATTTTCGAGGGTTTTGATTCATACATGTTTTGATTTTATAGATTCTAATTTCATGTATTGCAATTTGTTTCCGTTGAAACACTTGAAAGGAAAGGAAAGAAGAGATACTACCTTAACCCTTGGAGACGGAGGAGGAGAGGATCGGAGGCGCTGTGGGACGTTCGGAGGCGAGGGATAACACGTGATGTTTGAGCTAGCTTCCTGGTATCTTTACTTTTTTACCTCTTTGTTATTGATTTGATGATGACTACCTGAAAACAACGTCTTTATCCTCTTCTCTTTTACTTGCTTCTGTTGCCTCTGAATATTTGTTGTTGATTTCTTTTCCTCGCCTCAGTATGCTTATTGGTGTTTGATTCTTGAGTATTGCTTCTGATGGCTAGTTGAATGTTGCTTCTGTTTGTATGCTCTGAGATGATGATGTTTGCTTGCTCTGTTGCCTGTTTTCTCGCCTTTTCTTCTTCTGTATGCTTTGTGTGCTGAGTTGCCTTGAATGCTATTGAACCCTATGATGAGACCAGCTCTGAGGGCTTTGTAATTTTTGAATATTATTCTGAGTTTTGAGTTGTGAATCTGAACATGTGTTGAAATGTTTGAGGTTGGTCTTGGGATTTGGATTTTGAGTACTTTGAATCAAGTTTGGCTTGACAGTTTGTTTATGCTTCTGATTTGAGCCTGGATAAGTTTAGGCTTGAGGCATATGGCTGTTTGATTCAGGTTTGTGTTTATCAGTTGGCTTCAGAGTTTTGGCTTGCAACAGGTTGATGGCTTTTTGGGTTGTTTGGTATAGCTTTAATGCAGTCTAAGGCTTATGCAGGTTAGGCTTGTATGGACCTGTTTGTGAGTTTGACAATTTGAGGTGCATGGCTTTTGGTGAGAAGCAGGTTTATGGCTTTGATTGAGGTTTGGAGCTTAGGTTTCAAGCTTGTTGAGGCAGTTTGTGTTTCAATGTTACAGTTTTGTTTGTGTTCCCCCCCCCCCCCCCCCCCCTACTGTGTTGATGACAGTTTGTTTTATATATTTATCCTTAAGCCTCAAACTGCTGTAAGCATGTCTTGTTTTTCTCTTCTCTCTCTCCAGTACAGATTAAAGCATAAAAATATTGCTTAGATTTGTCCTTATTCTGAAAAGGTAGATGGCCTAGGAAAATGATGTGATTTGAACATTGCTTGTACTTGTGGTTTAACTCTGCATATCTTCCATATTTCTTGCATCCAGATTTTATGCTTCTTTATACTTCTTGACAGCTTTTGGGTAGCTTGTGGCCAGTTTCATTCAGTTTGCAATTAGTTCAATTTGGACTTTGTTAATAATTTATGAACTATGCAGCTTTGTGCACTTTTCAATTGATTTGCCTCCTTTGGTTGAAAACTTGAAACTAGGCAGCATGTGTGACAATTTTGAATTTGTGCAATTATACTTTTGTGCATTTCATTCCTTAATTGCAAGCGAACTTTCATCCCTCTTTGTGAACCAAGAGAAATCTTGTGATTTGCAGAGAGGGCAATCTGATTCCGGCCAGTTGCTTTTAATGATGAGTCCATTTTTTATCTGTCTGTCTTTTTAATTTTATCTGCTTTTGACTTCTTCTTTTCTTTTTGCAGATAAAAATCAAATGGAGAGGAGTAGCAGTAGAAGCTGAAGATTTAAAGACTTTTAGGACATAACTTTGTTTCCATTTTAATTATTTGTAATAGTATTAATGTAAATAACTGTAAATAAATTTACAGCATTTAAATAATATCTGTAAAAAACAATTCAAAATAAATAAACATCCCTCTTTTTTATCAGTTAATTCTTCTTCCAATTCATTGTTCATTTAATTATTTATAATTCTTAAAATTATAATAACTGGAAATAAATCCCAATCATTTTAACTCAGAATAATAAATAATCAATAAACGTCCGGAATCTTGAATAATCAGAGCACTGCACAGCTAAACAACACACGTCCACATGTCCCTTTTTTATTCGATTAAATCCAACACTGCAAACTCAAATCAAATGCCTCAGTCCACATCTCAGAATAACTTGAAAAGCACTGTAGAATTAATTCTTTCTGAGAAATATGCGCACAAACCCTAGTTCTTGATTAAATGCCAGAGAAGCGCTTGTCTGATCAAAACATGAGCCAACTCAACCAAACCCTAAGAAATATGCTTGATCTGCTTAAAAATCAATGAAAACCCTAAATCTTGTCTGACTGACGAGAAAAGTCTGTTTGACCGATTCTTGAGCCAGTCTGAAAAATCAGGAACAGCCCGAAGCTGTGATTTCTTGTGGAAAAATACGAGGGCAAATTTTGGGGTACAACAATCATGCTATACAACTTTTATGTTGAAAATTTTCCTTGAATCATCTTACATCTTAGTGAAAAATAGTCATGAAGTAGTGATTCTATTAAGCCCAAAAACACTTAGAATTTTTCTAAGTATTGGAAATCTTGACTTTTTGTTGACTTTTCTTGACTTTGTTGATTCTTGTTGATAAAGTTTGATATTTTTGAATTTCTTGATGACTCTTGATCTTTGAAATTCAATGTTGACCAAAAAAGTCAAAGTTTGACATTTTGTGCGACTGTTGACTTTTCATCAGTTGATTCAAATTTTCAAATATCAATCACTTAACCTTTATAAAAGATTTTAGCCATGCAATTAGGTCAAGATGTTATGTTTGAGTCCTTAATATCATGCTTCAAGTCATTAGGCCATGTACTAGGTCAAAAGTCATTGATCAATCATTCTTAGTCAAAACCCTAATTTTAATAAATTGGCCCCATAAGTGATCTGAATGCTTTCCTTGAGGAATTATGATCAACCCTTGATAAAATAATGAATATCACATCAAAATGTTGATGTTGGCAAAAAATTCTTGAAGTTTGATTGTATGTTGACTTTTTAACCAATAAATCTGATTTTTAATCATCTGAGCAACTGATTGAGCAAATTTGTGATGCAAGACTTGAAACTTGGTATGAGAATTCTTGGAGACCTATGATGAACCATGAAAGTTACTTGAGGAATCAGAAGTCCAATTTTATTTGTGAAAAACAAAACCCTAGTTGTGGACCCAGTGCTTAGGAGGTGAGCTTGTCTGATCAACTCTTAATAATCTTTGAGCATTTGAGAACTTTTTGTGAGAAATGTCTTGAGAAAAAGGGAGGGAAAATTTTAGGGTATGACAACTGCCCCTATTCAATCTTCTTAAACCTGAAATGTTAGATTGGCATGTTCGTCATTCGTGACTTGAAGGTGGAAGATGATTGAACACTTAAGTGCCCAGAAATTTGCACTCGCTTGTGCACGAAGTAATGCTATTGGTTGATTATGTCGGGAATGGGCTTAAATATGCCATTTGAGAGGTAATGAAGGTTTTTCGAGGATGGGATTATAGATGCCATCCAAAGTAACTGTTGATGGAGAAATTAGACTAAGTCTATGCTCGACTCTAATTGGGAGAAGTATCAGAATGAATCTTTGGTCGATTTAATCTGAGCTAGAAGATGTCTTTTGTCTTTAACTGGAAGAAGTATCAAAATAAATCTTTGGTCGATTTAATATGAGCCAGAAAAGGCCTACTGAAAGAAGTATCAAAATAGATCTATGGTGAATTTAATCTGAGCCAGTAGATGTCTGAAGGAAGTGTTTGTCATGTAGATAGTTACCCCGTCCAATTTCAGGAATTGATGTACGATTTGTTTTTGTTGGTAAATCCATCATGTTTCGGGAGTTCATACCACTTGGTGATAAAGATAGTCACCCCGTCCTGTTTTGGGAATTGATCTTCATATGACCATAAAGGAGGAAAGATAGATTCCCTGTCCTATTTCGGGAGTTAATCTTCAACCTGTTCATGTAGATTGTCGCCACATCATGTTTCGGGAATTGTTCCATAATTTGTTCTTCACAGATAGTTACCCTGTCTTGTTTTAGGAATTAATCTATGGTTGTTCATCCAGATATTTGCCCCGTCTTGTTTCGGGAATTAATTTGGAACCTGCTTTTTGTTGGTCGTAGAGATAGTTGCCCCGTCTTGTTTCAGGAATTGATCTCTGACCTGGTCACGTAGATAATTTCCCCATCTTTTTTCAGGAATTAATCTTGGACCTGTTTGAAAATTATTGATGATATTTGTCTGTTGATTAATCTTTCTTGAAAAGGTAAAGAGTTAGCTGTATGCAATGTCATGATGTATGAAATTAATTGCGTAATGATGTTATCAAAATAAATGAGACTGCGATATATGTGTTTTGTATATATATGCTATGGTGTATGAATGTGAAATGTTGTTGAAGCGTATTCGTAAACCCTTGCTTTATTTTGTCTTGGGAAAATAAATACCTGACTATCGTTGGGGATGAAGAGTACGTGTATCTTCAATATTGTCTAGAATGCTTCTACTGGGGATTCTTGCTTTCTGTTTGAGGAAACTTCGCTGGGGAATAATGACTTCATGTTTGGAGAGTAGAGTTTAGGATCATTAGTTGCTCTACTGAGGATTTTATTTCTTATATACCCTAACTGGGGATAAAATAATGGGTATACCTCTGGCTCGTCTAGGGAGGATAATATGAACTAGATCCTGATCTGGTTCCAGGTTTTGTAGTGACTTTCCGGGGATAGTGGCAACTTCACTGAGGAGAGGAATTTTGACAGTGATTTGTAGCAATTTTGAGGAATAGACTCAAGCTGGGGAGACTGTAGTTTGTTGGAGAAATAACCCATGTTGGGGAAATAAACCCTATTGATAGAGAAATACTATGACGAGGAAACAAACTCTCATGGGGAAGTTGAATTTTGCTAGAGAGAAGAAATCTGCAGGGCTTTTGCAGTTTTTATGAAGAATAACTCAGCTGAGGAAGAGACTTTCCATGAAATGTATTGATTGGAACTTCGTAGGGAAATTGTGGGGAATGTATCCTTATTGGGTATAAATTTGTGAAGATTACTCTGTGCGGATAATCTCATAGAAGTGGCTCCGTGGAGATTTATGGACAACATGAACGTCATCCCAACTCCTAGAGTTTTAAGTAAATGCTTATTCCTGTTCTTATGCATATATTTGTCAATAGTTAATCATGTTCATATGCATATGTTTATTCAATTTTAGTCATTGGATGTTTTTGGCAAACAAAATAGAAATAACAAAAGTTTGAACTTTAAGGTGTATTTGTATTGATAATTTGCCTATAAACAAGCATTTTTTGTACAAAGAGACATAAATCCCAGCAAGAGGAAATTGTCATTAACTGAAAAGAGTACAAGGTAAAAACAAAATATATAGCTATTTGGAAATGATCTCGTTGTGTTTCAACTCTGCTATTGCCCCCATGTCTTCAGACATCTCATTCCTTGCTATCGGAAGAAGTTTCTTGAATTGATTTGCACCGTTTGAACTTGACGTTGGTAATAAAGCTTGTTTTAAGTGATCCAATGGGACATAATCGTACGCTTTCAACCCCTAACCTTTTCTTGGACCGCCCTTTCGGGTTTTCAGTCCACCAGGATACGCTTTTTTGCCCAAGTCGCTCTTTCAGGTTTTTGACTTGTCGGGTGTACAATCTTTTGTATATATCCCTAATTTTTGCTTGAACCCTTTTGGTTCGCCGGGATTCCCTTATTTTTTCCTAGGTATGTCAACCTAGAGGGTCATTATTATCCATAGTATTTTTTGAATATGTCTGCATTTACAGGGCGCGGGAAATCTTCACCGTCCATGGTGGTTAGTATCATAGCACCGCCCGAGAATACTTTCTAAATAACAAATGACCTTTCATAAGTGGGAGTCCATTTTCCTCTGGGATCACCTTGTTGTAGAATGATGTGCTTTATTACCAAATCACCAGCCTGATATACCCGATGCTTGATCTTCTTGTTAAATGCCTTGATCATGCGTTTCTGATACATCTCACCGTGAAAGACAGACTTGAATTAATCAAAATACTCTTGGGAATTGCATGCATACTAAAATTTAAATTGTTTCAAATTGATGTAAAGAGTGAATTCTTAAATCGCTATCTAAATGAAGAAGTTTATGTGGAACAACCTAAGGGATTTGTTGATCCAAGTCTTCCTAAACATGTGTACAAACTAAAGAAAGCTTTGTATGGATTAAAGCAGACTCCAAGAGCTTGGTATGAGAGATTGACAAAATTTCTTAGTGATAATGGATATAGGAAAGATGCCATAGGCAAAACTCTTTTTGTCAAGGAAGAAGAAGGGAAGATCATGATTGCACATATTTATGTTGATGATATTGTGTTTGGTGGAATGTAAAATGAGATGGTTCAACATTTTGTCAAGCAAATACAGTCAAAGTTTAAGATGATCCTTATTGGTTAATTAACCTATTTTCTTGGTCTCCAAGTCAAACAAATGGAAGATTCCATGTTATTATCTCAGAGAAAGTATGCTAAGAACATAGTAGAGAAATTTAGGATGGAAAATACCAGTCACAAAAGAACTCTTGTTACCACACATTTGAAGTTGTCTAAAGATGAAAAAGGAGTAAGTATGGATCAAAGTCTTTACAGACCTGATATTGCCTTTGCTGTAGGGGTGTGTGCTAGATATCAAGCTGATTCTAAAGTTAGCCATGCCAACCATGTGAAGAGAATTCTTAAATATGTGAATGGGACAAGTGACTATGGTATGCTATACTCTCATGGATCTAGTTCTGCCTTAATTGGTTATTGTGGTGCTGATTGGGCAGGAAGTACTGATGATAGAAAAATTACATCAGGAGGATGCTTCTTTCTGGGAAATAATCTCATATCTTGGTTCAGTAAGAAGAAAAATTGTGTATCTCTGTCCACTGCTGAGGCTGAGTATATTGTTGTAGAAAATAGTTGTTCTCAATTGGTTTGGATGAAATAAATGTTAACAGAATATAATGGCAAATAAGATGTCATGACATTATTCTGTGACAATCTAAGTGCCATAAACATATAAAAAAATTCTATTCAACACGGCAGGACCGAACATATTGATATTCGTCATCACTTCATAAGAGAGCTTGTTGAAGAAAAGATTGTTGCCTTAGAACATGTAGCCACTGAATTGCAACTGGCTGACATTTTCACTAAGGCTTTGGATGCTAATCAGCTTGAGAACTTAAGAGGAAAATTAGGGATTTGCATATATGAGGGTTTGTAGAAATTAAAGGCGTGTGGGAATATCATTAAAGTGATATTATCTTATTTATGTTTACAATAAATCAAATTTTGAAAGCAATCCTTACAAGACTATATCAAATTGTTTTCCACATGCTACGAAATCACATCTTTCTACTTTCACAAACTCTTCATTCTCCTATCAAGGCTTTCATATTGAAGTAACCCTACCATCCAGGTTCCTTCTCACAGCCCTACCAACCAGGCTTTCATATCAAAGTAACCCTACCATCCAGGTTCCTTCTCACAACCCTACTATCCTAACTTTCATATCGAAGTAACCCTACTATCCAGGTTCCTTCTCACAGTCCTACTATCCAGGCTTTCAAATCGAAGTAACCCTACTATCTAAGTTCCTTCTTACAACCCTACTATCTCGGCTTTCATATCGAAGTAACCCTACTATCCAGGTTTCTTCTCACAGCCCTACTATCCAGGCTTTCATATCGAATTAACCCTACTATCTAGGTTCCTTCTCACAGCCCTACTATCCCGGCTTTCATATCGAAGTAACCCTACTATCCAGGTTCCTTCTCACAGCCCTACTATCCAGGCTTTCATATCGAAGTAACCCTACTATCCAGGTTCCTTCTCATAGCCCTACTATCCAGGCTTTCATATCGAAGTAACCCTACTACCTAGGTTCCTTCTCACGACCCTACTATCCAGGCTTTCATATTGAAGTAACCTTACAATCCAGGTTCCTTCTCATAGCCTTACTATCCGAGTTTCTCCACTCTTATCCCCAGACAACAGTCCATAATACGGTAAGACTGGGACCGGATCAAACACGATTGTTTTCGCATCTCTCCAGTAAGTCGCGGTGCAGCATATACCCCGACCAGATACGCAGTTCACTTTCGCTTCCCCAAGCTGGAGTTATTCCCCAGTAGAGTAACGGATAACTGAAGTTCCTAAAACTCTATTTCTCTCAAGATAGAGACCAGCATTCCCCAGTGAAGTCCTCCTCAACAACAGGTATACGGGTTCTTGCAAAGGAATCTCTTATGAGATCGACACCTCTTCGGATGGCATCTTTAAGCCCATCCCCGACAATTTTAAATCCTCAACTTCCAAATGGCATCTATAAGCCCATTCCCGATATCACAAATCAAGGGCCACTTCATGCGAGTGCAAATTTCTGGGCACTCTAGTGTTCAATCATCTTCCACCTTCAGATAACGAAAGGTAGACGTGCTAATCTATATCCTCAGGTTTAAGAAGATTGAACAGGGGCAGTTGTTGTACCCCAAAATTTTCCCTCCCATATTTCTCAACACATGGAAAATGAGGTCCCCAAATTGCTCAAGGAAGTTCAAGAGTTGACCAGACAAACACTCTCATAAGGCAGTATACCTCAAATTAGGGTTTCCATCTTCATCAAGATGTGTGAACCACAAAGGATTCAAATTCTCACCATTGTCCTAATATGTTCTCAATATCATCCATTTCAAGTTCCAAGCCTTGCAGAAGAAGCTTGCTCAGTCAATTGCTCAAATGCCTGAAAATCAACTGTACTAGGTCAAAAGTCAATTGTGGCCCCCAAACAGTCAAACTTCAAGATTTTTGGTCAACATCCTCATTTTGAATTATTATCCATCATTTGATGAAGGGTTGACCATGATTCCTCAAGGATTTCTCACAATTCATCAAAACCCAAAAGTTGCTAAATTAGGGTTTTATAGGAAAAGTCAATTCAACTTTGACCAAGCATAACTTTCTCATACTTTATCAGAAATGACCCAATGAAAGCTCATTTTGAAGAGGATGCAATTCTCTACAATTCATCTTCATCTTCCAAGTTCAGAATATGCACTCACAAAAGATATGAATTTTGACATTATAGGTCCTTTTGAAAAGTCAACAAAAACACCTTTTGGGTCAAAGCTTCATACATGAACATGGAAGACTCAATTGAGATGAGACCAAAAGGGTTGTTTAGAAGACATCCTAGCTTTCTAAAAAGTCCAAGAACACCTCTCTAAGGTCAAAATTGAGAGAGTTATGCATTGGCCAAGTTGACCATTTTTGCAAAATTGCCAAAAGTCAAATATGCCCAAATTTGCATTTTTTGCTAAATGAGCCCAACTTTTTATGCTTGCACCTCAATTATAATGTGGTCTACGACTCAAATGTTCACTCACCCATTATGTGCTTCATTTTTCAATTTATTTTGATTTTTCATTAATTAAAAAGTGGATTAAATCAAATAAATGATGAAAATTAATAAAGATATAATTTGATTTGTTTTTTTGATAGATTAGCAATCAAGATATGCTAAGTTTACAAGATCAATTCGAGTTAAGGCCAATTGGTACAAGAAAGGCATGATTTGGCTCAAAATAGGAACATATCATATAGCTTGAAAATCAAATCAAATCTTGGATAAATGCATAGATTCATTACAAGTTTATTAACCTAATTCACTCTAGGTTATATAATGAAGAATTCCAGATCAAAAAACAAGGGTTAGAGGTTGTGAGAGGCATAGAACAAAACTCAAAAATCTTGATAAAAAGTGAGGTTCAGTTTGCAGGTTAGAGGACGATTCAAAATGATTTAAGGCCAACAATCTATTCCAGGAGATCCCAGGAAGCTATCCCACCTATCCTCAGGCTTCAAAACGCCAGGAATCGTGCCCACTATCAACCACGGTTTGCCCAAAACTCAATTCTAATTTCCTCGATTTTGACAGCATTATCATGTTTTGATTATACATTCTTGTTCATTATCTTGTTTGCAAGCTATTGGCATCATTTAGTTGCATTTACAGCGCAGGAAACACCATATTCCATTGCTAGGGTTTCTTTGTTCGTTTTAGGGGTTTTCAATGCAGGAACAATTGGGCCTTGAATCAGGTACCATGATGCTCGTGAGGATGAGACGAGTTGATTGGTACCATTATCTTTCATTTATATTGTCTGTACATGATTTTTGAATGTTACAGGTTTATAGTTACGCACAAATGTCCGTAGGTAAAAGTGTTTTACCTAAAGCGACAGGCCAGTGAAGGAGACGATGGAGTGGTAGCATGTGGCTGGCCCGTTTGAATTTTCGTGCGTTTTGGAGGCGTGACACATTGTTTGCATTATGTTCCATTTGTTTCATAATAATAACAATTGACATTCCAGCGCAGATGGTAAAGAAGCTTGCCTTTGATGTACACATCCTAGATTCGATCCCAGGTGTGTACATTTTGTTATTTTCTTAACAATTGCAGGCCAATCCAATACATTGCACTATCCAGCGCCTTCCATACACTCTCAACGCCTGGCCACTGGATGCCCAGCTAGCCAGATCCAACGCCTCTCCAGTGAAGGACCATGATATACATTCAAGTCAACGTTGCACCAGATCAGGAGTGGTCAACCAGGCTTGGAGTATTTGGGCCAAAAAATCAGATTTGCACCCCCCAACATGCTATTCAACACAGGCCCATTTCTTCCCTTTTTTATTTTCTTTTTTTTAATTCTTTTTTTTTTATTTTCCTTAATTATTTTAATTAACAAAGTTAATCACTTTTTATTTAATCATAAAATCAACAAATCTCAAAATTCCAAAAAAAAAGCATTTTCTTTAAATTATTTAATTTAATTAGAAATCTAGGTTAATTTAATTTCTTTTCTATAATTAAAATCAAATAGAAATTAGGTTTAATTTTGCAATTAAATTTCTTTTTTTTCTCAAATCAAAAACACAAAAAATAGGTTAACTTAATTATTTTTCTTAATTAAAATTAATTAGTAATTAGGGTCCTTTTTTAATTACTCCATTATCATCTTAAATAACAAAACATGACAATTTTTTTTTTCTTTAATCAATCGCAAGTAGGATTAGTCAAAGGGTCAAAACCCTAATCGCCTCGCATTTAATTCGTCGCGCGCTTGTTGATTATTTTGCCATTATTTTGTAACTGTTCAGGGTTTGTAATAGTTAACTTAGGGTTTTTATTTACTGTTTAAATCCACGATTTTTGGTTATGTAATTAATCCCCCTCCCCGAAGCCTTGTAATAGCTAGGTTTATTTTCTCGCATTTTTAATTCCCGCAAATATTTAACTGTCTAGATGTATGCTAATAGGATTGTATGGCAAGAATGCATGACAAAATTAAAATGGTTAGAAAACCCTAATGTGCAAAGATAAATAACTGAAATAAATCACTCGCACATATTCACTCTTAGGGTATACTCTCACTTCGGTTGCCTTCGGTAAACGATCATTAAGCATATGGTGTCTTAGTGGTTGCCCTCCTGTCTAAAATAGATCAAATGTCCCATTCAAATGTTGCCTCGGAAATGTTGCCTCGAATACGATCTTAAGACTCTAGGGTTACTACTAAGGTGTCCTAATATTGCTTTAGTGACCGTACGTCCCTTTCGAATTGACCCTTACAAATTTCAACAACGGTGCTACCTATTTCTCAATAATAGGATAGCGCTGTCTAAAGGAAACAAGAATAGAAACGATCTTTTTCGAGTAGGTAGATGCTAGTAGGTACTTGCTCAAATCAAAACTTTTCACACTTACACTTTTCAAACAAATTTTCAAAACAACTTCGTCACACTCTTGAGGACTGATACAAGGGTTATCACGAAGTTAAACTTTTCAACAAAACCAGCACACAAATACAAACAATTTAAAAAAATGAGCAAGTACCTAAGAGCCCATGGAAAACCATGGATAGAAAGGGTGCTAACACCTATCCTTTCTATAATCTGCCCCTCGTACTCGGAAACATCTCGAAAAAGGATTTTTTCTGTACTTTTTTCCTTTCCGGTTGGATGAAATAAAAGTCGGTGGCGACTCTTGCTTACCGCGACATTTTGCGAATACAAAACGCAAAATGCAAACCAGTATTAAACAGTCAGTTCTGCCACTGTATCACAGAACTGGCGACTCTGCTGGGGAATGTTTAAGTGGGGTATACCTTAGGATCTAGGTCATTAAAATTGCTTCTCTTGATTGCTTTGTTTGCTTTATTTTTTGAGGGTTTTGTTTGGGGTTACTATAGATCCTATACCCGGATCTGGGGGCACTCATTAGGTAAGTAGCAATAGACTGTGAGGGAATTGTACGGCGTAGACCGATACGGTTGAAGCAGTAGCTACGTTGGTGTGGCACTTTGGTTGGTAACGGTATCCCTTGTGGTGAAACAAGGAGAATACGGGGCCGCTGCGTGGTGTCGTGAAGCACTAATGAACCTTAGAACCTTAGTTGAACAACTTGGCCATTAGATAGTAGCAAGATAGCCGGCCTCGGTATAGAGCTGAGGACTGGTTGATACTCGATGCTACACTTATTGAGATCATACTTTCGGAATATTTCGGTCGCAAGAAAAGATTGCGTGAGCTGAAACCATGATCAATAAAGGATGGTCAGTGATATTGAGATCCTCTAGAACCCGGTTACTTTTTCTAGGACAGGTTTGAAACCAACTTAACTTCAAGAGGGTATTATCTTTGACCTCATGCGAGCCTTAAACCTAATGTCTTCGTATGATTTGATTGTGTTTGCAATACCTGTGTTTGCTATACCTGTGGTTTATCATGACATCATGAATCATAACATGGCATTCATGATTCATTACACTAACCATTTCAAAGACCAAGGAAATTTATCTTTGTTCTGTTTTACAAATCATGGCTTCCGTGCGTAGAATCCGAATCAGCTTTGTGCAGATACCTTCCCAACTCAAAGAGCTAGTATCAAGAGTTTCTGAAACTTCTACTTTCATTAAGAGACACGGTCAACTTCTCAGCCTGGTTACTTCAAGCTTTGATGAACAAATGATGAGCGTACTTTTTCAGTTCTTCGATCCCAAGCATCACTGCTTCACCTTTCTAGATTATCAGTTGGTACCCACCTTGGAAGAATTCTCTCAGTTATTGGGCATACCCATTCTTGAACAGGTACCCTTCACAGGTATAAAAGAAGTTCCTAAGCCAGAAGTCATTGTCTCATCTTTTCATTTGAAACGGGACGATGTGGTATCCAATTGGGAAACTCGAAGCGGAGTCGAGGGTTTTCTAGCCAAATTTCTGATAGACAAAGCTCAACTATTTTGGGATGATTTGGATTTTCAGGCTTTTGAGGAGGTCTTGGATCTTCTTTTCTATGGTTTAGTTCTCTTCCCTAATCCGGACTACTTCGTAGATGTGAATGCTATCAAGATTTTCCTTTCTCGCAACCCTGTGCCTACCTTGCTTGGAGATATTTTACACGCTCTCCATACTCGTACCATGAAGAGAAGAGGGACTCTTATGTGCTGCATGTCGTTGCTGTCGAGGTGGTTTATTTCTCACCTCCCTAAGTCTGTACCGAAGAACGAAGAAGGTTTGAGTTGGTCACACAGGATAATGTCACTCGCTCATACAGATATTCTTTGGTGTTCCTGAGCCATGGAAGAAATTTCTATTATTGACCGTTGTGGGGAGTACCCTAATGTCCCATTACTTGGTATCAGAGGGGGTATGACTTACAATCCTTGTCTAGCTTTGCGACAATTTGGTCATGCTCGAAGGGATGGTTCCCATGAGTTACTTATTGAGGGCATTGTATTCAACTATGAGGATGATGTTAATGAGTATCGCCAGAGGTTCATACAAGCTTGGGGCATGGTAAACAGATCTGACCCCAAAGAGTTAGGGCCAAAGACTTCCATTCATATGGAGCCTTACCTCCAATGGGTACGAGCTCGGGCCCAGAAGCTTATGATTCCTTATGTGGCCGTATTACCAGTGATTGTGGAGCCCACTACTGAAGAAGGCATTCCTTACACGGTTCTTTATCCTTACATGCCAACTGATCTTTGGGAGTTACAGAGGTCTTGGATTCAGCTGAAAAATGAGCGGGATACTTACAGGGAACAGTTCCATGATTAAGAGAGGAAGGTTTTAAAGCTCACCAGGCAGCTCCAGGAAGAAAGAGTGCTCAATGATTATATCAGCACAAAGCGAAAGCGTCCATGGGACTTTTGATTTTTCTTTTCTATTTCTAGATTTGTTTTATTTACTTATTTGTAACGCCTTAAAGGCATGTTAAACTTTCAAATTTAAGCTAATAAAGTTTTTGTTTATTTTGGTTTGCAAATTTAAATTTCCCGAAGTCTTTGAAATCATTACATACACATCCCATTATCATACTCATCATTACAGGTACCACTACATGTTTCTCATCTTCTTCGATGTTTATTTCAGCAGAAATGTCTTCCGATCAAGCCATCAAAGATCTCCAGGCACAGAATGCCCAATTCCAACAGATGTTCATAAGTTTGGCTAAGGGGCAGGAGGATCTGAAAGCCCTCATTCTGAAAGAGACGAAGAAGAAAATGAAGAAGCCTGTCGGTATTCTGAATATGGGCAGAAGTTTTAGAGAAAGGTTGAAGCAACAAACTGATCTGACTTCTTCAGCCAAGGAAGGGGAAAACCAAGAAGGAGAAAAGGACCCTAGTCCTGTAGTCTCTGACGACGATACAGATTACAACGATGAGCAATATCCTCCTGCTGAGGATAGATACAAACAGTTGGAGGATCGCCTGAGTGCCATGGAAGTTCAGAGGATACCTGGTCTGAATTTCGAAGAATTGGGTCTGGTATCGGGAGTGGTCATCCCTCATAAGTTCAAAGCTCCGGCTTTTTCCAAGTATGATGGAGTGTCCTACCCAAAACTCCAACTTCGCTCGTATGTCAAGAAAATCCAACCCCACACCGCTGATAGAAATTTGTGATAGTCTGTCAGGAACTCAGCTTGAATGGTTCTACCAGTTGGAGGGAGCCAGTGTCCGAAACTGGGAAGATCTTGTTGCTGCTTTCTACAAGTAGTATCAGTATAATGCTGACCTTGATCCCACTCGTACTCAACTCCAGAGTATGTCCATGGGTGCAGGTGAAGGTTTTAAATATTATGCTAAAAAATGGAGAGACTTGGCTGGGAGAGTTCAACCCCCTTTGTTTGATAGGGAGTTGGTTGATATGTTTCTTGGAACGCTATCAGGTCCATTTTTCAATCACTTAATCGGCAACTCGTCATCTGGTTTAACTGAGCTGATTTTAACTGGAGAAAGAGTAGAAGCTGGAATTTGGAGTGGTAAAATACAGAAGGATACCTCCTCGAGTTCAACTAAGAAGCCTCTCGCTGGTAAGAAGGAGGCCAGTGCGGTCTATAGCCCGAGGGGCCAAAGCAGATCTGAACACCATCAAACGGTAAATGCTGTAGTGATACCAAGACCCACAGTTGCTCCACAATGCAACAATCAACAAAGGGTGGAAAGACCACAACGACAGTTTACCCGCATCAACATGACTTTGGCTGAAGTTCTACCTCACTTATTAAAATCCAACTTGGCAACCTTGAGAGTGGCTCCCAAGAATCCAAACACTACCTCTCCCAGATACAATCCCAACGCACAGTGCGCCTATCATTCTGAGAGTCCTGGCCACGATACAAACGATTGTTGGGCTCTGAGAAACAAAGTACAAGACTTGCTTGAAGCAAAGGAGATAGAGTTCGATGCTCAAGAAAAGTTGAATGTTATAACTGCTCCCATGCCCAAACATGGTCGTGGAGTTAATGCTGTTGACACTAATTTGTTTGTGACCTCTGTTGAAGAAATTTCTACTCCTCTTATGACTGTTAAGAAGAATTTTCTGTTGGCCGGTTTATTTCTGGGATGTGGTAAAGGTTGCACATGTGTTCGTTTCTACCTTCTGATTGCCATTTGTTGAAGCAAGGTGTTCAGCGCCTGATGGATAATAAAGAGATTTTGTTCGAGAATATTGTGATCCCTATTGTGCCCATTGAAGACGTCGCTATTATAACCATTTACGCCAATCCTTCCAAGGTTTCCTCGAGAAGACCTGTTAGGATTACACCTGTTCAAAGAACTGCTCCGCTGATAATCACCGTTCCTGGTCCCATCCCGTACACCTCAGACAAAGTTGTCCCATGGCATTATGGTGTTGATGTGTACTATCATGGCATTAAGCAAGATCTGAAGAATGAAGAAGCTGATATTGATGTCAGTAACATTGTTGGGACTAGTAAGGTTACCCGAAGTGGAAGGGTTTTCTCTCCTGAGATTGCTCTGAAGATCATCAAGCCTACTGTTATTCCAACTGCTGCTCCAACCAGCACTCCTAACATTTCTTTTATTCCTACTCTAGTTATTACCCCTACTGCTGAGCCATTTGGGACTCGGGGAAAGGAAATTATAGGCGAGCTTGCCCGGACGCAGGCACCTAAGAAAATCATTGTGGAAGCCTCTAAACAAGAAATAGAGGAAATACTGAAAATCATTAAGAAAAGCGACTACAATATGGTCGAACAGCTGGGGCAGACCCCATCAAAGATATCCATGTTGTCTCTACTCTTGTATTCTGAAGCCCATGCAAAGGCTTTGATTTCATTTCTCAAGACTGCGCAAGTGCCGCAGGAAACTTCAGCAGATCAGTTCAAAGATTGTGTGGCCAGCCTGACTGCTGATAATGGGCTGGGTTTTTCAGATGCGGATCTGACACCGAAAGGAAGGAATCATAATGATTCCCTGCATGTCTCGATTGAGTGCAGGGGCACCACTATGGCTCATGTGCTGGTAGATACCGGGTCTTCTCTGAATGTTCTGCCGAAGAAAGCGTTGGACCGCTTGGATTGTGAGGGTTTGACTCTAAAGCCTAGTAACACTGTGGTAAGGGCTTTTAAAGGATCGAAGAGAATGGTGCATGGGGAGGTGGACATCCCTGTTAAAGTGGGTTCTCATACTTTTGGGTCCACCTTCTATGTAATGGATATCAGGCCGTCGTATTCTTGCTTGTTGGGTCGTCCTTGGATCAATGAGGCTAGGGAAGTTACTTCCAAACTCCATCAAATGCTGAAGTATCCGGTGAAGGGAAAGATTGTCACAGTGCGAGGTTAAGAAGAATATATGGTGAGTCACCTCAATTCCTTCCGCTACATAGAGATGGACGGGGAATTCATAGAAACTCCTTGTCAGAATTTCGAAGAGGTCCCTCAGATCTTGGCATCAACTGAAGTTACTACCGACAAACCTCCGTTGAAGATGGCTTCTCTCAAGGACGCCAGGGTTGTGGTTGAAGAAGGTGGGTGTACCAATTAGGGTCAGCTCCCCGATTTCACTCACAAAACTGACAAATTTTTTTTGGGCTTTACTACAGGGGCTCAAAGGGCTGTTAGGCGCGCTCGGGATGGAAGACCTCCTCTACACATCAACAATCGGGGAATTAATGCAATTGAAGACAGTGAAGAGGATTCAGACATCGACAGCTGGATCTACCCAACAACCAACAGTGGACCGAATAATTGGACGACTAGGGACTTCATACATGTTTCTTTTATTCCGCAGTAATTGACTCATTTGTTTAAGATTTGTAATAAACAATGTGAAACTTTACGGCCCGGTGCCTTTCCCGAGGCACCTTGGCTTTGCTTGTGAGGGATATTATTTGTCATTTCATATATCATTAATAAAGCATTGGACGTTTCTTGCATACAAATTTTGCGCTCCTTGTTTTTCTTTTCTGTCTCTCACTTTATCAAAAAAGCTATTCTCTTACACAGACTCACGTATCATACTGCAGATCCATATCCACTTTGGATCCCATTGATAACAGCTCTGCTACTGCCAGTTATGACTTCAAAAATCTGATCAACCAAGCCGAGGACGAAGGTGAGGATGATTGTGAGGTGCCTGGAGAACTTTCTAGACTATTATAGCAGGAAGAGAGGGCCATACAGCCTCATGAAGAGCCAGTTGAGTTAGTGAATTTAGGTACAGAGGAAGACAGAAAAGAGGTTAAAATAGGTGCGAAACTGGAGCCTGGTGTCAAACAACGGTTAATACAGATGCTACACGACTATGTAGAGATCTTTGCCTGGTCCTATGAAGACATGCCTGGTTTTGACACTGATATTGTGGTACATCGCCTGCCGACTAAAGAAGAATGTCCTCTGGTAAAGAAGAAGGTCTGCCGTATGCGCCCTGAAATGTTAGAGAAAATCAAGGCAGAGGTCATGAAACAGTTCGATGCAGGATTCTTAGTTGTCACTTCTTATCCACATTGGGTTGCCAACGTTGTTCTGGTACCTAAGAAGGACGGTAAGGTATGGATGTGTGTGGACTACAGAGATCTGAACAGGGCAAGCCCCAAGGATGACTTCCCACTTCCTCACATTGATGTTCTAGTCGACAACACCATGCAGAACAAGATCTTCTCCTTCATGGATGGTTTTTCTGGCTACAACCAGATCAAGATGGCTCCTGAGGACATGGAGAAGACAACCTTCGTTACACAGTGGGGCACCTTCTATTACAAGGTAATGCCTTTTGGGTTGAAGAATGCTGGGGTAACTTATCAGCACGCCATGGTCGCTTTGTTCCATGATATGATTCACCACGAGATCGAGGTTTATGTTGATGACATGATAGGCAGGTCCTAGACGGAGGAAGAGCACCTTGATCATCTCCAGAAAATGTTTGACAGGTTGAAGACGTACAAGCTGAGGTTGAATCCGAACAAGTGTACCTTTGGGGTAAGGTCTGGTAAGCTTCTGGGTTTTGTTGTCAGTGACAAAGGTGTTCAGGTAGACCCTGCAAAGGTAAAAACCATACAAGAGATGCCGATTCCCAGCACAAAAAAGGAATTTAGAGGTTTCTTGGGACGTCTGAATTACATCGCCAGGTTCATTTCACATATGACTGCTACTTGTGAGCCAATCTTCAAGCTGCTGAAGAAAGATCAAGTGGTAAAGTGGAATGATGAATGCCAGACCGCTTTTGAAAGAATCAAGGAATACCTTCAAGAACCACCAATTTTGATGCCTCCAGTTGAAGGAAGACCTTTGATATTATACTTGATAGTGCTAGACAATTCAATGGGGTGTGTGCTGGGGCAGCATGACGAGTCTGGTCGAAAAGAGCATGCAATTTACTACCTTAGCAAAAAGTTTATCGACTGTGAGACCCGATACTCATTGCTCGAGAAAACTTGTTGCGCTTTGGCATGGGCTGATCGCCGACTAAGACAGTATATGTTGACTCACACTACTTTGTTGATATCAAAGATGGATCCGATCAAATATATTTTCGAGAAGCCCGCCTTATTCGGAAGAATAACAAGATGGAAGATGATCTTAACTGAGTACGACATACAATACACAACCCAAAAAGCAATCAAGGGGAGTGTATTGGAGGATCATTTGGCGCATCAGGCCGTGGATGACTACCAGTCCATGAATTTCGAGTTCCCGGATGAGAATATCATGTTGGTAACCGACTGCGAAGAACCTGGACCGGATGAAGGACCTGAGGAAGGATCCCGATGGTCTATGTATTTTGATGGAGCCTCGAACGCATTGGGTAATGGCATTGGCGCTATAATTGTATCTCCTGAGGGCTGTCATACTCCGTTCACTGCCGGATTATGTTTTAACTCCACCAATAATATGTCGGAGTATGAAGCGTGTATTATGGGTCTTCGAGCTTCCATTGACCTGAGGATTAAGTTCTTGAGTGTAATCGGAGATTCCGCTTTGGTAATAAGTCAGATCAAAGGTGAGTGGGATACGAAGCACCCGAATCTTATTCCTTACAAAGAGTATGTACTGACATTGCTCCCACACTTTGAGGAGGTAACCTTTGAACATTTCCCATGAGAAGAGAACCAGTTGGCGGACGCGCTAGCCACCATGTCTTCTATGTTCAAAGTTAGGTGGGACAATGAAGCTCCCCAGATTACCATTGATAGGTTGGATAAACCCGCACACTGCTGTGAGATCGACACTGAAGAAGTGGCAGACAAACCCTGGTTTCACGAAGTCAAAAGGTATCTCGAGGTTCAGGAATACCCCGAGGGGGCATCTGTCAATGATAAGAAGTTTCTGAGAAGGTTCGCTGTGAAGTTCTTCATCAGTAATGGAATCCTCTATAAGCGTAACCATGATTCAACCTTACTGCGGTGTGTAGACAAGAGCGAGGCAGAAAGGATCATGGCAGAGCTACATGAAGGCACCTTCGTAACCCATTCCAGTGGACACACCAAGGCTAAGAAAATCCTACGGGCAGGATATTACTGATCCACTATGGAAGCCGGTTGTTATCAGCACTCTCGAACCGGTCATAAGTGCCAAATCTACGCTGATAAGGTGCATGTGCCTCCAGTCCCTCTGAATGTCTTGACAAATTCTTGGCCCTTTGCAATGCGGGGCATTGACATGATCGGCGAGATCACACCTACTGTGTCTAACGGGCATCGTTTCATCTTAGTAGCCATTGATTACTTTACAAAGTGGGTTGTGGCAGCCTCTTTTGCTACAGTAACCAAGAACGTCGTGGCGTGGTTCATCCGACACAACCTGATCTGTCGATATGGTGTCACAGAGAGGATTATTACTGACAATGGTACAAATCTCAATAACACAATAATCACCGAGCTCTGCAAACAGTTCAAGATTCAACATCATAACACTTCTCCCTACCGGCCGAAGATGAATGGGGTTGTTGAAGCAGCTAACAAGAGCATCAATAAGATTATACAGAAGATGACGGTGACATACAAAGACTGGCATGAGATGTTACCATTCACTCTTCATGGATACTGTACCTTAGCACGGGCGTCGACAGGGGAAACACCCTAATCTTTGGTGTATGGCATGGAGGCAGTCTTACCCATCGAAGTCCAGATACCCTCTCTCAGGATTATGAAGGATGCGGGTTTGAACGAAGACGACTAGATCCAAACCTGACTTGATCAGCTGAATCTAATCGATTAAAAGAGACTTACTGCTATCTGTCATGGTCAGACGTATCAAAAACGAATGATCAAGGCTTTTAACAAGAAAGTCAGATGTCAAGAATATCAAGTTGGGGATCTAGTGATCAAACACATCATACTACCGCAAGGTGATCCCAGGGGTAAATGGACCCCCACATACGAAGGGCCATTTGTGGTTAAGAACATTTTCCCGGGAGGAGCTATGATTCTAACCACCATGGATGGTGACGACCTTCCTCACCCCGTCAATGCAGACATAGTGAAAAGATACTACACATAATCAAAGACCCGCTAGGTTGACTGGCCTAGGAAAAAATAAGGGCTTCCTAACGAACCAAAAGGGTTCGGGCAAAAGTAAGGGATGAAAATGAAAAATTTGTACACCCGGCAAGTCGAAAACCCGAAAGGGAGGCTTGGGTAAAAAAGGGTATCCCGATGGATTGAAAACCCGGAAGGGCAGTCCAGGAAAAAATTAGGGATTAAAGTGTATCACTATGTCTCATTGGATCATCTTGCGACCAGACATCGGTATCGACTATCAAGCTCAGATGGCGCCAATCAATCTGATCCACCTTCGGACAAGCAGCAAAGTGATGAGACGCTTGAAGATATAAAGGCAATAGCAGAGTTGAAACCCGATGGGGTCGTTCCACATAGCTGTTTTTCTTTCTTTAACACAAATTACAATTTCTATCTTTCGGCGGCGTTCTCTTACTAGGACGTCAGCCTCCTTGTACAAAACGCCTATTACAGACCAACTTCAAAAATCAATACAATTCATTTTCACAAGAAATTTCAATTTGTTTTTCTTTTTCTGTTTTGTTTTGCAAGAACGTCCAATGATTCATTTTTTGATATATGCATTTGAAAATGATTGTTGCTCATAAATATTTACACAGGAAACAAAAGACGATTACTCGTAATACCAAAAACAGGGAAAACAGAAGTGCCCAAACCTTACAGTTACTTTGCCCATCAGGTACCGGGATAGAGCCAGCTTGAGAACATGAGTAGTGGTGCATACACTCCCCACAGAGTAAAAAGTATCCAAAGACAATGATGCTAGCTTTCCCGAACAGGACATAACTCTCCCCAGCTGAGGTTCACAATCGCGAGTGAGTCAATAATTTTTCCCCAAGCAGAATTTATTTCTCTCATAAGCAGAAATTAAATCTTCAACAGAATTCATCATCACCAGCAACGGAAATTCATTCCCAGTTGAGTTTATTTCTCCAAATCAGCAGATCTATCAAGAGAATATCTCCTCTTCAACAGAGTTATTCCCCGCAGAGTTATCACCAGACAGGGTCTCTTCCAGAAGAATATTCACCAGTCGAATGGATGTGAATCCCTAGCTAGTCATCTTTGTTCACCATCCCCAACAGAAGTAGAGGAAGTATGGTTTTTTACAGCAGTCAAGAATACCATTTCTCATACTCTCCAAAAAGAAGGCAGAGATTTATTTTCCCGGACTCATATTATTACGTCAGCATTTCATGTTCATATATCATGACATGTGCATACATTACATATAACATAATATCAGTTATTTTGAGAACCTCCTCACAATGCATCTCATGTATCGCACATAACTAACCCTATATTTCTTTCAGGAAAGACAATTATTATCAACAATTTCTAGCAGGTCCATGATCAACACTCAAAGCTAAACAGAGTAATCATCAATGCGACAAATGCAACCTTACGCAGGTTCCTCACAGAAGTCCTACACAAACCTAGCACAACTCAAGCCCTATTATCCCGGCATTCATATCAAAGTAACCCTACTATCCAGGTTCCTTCTCACAGCCCTACTATCCTGGATTTCATATCGAAGTAACCCTACTATCCAGGTTCCTTCTCACAGCCCTACTGTTGTACCCCAAAATTTTCCCTCCCATATTCCTCAAGATTTGTCAAGAATCATCTTCAAATGGTTCAAGATGGCTCAAGGGTTGCACAGTCCAAATGCCTCCTAAGCCAGTCAAAATTAGGGTTTTGTTTCTTTCAAGGAATTTGAGGTTTTCAATGGGTTAATCAAGTCTCATATGCCTATATGCATTCTCAAGCACCTACATGCCAAGTCTCAAGATTCACAGTATCAATTTGCACAGTCAAAAGCTCCATTTGACCTACAGTCAACTGCAGGGGCAAAATGGTCATTTTGCAGTCAAAAGTCATAAGTTTTGGTCAACATCTTATTTTGAGTCCACAATCATCATTTGATCAAGTCTTGATCATGATTCCACAAGGATGGCTCAAAAATCATCAAGATGCAAAAAGTTACTATTTTTGGATAGTAGAAAAGTCAACTGTATCTTGACCAGGGCATATCTTTTTCATGGTTCATCAGAAAAATCCCATCCAATGCTCATTTTGAAGGGGATGACATTTCCTACAATCCATATTCACATTCCAAGTCCAAGAAATGATCTCACAAAAAGTTATCAATTTCTACATTATAGGTCAAATTCAAAAGTCAACAAAAATGCACTTTAAGTCAAAGACCATAACTTGAGATTGGTAAATCCAAATGACATGGGACCAAATGAATTGGTTAGAGGACTTCAAGACCTTTCCAAAATGTCCAATAACATATTCATATGATCAAAATTGAGCAAGATATGCATTGGAGAAGTTAGGAAATTTTCATGAATTTGCAAAAGTCAACTTTGCTCAAAACACCTCATTTTTGCTAATGGGCCTCAAATTTCTTCTTGAAAATTTATCCTTGGCCTATGCACGACCCATCAAGCCTAATTGAATTTATTTTCTTATTTTTATTAATAATTGGATTTTTAATCAATATTAATTCATTTAATTCATTTAAATTGTAGGAAAATACAAAGATTTGATTTTTCAATCTTTTTGTGAAGCAAATGTGGTCAAGATATGCTGGCAATTTCGTGTACAAATCAAATATGCAAAAATCTCCAAGTTTGGCAACTTTCTTCAATCATGAAAATGCAAAAAGATTTGATTTTCAATCAAATATTCAATCATCATTCCAATGGATTTTTGTGCAAGATTCTGACCTAATTTCATTCTCATATATATACACAAGCAAACCCTGATCATGCACACGTGAGAAAGCTGCAGACAAAGGCCATAGCACATTGAAATTTTTCAAGAAAAACTCAAGACTGATTTCTATATTCCAGGGCAATTCAAGGCTTTTTGTTAATTCTAACACCTTGCAGGGGTTCCCAGGAACGTGTGGCAATTGAATTCACACGCTAAAGCTCAAGAAATCATCTCTTACAGTCTCACGGTTTGACATTTTTTTTCATAATCGTAACTCTTAATTCATGAGAAGTTAACGTGATTTTTTGATTGTTTTGCATTGCTTGAATCCATATGAAGCTAATGGCATAAGTTAATTGAATTATAGTGCACAGAATCAAAAGTTGCCATGGACGAATTCTAGGGTTCCTGAGCTTTGAATTTGGGGATTCCTAAACCAGGAAAAATTAGGACTTGCAAGGCATATGACTGGATTCGTGAGAACCAGACGAACATAACTGACTATTCGCGAAATATTTATATTAATCACAGCTCTATTCGCTATTTTTCGCCACTGTAGTTTGTGGGGGTTAAAAAACCCCGCTATCTAACGTTGCTTTTGCAGGTTCAGCGAGGAAGATGATGATGTGTTGATACATCATTGGTTAGTTCAACTCAGCGCGCTTGTTTTTGTGTTTACAGCATATTCATTAATTTTCCAATATAATATTTGCCTATCATATAAATAACAAAAGCGTGCAAATGGTATAGTGGATGATGCGTTGGCTTGGAATCATTGGGACCTGAGTTCGAATCCCAGGCCCCCCAAAATAATTGTTTGTTCTTTTTCCTAACATGTTCTTGTGCAGCCTTCCCAAAAGATGTCCACCATGCACTTTCAAGTCCCAGGCGCCAAGTGGCCACAGTCACAAATCTAATGGCCATGAGATGATGATCATTGTACTCCCTAGTCAAAGCACGCGTGGATGATCTCAAGAGTCAAAGCAGGCTTGAATGGTCAATGGGCTTCAGAAAATTGCTAGCATACCTCCTAATTGGGCCAGCACCCCCCTGGTTCATTCATTTTTTTTCTCTTTTCTTTTACATTTTTCATTTAATCTTTTTATTAATTATTATTATTATTATTTAATTAACTCATAAATTAATTATTTTCATAATAAATTTAGAAAAAACTAAAAATAATATTTTTTCTTAATTAAAATTAATTTCACTTTATTTTGTAAATAAATACTAACATTATTAATTTAGTGTAATTAGGGTTAACTTTGACTTTTTTCACAATAAATAAAATTAACATAGAATTAGGGTTTTCTTGACAATTTTAAATTTCTTTTATTTTATTTTATTTTCCTTAAAACATTAAAAAACTTAAAAATATTTCTTTTTAATTAATTAATTAGTTTTAGGTTTAATTTAATTAATTCATAAATAATAACAAACTTCTTTCTTTCTCAAAAAAGGGTCAAAACCCTAAAGACTTTTCCCATTCAATTTTTATTCGCGCATATTAATCTTTGATCATATTTATGTAACTGCTCCGAGAATGTAATAGCGTAATTAGGGCTTTTATCGCTTTCTTTAATTTTCCGCAATTTATTTTTCAAAGGGTTTGTTTTTGGCGATGTAAATACCCGACGCCTTGTAATAGCGTAGATTTACTTTCCGCAAATATTTAATTGTTAGATGTATGTTAACTAGGCTATGCATGACCAGACTTATCTCTGAAAATTAAAATCAAAATGTAGCTCACCATAACATGTTCAAAGATAATCTAAACTGAATCCTGACACACTCGCACATGCCACTCCTAGGGTACGCCTCACTTGGTTGCCTCGATGTGGTCATTAAGTATAGGGTGTTTTAGAGGTCGCCCTCCTGTCTAAAGATCCAAGTTGCCTCGAAACGATTGCCTCGGATAAAAAGGATCTAAGACATTAGGGTTACCACTAAGGCGTCCTACCATTGCTTTGGTGACCACATGTCCCTATAATCGAATTGACCCGAAAAACTCCAAGACGGTGCTACCTACTTCTCAATAGTGGGATAGTACTGTCTAAAGGACATTTACACAGCTTAATTTCTTTTGAGTAGGTAGAGGTTCTCAGGTACTTTCTCTTTCAAAACAAAAACAACTTTTCGCACCTACACTTTTCTGACAAAAGTTTTCAAACAATACTTCATACACTCTTGAGGACTGATACAAGAGTTAAATCGAAGTTTTCAAACAAACTTTTTCAAAACCCACAAACACAAGAAAAGAAAAACATTTTTGAAAACATAGTGAGCAAGTACCTAATAGCCCGTGGATAACCACAGATAGAATGGGTGCTAACACCTTCCCTTTCTATAATCTACCTCCCGAACCGAGAAACATCTCGAAAAGGAATTTTGCTGTGCTTTTGTCCTTTCCTTGTTGGAGAAAATAAAAGACGGTGACGACTCTTGCTTACCGCGACATTTCGCGAACCAGCATTCCAAAACAGTCAGTTCTATTTCCACCGATCACAGAACTGGCGACTCTGCTGGGGAAATATTATAAGTGAGGTGTACCTTAGGATTAGATCATTCTATGTTTTCAATTGTATGCCTTGTTTGCTTTAATATTTGTGGGCTTGTATTGGAGTTTCATAGATCCTAACCCGGATCTGGGGAATACCCTTTAGGTAGCAATAAACTGTGAGGGACCTGTCCGGCGTAGACCGACACGAGTGAAGCAGTAGCTACGTTGGTGTGACACCTTGGTCTGTACCGATATCCCTTGTGTTGGAACGAGGAGAATATGGGTCTTCTGAGGAGTCGTTAAGCACCAACTGACCTTAGCACCTTAAATTGACCAACTTGGCCATAGAACAGTAGCAGTATGCTACACTCATTGAGGCTAAAATCTCGCAATGGTTCCGGCCGCAAGAAAAGGTTGCGAAGCTGGAGTTATGACCGATTGAGGGTAGTCAGTGATATTGAGATCCTCTAGAACCCGGTTACTATTTTCTAGGACAGGTCTTAACCAACTGAAACTGAAAGAGGGTAGTACCTAAACTTCATGCTGACCTAAACTCTAAGGGTTGTCTTGTGTGACTTGTGTGCCTTACCATGGTTGCCTTTTGTGAATACTTGTGGTGTGCCTTTATCATAACATCATACCATCATAACATTGCATGCATCCTGCATAAGGACTAACCCATTTCAAAGACAAGAGGGTTTCATCTTTGCTCTGTTTTGTAGGACGTCATGATGCCCGTGCGAAGGAATACTATCCGACTCAACTTTGTTCAACCATCTACTTTGCTTACAGAATTGGTTAATAGGATTCCAAACACTACTTCCTTCATCAAGAGGCATGGCTCTCTTCTCGGTTTAGTCACTTCAAAGTGGGACCAACAATTGATGAGCGTCTTGGTCCAGTTTTATGATCCGCTATACCATTGCTTCCCCTTTCAAGACTTCCAGCTGGTCCCTACCCTGGAAGTATTCACTGATTTGCTTGGTATCCCTGTTTTGGAGCAGACTCCGTTCACTGGTTGGGAAAAGACTCTTAGGCTTGAGGAGATTGCTGCAGCCCTTCCTTTGACTAAAGAAGAGGTAATGGCTAACTGGGAGACTAGGAGTGGAGTTAAGGGCTTTTTGGCTAAGTTTCTGATTGGCAAAGCTAATAGTTTCTGGAATGACTTAGACTTCAGGGCGTACGAAGACATTCTGGCTCTCTTAATCTATGGTCTAGTATTGTTTCCAAATACTGATACCTTTGTTGATGTCAACGCCATAAGGATCTTCATATCTCGGAACCCTGTACCCACTCTCTTGGGTGATATCCTGCAATAGCTCTATGCTCGTACTGCTCGAAGACGGGGAACTTTGTGGTGTTGTGCTCCTTTGTTAGTGAGGTGCTTTATTTCGCACCTCCCTAAGTTCGTGCTGAAGAACAAAGAAGGAAGGGGCTGGGCTCATAGGATAATGTCTCTCACTGATAATGACATCATTTGGACTCTCAGAGGTTTAGACGAGGTGGCCGTTATTGATCGTTGCGGAGAGTATCCTAATGTTCCATTGATCGGTACCCAAGGAGGAATCTCTTATAATCCATGTTTAGCTCTCCGTCAGTTTGGAAGAGCCGGAAGAGCAGGGCCTCATGAGATGTTGATACCTCACATCAGCTTTGAATTTCAGGTAGATAGTGACGAGCTGCGCCGTAGATTCATCAGGGCTTGGGACAGAATTCACAAAGCTGACCCACATGAGTTGGGACCAAAGACTTCTCTACCAATGGAATCCTACTTCAGATGGGTTCGCATCCGTGCTCAGAAGTTAGGTATGCCATATGAAGCTGTCAGACCTATTACTCTTGAAGTTCCTGATAGAGACGGGGTTCCTCCAACTGTTCTCCATACTCAGATACCCACTGATATTGGTACCCTAAAGAGGTCTTGCGCGCAACTGCAGGAAGAACGGGATTCTTATCGGGAAAGGTTCAATGAACATGAACAGAAGATCCAGAAGCTGACCAAGCAACTGGAGAATGAACGGATCCTGAATGACTATATCCGTACTGAGAAGAAGAGGCCATGGGAGCACTGATGGGCCTTGGATGTTTCTTTTACAGCTTTTATTTACTTTTCAGTTTTCATTCTTGTAACGCCTAAGGGCAATTTGTTGAACAATTTAAACGTCGAATCTAATAAAGTGTGTTTCCTTTTTTGTCTACAAAGTTGAATCCTGATTGTCTTTGAAAACATAAATCATACGCATTTCATGCCATCATATGCATAACAGGTACCCTTTTTACAGGTCACTTATCTTCTTCGCTGTTTATTTCAGCAATCATCATGACTTCTGAACCTTCCACTGAACAAGCTATCAAGGCCCTCCAGGCCCAGAATGCCCAGTTCCAAGAGTTGGTTATGAGCCTAGCCCAGGGTCAACAGGAGTTGAAGACTCTGATTCTGAAGAAGAAGAAGAAGAGGTCCGTATTGTTCAACACTGGATGCAGATTTGGGAATGGACTACAAAATAAGGTTGATCTGACTACTTCCTCTGTAGGGAAAGACAATCCCCAAGAGAGAAGGGTTCCTAGTCCCGTGGTCTCCGACAACGAGACGGATTATAATGATGAACAGTACCCTCCTGCTGAGGATAGGTACAAACAACTAGAGGACCGCTTAAGTGTTATGGAGATTCATAATGTGCCCGGGTTGGACTTTGGAGACCTAGGCTTATCCTCTGGGGTGGTGATTCCCCACAAGTTCAAGGCACCTGCTTTTTCCAAATACGACGGAGCTTCCTGTCCTAAGCTGCACCTTCGATCGTATGTAAGGAAGATCCAACCCTATACTGCTGACAAGAATTTGTGGATCCATTTCTTCCAGGATAGTCTTTCAGGGACTCAACTCGAATGGTTCTATCAGCTGGATGGAGCCAGTATTCGTAACTGGGAGGATTTGGCTACTGCGTTCTATAAGCAGTATCAGTATAATTCCGACCTTGCTCCTACGCGTACCCAACTCCAGGGTATGTCACTAGGGACGGGTGAAGGATTTAAGGAATATGCCCAAAATTGGAGAGATCTGGATGGAAGGGTACAACCACCTTTGACTGACCGTGAGCTTGTTGACATGTTCTTAGGGACCCCGTCTGGTCCGTTCTTCAACCATTTGATTGGAAATTCTTCTGCCGGGTTTACAGACCTTATCCTGACTGGTGAGAGAATAGAAGCTGGTATCAAGTCTGGGAAGATACAGAAGGGTGCCTCCTCGAGCACTGAAAAGAAACCGTTCAAGAAGGAATCCAGTGCTGTCTATGGTTCAAGGAGACAGAATAAATCGGAACGCCGCCAAGCTGTCAACGCGGTGGTTATTTCGAAACCTGCTGCTGCTCCTCAGAATCATAACCAACAAAGGGGTGAGAGACCTAGAAGGAAGTTCACTCGGCTCAGCATGACCTTGTCCTAGATTTTGCCGCAGTTATTGACAACCAATCTGGTGACTATAAAAGAAGCTCCGAAGATTGTAAACACAACATCTCCAAAGTACAATCCTAACGCCCGCTGTGCTTATCACTCCGACAGCCCGGGGCATACTACGGATGATTGTTGGGCTCTGAAGAATAAGGTTCAGGACCTAATTGATGCTAAAGAGATAGAGTTTGAGGCACCCGAAAGGCCCAATGTTGTGACTGCTCCTATGCCCAAGCATGGAGTGAATGCTGTAGAGGAAGACCTGTATGTAGCCTCTGTGGATGATATTGTTACCCCATTGTTGGCTGTCAAGAGGAACCTGTTGCTAGCCAGTTTATTTCCGGGATGTAGTAAAGGTTGCCATCTATGTTCTGTTTCACCTGCTGGTTGTCCATTTTTGAAGTCAGGTATCCAAAACCTGATGGATAATAAAGAAATCTTGTTCGAGAAGATTGCTGTTCCTGCTACCCCTACTGAAGAAGTGTCCATTGTTACTATTTTCAACAATTCTACCAAGGCTCCCTCAAGGAAGCCTGTCAAAATCATGCCTGCTCAGAAGATTGCACCCATAATCATCACTGTTCCAGGGCCCATCCCCTATACATTTGACAAAGCTGTCCCCTGGCACTATGGGGCAAATGCTTACGTGCTCGGAGTTAAACAAGAGTTTGATACTAGTACCGACGTCAGCAAAATCACCGGGCCTGCCACAGTCACTCGCAGCGGTAGGATTTTCTCACCTGATATTGCTCCACCAACCATCCAGAGACCTATTGTCATCACACCCGCAAGTGTGCCTGCTCCCCTTCCTGACCAAGTTCCTATTTCTACCCCTGTTGCCGAGTCATCTGACGCTCGGGGAAAAGGGATCTCTACTGATTTGCCTGCCCGGACGGAGGCGCAAAATACCACCAATGTTGAAGCTTCTAAGCAGGAGATGGAAGAGATTCTTAAGATTATCAAGAAGAGTGATTTTAATGTAGTTGAGCAGCTGGGGAACACCCCATCTAAAATTTCTATGCTATCACTGTTGTTGTGTTCAGAAGCCCATGCCAAGGCTCTGATTACCTTCCTGAAGACGGCCCACGTGCCACAAGAGACGTCAACTGATCAGTTCACCGATTGTGTGGCCAATTTAACTGCTGATAATGGTTTGGGTTTCTCCGACGCTGATCTGACTGCTAAAGGGAAGAACCATAACGATGCCCTGCATGTCTCCATTGAATGCAGGGGCACTACTCTTGCCCGTGTGCTGGTTGACACTGGCTCCTCATTGAACGTATTTCCCAAGAAAGCTCTAGACAGGTTGGATTGCGAAGGTTTGGAACTCAAGCCAAGTAACATTGTTGTCCGGGCCTTTGACGGGTCTAAAAGGATGGTACATGGCGAAGTCGACATTCCAATCAGGGTTGGTTCGCAGGTCTTTGATTCTACATTCTATGTGATGGACATTCGGCCATCCTATTCTTGTTTGCTGGGTCGTCCATGGATCCATAAAGCTGGAGTTGTGACCTCCACACTACATCAGAAGCTGAAATACCCAGTCAAGGGGAAGATTGTGACAGTTCAGGGGAAGGAAGAATACATGGTCAGCCACCTCCACTCATTCCGGTACATAGAAATGGATGGGGAGTTCATTGAGACTCCATTTCAACACTTTGAAGAGGTTCCTCAGACACTGGCGTCAGCTTAAAATGTGATTGAAGATTCTCCTTTGAAGATGGCTTCCTTAAAGGATGCTCGGGTTGTTATTGAGAAGGGTGAGTGTGCAAACTGGGGCCGACTTCCTGATTTTACTCAGAAGACTGACAAATTTGGCTTGGGTTTCACTGCAGAAGCTCAGAGGGCTGTTCGTAAGGAAAGGTTTGGAAGACCTCCTGTGTTCACCAACAACTCGGGAGTAAATGCCATTGAAGACAACGTGGAGGAATCTGAATTCGACAGCTGGATCTACCCTACGGCCGACGGTGGACCAAGCAACTGGACGGCGAAAGACTTCATACCTATTACTCTTGTCACTCAGTAATGAACTCCTTTGTTTTGAATTTGTAACAGACAATAATTTGAAACTTTATGGCCCGGTGCCTTACCCGGGGCACCGTGGTTTCATTTGTGAGGGCTTTTGTGTGTCATTTTCATATATCATTAATAAAAGCATTGGATGTTTTTTGCATTTCAAACCTTGCGCTCCTTGTCTTTATTTATTATATATTGCAAAAATCTATTTACACACACTCACATATACAGGTCCCAATCCACTCTGGATCTCACTAGTAACGACTCTGCTACTTCCAGTTATGACTTCGAAAATCCGATCAACTTAGCCGAAGACGAAGGTGAAGATGATTGTGAAGTGCCTGGTGAGCTTGCAATACTACTACTCCAGGAAGAGAGGGCCATTCAGCCACATGAAGAGCCAGTGGAAACAGTAAATCTGGGTACTGAGACAGACCGAAAGGAAGTCAAGATTGGTGCCAATCTGGAGCTTAGTGTGAAACAACGGTTGATTCAGATGCTGCATGACTACATGGAAATCTTTGCCTGGTCTTACGAAGATATGCCTGGATTGGACACCGACATTGTGGTTCATCACCTTCCTACCAAGGAAGAATGCCCTCCGGTAAAACAGAAGGTCCACCGTATGCGTCCAGAGATGTTCGAGAAAATCAAAGCTGAGGTTATGAAACAATTTGATGCCGGTTTTCTAGCAGTGACTTCTTACCCTCAGTGGGTTGCCAATGTGGTTCTGGTGCCGAAGAAAGATGGTAAGGTCAGAATGTGTGTTGACTACAGGGATTTGAACAGGGCTAGTCCCAAGGACGACTTCCCTCTGCCTCACATCGACGTTCTGGTTTACAACACTGCTCAGCATAAGGTATTCTCCTTCATGGACGGGTTCTCCGGTTATAATCAGATAAAGATGGCTCCTGAAGACATGGAGAAGACCACTTTTGTTACTCAGTGGGGCACCTTTTGCTACAAGGTCATGCCTTTTGGGTTGAAAAATGTTGGGGCAACGTATCAGCGTGCCATGGTTGCTCTGTTCCATGATATGATCCACCATGAGATTGAAGTATATGTTGACGATATGATTGCAAGGTCCCAAACTGAGGAGGAACACCTTGACCACCTACAAAAGCTGTTTGACCGGATGAAGTTGTACAAGTTGAGGTTGAACCCGAACAAGTGCACCTTCGGGGTGAGATCTGGAAAACTACTAGGCTTCGTCGTGAGCGACAAAGGTATTCAAGTGGACCCTGCCAAAGTGAAAGCCATACAAGAGATGCCAGTTCCCAAGACAGAAAAAGAAGTCAGAGGCTTTCTAGGATGGCTGAACTACATTGCCCGATTCATCTCGCACCTAACTGCTACTTGTGAACCAATCTTCAAGCTGCTGAAGAAAGATCAAGTAGTACGTTGGAACGATGAATGTCAGACCACTTTCGAAATAATCAAAGAGTATCTCCAAGAGCCACCCATCCTTATGCCACCGGTTGAAGGGAGACCTCTGATCTTATACTTGACAGTACTGGACAACTCAATGGGGTGTGTGTTAGGTCAGCATGACGAGTCTGGCCGAAAAGAGCATGCTATTTATTACCTTAGCAAAAAGTTTACCGACTGTGAGACCCGATACTCACTGCTCGAGAAAACTTGTTGCGCTTTGGTATGGGCTGCTCGCCGGCTGAGACAGTATATGTTGACTCACACTACCCTGTTGATTTCAAAAATGGATCTGATCAAGTATATCTTCGAAAAGCCTGCCTTGTCCAGAAGAATAGCAAGATGGCAGATGATCTTGACTGAATATGACATCCAGTACACGACTCAAAAAGCAATCAAGGGAAGTGTATTGGCATACCACTTGGCACATCAGGCAGTGGATGACTACCAATCCATGAACTTTGAATTTCCAGACGAGAATATCATGGTAGTGACTGATTGTAAGTACCTGGACCGGATGAAGGACCTGAGGAAGGATCCCGATGGTCTATGCACTTTGACGGAGCCTCAAACGCTTTGGGTAAAGGCATTGGCGCTGTGATCATATCCCCTAAAGGCTCTCATACTCCCCTCACCGCCCGACTATGTTTCAACTGCACCAACAACATGGCGGAGTATGAAGCATGCATCATGGGTCTTCGAGCTGCAATTGACCTAAGGATCAAGTTTCTGAGTGTCTTCGGAGATTCCGCTCTCGTGATCAGTCAGATCAAAGGCGAGTGGGATACGAAACACCCAAATCTTATTCCTTATAAGGAGTATGTGTTGACGTTGCTCCCCCATTTCGAGGAGATAACCTTTGAATACTTCCCGAGAGAGGAGAATCAGTTGGCGGACGCGCTAGCTAAGATGTCTTCTATGTTCAAAGTCAAATGGGACAACGAGGCTCCCATGATCATTATTTGGAAATTGGATGAACCTGCACATTGCTGTGATCTTGAGGCCGAAGAGGTAACAGAAAAGTCGTGGTATCATGAAGTGAAACGGTACCTTGAAGCTCAAGAATACCCCGAGGGTGCATCCGTTAATGACAAGAAGTTTCTGAGAAGGTTCGCGGCAAAGTTCTTCCTCAACAATGACATTCTTTACAAACGAAACCATGATTCAACCTTACTGCGTTGTGTGGATAAGATCGAAGCAGAAAGGATCATGGCAGAGCTGCATGAAGGTACCTTCGGAACGCATTCTAGTGGACATACCATGGCAAAGAAAATCCTTCGAGAAGGATATTACTGGTCCACAATGGAAGCCGACTGTTATCAGCATTCTCGAACATGTCACAAATGCCAGGTTTATGCTGATAAGGTGCACATTCCTCCAGTTCCTTTGAACGTCTTGACAGCACCTTGGCCTTTTGCAATGTGGGGCATTGATATGATCGGCGAGATCAGACCTACGGCATCCAACGGGCATCGCTTCATCCTGGTAGCAATTGATTACTTTACAAAGTGGGTTGAAGCAGCTTCCTTTGCCATCGTAACCAAGAATGTCGTGGCACGGTTCATTCGGCATAACCTGATATGTCGATACGGTGTACCAGAGAGGATCATTACGGACAATGGTACCAATCTCAACAACAAGATGATCACTGAGCTCTGCGAGCAATTCAAGATACAGCACCACAACTCTTCTCCTTACCGGCCGAAGATGAATGGGGCTGTAGAGGCAGCTAATAAGAATATCAAGAAAATTGTTCAGAAGATGACAGTGACCTACAAAGATTGGCACGAGATGTTACTATTTGCTCTTCATGGGTACCGTACCTCAGCACGGACGTCAACAAGGGCAACACCCTTTTCCTTGGTCTATGGCATGGAGGCAGTCCTACCCGTTGAAGTTCAGATACCCTCTCTCTGGATCATGAAGGATGCAGGTTTGAGCAAAGACGACTGGATCCAGACTCGGCTTGATCAACTAAACCTAATCGACGAAAAGAGACTCACTGCTATTTGTCATGGTCAGACGTACCAAAAACGAATGATCAAGGCATTTAATAAGAAAGTCAGACGACAAGAGTATCAAGTCGGAGACCTGGTAATCAAGCGCATCATTCTACCTCAAGGTGATCCCAGGGGAAAATGGACCCCTACGTACGAAGGGCCATTTGTGGTTAAGAACATATTCTCAGGAGGTGCGATGATTCTAACCACCATGGATGGTGACGACCTTCCTCACCCCGCCAATGCAGACATAGTAAAAAGATGCTACGCATGATTAAAAGACCTGCTAGGTTGACTGGCCTAGGCAAAAATAAGGGCTTCCCGGCGAACCAAAAGGGTTCGGGCAAAAATAAGGGATGAAAATAAAAAAATCTGTACACCCGGCAAGTCGAAAACCTGAAAAGGCGGCTTGGGAAAAAATGGGTATCCCAGTGGACTGAAAACCCGAAAGGGCGGTCCAGGCAAAAGTTAGGGATAAGCGTAATACTATGTCTCATTGGATCACCCTGCATCCAGACTTCGGTATCGACTATCAGGCTCAGACGGCACCAATCAATCAGATTCATCTTCAACTAAGCAGCAAAGTGATGAGACGCTTGAAGACATAAAGGCGATAGCAGAGTTGGAACCCAGTGGGATTTTTCACATAGCTGTTTTGTTTTCCTTCTCACAAATTGTATAAACTCTATTTTTGTTCGGCGGCGTTCTCTTACTAGGACGTCAGCCTCTTGTACAAAAACGCCTATTTACAGGCAAATCAATACAAATTCATTTTTCATACAAATTACAAATTGTTTTTCCTTTATCTGTTTTGCTTTGCAAAGAACGTCCAATGTTCATTTTTGATATATGCATTTGACATTAATTGTTGTTCATAAATATTTGCATGCGAAACAAAGGACTAATTACGGGTGACATCGGAAGTGGGGGCAATAAGAATTGTCTAAGCGATCTAGTTGCTCTGTCCACCGAGGTACCAAGGTAAGTTCAGCTAAAGCATATGACCAATATACCTTCACTGCCCGCAGGGTAAGACAAGACTCAGCAATACTCTCCTCCAAGCAGAGTTGGTCTCCCATCAGCCCTAAAAAGGCACAGTATCTCCAGCAAGTCAGCAATACTCTCCCCCGAGCAGAGTTGGTCTACCATCAGTCCTGGAAAAGTTGGGTATCCCCAGAAGATCTTAATATTCCCTAGCAGAGTATACAGATATTCCTCAGCAAGCATCCCCGACAGTCTTAGTATTCCTCGACAGAAATATAAGATTGTTCCCCGGCGGAATACAGACATCCCAGTGGAGCCATTTCCCCAGTACAATCCAAAAGTTTCCCCAGGAGAGTTGAATCATCTTACCCAATAGATTCTGGAAGCTTGTCCCCTGCAGAGAACAAATATCTCTCCCCAACCATATTCAAAGGTTATTCCCCACCAGAGTCTAACTGGGTTATCCTCAGCAAATTGCAACGGAAAGATCGTCCTCAGCAAAGTTCTTCCTATCCCCAGCGGAGTTCATCAAATTCCCCAACAGATCTTATCAACGGAATCCCCAGCGAAGTTATCGTTAAAATCTCAGCGAAGTATCTCTTCCCCAGAGTAATTCCCCGCAGAGTAATCTCTTCACCAGGTTTATCCCCCAACGGAGTCATCTTCTCCTACAGGTTTATTCTTGCAATCATCTTCGTGCATCATCCCCAGCAGAAACAAAAGATGCAACTCTTTCTCCAGCAATAATCTGGGATTTATTTTCCCAGCTAAAAACATCACATTTTCATACATAATAATACATGCATATACGCACCATATCATACAATCTCATTTTGAGAACATCATGCATTTCATACATCATGAAATTGCATACAACTAATGTTTTGCCTTTTCAGGAAAAAGTCAAATCAAAGGATGATTGCCATCAACCTTTGCAGTTCCAGATCAACACCTGTAACTAGCCAGGAAATATCTGTGAACGACTGATTGTAGATCTATACCTGAAACCAGACAGGAAAGCTATCTACATAAAGAGATTGAAGGTTAATACCTGAATCTAGACAGGAAAACCATCTTTCTTTCTCAAGTCAGAGATTAATACCTGAAACCAGACAGGAAAACTATCTCCCCGACCACCCTCTCTTAAGTTCCAGATCAACACCTGTAACTAGCCAGGAAATATCTGTGAACGACTGATTATAGGTTAACACCTGAAACCAGACAAGAAAACCACCTATATGAACTGATTGTAGATCTATACCTGAAACCAGACAGAAAGTTATCTACATTGAAGAGACTGAAGATCAATACCTGTATCTAGCCAGGAAATCATCTTTCTTTCTCAGGTCAGAGATTAATACCTGAAACCAGACAGGAAAACTATCTCATCGGCCAGCCTTCTTAAGTTCCGGATTAATACCTGTATCTAGCCAGGAAATATCTGTGAGCGACTGATTGTAGATCTATACCTAAAACCAGACAGGAAAGTTATCTAAATTGAAGAGACTGAAGATCAATACCTGTAGTAAGCCAGGAAGACAATCTTTATTTCTCAGGTCCGAGATTAATACCTGAAACCATCCAGGACAACTATCTCCTTGACCCACCTCTCGTAAGTTCCAGATCAACACCTGTAACAGGCCATGAAATATCTGTGGACGATTGATTGTAGATTTGATACCTGTAACTAGCCAAGAAAGTTATCTACATGAAGAGATCGAAGATCAATACCTGTAGCAAGCCAGGAAGACAATCTTTCTTTCTCAAGTCAGAGATTAATACCTGAAACCAGACAGGAAAACTATCTCATCGACCAACCTTCTTAAGTTCCAAATCAACACCTGTAACTAGCCAGGAAATATCTGTGGACGACGAATTGTAGATTAATACCTGAAACCAGACAGGACAACTATCTACTAGACCATAATGAAGCAACCCTACACTGGTTCCTTCTCTTCCAAGATGCAGTTTTACACGGACTCATCATCAGGCAACCCTACACAGGCTCCTTCTTTCAACCTACCAAGTTACAATTCAACAAACATTTCCAGATGGCATCTATAAGCCCATCCCCGACAAGATTCTATCACATCTCCAGATGGCATCTATAAGCCCATCCTCCTATCCATCATCTCTCCAAATGACATCTGTAAGCCCATTCCTAACATCACATTGCTGATACTACACTATGCGAGTGCAAATTTCTGGGCACTTTAGTGTTCAATCATCTTCCACCTTCGGATCACGAAAGGCACGCAAGCCAATCTACATCCTGAGGTTTAAGAAGATTGAACAGGGGCAACTGTTGTACCCCAAAATTTGCCCTCCCATATTCCTCAATATTTGTCAAGAATCATCTTCAAATGGTTCAAGATGGCTCAAGGGTTGCACAGTCCAAATGCCTCCTAAGCCAGTCAAAATTAGGGTTTTGTTTCTTTCAAGGAATTTGAGGTTTTCAATGGGTCAATCAAGTCTCATATGCCTATATGCATTTTCAAGCACCTACATGCCAAGTCTCAAGATTCACAGTATCAATTTGCACAGTCAAAAGCTCCATTTGACCTACAGTCAATTGCAGGGGCAAAATGGTCATTTTGTAGTCAAAAGTCAGAATTTTTGGTCAACATCTTATTTTGAGTCCAAAATCATCATTTGATCAAGTCTTGATCATGATTCCACAAGGATGGCTCAAAAATCATCAAGATGCAAACAATTACTATTTTTGGACAGTAGAAAAGTCAACTGTATCTTGACCAGGGCATAACTTGTTCATGGTTCATCAGAAAAATCCCATCCAATGCTCATTTTGAATGGGATGACATTTCCTACAATCCATCTTCACATTACAAGTCCAAGAAATGCTCTCACAAAAAGTTATCAATTTCTACATTATAGGTCAAATTCAAAAGTCAACAAAAATGCACTTTAAGTCAAAGACCATAACTTGAGATTGGTAAATCCAAATGACATGGGACCAAAGGCATTGGTTAGAGGACTTCAAGAACTTTCCAAAATGTCCAAGAACATGTTCATATGATCAAAATTGAGCAAGATATGCATTGGAGAAGTTAGGAAATTTTCATGAATTTGCAAAAGTCAACTTTGCTCAAAACACCTCATTTTTGCTAATGGGCCTCAAATTTCTTCTTGAAACTTTATCCTTGGCCTATGCACGACCCATCAAGCTTAATTGAATTTATTTTCTTATTTTTATTAATTAATTGGATTTTTAATCAATATTAATTCATTTAATTAATTTAAATTGTAGGAAAATACAAAGATTTGATTTTTCAATCTTTTTGTGAAGCAAATGTGGTCAAGATATGCTGGCAATTTCGTGTACAAATCAAATATGCAAAAATCTCCAAGTTTGGCAACTTTCTTCAATCATGAAAATGAAAAAAGATTTGATTTTCAATCAAATATTCAATCATCATTCCAATGGATTTTTGTGCAAGATTCTGACCTAATTTCATTCTCCTATATATACACAAGCAAACCCTGATCATGCACACGTGAGAAAGCTGCAGACAAAGGCCATAGCACATTGAAATTTTTCAAGAAAAACTCAAGACTGATTTCTATATTCCAGGGCAATTCAAGGCTTTTTGTTAATTCTAACACCTTGTAGGGGTTCCCAGGAACGTGTGGCAATTGAATTCACACGCTAAAGCTCAAGAAATCATCACTTACAATCTCACGGTTTGACATTTTTTTTCATAATCGTAACTCTTAATTCATGAGCAGTTAACGTGATTTTTTGATTATTTTGCATTGCTTGAATCCATATGAAGCTAATGGCATAAGTTAATTGAATTATAGTGCACAGAATCAAAAGTTGCCATGGACGAATTCTAGGGTTCCTGAGCTTTGAATTTGGGGATTCCTAAACCAGGAAAAATTAGGACTTGCAAGGCATATGACTGGATTCGTGAGAACCAGATGAACATAACTGACTATTCACGAAATATTTATATTAATCACAGTTCTATTCGCTATTTTTCGCCACTGTAGTTTGTGGGGGTTAAAAACCCCCGCTATCTAACGTTGCTTTTGCAGGTTCAGCGAGGAAGATGATGATGTGTTGATACATCATTGGTTAGTTCAAATCAGCCCGCTTGTTTTTGTGTTTACAGCATATTCATTAATTTTCCAATATAATATTTTCCTATTATCTAAATAACAAAAGCGTGCAAATGGTGTAGTGGATGATGCGTTGGCTTGGAATCATTGGGACCTGGGTTCGAATCCCAGGCCCCCCAAAATAATTATTTGTTCTTTTTCCTAACATGTTCTTGTGCAGCCTTCCCAAAAGATGTCCACCATGCACTTTCAAGTCCCAGGCGCCAAGTGGCCACAGTCACAAATCTAATGGCCATAAAATGATGATCATTGTACTCCCTAGTCAAAGCACGCGTGGATGATCTCAAGAGTCAAAGCAGGTTTGAATGGTCAATGGGCTTCAGAAAATTGCTAGCATACCTCCTAATTGGGCCAGCACCCCCCTGGTTCATTCATTTTTTTTCTCTCTTTTCTTTTACATTTTTCATTTAATCTTTTTATTAATTATTATTATTATTATTATTTAATTAACTCATAAATTAATTATTTTCATAATAAATTCAGAAAAAACTAAAAATAATATTTTTTCTTAATTAAAATTAATTTCACTTTATTTTGTAAATAAATACTAACATTATTAATTTAGTGTAATTAGGGTTAACTTTGACTTTTTTCACAATAAATAAAATTAACATAGAATTAGGGTTTTCTTGACAATTTTAAATTTCTTTTATTTTATTTTATTTTCCTTAAAACATTAAAAAACTTAAAAATATTTCTTTTTAATTAATTAATTAGTTTTAGGTTTAATTTAATTAATTCATAAATAATAACAAACTTCTTTCTTTCTCAAAAAAGGGTCAAAACCCTAAAGACTTTTCCCATTCAATTTTTATTCGCGCATATTAATCTTTGATCATATTTATGTAATTGCCCCGAGAATGTAATAGCGTAATTAGGGCTTTTATCGCTTTCTTTTATTTTCCGCAATTTTTTTTTCAAAGGGTTTGTTTTTGGCGATGTAAATACCCGACACCTTGTAATAGCGTAGATTTACTTTCCGCAAATATTTAACTGTTAGATGTATGTTAACTAGGCTATGCATGACCAGACTTATCTCTGAAAATTAAAATCAAAACGTAGCTCACCATAACATGTTCAAAGATAATCTAAACTGAATCCTTACACACTCGCACATGCCACTCCTAGGGTACGCCTCACTTGGTTGCCTCGACGTGGTCATTAAGTATAGGGTATTTTAGAGGTCGCCCTCCTGTCTAAAGACCCAAGTTGCCTCGAAACGGTTGCCTCGGATAAAAAGGATCTAAGACATTAGGGTTACCGCTAAGGCGTCCTACCATTGCTTTGGTGACCACATGTCCCTATAATCGAATTGACCCGAAAAACTCCAACGACGGTGCTACCTACTTCTCAATAGTGGGATAGTACTGTCTAAAGGACATTTACACAGTTTAATTTCTTTTGAGTAGGTAGAGGTTCTCAGGTACTTGCACTTTCAAAACAAAAACAACTTTTTGCACCTACACTTTTCTGACAAAAGTTTTCAAACAATACTTCATACACTCTTGAGGACTGATACAAGAGTTAAATCAAAGTTTTCAAACAAACTTTTTCAAAACCCACAAACACAAGAAAAGCAAAACATTTTTGAAAACATAGTGAGCATGTACCTAAGAGCCTGTGGATAGCCACAGATAGAAAGGGTGCTAAAACCTTCCCTTTCTATAATCTACCTCCCGAACCGAGAAACATCTCGAAAAGGAATTTTGCTGTGCTTTTGTCCTTTCCTTGTTGGAGAAAATAAAAGACGATGGCGACTCTTGCTTACCGCGACATCTCGCGAACCAGCATTCCAAAACAGTCAGTTCTATTTCCACTGATCACACCTACTATCCCATCCTTCACATCGAAGTAACCCTACTACCCAGTTTCCTTCTCACAGCCCTACCATACAGGCTTTCATATCGAAGTAACCCTACCATCCAGGTTCCTTCTCACAACCCTACTATCCCGGCTTTCATATCGAAGTAACCCTACTATCCAGGTTCCTTCTCATAGTCCTACTATCCAGACTTTCATATCGAAGTAACCCTACTATCCAGGTTCCGTCTCAAAGCCCTACTATCCTGGCTTTCATATCGAAGTAACTCTACCATCCAGGTTCCTTCTCACATCTCTACGATCCAGGCTTTCATATCGAAGTAACCCTACTATCCAGGTTCCTTCTCATAGCCCTACTATCCCGCCTTTCATATCGAAGTAACACTACTTTACAGGTTCCTTCTCACAGCCCTACTATCTAGGTTTTCATATCAAAGTAACCCTACTAACCAGGTTCCTTCTCACAGCCCTACTATCTAGGCTTTCATGTCAAAGTAACCCTACTATCCAGGTTCCTTCTCATAGCCCTACTATCCAGGCTTTCATATCAAAGTAACCCTACTATCCAGCTTCCTTCTCGCAGCCATACTATCCCGTCTTTCATATCGAAGTAACCCTACTATCCAGGTTCCTTCTCACAACCCTACTATCCAGGCTTTCATATCGAAGTAACCCTACTATCCAGGTTCCTTCTCATAGCCCTACTATCCAGGCTTTCATATCGAAGTAACCCTACTATCCAGGTTCCTTCTCACAGCCCTATCATTCAGGTTTTCATGTCGAACTAACCCTACCATCCAGATTCCTTCTCACAGCCTTACTATCCCGACTTTCATATCGAAATAACCCTACTATCCAAGTTCCTTCTCACAGTCCTACTATCTAGGCTTTCATATCGAAGTAACCCTACTATCCGGGTTCCTTCTCACAGCCCTACTATCCCGGCCTTCATATCAAAGTAAACCTGCTACCTAGTTTCCTTCTCACAGCCCTACCATCCAGGCTTTTATATCGAAGTAACCCTACCATCCAGGTTCCTTCTCACAGCCCTACTATCCCGGATTTCATATCGAAGTAACCCTACTATCCAAGTTCCTTCTCATAGTCCTACTATCTAGGCTTTCATATCGAAGTAACCCTACTATCCAGGTTCCTTATCACAGCCCTACTATCTCGGCTTTCATATCGAAGTAACCCTACTATCCAGGTTCCTTCTTACAGCCCTGCTATCCCGGCTTTCATATCGAAGTAACCCTACTATCCAGGTTCCTTCTCACAGCCCTACTATCCAGGCTTTCATATCGAACTAACCCTACTATCCAGGTTCCTTCTCACAACCCTACTATCCAGGCTTTCATATTGAAGTAACCCTACTATCCAGGTTCCTTCTCACAGCCCTATCATTCAGGCTTTCATATCGAAGTAACCCTACCATCCAGGTTCCTTCTCACAGCTCAACTATCTCGGCTTTCATATTGAAGTAACCCTACTATCCAGGTTCCTTCTCACAGTCCTACTATCCAGGCTTTCATATCGAAGTAACCCTACTATCCAGGTTCCTTCTCACAACCCTACTATCCTGGCCTTCATATTGAAGTAACCCTGCTACCTAGGTTCCTTCTCACAGCCCTACCATCCAGGCTTTCATATCGAAGTAACCTTACCATCCAGGTTCCTTCTCACAGCCCTACTATCTCGGCTTTCATATCGAAGTAACCCTACTATCCAGGTTCCTTCTCACAGTCCTACTATCCAGGATTTCATATCTAAGTAACCCTTCTATCCAGGTTCCTTCTCACAGCCCTACTATCCCGGCTTTCATATCGAAGTAACTCTACTATCCAGGTTCCTTCTTATAGCCTTACGATCCAGGCTTTCATATCGAAGTAACCCTACTATCCAGGTTCCTTCTCACAGCCCTACTATCCCGACTTTTATATTGAAGTAACCCTACTATCCAGGTTCCTTCTCACAGCCCTACTATCCAGGTTTACATATCGAAGTAGCCCTACTATCCAGGTTCCTTCTCACAACCCTACTATCCAGTCTTTCATATCGAAGTAACCCTACTATCCAGGTTCCTTCTCACAGCCCTACTATCCAGGCTTTCATATCGAAGTAACCCTACTATCCAGGTTCCTTCTTACAACCCTACTATCCTGACTTTCATATCGATGTAACCCTACTATCCAGGCTTTCATATCGAAGTAACCCTACTATCCAGGTTCCTTCTCATAACCCTACTATCTAGGCTTTCATATCGAAGTAACCCTACTATCCAGGTTCCTTCTCACAGCCCTACCATCCAGGCTTTCATATCGAAGTAACCCTACCAACCAGGTTCCTTCTCACTGCCCTAGTATCCCAGCTTGCATATCAAAGTAACCCTACTATCCAGGTTCCTTCTCACAGTCCTACTATCCAGGCTTTCATATCGAAGTAACCCTACTATCCAGGTTCCTTCTCACAGCCCTACTATCCCGACCTTCATATCGAAGTAACCCTACTACCCAGGTTCCTTCTCACATCCCTACCATCCAGGATTTCATATCGAAGTAACCCTACCATCCAGGTTCCTTCTCACAGCCCTACTATCTCGGCTTTCATATCAAAGTAACCATACTATCCAGGTTTCTTCTCACAGTCCTACTATCCAGGCTTTCATATCGAAGTAACCCTACTATCCAGGTTTCTTCTTACAACCCTACTATCCCGGCTTTCATATCGAAGTAACCCTACTATCCAGGTTCCTTCTCATAGGCCCACTATCTAGGCTTTCATATCGAAGTAACCCTACTATCCAGGTTCCTTCTCACAGCCCTACTATCCAGGCTTTCATATCGAAGTAACTTTACTATCCAGGTTCCTTCTCAAAGCCCTACTATCCAAGCTTTCATATCGAAGTAACCCTACTATCCAGGTTCCTTCTCACAGCCCTAATATCCAGGCTTTCTGATCGAAGTGACCCTACTATCCAGGTTCCTTCTCAAAGCCCTACTATCCAGGCTTTCATATCGGAGTAACCCCACCATCCAGGTTCCTTCTCATAGCCTTACTATCCAGGCTTTCAAATTGAAGTAACCCTACTACCCAGGTTCCTTCTCACGACCCTACTATCTAAGCTTTCATATCGAAGTAACCTTGCTATCCAGGTTCCTTCTTATAACCTTACTATCCAGGTTCCCTCTCTCTTATCCCCAGACAATAGTCCACAATACGATAAGACCGAGACCCGATCAAACATGATTATTTCCGCATCTCTCCAGTAAGTCACGGTGCAGCATATACCCCGACCAGATATGCAGTTCATTTTCGCTTCCCCAAACCGGAGTTATTCCCCAGTAGAGTAACGGATAACTGGAGTTCCTAAAACTCTAAATCTCTCAAGACATAGACCAGCATTCCCCATTGAAGTCCTCCTCAACAACAGGTATATGGGTTCTCGCAAAGGAATCTCTTATGCGATCGACACCTCTTCGGATGGCATCTTTAAGCCCATCCCCGATAATTTTCAATCCTTAACTTCCAAATGGCATCTATAATCCCATTCCCGATATCACAAATCAAGGGCCACTTCACGCGAGTGCAAATTTCTGGGCACTCTAGTGTTCAATCATCTTCCACCTTCAGATCACGAAAGGCAGACGAGCCAATCTATATCCTCAGGTTTAAGAAGATTAAACAGGGGTAGCTGTTGTACCCCAAAATTTTCCCTCCCATATTTCTCAACACATGGCAAATGAGGTCCCCAAATTGCTCAAGGAAGTTCAAGAGTTGACCAGATAAACTCTTTCCTAAGGCAGTATACCTCAAATTAGGGTTTCCATCTTCATCAAGATGTGTGAACAACAAAGGACTAAAATTATCACGATTGTCCTAATATGTTCTCAAGATCATCCATGTCAAGTTTCAAGCCTTGCAGAAGAAGCTTGCCCAGTCAATTGCTCAAATGCCTGAAAATCAACTTGACTAGGTCAAAAGTCAATTGTGGCCCACATACAGTCAAACTTCAAGATTTTTGGTCAACATCCTCATTTTGAATTATTATCCATCATTTGATCAAGGGTTGATCATGATTCCTCAAGGATTGCTCACAATTCATCAAAACCCAAAAGTTGCTAAATTAGGGTTTTATAGGAAAAGTCAATTCAACTTTGACCAAGCATAACTTTCTCATACTTTATCAGAAATGACCCATCCAAAGCTCATTTCTAAGAGGATGCAATTACATACAATTCATCTTCAGCTTCCAAGTTCAGAATATGCACTCACAAAAAGATATGAATTTTGACATTATAGGTCCTTTTGAAAAGTCAACAAAACTACCTTTTGGGTCAAAGCTTCATATATGAACATGGAAGACTAAATTGAGATGAGGCCAAAAGGGTTATTTAGAAGACATCCTAATATTTCTAAAAAGTCCAAGAACACCTCTCTAGGGTCAAAATTGGAAGAGTTATGCATTGTCCAAGTTGACCATTCTTGCAAAATTGCCAAAAGTCAAATATGCCCAAATTTGCAATTTTATGCTAAATGGGCCCAACTTTTTATGCTTGCACCTCAATTAAAATGTGGTCTACGACTCAAATGTTCACTCACCCATTATGTGCTTCATTTTTCAATTTATTTTGATTTTTTATTAAATAAAAAGGGGATTAAATCAAATAAATGATGAAAATTAATAAAGATATGATTTGATTTGTTTTTTTGACAGATTAGCAATCAAGATATGGTGAGTTTACAAGATCAATTCGAGTTAAGGCCAATTTGTACAAGAAAGGCATAATTTGGCTCAAAATAGGAACATATCATATAGCTTGAAAATCAAATCAAATCTTGGATAAATGCATAGATTCATTCCAAGTTTGTTAACCTAATTCACTCTAGGTTATATAATGAAGAATTCCATATCAAAAAACAAGGGTTAGAGGTCGTGAGAGGCATAGAAGAAAACTCAAAAATCTTGATAAAAAGTGAGGTTCAGTTTGCAGGTTAGAGGACAATTCAAAGCGATTTAAGGCCAGCAATCTATTCCAGGAGATCCCAGGAAGCTATCCCACCTATCCTCAGGCTTCGAAACGCCAGGAATCGTGCCCACCATCAACCACGGTTTGCCCAAAAACTCAATTCTGATTTCCTCAATTTTGACAGCATTATTATGTTTTGATTATACATTCTTGTTCATTATCTTGTTTGCAAGATATTGGCATCATTTAATTGCATTTACAGCGGAGGAATCACCATATGCCATTGCTAGGGTTTCTTTGTTCGTTTTAGGGGTTTTCCATGTAGGAACAATTGGGCCTTGAATCAGGTACCATAATGCTCGTGAGGATGAGACGAGTTGATTGGTACCATTACCTTTCATTTATATTGCCTGTACATGATTTTTGAATGTTACAGGTTTATAGTTACGCACAAATATTCGTAGGTAAAAGTGTTTTACCTAAAGCGACAGGCCAGTGAAGGAGACGATGGCGTGGCAGCATGTGGCTGTACCGTTTGAATTTTCGCGCGTTTTGGAGGTGTGGCACGTTGTTTGCATTATGTTCCATTTGTTTCATAATAATAACAATTGATATTCCAGCGCAGATGGTAAATAAGCTTGCCTTTGATGTACACGTCCTGGGTTCGATCCCAGGCATGTACATTTTGTTATTTTCTTAACAATTGCAGACCAATCCAATACATTGCATTATCCAGCGCCTTCCATACACTCTCAACGCCTGGCCACTGGATGCCCAGCTAGCCAGATCCAATGCCTCTCCAATTAAGCACCATGATATACATTCAAGTCAACATTGCACCAGATCAGGCGTGGTCAACCAGACTTGGAGTATTTGGGCCAAAAAATCAGATTTGCACCCCCCAGCATGCTATTCAACACAGGCCCATTTCTTCCCTTTTTTATTTTCTTATTTTTAATTCTTTTTTATTTTCCTTAATTATTTTAATTAACAAAGTTAATCACTTTTTATTTAATCATAAAATCAACAAATCTCAAAATACCAAAAAAAAGCATTTTCTTTAAATTATTTAATTTAATTAGAAATCTAGGTTAATTTAATTTCTTTTCTATAATTAAAATCAAATAGAAATTAGGTTTAATTTTGCAATTAAATTTCTTTTTTTTTCTCAAATCAAAAACACAAAAAATAGGTTAACTTAATTATTTTCCTTAATTAAAATAATTAGTAATTAGGATCCTTTTTTAATTACTCCATTATTTTCTTAAATAACAAAACATGACAAAAAAACATTTTTTTCTTTAATCAATCGTAAGTAGGATTAGTCAAAGGGTCAAAACCCTAATCGCCTCGCATTTAATTCGCCGCGCGCTTGTTGATTATCTTGCCATTATTTTGTAACTGTTCAGGGTTTGTAATATTTAACTTAGGGTTTTTATTTACTGTTTAAATCCCCGATTTTTAGTTATGTAATTAATCCCCCTCCCCGAAGCCTTGTAATAGCTAGGTTTATTTTCTCGCATTTATAATTCCCAAAAATATTTAACTGTCTAGATGTGTGCTAATAGGATTGTATGGCAAGAATGCATGACAAAATTAAAATGGTTAGATAACCCTAATGTGCAAAGATAAATAACTGAAACAAATCACTTGCACATATTCACTCTTAGGGTATACTCTCACCTCGGTTGCCTTCGGTAAACGATCATTAAGCATAGGGTGTCTTAGTGGTTGCCATCCTGTCTAAAAATGATCAAATGTCCCATTCGAATGTTGCCTCGAAAACGTTGCCTCGGAAATGTTGCCTCAAATACGATCTTAAGACTCTAGGGTTACTACTAAGGTGTCCTAATATTGCTTTAGTGACCGTATGTCCCTTTCGAATTAACCCTTACAAATTCCAACAATGCTGCTACCTATTTCTCAATAGTAGGTTAGCGTTGTCTAAAGGAAACAAGAAAAGAAAAGATCTTTTTCGAGTAGGTAGATGCTAGTAGGTACTTGCTCAAATCAAAACTTTTCACACTTACACTTTTCAAACAAATTTTAAAAACAACTTCGTCACACTCATGAGGATGATACAAGGGTTATCAAGAAGTTAAACTTTTCAACAAAACCAACACACAAATACAAGAAATTTAAAAAAATGAGCAAGTACCTAAGAGCCCATGGAAATCCATGGATAAAAAGGGTGCTAACACCTCCCCTTTCTATAATCTACCCCCCGTACTCGGAAACATCTCGAAAAAGGATTTTTTCTGTATTTTTTTCCTTTCCGGTTGGATGAAATAAAAGTCAGTGACGACTCTTGCTTACCGCGATATTTTGCGAATACAAAACGCAAAACGCAAACCAGTATTGAACAGTCGGTTCTGCCACCGTATCACACCATGTATGGTCCCCCAAAGCCCGAAAGTAAAGTGGTTCCTACCTCTAGCAAAAGAAAAACTAGACCTGATATCTCCAAAGATGATGATGATGATGTTATAAAGAAATCTAAAATTAAGAAGAAAGATGTATTATTTGAAGAAGATGACTCTAATTATGATGTCGAGCAAGATGTCCAAGACATCTCTCCTATCAAAAAGTATGCAAGCAAGAAGCTTTTTGTTAGGGTTCCTGATGCTCCTCTTGACAACATTTCCTTTCATTCTGGTGGGAATGCTACAAAGTAGAAATATTTGTTTCAAAGAAGAATTTCCCTTGAAAGATAATTGGGAGCTAGTGCTCTGGAATGCAAAGAAATCATGAAGTTGATATCTTATGCTGGATTGATGAAAATTGTTACCAAGTTTGCCAAATGCTATGAGACTCTTGTTAAGGAATTTATTGTTAATATTCCTGTTGACTATGCTGACCATAAGAGTAAGGAGTATAAAAAGGTATTTGTTAGAGGTAGGTTTGTATAATTTTCCCCTGCTATCATAAATAAATTTCTAGATAGGTCTAAAGATGACTATTGTGAGCTGGAAGTAACTGACAATTAAGTGTGCAAAGCCATCACTACTAACCAAGTGGGTGAGTGGCCTATGAAGAATAAGCTTCCTGTTAATAAGCAAAGTGTGAAATATGCTATCTTGAATAGAATTGGAGCTGCTAACTGAGTTCCTACTAATCATATTTCAACCATCTCTATTGGCTTAAGAAAGTTTATTTATGTTGTTGGAAACAAGAAACTATTTGATTATGGTACTTATATTTTTTATCAGACTCTTAAGCATGCAGTAACATGTTCCATTAAGATGCCTATTTCCTTTCCTTCCCTTATCTGTGGAATTATTCTTAATCAGCATCCCGGGATTCTAAGTGGTAATGATGTAGTGTGTAAGAGGGAGTCTGCTTTGACCCTTCACTTTAATCTTTTTTCAGGAAAACATGTCCCAGACATTGTTTTGACATTTGCATCTGCTGAAAACAAGTCCTCCACCAAGGATGACATGATCACTGAACTAAGGGAAGCCTGCAAAGAATTAGATGATGTGATCAGAGTTAGCTCAGCAAGAATGTTATCTTTTGAAAAGATGATCAAGGAACTACAGAACGACAACAAAATTGATGATAGAGTGAGCTCTGAAGAAGAAGATTCTAATGAGAAAGGAAGTTCTGGCTCTACAAAGTCTTCTGGTCTCGAAGACAGTTAGACTATTTTCTATTTATTCATTTGACCCCTTTCTTTCTAACACTTGTATGTACTTGAATTTTTAATTCTATGGTATGTAACTATATTACTGATACACTCTTGAACGCATCCTTCTAATGGGCATATTATGACTAAAAAAGGGGAGGGAAACTAACTGACTGACCACTGATCGAGGGGGAGATTAATACTTGAGGGGGAGCCTCATGTCTCAGAAGAAGTTCTGACATCTTCCTTTGCTAACAGCTAACTGCTAATTGAGTTTTTGTTTGCTTTGCTTATGTTGTTGCTCTGATAATATTCTTATAATATGCTCAAATAACGTTTTAGCCAAAATTTGACAAAGGGGGAGTTTGTAAGTGTTTGTTGGCAGCAATTTTGGTAAAACAATGCTTTGATAATATTTTTCTAAATGTCTTGACATTTGGAGCAAACTGTTTTGAATGATGTCAAATCAGATGTCTTGACATCTTCCTCCTGAGCTGAACGCAACTCACATCAGTTTAAATTTTATGTTTCCTATTTTCATGCGTGCCATAATTCAGGTTTTATGTCACGTAGGCTGCAAAAAATATGGAGGAATTTTTTTCTATTTGAATTATCTTTATGGATTATATCTTGGCCTGTTTTCATGGAAATATTCAAAAGATTGGAATATTTGTTTTTCATCCCAAGTCCACTGATACGCTTTTATAAGGACTTGCTTCCTTATTCATTCAACTGCAACTTTTGAAGAAGAATACTTTCTTTCTGTTTTAGAAGTATAAGCCTTTTAATTGTCGTACACTCTAGTATTGATTTAATACTTGAGTTGTTATTTGAGTTGTTAATTATGGATCATTCACAAGCTTTTAAGTATTGAATGATTGAAGTCTTTAAAACATAATATTTCAGTAGTTCTTCACTGTAAGTGATTGAAGGGATTTGAGGACGGCCTCATACCTAGGTGTGTCTTAGGTAGAAGTATAGCACGGGTAGTGATTAAGTGATTATATCGTAAATTGGTTGTTTACTGAGGGTCTATGAATTGATACTATTTAGTGGACTTGTCCCTGACTTGGTAGCCCTCAGAGTTGGTGTTGTTGTACACTAAACTGGGTTAACAATCCCTTGTGTTTTAACTGTTTTACTTTTGTTTCATTTTACATTGTCCTTAGATATTTGTGTCGTGACATCTCCTTCGACATCTCATATCTGATACCAGAATTTCACAAGGAGCACAAAATTTGAATGCAAAATCGTCCAATGTTTTCATTAAATGAGCACATGATATATGAAATGATAAACCTTAACAAATGAAACATTGTTCCCTGGGTAAGGCACACGCTTTAAAGTTCGTGTTTTAAAATAAATTATACATACAAAATTCTTAAAACAATAAAAATAGGAAATAGCAATTACTCATGGATGAAGGATATTGATACAAAGTCTTTGGCATTCCAGAGCATTGATTTCATTATTGCTAATACAGAAAGGTGGTCCTCCAGCACAAACACAACGAACCTCTTTCTGAGTCTTTGAGGTGAAACTCAGACCAAATTTGTTCATCTTGTAGGGGATATCGGGAAGCTGTCCCCAGATAGTGCAACCACCCTCTTCTACAACAGCCCTAGCATCCTTCAGAGAGGCTATTCTTGGTGTGTCCTTAGAAATCTTAAGAGTAGAAGGAGTAGCTTTAACAACATCAATCACTGTAGGGATTACTTCAAATGTTTGACAGGGAGTTTCAATGAATTTACCATCAATTTCAACATATTTGAAAGAATTCAAATGGCTGACCATATATTCTTCCTCTCCACAGACTGTGATGATCTTCCCTTTCACTGGATACTTCAGATTTTGATGCAGAGTAGAGGTAACTGCGCTTGCCCCATGAATCTAGGGGCGTCCGAGAAAACAGGAATATGTCGGGCGGATATCCATAACATAAAAAGTGGAGTTGAAAACTTGAGATCCCACCTTGATCGGAAGATCAACCTCTCTATGTACCATCCTTTTTGATCCATAAAAGTCTCTTACCACAATATCATTGGGTTTCAGCACCATCCCTTCACAATCCAATCTATCCAGAGCATCTTTTGGTAATACATTCAGGGAAGAACCTATATCAACTAACATGTGCGCCAAAGAAGTGCCCTTACACTCAATAGAGATATGTAGAGCCTTGTTATGAATATTCCCCGCCGGAGTTAAGTCGGCATAAGAAAAGCCCAAACCATTGTCAGTTGTTAGGCTTACAACACAATTCTCAAACTGATCAACAGAGGTATCTTGTGGTACATGAGCATTCTTCAGAAATTTCAACAACGCCTTGGCATGTGCTTTGGAGCATAATAACAAGGACATCATGGATATTTTTGAGGGTGTCTTCCCTAGTTGTTCAACTATTTTGTAGTCACTTTTACGAATGATCTTCATAATTTCTTCCATCTCTTGTTTAGAAGGGTCTTCAATCCTAACATCTTTTGAGGGTGCCTCCGTTCGGGAAGGCTCTGTCACTTTCTCTTTGCCCCGAGCATTAGTAGTTGACCCAGCAGCAGGAATATGAGCAGGTGTTATAGTAGTTGTTGGAGGAGATATCTCCAGAGAGAAGGCCCTTCCTGTCCTAGTGACCTTACTAGTTCCGATAATGTTTGTAATTTTAGGATCTTCATTTTCAGAAATCCATGGCTTTTGCTTGACACCATGATAATAAACTTCTACTCCATAGTTCTAGGGAACAACTTTTTCAGAGGAATAGGGGACTGGCCCTAGTGTAGTGATGACCAGGGGAGCCACCCTCGGCTCAGCAAGAATCCTTACGGGGCCTATAAAGGTGATCCTTATAGGAGTATTGGAAATTGTGATTATGGAAACATCTTCAAGTCTCAGTTCTTGGGATATACTTTCAAGCAAACTCTTCATGGATGGAGTTTTATAGAACAAAATTTTATGGATATCAATCAGGCGTTGGATACCCTTCTTCAGCCACATACAACCATTAGTTTGGGAAGAACAATGGTAACAATTTTCAGGACAACCCAGAAATAAGCCGGCTCTTAAGAGATTCTTCATAACGGTCATCAATGGAGTGGTCAAGTCACTTATGGTGGAGACATAGGAAACATCGTCAATAGCATAAACACATTTACCATGATCAAGAATGGATGCAGTAATCACATTAGGGGTTTCTAGAGGGTCAAACTCAATCACTTTGTTGTCAATCAAATCTTGGATTTTATTCTTCAACGCCCAATAGTTGTTGGTGTCATACCCAAGACTATTTGAATGATAGAAGAATTTCACGTTCGAATTATATTTGGGAGAGGAAGTATTGGGATTAGGATGAGGATCTCGCAGCATTACCAAATCTGCGTTCAACAAATGTTGTAAAGCTTGAGAAAATGGCATGTTGATCCTAGTGAACTGCCTTCTCGGGGAGTCTGGCCTATGCTGATTGTTTTGTTGTTGTGGTTGTTGAACTGGGGTCGAGTTAGAAATCAATATTGCTCATACCGACTGATGACAATCATTCTTGATACGGCTCCTTTGGCCATAAACAACATTAGTTTCCTTCTTACCCACAAATGGTTTCTTTACAGCATTAGAGGTTGAGGCCATTGGGATCTTCCCACTTTTGATTCCATTTTCAACTTGTTCTCTAGTCAAAATCAACTCAATAAACCCCAACGAAGAATTCCTAATCAGAAAATTAAATAATGGACCCGTCAAAGTGCCCATGAACATGTCCACCAATTCTCGTTCAGTCAAAGGGGGTTGCACCCTTCCATCCAGGTCCCTCCATTTCTGGGCATACTCCTTAAAGCCTTTGTTAGAGCCCATAGTCATACCCTGTAATTGCACACGAGTTGGTGCAATGTCAACATTGTATTGGTATTGTTTGTATAAGGCAGCAAACAAGTCCTCCCATGTATGGATATTAGTCCCTTCTAGTATATATAACCATTCCAACTGTGTTCCAGATCTTTCTTGGAAGAAATGAACCCATAACTTCCTGTCGGCCGTGTGTTGTTAAATATTTCGGACGTATGACCTTAGATGGAGTTTCAGAGAAGAGATCCCATCATATTTGGCGAAGATAGGGACCTTTAATTTGTGAGGAATGCCACCCCAGGGACCAAACCTAAATGTCCAAGGTCTAGACCAGGTACTTTTTGGATCTCCACAGCCTTGAGTCGGTCTTCTAGCTGCTTGTATTTGTCATCTTCCGGTGGGTACTGCTCACTGGAATAATCTTCATTCTCAAAAATCCAGTTATTTGCACCCCTAACCCGGATGCTTTTTACATCCTCTTATTGATTGTCGTCCTCCTCAGAGGAAACATCTTCTACTTGAGCCAGTCGGGCATGACCTTTGAACCTTCTTCCCATGTTGAGGATAACAACCCATTTCTTAGTATTCTTTTTTGTGACGAGAAGCGCCATCATTTCTTGTTGTCCTTTGGCTAGGTTCAGGAGAGTCTCTTGGAATTGTGCATGTTGAGTTTGCAGATCTTTGACGTTTTGCTCGAGAGCCATCTTATATTGAAATAAAAAGTGAAAAGATGACAAAACCTATAGCAGAAAACTTTCTTATGAAATGATGCATGATATGTGGATGCAATGTTTTCAAGGATCTAAAGAGATTTAAATTTGTCAGCCAAAAAGGAAACATAAACAATGATTGCATTAATAAGTTCAAAAATTACAAGTGCCTCTTAGGATTACAATGAAAAAGCAAAAAGGGTATTAAAGAGACAACAAAACAAAAAATCCTAAGACCTAAGACTCAAGTCTCCCACGGACGCTTCCTCTACGTGTCAATGTATGCGTTAAGGCTTTGCTCCTCGTGAATTCGCTTTGTGAGCTCTAACAGTTTCTTCTCGCTTGCATAGAATTAAGCTTCAAAGGTGTATCATTCTCCCTTGAGTTGAATCTAAGATTTCTGGAAATCTTCAAGGTCAGTAGGAATGTTTGGATAGAGAATGGTATATGGAACATCTCATTTGGCAATGGGCTCCATAACCACTGGTAGGATATCTGGATATGGCATCATGAGGTTTTGAGCGCGAGCTCGCACCCATTTGAGATAAGGCTCTAGAGGGATAGAATTCTTATGCCCTAAAGTCTTTCTATCAATTTTGTTTACCATGCCCCAAGATCATACAAACCTTTGAAGATAACCTTGAACATCACTTTCATAGTCGAACACAAAACTCTGGATAAGTGTGTCATGAGGACCATCTCTTTGAGCGTAACCAAACAGACGTAGAACAAGATAAGGGTTGTAAGTAATACCTCCCATAATGCCAAGGAGTGAAACATTAGGGAACTCCCCACAACGGTTAACGATATTAACATCTTCCAGAGATCGGGAACACCAACAAATACCTGAATGAGAGAGCGACATCATCCTTTGCGACCACCTCAATCCTTGTTCATTCTTCAATATGGGTCAGGGAAGGTGAGAAATAAACCACCTAGATAGTAATTATATGCAACACATAAGAGCCATATCTTCCTCATAGTATGAGTGTGAAGATAATGCATAATGTCTCCGAGCAAAGTAGGCACAGGGTTACGAGAAAGTAAGATTTTGACAACATTCACATCTATGAGTTGGTCTGGATTAGGGAACAAAACTAACCCATAGATTAGAAAAGCCAAGACCTCTTCAAAATCTTGAAAATTCATAGCCTCCAAAAATTGTCGAGCCTTCTCTAACATAAATTTAGCAAGAAAACCCTTGACTCCACTCCTTGTTTCCCAATTAGCTACAATTTCGGACCCTTCAAATGTAAGAATGATGCGGTTTCTTCAGGTCGTGGATCTTTCTCTAAACCGGTGAAAGGTATTTGATTTAGAATATGTACTTCCAGTATTTAAGAAAACTCATCCATTATGGGCACTAATTGATAATCGGGAAAGGTGAAGCAATGATGCACAGGGTCAAAGAACTGGAACAACACACTCATCATATCTTCTTCAAAACCCAAGGTAACCAAAATGAGTAGTCGACCATGCCTTTGGATGAATGGTGAACTTTCAGGAACCCTTGAGACTAGTTCTTTAAGTTGAGAAGATATCTTCACAAAGCTGATTCAGATAGTGTTTTTGCGAGTGTAAGCCATAGCCTACAAAATAGAAGAAAGATAAATCCCTAGGTCCTTGACATGGTTAGTGAAAATGCTATGGAATGATTTCATGATGTTATGTTCGAACAATTAATCATACGCAAGAAAAGCACACAAGGCCTTAGGTTTAAGCTTGCATAGGGTTTATAGGTAAGTACCCTCTTGAGGTTTTAGTTGGTTCAACCTGTCCTAAAAGAAGTAACTGTGTTCTAGGAATCTCAAAACTGCGACCAAAATATCCCGAAAGTCCAATCTCAATGAGTGTAGTATCGAGTATTAACCAACTTTAGTCTGCACCAAAGCCATCTATCTCACTATTTTCTAATGGCCAAGTTGTTCAACTAAGGTTCTATGGTCAGTTAGTGCTTTATGACACCACACAGCAACCCCGTATTCTCCTTGATTTAACTCAATGGACACTGGTAGCAAGAAATGTGTCACACTAACGTAGCCATCGCTTTAACCATATCGGTCTACGTCGTACAATTTCCATGATCTATTGCTACTTACCTAAAATTCTCCAGATCCGAGTATAGGATCTATACAAGAAATAAACCCAAGCATATCCCGAAATATAAAGCAAACAAGGAAAACAAGTAAAGCAATAAAGGTGATCTAGCTCTAAGGTAACCCCACTTTTAGTTTTTGTAAGTACGAAGAGCGCCTAAGAGGGGGGGGGGGGGGGGGGGGGGTGAATTAGGTACTTTAAAAAATTATGGTTTTGGTGACGATGGATATTATTTTTCTGGATTATGGTGAGTTTATGAAAGAGTAAAGTGCAGAAAAATAAAGAGACACAAGCGATATATCCTGGTACCACTCACAGTACGAGAGTACTCCAGTACCCTTTCAACATGAAAGAGATTTCCTTATTGTGGCAAACTTAAACAAGAACTACCAAAAACCAAGAACAATCCTCTTGGACCAAGAACAATCCTCTTGGATTTTCACTATGTCAACAATGAGAACAATCCTCTCAAAGTGACTTCTCTTGTATCCAACAATCCTGGAAAGACAAGATTTATAAAACCACTTAAACTTATTTCCAACAATCCTGAAAAATAAGTAAGTATCTATGAATATTTGATTTGAGTGAGTTTGAGTAGTAATGATCACTTTGAGTGATTTAATCAATGAATTGATCTTCTCTTCCAATGATAATAATATACAATGACTCAAGATATATAATTCTCAAAGTTTTCTGGTTAACAATATGTGAAAGTGTACATAAAACTTATGTATGAAAGTGAAGAAAAGCTTCAGTTTGTATTTTGAAAATTCAGAAAATATATTTTAAAGAGGTGTTGAAAATGATTTTGAAAATGAGTATTTATATGTTCATAGAACCTTTTTGAAACAACATAAAGTTCTGTAAATGAATCATGAACAATTTCTAAGATTGAGTGAAAGGTTTTCATGAAAATGTGTTATAAAGAGGCATGTGCGAAGCTGCTGTTTTTCAAAATCATGCAGCATGCAATCAATTGCACTCTTTGTGTAAATCAATTGCACGGGGTTTCAACAGCTAAAATTTCAAATATTTTGAGTGTGCAATCGATTGCACAAGAGTGTAAATCGATTTCATGTGAAGTCAGTAGCAAAGATTGATTGAGTGCAATCGATTGCACAAACAATGCAAATCGGTTGCATTGAGAAACAATAGAAAATGTTTTGAAAATTTTAAGCATGCAATCGATTGCACAAATATGCAAATCGATTGCACTCAAGTGAAAAGTGATTTTTAGCTTAGAAAAACTTGAGTAAGGATTTAGACAATATAAAATATTTCTTTTTAACATTGAGAATCTATGTCTTAAGTTCAAAGTAAGTATTATCATTTTACCTTGAAATTTGCTAAGAGCTTGAACTGAAGTTCATTTTAGAAGCTTGATTTTACATTCTCCCCCATTTTGATGATGACGAATGATCTTGCTTGATGTGTTGTAATTTATGGAAAGAGCTTCTCCCCCTAACATGCATAACTCCCCCTATGTATGAGAAGGTTGAAATCCTTTGAATTTGTTCATCTTGGTTGAAGAGTACCTTGAAAAAATTAAGACAAGGAAATATACAAGCATAAAGTACCACATCCTTCTCTCCCTTTGACATTATTAAAAAGAAGGGAAAAATGAAAAAAAACAGTAATAAAGTAATATTTCGAGGAAAACTTTAATTAAACATGCATCACAAAAAGTCTAACGATTACAAAGAAATTTTACAACAAACAAAACATAGAATAACAGAACAAGGACATAACAGAAAATAGTAGACATAAGAAAGTTGGATATAACTTTATGGTTGATGCATGTCCCGGTTGTTATAGGACCAAGATCCTTGATTCGGAAATTGTTGTTGTAGAGGAGGTTCTGTGTAATGTTGTGGAGGTGCAGCTGGATTATTTGGGTCATATGGTGGAATGTGAAGATGAGAGTAAAGGTAAGAAAATTGTTGGTTCACATCTGTGCGGAAGTCATTAATACGGGTTGTTGTAGAATCATTGATATCATTCCATTGGTTGTTGATGTTGGTGTTCATGGAAGCAAATTGTTGAGACGTGAAATCTATAAGATCTTGATTGCTTGGACCAGAGGGAGCAGTAGGTGGAGGAGGTACAACTTCACCACCTTCGACTTCTTCGTTCCCTTCATCACCAACCACATCTTCACCAATGTAATGATAGTTTTGTTTCCGAATTATAATGAACACCCATTCTTGAGTCAACATTCTTGATGGAAATCTTATGCAGATTTGGATCCATATTGACTTTCTCAAACCCATCAAAATCAACTCCAAATTCTTCCATAATTAATGTAACAAAATAAGCATATGGTAGAAATTTCGATTTTGCATCGACTCTCAGCATATGAACCATTATGAGTCTCGCCCAATTAACACTTATTCCTTTCTTTCTTGCATATATCAGCTGGATTTCTAGGTCAGTCACAGTGCAGTGGTTTCCAGCCCGTGGAAACATAATATAGACCATAAAGTAATGAAATAGTCGATCGTGTATATAAAAGTTACCTGCACTCCACGAGTCTCTAGATAGAATCACTCCACCTAGACCACAAATCCTTTTGGCACGGAATTCAGCTTCACTTAATCTCCCAATGCTGTAATAAAAATCCTTTTTCCTGTAGTCATCCCATGCCTCGTTTTCAGGGTCATACAAAGAGCTTCCAGTGTAGGGAATATGAAGAATCTCACCAACAATCTCAGGGGTTAGAGCGATTCGAGTACCCAACACGTATGTCACCATCTTGCCTTTTTGGGGAGTTAAATTGCTGAAAAACACTCTTACTAGATCCGGATAATATGGATCAAATGATGAAATTAATGGTTCTAGTCTATAAGTAGTTAAATCATTTTGAAAATAAAAACATTCCTGGCGAAAGGATGATAGCATACCATATTTAGGATTGGATACTATCTTTCTTTGAAAGTCCTTTGTGAATCTTGCTTCTTGTTCTTCGGTGAGAGATGAAAGTAATGGATTAGAGGATGAATCAACCTTTTTCATCCCTTTCTCTGAAGCTAACACCTTTCTTTTTTGTCTTGAAGCCATGGGTAAGGTATTTTTAGGGTTTTGAGGGTTTTAGGTTTTTGAGAGAGAAGGGTGTTTGATGAGCTGAAGTTTGGATTGATTTGTGTAGATAGAAATGAGTTCGTTGTATTATATGTAATGAAGTTTAATTGTCTTGGGAATATGAGAGAGAGAGGAATTCTGACCAACAAATATTTCTGTCATAAAAGCATGTTACAGTAGGTGCAATCATTTTGCATACAGATGCAATTGATTTGCACTTAAAACAGAAGCAAAACAAAACTGAAACACACAGAGTGCAATCTATTTGAACTTATGGTGCAATCGATTTGCACTGAAACAGAAAGGTCAAAATTAAAAAACATTCAGTGAGCAATCGATTTACACTATTGTGCAATCGATTTGCATCAACCAAAAATGACCAAAAACATGTTTTTCATAAATTTAAACACCACTTAACATATATATTCACATATAGCATGGTTAAAAACATATATATATATATATATATATATATATATATATATATATATATATATATATATATATATATATATATATATATATATATATATATATATATATATATATATATATATATATATATATATATATATATATATAACAAGGATAGAAAGCACCTTATATGTCGTGTTCATCAAGAATGCCAAGCTCTCGTCGAATCTTGTAAAACGGTTCTCTTGCCAAAGGTTTAGTGAAGATATCAGCAAGTTGATTATGAGTATCTACAAAAGTTACCTCGACATCTCCTTGAAGTACATGATCACAAAGGAAATGATGTTGTATATCTATGTGTTTGGTTCTTGAATTCATGATTGGATTCTTCGTAATGTTTATTGCACTTGTATTGTCGCACCGTAGAGGAATGCATCCTAGATCGAGTCCGTAGTCACGAAGTTGTTGTTTGAGCCACAAAATTTGAGCTAAACTACTACCCACTGCAATATATTCTGCTTCGGCCGTGCTAAGAGCAACACATGCTTGTTTCTTGCAGGCCCATGATATTAATGGATTTCCAAGAATGTGACAAGTACCACTTGTGCTTTTTCTATCAGTTTTACAACCTGTTTAATCCGCTTCAGAATAACCAACTAAGTTGCAAACACTACCTTTGGGATACCATAATCTGACATTTGTTGTTCCTTTGAGATACTTCATGATCCTTTTCACCTCCGTGAGATAAGATTCCTTTGGATTTGCTTAAAAGCGAGCACATAGACAAACACTAAACATTATGTCAGGATGTCTTGACGTCAAATATAATAAGGAGCCAATCATACCTCGATACTTTTTAATGTCGATGGAAACACCTAATTCATCTTGATCAACATATGTACCGGAACCCATTGGTGTAGACATTGCCTTACAGTTATCCATGTCAAATCTTTTCAAGAGTTCCTTGCAATACTTGGATTGGTTGATGAAGATGCCATCTTTTAATTGTTTGATTTGAAGTCCAAGAAAATAATTCATTTTACCCATCGTGGACATCTCTAATTCTACTTGCATCATTGATGAAAATTCTTCACACATTTCTTGGTTTGAAGATCCGAAAATGATAGCATCAACATAGACTTGAGCTAGAAAAGTGTCATCTTTGATTTTCTTGATACACAGAGTCTTGTCAACTTTGCCCTTTTCAATACCTTTTCCGCATAAGAAGTTGCTTAAACGATCATACCATGCCCTTGGTGTTTGTTTCAACCCATAAAGAGCTTTTCTCAATTTAAATACATGAGATGGATTCTTGAAATCTTCGAACCCCGGGGGTTTCTTAACATAGACTTCTTCAGTGATATATCCATTCAAGAATGCGCTTTTGACATCCATTTGGAAAAGCTGAAAATTTGATGAGCAAGCATAGGCAAGTAAGAGACGAATAGCTTCTAACCTTGCAACCAGAGCGAAAGTTTCTTTAAAATCTATTCCTTCTTCTTGATTGTAGCCTTGTGCTACCAACCTTGCTTTGTTCCGAACAATTATTCCATTTTTGTCAAGTTTGTTTTTAAACACCCATCTTGTTCCAATAATGTGTTTGTTGCTTGGCCTAGGGACAAGTTCCCAAACTTGATTCCTTTCAAATTGATTTAATTCTTCTTGCATAGCGATAATCCATTGGTCGTCGCCTAAGGCTTTATCAACTTTGGAAGGTTCAATTTGAGAGACAAACGCCATGTTTAGGCAAGAATCTTTGAGATTTAATCTTGTTGTCACACCTTGACTTATATCACCAATTACTTTATCGATAGTATGATCTCTATGAGTTCTCAATTCTTTTGGTAGATCATTGAGATTTGATTCTTGTTGGGGTGATTCTTCGTGTTGAGTTGGTTGATCTTTAGAAGTATTTTCTTGAGGATCTTCTAGTATTTCATCATCATCATTATCACAAACAATATTATCCTTCTTGGAGGGGTTAGATTCATCAAAAGATACATGCATTAATTCTTCAATTGGTAAAGTTCTTTTGTTGTAGATTCTATATGCCTTACTAGAAAGAGAGTAGCCAAGAAAAATACCTTCATCGGATTTTTTATCAAACTTACCAAGGTTATCTTTGTCGTTGTTTAAGATAAAGCATTTGCATCCGAAAATGTGAAAGAAAGCAATTTTTAGTTTCCTCCCTTTGAAGAGTTCATATGGGGTTTTCTTCAAGATCGGTCTTATCTTAACTCTATTGCTAACAAAACATTTCGTTCTCACCGTATCCGGCCAAAAATATTTTGGAAGATTTGAATCGCTAAGCATCGTTATAGCAAGTTCCACAAGAGACCTATTCTTTATTTCTACCACTCCATTTTGTTGAGGAGTCCTTGGTTCCGAGAAGTTGTGAGATATTCCATGTTCTCCACAAAATTCTTCAAATAGAGCATTTTGAAATTCTCCGCCATGATCACTTCTTATGGAGGCAATTATTAGAGACTTCTCATTTTGAATTTGTTTAGCATACTTCTTGAACGCCTTGAATGCATCACTTTTCTGCACTAAAAAGAATGTCCAAGTATATCTAGAGAAATCTTCAACAATAACCAAAGCATATACATTACCTCTGAAACTTCTTGTTCTTGATGGACCAAATAAGTCCATATGTAACAATTGTAGTGGCCTTGTAGTAGACACCACATTCTTAGATTTGAAAGTTGATTTTGTTTGTTTCCCTTTTTGACAAGCATCACAGAGTCTATCTTTGACGAAATTTCTCTTAGGCAACCCAATGACAAGATCATGCTTGATTAGTTTATTCAAGTGTTCCATGTGAATATGAGAAATTCTTTTGTGCCACAGCCATGAATCATCGTTGTTCGCCATGAGACGTTTTACCTTCAAAGATGGATCATCAAGGGAAATCATGAATATATTATTGATTCTTTTACCTTTAAGTATAAACTCATGTGTGACTTCGTCTTCTATCAAGCATTCATCCTTGGTGAACTTGATCTTTAAGCCTTTGTCACAATGTTGGCTAATACTAAGAAGATTGTGCTTTAGTCCTTCAACATAAAGAACATCTTCAATGGATGTGAAAGGTGGAGCACCAATTTTGCCTTTGCCAAAAATTCTTCCCTTATTATTGTCTCCATAAGTGACAAAACCCTTGGCCTTTAGAACTAGATTTGAAAATTGGTTTGTGTCTCCCGTCATATGCTTTGAACAACCACTATCAAGATACCAAAGATTGCATGTGGTCTTCAATTGTATTCATCATCGGAATGGTGTGAGGCCATCAATGCTAGATTTGCACTTTCATCACTATTGGAATTAAATGAGGAACTTATTTCATTATCCTCCCATGCAACATAGGCCTTTTTGTTCTTGAATCCCTTTTTGCTTTTGTAGCCACCTTTCTTGGAGAGTTTCGGGCAATCCGACTTGATATGACCTTGCTTACCACATTAATAACATGTGACTTCTTGTATTGATGTGGAAGCTTCCTTTTTCTTGAATTGTTTCTTTCCTTTTGAATGAGAAAAGGATTTGTCATTTCTACCAAAGAACTTACCAAGCCTTTTAACAAGAAGCATGAAATTTTCATCTTTTTCTGGGTTGTCTTCCTTTTCAACTTCTTTGGAATCTATTTTCAAAGAAATATTCTTGGACTTCTTCTATTGATTTTCATGTTTTTCAGGTCTTCTGAGTTCCGTTTCATATTCTTGAAGTTTCCCAAACAATGTTGCGGACATCATGGAGGAGATACTTTTCTTTTCTGAAATTACTATTACCTTTGGTTGCCATTCCCTAGTTAAGGACCTAAGTACTTTTAGATTTGGTTCATCATTCGTCAAAGTCTTACCAAGAGAACTTAGATGATTTGTCAAGTGCACAAATCTCTTTTGTAGATCAAGAATGGTTTCTCCAGGATGCATTCGAAATAATTCGTATTCTTCACTCAGGGTATTAAGTCTTGATCTTTTAACTTCAACAGTTCCTTCATGAGTTTGTACCAAGGTATCCCATATTTCTTTAGGTGTTTTGCATTCCGAGACACGGAAGAATTCATCCATGCTAAGTGCACCTTGAAGAAGGTTTATCGCCTTTTTATCATAGAGAACCTTCTTCTTATCATCTTCGTCCCATGTAGTTTTAGGCTTTGATGAGCCAACACCATTGATTACCGTTATAGGGATAAATGGACCATTCTCGACGGCATCCCATATTTCTTCTCCTTGCGGAAGCCATTCTGGATCTTTTAGGAACAGATTACCTATAACCTGCTCTGATACCAATTGTAAGTAAGAAAAGCGCCTAAGAGGGGGGGGGGGGGTGAATTAGGTACTTTAAAAAATTCTGGTTTTAGTGATGATGGATATTATTTTTATGGATTATGGTGAGTTTATGAAAGAGTAAAGTGCAAAAAAATAAAGATACACAAGCGATATATCCTGGTTCCCCTCACAATCCGAGAGTACTCCAGTCACTTTTCAACATAAAAGAGATTTCCTTATTGTGGCAAACTTAAATAAGAACTACCAAAAACCAAGAACAATCCTCTTGGATTTTCACTATGTCAACAATGAGAGCAATCCTCTCAAAGTGACTTCTCTTGTATCCAACAATCCTGGAAAGACAAGATTTATAAAACTACTTAAACTTATTTCCAACAATCCTGAAAAAAAAAGTAAGTATCTATCAATATTTGATTTGAGTGAGTTTGAGTAGTTATGATCACTTTGAGTGATTTAATCAATGAATTTATCTTCTCTTCCAATGATAATAGTATACAATGACTCAATATATATAATTCACAAAGTTTTCTGGTTAACAATATGTGAAAGTGTACATAAAATATACGTATGAAAGTGAAGAAAAGCTTGAGTTTGTATTTTGAAAATTCAGAAAATATATTTTAAAGAGGTGTTGAAAATGATTTTGAAAATTAGTATTTATATGTCCATATCACCTTTTTGAAACAACATAAAGTTATGTAAATGAGTCATGAAAAATTTCCAAGATTGAGTGAAAGGTTTTCATGAAAAGGTGTTATGAAGAGGCATGTGCAAAGCTGCTGTTTTTCAAAATCGTGCAGCATGCAATCAATTGCACTCTTTGTGTATATCGATTGCATGGGGTTTCAACAGCTAAAGTTTCAAATATTTTGAGTGTGAAATCGATTGCACAAGATTTTAAATCGATTGCATGTGAAGTTAGTAGGAAAAATTGATTGAGTGCAATTGATTACACAAACAATGCAAATCGATTGCACTGAGAAACAGTAGCAAATGTTTTGAAAATTTTAAGCATGCAATCGATTGCACAAATATGAAAATCGATTGCACTCAAGTGAAAATCGATTTTTAGCTTAGAAAAACTTGAGTAAGGATTTGGACAATATAAAATATTTCTTTTTACCATTGAGCATCTATGTCTTAAGTTTAAAGTAAGTATTATCATTTTACCTTGAAATTTCCTAAGATCTTGAACTGAAGACTTTGTCCATAGATGCTTTTAGCTTTATCAAAAATCTTTTCCTTCTTTGTCCCTCATGGTTTGTCTTCATCAAAACAAAAGTTCATTTGAGAAGCTTAATTTTACAGTTTGTCTCCCCAGCAGAATCGCCAGTTCTTTAATACGGTGGGAGATCTGACTTGGTGTTTTGCGTTTTATCGCAAATGTTGCGGATAGCAAGAGTCGCCATCGACTTTTCTTTTATCCAATAAAGGAAAGGGTGAAAAGAACAGGAAATACCTTTTGAGAATTTTCTTGAGTTCGGGGGGTAGGTTATAAAAATGTAAGGTGTTAGAATCCTTTTCATCTGTAGTTATCTACAGGATCTTAATTGCTAGCTCACTTTGAAAATGCTTTGTGTTTGTGTATGTTTGCAAATATTTTGAAAATGCCTAAGTGCGAAAATTTTGTAATTATTCTCGTACCGTTGAGAATGTATACAAAATGTTTGTTTTGAAAAAATTTATTGAAAAGGAGTGTTTGGAAAGATGTTTTAAAAATGTAAATGTATGGAAATTTTGTAATGATTCTCGTATCGTTAAGAATGTATACAAAATGTTTGTTTTGAAAATATTTATTGAAAAGGAGTGTTTTGAAAGATTTTTGAAAATGCCAATGTAAGGCAATTTTGTAATGATTCTCATATTGTAGAGAATGTATACAAAATGTTTGTTTTGAAAATATTTATTGAAAAGAAGTTTTTGGAATGATGTTTTGAAAATGCCAATGTAAGGAAATTTTGTAATGATTCTCGTATCTTTGAGAATGTATACAAAATGTTTGTTTTGAAAAAGTGATTTTACAAAGGTTGTTTTGAAAGTGTAAATAGTTTTATTTTCTGAGCAAGTGATTACGAGCGATCTACCTGTTCAAAAAGTGTTTGTTCTTTTCCTTCTCTTTTAGATAATGCTTGCCTACCATTAGTTAATAGGAAGCCCTATCATTGGATGTGAGGGACAGACGTGGGTTATTGTACAGTCATAGAAGGCAACTTTTAAGACGCTTTAACAATTGTTGTAAGGGAATAAGATCGTTTATCAAAGCCAACATCGAAGGGTCATTGACAAATTGCTATCTTTTAATCGAGGGTCTTTGCTAGAGCATCTCACGTTCGAAGGACATGACTGTTTAAATATGGGGCAACAACTGAGTTAACCCTTGAGGTGCAAGTGTGAAAAGTGTTTTGATTTCAAGTATTTTATCTTGAATTAGGGTTTTGCTACGATTTCTTTTAGTCTTGTCATATAAACCCTAATTACTAAAAATAATAAGGAAAACAATAAATTGCAGAATTTAAATGTCCTACGCTATTACAACGCTTTGGGAATGGGGGTACAAATTTGTGAAATGGGGAGGAAAGAAATAAACCCTAATTATCTATTTTATATTTTCAAACCATGTACATGAAATAATAAAATTCACAAAAATGTAAAGATGAAGAAAAGAGAAAAGAAATTATTTTGTGGTTTTTGATAGAAGAAGCTTGATGATTAACCTAAGAAATTAATTATTCCTAATTGAAAATAAATTAATTGGTAAACTAAAAAATCTATGTTGGTTTAAAAAGAAATAGAAATAAAACCTAAGTCTATTTTATCTCTAATTTCTAAAGAGAAAATAATTATTTTAGAAAATATTTTTGATGTTTCATTTAGAAAAAATATTTAAAGTATAAAACTTAATTCTAATTAATTAAATCAAGGTGATTGGAACAATTTTTAATTATAAAAAATTAAACTAATTAATTAGAAAACTAAATATAAATTTTGTGATTTTATGTATTTTATTAAATAAAATAAATGAATAGAAGTAGAAAAAAGAAAATATAAAAAGAAATAGAAATAAATGGGCCATGATTCAAAAGTAAAAAAAGGGGGTGTGAGAAACCATTTTTGTTAGGCCCAAAATAGTTTTTTGTTTGAATCATAAAAATAAAAATAAAAATGGGCCTGCAAGTTAGTAAAAGGGGGGGGGGGGGTGAAATGTAGTAAAAACAAGAAGCCCAGAACTACAAAGTCCATGCGCCTGGGGATTTAGTGTGGCTGCCTCTTGGAAGTGTATCATGCACTTGCCTTATGGGGCGTGTGATATGGCCATGGGTATATTAAATTGTGAAGATGAGAGGGTGTAGTGTGTGCGCCTTAGGCTTGCTTGCATTGAATCTGAAACAAATAAATTTGAAATAAATAAAAGGGTACCACTGGGGCTCGAACCCAGGTCCCTATAGTCACAGGCGCCCACTTTAACCATTGGGGTGGTGATACATCTGTTAGCTTGTGCACAAACCAATCAATATATTACAAACTCATTCCTGAATATTTGAACAAGTCAACTTCTTCTTCCTCGCGCGCGCCAAGAACAATAACTCCATTCTTAAATCTGTAACTACTTCATTTCTCAAGCATTTTTAAAAATGTAAACATGAAAGTTGCTTGATTTTTCACCACGAGTTCAACCATATAACTTTTAAAAGCTAAAGATCAAAGACTAAGATGTATTTTGTTTAGTACCAAACTGAAAACTAATTTTTTCAGAAACTTCAACTTCAAAATTCTCCATGTACAGTTAACATAAATGAAAACCAAAGGCATGGTTAGCTTCAGGGCAATAATGTCTACATTTTTTATTCATAAAGTAAACATTAATGATGCTTTTACAGAAAGTTCAAAGTTTATAAAACTTACCTCAAAAGTGGGAATCGTGCTTGGAGTTAGAGAACTCCTAGAGATGTTGTGATGATCTGGATAGCTTCACTGAACTCCCAGGAAGCTATTTCAATGCTTACTTTGGATTGAGAGTGCCTGGATTCTTCTGGAGAAGTCAAGTTGCAGAGTTGAGTTTTTGAAAATGAATGATGAGGAAGATGATGTTATAGTTGTATAACAGGGATTTAGATAGGTTCTATATGAGTTATAGAAGCTTTGTGAATGATTTAAAATGAAAACGCACGAGTGGATTATGTGTTTGGAGTTTAAGGTCAGAAGTTGCAACAATGGAGAATTTGTATGTAAATTCGGATTTCAGTGAGTTAGAGAGAGTTAAGAGGCTTGTGAACTCTTGTTTGGCTTGAAAATAAACTCTCTATTTATAGAGAAAATATTAGAGGACAAGAGCTGATTAGGTTTGCAAGTTGTGGAGTTATGGCTTGGTTGGATTGTAAGTGAAGGTACATGGCCATTTCATAGTTCCAATATGAGCATGGCCTGATTTTAGGGGTGCTTTGCAGGTTGTAGATGGCTGTTTTTCTTTTACTTGTGTATGTGCAGAAAAAACAATTGAGAGGCTAAAGGACTTGGCATTGTTATTAAAGTTTACTTTTCTAAAATGGAAGTCTTGGCTTTCTTCCCTTAATGACAAAATGGTTTGGACAATGGCTAAAACACTTGGATAAAGGCTCAATCAATTGTGTAAACATTAAATTATGGTGAGATTTTCTAGTAAAGAGTCCCGCAAAGCAAGATTATGCAGCATAGCATAAAGATTGGATTATGTGTTCTTCACCAAAATGACTTGTAATTCAAGTTTATCATGACAACTTCAAGTCTTCGAATCTCCTAGCTTAAAAATGATCTCTTGAAGTTCTTGGACATTTTATAAAGCTTGAAACATTTTCTACAACCTTAATGTTTAACACTTTGGCTAGATCAACTTGGAACTTAGTGAAAAATTTCCAAGAAGTTGGCACAAAAATCTGACCAAACTTGTTGAAAATTTCACTAAGTGTTTTGATAAAAATGTCACGACTTTATAGGCCTATATCTCCTAATCCAAGCATTTTTTAGACATCAACCCTTAAGTAAATTTTTTTATAATTCATCATGCTCTACAACTTTCATGTTGAAAATTTTCCTTGAATCATCTTGCATCTTAGTAAAAAATAGTCATGAAGTAGTGATTTTATTAAGGCCAAAAACACTTAGAAATTTTCTAAGTATTGGAAATCTTGACTTTTTGTTGACTTTTCTTGACTTTTTTGATTCTTGTTGATCAATTTTGATATTTTTGAATGTCTTGACGACTCTTGATCTTTGAAATTCAATGTTGACCAAAAAGGTCAAAATTTGGCTTTTTGTGTGACTTTTGACTTTTCATCAGTTGATTCAAATTTTCAACTATCAATCAATTGATCTTTAGAAATGATTTGAGACATGAAATTAGGTCAAAATGTTGTGTTTGAGTCCTTAATATCATGCTTCAAGTCATTAGATCATGTACTAGGTCAAAAGCCATTGATCAGTCATTCTCAGTCAAAACCCTAATTTTGACAATTTGGCCCCTTTGGTGATATGAATGCTTTCCTTTAGGAATTATGATAAACCCTTGATCAAATGATGAATATCACATCAAAATGTTGATTTTTGGAAAAAAAATCTTGAATTCTGACTATATGTTGACTTCTTAACCAATCCAACTGATTTTCAGTCATCTGAGCAATTGATTGAGCAAACTTGTGATGCAATACTTGAAACTTGGTATGAGAATTCTTGGAGACCTAAGATGAACCATGAAACTTACTTGAGGCATGAGAAGTCCAATTTTATTTTTGAAAACCAAAACCCTAGTTGTGGACCCAATGCTTAGGAGGCGAGCTTGTCTGATCAACTCTTGATAATCTTTGAACATTTGAGAACTTTTTGTGAGAAATGTCTTGAGAAAAAAGGAGGGAAAATTTTGGGATACAACAATTTGCATTTCATATATTGCACCATTTCACACATATTTTTTCATTCATATCTTTCACAGGTGTCTTACTTATTTCTCTGCTTTGTTCAATCGGTAAGATGTCTCATCGCTACAGTACCCAGGATAATTCTAGAAAGATGGAAAATCTTAATTAAGAGAATCTTGAGTTGCACGAAGAAGATACTTCTTTGAGAGCTGGTATGGCCAACCTGACTGCTTTGGTAGAATCGTTGTTGGCTGCTCAGAATCAGCCACCACCTCCTCCTTCTCCGTCTCCTCATGCTACTCAGCCGCAACAGACAACCGTTATTTCAAAAGTTACTGATACTCAATAACGTATGCCTCATGGTTACCCGTGGCGAATGCCTGAGAATTTCATGCCAGAAGGTTACTGTGATACGGTGGGAGAACTGACTTGAGGTTTTGTGTTTGTGTTCGCAAATGTTTCGGTTTAGCAAGAGTCGCCACCGACTTTTTATTTTATCCAAAGGAAAGGTCAAAAAGCACAGGAAAGACCTTTGAGATGTTTTCTTGGGTTCGGGGGGTAGATTATGAAAAGGGAAGGTGCTAGCATCCTTTTCATCCATGGTTATCCGTGGGCTCTTAGTTACTTGTTTAGATCACTTGCTTTTGCTTTTCAATTGTTTGAAATGGTGCTTTTGTGTGTGGTTTTGAAAATATTTTGAAAAGAGGCCTTTATCTAGGCAACCTTTGTAATTATTCTTGTTTGAATATATACAAAGGTGTTTGTCTTTTGAAAAATGTTTCAATGTTTGAAAGTTTGTTTTGGGAAATTGTTTTGAATATGTTGTGAGTTTTTTTTGAAAATAGAAAGGATGATTTGCAAGTTTGATCAAGTAACTAGGAGTTGTCTACCCTACTAAAAGATCTTTCCTATTCATTTTTAACCCTTTGACATTGTTGTTTTACCATTGTATTTGGTAAACAACCTTGTATTTGGATGTTAAACGGGACAGGCGTGGGTCATCGTATGACCATGATAACAATATTGCCAAGTATCTTAGCAAGTTTTTGTGGGACTAGATCATTTTGTATAGGTAACCAAGATAGCGTCATCGAGGGACTATGATCTTTTGTTTTGTTTTTGTCTTGCCAAGATACCTAGCATGCATACCATGGCCATTTTTAAGGCAACAAGTGGATGAAACCCTAGGGGTGCTTGTGTCCATTGTGTTGTCATTTTCATGCATTTTTGTCTTGTATTAGTCAAGCTATTTGTTTTGATTTTGGTTATTTGCATACAAACCCTAATCTTTCTATCATGGCATATTTGAAAGCAATAAAGTGCGTAAAAGTAAATCTAACTATTACAACATTATTATGGGAGAGGGGTACAAGTTTGAATAAGGGGGTATTTGCAAGAAAATAAAAGCCCTAATTCAACTATTACAACCAAATTGAATTCATTGTACAAATAATAAATTGACAAATATTTAAATGTGCCATTAAATATAAATATGCAAAATGTTTTTGTATTTTTTATGTATGTAAAAATAAATTATTTAATGTCCTAAAATAAGAAAATAAAAACATGATTATTTTTGAAAAAGGGTGAAAACCCTAATTTTTGGTTTAAAATATATATATATATATATATATATATATATATATATATATTAATATATATATATATATATATTAATATATATATATATATATATATATATATATATATATATATATATATATATATATATATATATATATATATATATATATATATATATATATATATATATATATATATATATAATATATATATATATATATATATATATATATATATATATATATATATATTAATATATATATATATATATATATATATATATATATATATATTAATTATTTATTTATGTACAAGAAAATAAATAAAATATATACAAAAGTGTTAAAAATAAAATATGTGAGAAAATATTATTTTATATGTATAAATAATAAAAATAAAAATACATAATATTTTTGTAATATTTACAAGTTTTTTATTTAAGAAAATAAATGTATTAAACCTAATAAACTAAATATTATGCCAAAAAATAAAATAAGAAAATAAAATAAAATGTGAAAATTTAAGAAAATATTTTTGGTAATTTTTAATATTTGGAAAAAATAAATATAAGTCAGAAATAAAAATAGAAATAGAAAAATATATAAAAATAATCAAATGGGCCAAGGGGGTGTAAACAACAAGCTAAGGGGTGCAAATAGCAAGCCAAACCAAAGCCCAGCCCAATATCACTTCATCCCTGTCCTTGTGAAACAGAAAAACGCGCGCCCTTGTTCAAATTCGTATCTCATGCATTTGTGCTTAAAAACAAAATCTTGCAACATGAAAGTTATAGAGCATTAAACCACGATTCTAACCATATAAAAAACTTGATCTAACTCTCAAAGACCAGAGAGAATTTCTCTGGCCCTAAATATTGACCTAGTTTTTTCAAAAAGTTCAACTATCAAATACTCCTTACTCAGTTAACATAAATGAATTTTATGCATATGTACAGCTCAAGGGTAATGAGGACTACATTTTTTCTTCACCAACCTAAGCCTAATGATTCCTAAATAGAGAGATATAAGTTTGATAAATACCTATTTCAGTCAAGCTCGAGTATGGCAATGCAGGGGTTGTGAGTGAGGCCTGAGATACTTGTGAGCTTGCTTGAAGTTCCTTTGAGCTTTCACAATGCTTAGCTAGCTTTGAACTTGCCTGAATCTTCTTGTAGAACGCAACCTGCAAAGTCAGAATTTGAAAATGGTGAAGTGTGTAAATGGAGTTACAGTGACTTGGGAATGGTTGGGATAGCTTAGGTAAGTTGTATGGAGTATGTTGGAACTGGTTGCAAGCAAAATGCACGAGTGGATTTTGTTTTGGCAATCAAACTGCAGAATATGTCCTGTTTTGACAAGAACTTGTGTTTTGGTGTATTTGGGTGTTTTATAACTTGCTAGCTCGTGTTTCTGGCTTGGTGTGTTATGTAAAACTTTGTTGAAATGAATACTAAGCTTGGTTATATCAGATTCACAAGATATGGACTTTTGGCACAATGACTTATTTTTGAAGTAGAAGTGAGAAGTGACAAAGGCAAGGTTGTACAGGCCTGTATCCTAGCTGCACAAAGTTGGTGAACTTTGCCTGATATTAGGGGGCTTTGTTTGCAGCAAAAGTCTTGGTGCAATGCTCAAGAGAAACAAATTTGCAAAAGTTGTGCTTCATGAAAATGGTATTGTTGCCTTTTTGCCAAAAATGGATTAATTCAATGTGTAATCTTCTAAAGCTAAGAACAAAGCCTTAATCCATTGTGTTTGCATTCAATTTTTGAGTGTGGAAGGGTTTAAGGACCTGTAACCAAGTACAAACAAGGTTGGACAGAATTTGCAACTTGTATCAATGTGCAAAATGCCTTGGCCAAAAGTGATATTTTGCCATTTTCAATCCTTTGATTCTCCCTAACCACAAATGATTTTGGAGAGTTCTTGGACATTTTGGAAAGCTTGTAACATGCTCTATAATCCATATTTGAAATTAATTTTGATATTCAACCTGGAACTATGTGAAAAATTTCCATGAAGATAGGTCGAAATCCTGCCTAAACTAGGGCAAAATTTCACTAAGTTAAAAGTTTCATGGACCCTTGTTCACAAAATCACAACTTGAGATCCAGGCATGTTTTGGGAAAACTTTGTGAATAAAAGTTGTAGATTTTGTGGAGGACTACAACTTTCATGTTGGAAGTTTTGTTTTAATCCAATTGCATCATGGTGAAAAAGTTGGGAAAAAATAAGAAAATTTCATAACTTAGAAAATTTCTAAGTTATGAAAATTTTCCATTTTAAACCCTAATTTTCAAAATTAGGTTTCTTGGTGAACAAGTTTCATGTTTTGACACATCTTGATGAAAAATGACCCGTGGAAATTGATTTTGACCAAAAAGTCAAAGTTTGACTTTTTAGTGTACAGTTGATTTTTGATCAGTTGACTGGAAAATTCATCTGTCAATCCAATGCTTTTGAGATCTTTTGAACCTTGTGATTAGGTCAAGATGATGTCATTGAGTCCTTGAATCCATGCTTGAACCCAATTTTCCATTGGCTAGGTCAAAAATCAGAAATTGCCCTTCTGCAGTCAAAACCCTAAAAATAACCATTTTGCCCTTTTGATGATCTGATCAAATTTCTTGAGGAGTTATGGTCCAAACTTGATCAAATGGTTCATATGAGTCTATAATGTTTTTTTGGATCAAAAATTATGAGGTTTAACTGTATATTGGCCACAATTGACTTTTTCCCCAATACAATTGATTTCTAGGTCAATTATCCAATTGACTGGGCAAAAATTTGATTCAAAGCTTGAAACTTGGTGTGGGCAATCTTAGAGGTCCAAAATGAGGTATGAAAGTCACATGAGGCATTTGAAGTCCAAAAATCCCTGTGCAAACTCAAACCCTAATTTCAGGTCAACAGTGCAAGGAGATGTCTTGAGCAGAGCAAACCCTAATCTGGTCTGGAGTCCAAATAATCTTGTGAGGGGAATCTTGAAAAAATGAGAGGGAAAATTTTGGGGTACAACAGCTGCCCCTGTTCAATCTTCTTGAACCTGAAGAGTTAGATTGGCGAGTTTGTCATTCGTGACTCGAAGGTAAAAGATGATTGGACACTAGAGTGCCCGTAAATTTTCACTCGTCAAAGCATAGTTGAGGGAATGGGCTTAAAGATGCCATTTGGAAATGTGAATGAATCTTGTCGGAGATGGGCTTAAAGATGCCATCCAAGAATGTTTGTTGAATTGCAGGAGAATGAACATTAGAATGGTATCCGTGTCTGGAACATATCTGAGTTGTATCTGGAGACTGAATCTGAATTCTGAATAGGCGACAGAAGGGCATCCGTGTCTAGAACACCTCTGGGCTGGGGAAAAAGTCAGAATAAGTGACAGCATGGCTACCATGTCTAGAGCGTATCTGGACTGTATCTGAATCTTGTATTTGAATAAGCGATAGAATAGCATCCGTATCTGGAGCATCCCTAAGCTGTTTTCTGAACTTTGAATCTGAATAAACAATAGAATAGCATCCGTGTCTGGAGCATCTCTAAGTTGTTTTCTGAGCTTTACATCTGAATAAGCAATAGAATAACATCCGTGTCTGGGGCGTCTCTAAGTTGTTTTCTGAGCTTTACATCTGAATAAGCAATAGAATAGCATACGTGTCTGGAGCGTCTCTAAGCTGTTTTCTGAGCTTTACATCTGAATAAGCAATAGAATAGCACCCGTGTCTGGAGCGTCTCTAAGCTGTTTTCATGAGCTTTATATCTGAATAAGCAATAGAATAGCATCTGTGTCTAGAGCGTCTCTAAGCTGTTTTCATGAGCTTTATATCTGAATAAGCAATAGAATAACATCAGTGTCTGGAGCGTCTCTAAGCTATTTTCATGAGATTTATATCTGAATAAGAAATGGAATAACATCCGTGTCTGGAGCGTCTCTAAGCTGTTTTCATGATTGTATATTGGTAACTTGTTAATCTTATCCTGAAAAGGCTAAAATGTTAGCTGAAACACAAAATTATGTTGCATGAAATGTATGATGCAATATATGTGTTTTATCCATGTTTATGATATATGAATGTAATGTATGCGCATGTAAGCTGATTTGTTGTCTTGCTAAGGAAAATAAATCCTTGATAGCCGGGGATAATAAAATCCTTGACTGCTGCCGGGGAAAATAAATCCATGACCGCTGCTGGAGATTCAAGAATTTTGACAACTCGCGGGGATTATCAAAAACTTTGACAACTTCTGTGGGGATGTGAGAATCCTTCACGATTTTCCTGGGGATATAGGGATCCTTCTAGTCTGCTTGAGAAACCTTCTTGGGGAATCTGGGAACTTTGATGACTACGGCTGGAGATTACACAATGGGAATCCTTACTCGGCTGGGGAATAAGGAAACTCTGATGACCTCTACTGGGGATTAGATGAAAGGAAACCTTGATCTGCTGGAGAATAAGGAAGACTTTGATTGCTTCTGCGGAGAATTAAGAATGAGAAACTCCGATCTCCTGGGGAAAATGAAACCTTTGGGGCTTCTCTAGAGAAGTGAGAAATGAGAATCTTCGATCTGCAGGGGATTAAAAATTCTGACAAATTCATGTTGGGAGTAATGAAAACTCTGGCAACTTCACTAGGGAATCAAGAATGAGAATCTTCAATCTGCTAGGGGAATTTGAATCCTTGGGGATTTCAAACTGGGGAGTTAAGAATGAGAATCTTCATTCTATTAGGGATTAAAAACTCTGGGGAGTAGCTATACTGCTGGGGAGTAGGTTCAGGACTCTGTGGGAAAAGCTTAATCCTTGTTTGGAAAAAGTTTAGGAGTTTGGGTTGTATGCCAATCTACTGGGGAATTATCCTAGGTTGGGGATAGAAGGTTAACTGTTATCTGGTTGATTCTCCGACTTTAAGACAACTTGCTAGGGAATCTGGGGAAAACTGAATGGTTTCCGCTGTAGATTGATAGTTGGAAATTTGACTTCGTTGGGGAAGAAGGTTTCATCTCCGCTGAGGGTCTGTAGTTCAAAGTTTTGCTCCGCTGGGGATTGGGAGTTTGAAAACTTAACTCTGATGGGGATTTAGAAATTTAACTCCACTGGGGATATGCTATTTCAAGATTTTAGCTCCGCTGGGGACTTAGATGATGTACAGCAGGGGATTTCTCTTGGAATAGCCTAAAGACGTTTTCCTATCCTTTCAACCTGTCAGTAATTATTCTTTCACATTTAGTTTATTTGTAAACAGTGATTATATTCAAATGCATATTCTCATTTAACAAACCATTGGACGTTTTCAAATAAAACACAAGTGTAAAGAAAAAGAACAGGCAAATAGTTTTCTTCACTTTGAAGTATCTTTGTATTAACTTTGTGTAAGTATTTTGTACAAAGGAGACAGACATCCTAGTAAGAGAATGTTGTCATAAAAATGAGAAAAAATTATACAAAGAAAGATGGCTATGTGTAAAAATTCCATGGGGTTCCCATTCTGCTATAGCCTTCGTAACTCTGAATATCTTGTCCATTTGTTGTTTCATCCGAAGATGATTGGATTGATCAAAAGCCTTGAGAGTCCGTGAAGAGATTGTCCTTAAAGTGATCCGACGAGACATAGACATACGCTTTAATTCCCTAACTTTTTCCTGGACCGCCCTTTCGGGTTTTCAATCCACCGGGAAACCCTTTTTTGCCAAAGTCGCCCTTTCGGGTTTTCAACTTGTCGGGTGTACATTTTTTTGTATCCCTAATTTTTGCCTGAACCGCCCTTTCGGGTTTTCGATTCACCGGGATGCCCATTTTTGCCCAAGTCGCCCTTTCGGGTTTTCAACTTGCCGGGTGTACAAATTTTTTTATTTATCCCTAATTTTTTCCTGGACCGCCCTTTCGGGTTTTCGATTCATCGGGATGCCCATTTTTTCCCAAGTCGCCCTTTCGGGTTTTTAACTTGCTGGGTCATTTATGCGTAGTATCTTTTGACTATGTCTGCGTTCGCAGGGTGCGACAGGTCGTCGCCGTCCATGGTGGTCAGGATTATTGCCCCACCAGAAAAGATGTTTTTGATCACAAATGGCCCTTCGTAGGTAGGAGTCCATTTGCCCCTGGGATCACTTTGCAGTAAGATGATCCGCTTGATTACAAGGTCCCCGACTTGATATACCTGGCGTCTGACTTTCTTGTTGAAAGCCTTGATCATTCGTTTTTGATATGTCTGACCATGACAAACAATAGTAAGTCGCTTTTCATCAATCAAGTTAAGTTGATCAAGCCGGGTCTGAATCCAATCGTCTTCACTCAAACCAGCATTCTTCATGATTCTCAAGGAGGGAATCTGAACCTCGATAGGCAAAACAGCTTCCATGACGTATAGCAAAGAATATGGTGTTGCCCCAGTTGATGTACGTGTCGTGGTACGGTACCCGTGAAGAGCAAACGGTAACATCTCATGCTAGTCCTTGTAGGTGACTGTCATCTTTTGTATGATCTTCTTGATATTTTTGTTCGCAGCTTCGACAGCGCCGTTCATCTTTGGCCGATAGGGAGATGAATTGTGATGTTGAATCTGGAACTGCTCGCACAAGGTGGTGATCATAGTATTGTTCAGATTTGTACCGTTATCAGTGATGATCCTGTTGGGGATACCGTACCGGCATATGAGGTTCTGCTTGATGAATCGGGCAACCACATTCTTTGTAACGGATGCGAAGGACGCTGCTTCGACCCACTTGGTGAAGTAATCAATGGCCACCAGGATGAAGCGGTGTCCATTGGATGTTGTAGGCTTGATTTCTCCAATCATGTTGATTCCCCACATTGCGAATGGCCAAGGAGTTGTTAAGACATTGAGAGGAACTAGAGGTATATGTACCTTGTCTGCATAGATTTGACATTTGTGACAAGTACAGGAATGTTGATGGCAGTCGGCTTCCATGGTAGACCAGTAATAGCCTGCCCGTAGAATCTTCTTAGCCATCGTATGTCCGCTTGAGTGAGTGCCAAAGGTACCATTATGCAGTTCAGCCATAATCTGTTCAGCTTCAACCTTGTCCACACAACGGAGCAGAATGCAATCATGATTGCGCTTCTATAGGATACCATTGCTCAAGAAGAACTTTGCCGAGAACCTCCTTAAGAACTTTTTGTCATTGACTGAAGCTCCTTTAGGGTATTCTTGTGCTTCGAGATACCTTTTGACTTCGTGAAACCAAGGTCGGTCCACTACTTCTTCGGTATTAATCTCGTGACAATGTGTAGGTTCATCCATCCGTTCAATGGTGATTTGGGGAGCCTCATTATCCTAGTTAAGTTTAAACATGGATGACATTGTAGCTAGAGCATCTGCTAGCTGATTTTCTTCTCGCGGGAAGTGCTCTAAGGTAATCTGCTCGAAATGTGGTAACAATGTCAAGACATGTTCTTTGTAAGGGATGAGGTTTGGATGTTTAGTATCCCACTCTCCTTTGATTTGATTGATAACCAAAGTTGAGTCCCCAAACACAATCAAGGATTTGATTCCCAAGTCAACTGCGGCCTTGAGACCAAAGATACAAGCTTCATACTCAGCCATGTTGTTGGTGCAGCTGAAGAAGAGTCTGGCAGTGAAAGGTGTATGGAAACCTTCTGGAGAGATAAGTACCGCGCCGATACCGTTTCCAAGTGCATTAGAAGCACCATCAAAGTACAGGGTCCATTGGGATCCTTGTTCAGGTCCGTCATATGGTCTGTTCTCTTCAATGTTGTCCAATGTCATGATATCTTTGTCGAGGAAGTCGAACCTCATAGATTGGTAATCTTAGACAGCTTGATGGGCCAGATGATCGGCTAGTACACTCCCCTTTATAGCTTTTTGGGTCGTGTACTGTATATCATATTCGGTCAGGATCATCTTCCATCTAGCGATTCTTCCGGATAGAGCAGGCTTCTCAAAGATGTACTTGATCGGATCCATCTTAGAAATCAGTAGAGTGGTATGAGTCAACATGTACTGCCTTAGCCGGCGAGCAGCCCATACAAAAGCACAACAAGTTTTCTCGAGCAGTGAGTATCGAGTCTCACAGTCGGTAAACTTTTTGCTAAGGTAATAAATGGCATGCTCTTTCGGCCAGACTCGTCATGTTGGCCCAGTACGCACCCCATTGAATTCTCTAGGATAGTCATATACATGATTAGCGGCCTTCCTTCGACGGGTGGCATCAAGATAGGAGGTTCTAGCAAATACTCCTTAATTTTATCGAAAGCAACTTGACAGTCATCATTCCATTTAACCACCTGATCTTTTTTCAACAGCTTGAAGATTGGTTCACAGGTAGATGTTAGGTGAGAAATGAACCTTGCAATGTAGTTTAGGCATCCCAAGAAACCTCTGACCTCCTTCTCAGTGTGAGGGGCATGCATTTCTTGTATAGCTTTGACTTTGGCAGGATTAACCTCGATGCCTTTGTTACTGACGATGAAACCCAAGAGTTTACCGGACCTGACTCCGAAAGTGCACTTGTTAGGGTTCAGTCTGAGCTTGTACTCTTTCAACCTGACAAACAGCTTTTGCAAATGGTCGAGGTGTTCTTCTTCAGTTTGTGAACGGGCTATCATGTCGTCTACATAGACCTCTATCTCATGATGTATCATATCATGAAACAAAGCTACCATGGCGCGTTGATAGGTTGCCCCGACATTCTTCAGTCCGAATGGCATCACTTTATAGTAGAATGTACCCCATTGTGTAACAAAAGTAGTTTTCTCCATGTCTTCAGGGGCCATTTTGATCTGGTTGTACCCCGAAAATCCATCCATGAAAGAAAATACGTTGTACTTAGATGTATTGTCAACCAAGATATCAATGTGCGGTAGTGGAAAGTCATCTTTAGGGCTAGCCCTGTTTAAGTCTCTGTAGTCCACGCACATCCTGACTTTTCCGTCCTTCTTAGGCACGGGCACAATGTTAGCAACCCATTGTGGATAGGAAGTAACAGCAAGAAATCCAGCATTGAACTGCTTCATCACTTCAGCTTTGATCTTTTCAGACATATCGGGCCTCATTCGGAGGACTTTCTGTTTAATTGGTAGACAGTCTTCTCTGGTAGGGAGATGGTGAACCACAATATCTGTATCGAGTCCTGGCATGTCTTCATATGACCAGGCGAAGATCTTAACATATTCATTCAATAGCTGAACTAAGCGCTCCTTGACACTTGGCTCTAGGTTGGCACCCACTCTAACTTCTTTTCTGTCTTCCTCAGTTCCCAAGTTGATTGTCTCTAACAACTCCTCATGAGGTAGAATAGCCCTTTCTTCCTGTTGTAGCAGTCTAGCCAATTCTCCAGGCACTTCACAGTCTTCATCACCTTCGTATTCGGCATGGTAGACCAGATCTTTAGAGTCACTGAGGGTCATAGCAGAATTGTTACCCATGGAATCTGGAATGGAAGGGTACCTGCATTTGTGAGTGTGGGTGTGTGTAAGGGATAACCACCTTTAAACAAATAAAATGTAAAAAGAAAGAAAATGAACACAAAAGTTTATATGTGAAAACGTCCATGATTCATTAAAATGGCATATGAAGATGAAAAATCAAACCCTTACAAATGGACCTATATGCTTCGGGTAAGGCACAAGGTTAAAAGTGTACGAATTGTTTAAGAATTATTATAAACCAACAGAAATGTTTTAAAGATAAATTACTGATCGATGAAAGTAATGGGAATAAAATCCTTTGCCTCCCAATTGCACAATCCTCCTTCAACGGTAGGGAAAATCCAGTCTTCCAGATTGCTCTCCTCTTCACCATCCTCCAAAGCACTGACTCCATGATGGGTGATCCTCACTGGTGGCCCTCCAGCCCGGGAGTGGCGCACAGCCTTTTGAGCAGAAGCAGTGAAACCCAAGCCGAATTTATCAGACATGAAAGGAAAATCGGGCAGATGTCCCCAGATTGCACTTCCTCCTTCTTCAATCACAACCTTTGCATCTTTGAGTGACGACATCTGAGACACAGGTTTGGTAATCATGGGTATAGAAGGCACTGTCTTGGTTGCTGCAATCTCCTCAGAAACTTCCTCAAAGTGTTGAAAGGGGGTTTCGATGAATTCACCATCCAATTCCACATAGCGGAAAGAATTAAGATGTCTTATCATGTATTCCTCCTCACCGTGAAATGTCACAATTTTCCCCTGAACAAGGTACTTGAACTTTTGATGCAGAGTTGAAGTGAAGGCTCCAGCATGATGAATCCAGGGTCTTCCCAATAAGCAAGAATAGGAGGGACGGATGTCCATGACATAGAATATGGAGTTGAAGGTTTCTGTTCCCACTTTAATCGGGATGTCCACCTCCCAGTGGACCGTCTGTTTAGAACCGTCAAAGGCTCTGACAATGATGTTGCTGGGTTTCAGGGTTAGGCCTTCACAATCCAACCTATCCAATGCGTTCTTTGGTAAGACATTCAGCGAAGAACCAGTGTCTACCAGAACGTGTGCTAGAGTAGTCCCTCTGCATTCTACCGAGACATGCAGAGCATCATTATGTTTTCTCCCTTTAGATGTTAAATCAGCATCGGAGAATCCTAGACCATTGTCTGCTGTTAGGCTAGCTACACATTCCTGGAACTGATCCGCGGAGGTTTCCTGGGGCACATGGGCCGTCTTCAAAAATCTGATCAAAGGTTTAGCATGAGCTTCTGAACAAAGCAGCAAGGACAACATTTAGATCTTTGAGGGGGTTTGCCACAGTTGCTTCACAACATTATAATCGCTTTTCTTGATTATTTTCAAAATCTCTTCCATTTCTTTCTGAGTGGTTTCAGGGATGATCAACGGCCGAGCCCTCGTCCTGACAGGATCTTATTGGATTCCTTTCCCTCTATCATCAGCAACGGCAGAGGGGACAACCACAGGAGTTACAACTTCTTCAATAACTGGAGTTCTCGCAGATATGTTGACCGACACAGGGGTAACCTTAGGAGCGGCTGAGGGTCCGAAGATTGCCTTTGGAGGAGCAATCTCGGGAGAGAAAATTCTTCCACTGCGGGTGATTTTACTCGTTCGGGAAATGTTTCCAATGTCGGAAGTCTCTGCATCAAAACTTTCTTCAGTTGATTCAATTTGTTTAATACCGTGGTAGAAGATCTCTCCCAAATAATTCCACGGTATTGATTTGTTGGACTTGTACGGGATAGGCCCCGGCATGGTTATCTTCAAAGGTACAATTTTCGGATCGGATGTAATCTTAACAGGTCTTTTGGAGACCTTGGAAAGATTGGCGAATATGGTAATTATAGAAACATGATTGACAGGAGTCGGTGTAACAGGAGTCTTTTTAAAAAGGATTTCTTGATTATCCATTAGGCGTTGGATGCCTAACTTCAACAAAGGACAGTCGGTTGGTAAGGATGAACAAAGGTAGCAATCTTTTTCACAACCTGGGAAAATCCCAGCCTTCAACAAATTCAGCTTGATTATCGATAGCGGAGTCATCAAATCATCAACAGTAGCAATAAAAAGATCTTCTTCAACAGCATGGACATTGTGACCATGTTTTGGCATTGGAGCAGAGATCACATTAGGCTTTTCAAAGGCGTCGAATTCAACTTCTTTAGCATCTATCAAATCCTGAATCTTATTCCTGAGGGCCCAACAATTGTTGGTGTCGTGCCCCAGGCTGTCTGAATGATAAGCACACTTGGCGTTGGGATGGTAGTGTGGTGACGAAGTGTTAGGGTTTTTAGGGGCCTCCTTCAAACTGGCAAGGTTTAACTTCAAGAGATGGGGTAAAACCTGAGGAGGTGTCATGTTTATCCAGGTTTATTGCCGTGCAGGCCTTTCCACCCTTGCTTGGTTGGTTCTGGGTTGATTGTTTCTGGGTTGATCAACTGCAGACTTCTGAATCATTACGGCCCCCACCGCTGGCCGGCACTCGACTCTTCCCTGACTTCTTTGGGAGTAGACAGCTGATACTTCTTTCTTTGCTGGAAAGGTCTTTTTGATGGTAGTAGAAGCAGATGCATCCTTTTGAATTTTATCGCTCTTGATTTCGGCTTCAACTCTTTCACCAGTCAGAATTAACTCGGTGAACCCCGCAGACGAAATTCTGATCAAGTGATTAAAGAATGGACCTAACGGGGTCCCCAAAAACATATCCACAAGCTCTCTCTCAGACAATGGTGGCTGCACCCTTCCAGCCAAGTCTCTCAATTTCTCGGCATACTCCTTGAAACCTTCATTTGAGACCATGCCCATACTCTATAATTGAGTACGGGTTGGCGCTAAGTCCGCATTATATTGATACTATCTGTAGAAGGCAGCAACCAAATCCTCCCAATTGTGCACATCAGACCTCTCTAACTGGTAGAACCAATCTAACTGCATCCCTAAAAGACTGTCCTGGAAGAAATGAACCCATAGATCTTTATCAGAAGAATGAGGTCGAATTTTTCTGACGTAAGACCGCAGGGGCATCTTTGGACAAGACAAACCATCGTATTTAGCCAAAAGAGGCACCTTAAACTTGGGGGGATTGATAATTCCAGAAACCAACCCTAGTTCCTCAAAGTCCATCCCAGGCACTCTTTGTACCTCCATAGCTGCCAGACGTTCTTCCAGATTCTTGTACTTCTCATCTGCAGGAGGGTACTACTGTTCAGAGTAGTCTTCATCCTCCTCTTCTTTTTCCTCAGACTCAGAGGGCACTACAGCTCACTTTCCTTTCCCTACCCCTTCATCAGATGTTGAGGGGAAATCCAGGACCCTTCTAGCTTGAACTTCAAATCTTCTACCCAAGGTAGCCACACCAACTCTTTTCTTTTTCTTTTTCTCCTTTTCCTTTTCAAATTCGTTGTAAACAAAAAAGGAACACACATCATATTAATAAGATAGAATTTGTTAGTACATCAATGCCCCATGGGCAAAATAAATACAAAATTCTAATGTAAAAAGACGTTGCGCATCCTCTTTGGTGCAATGTAGGTGTTGAGAGTCTGCTCTTCGTGAAGTTGACGAGTAAGTTCCAAAACCTTCTTCTCACTGGCGTAGAATTGGGCTTCAAAAGTGTCGCGTTCTCCCTTGAGTTGTATCCAACTCCTTTGTAAATCTTCTAATGATGTTGGCATGTCAGGATGTAGGAGGGTGTATGGAACCTCTCCTTCCATAACATGCTCTTTGATCATAGGAAGCATGTAGGGGTAAGGCATCATAAGACTTTGGGTGCGGGTTCGTACCCATTTGAGGTAAGGCTCAAGGGGGAGGGAATTCTTGTGTCCCAAGGTCTTACTGTCCACCTTGTTGGGTATCCTCCAAGCTCGGATAAACCTTTGTCGAAGTCCTTGATCGTCGTTGTCGAAGTCAAAAACCAAGTCTGGAATCAGCATGTCATGAGGGTCATCCCTTCGGGCATACCCAAACTGTCTCAGAGCCAAACAGGCGTTGTAGGTAATGCCTCCCCTAATTCCAAGTATAGGTACATTAGGGAATTCCCTATAACGGTCAATGATGATAACATTTTCTCTAGATCGAGAACACCAATGGACATCTGAATGTGTAAGAGTCATCAGCCGTTGTGACCACCTCAAACCTTGCTCATTCTTCAAGACTGATTGGGGAAGGTGAGAAATAAACCACCTTGCTAGAAGAGGAGTACAACACATGAGAACACCTTTTTCCTCATTGTTCGTGTGTGAAATGAGTGGAGGATATCCCCAAGCAATGTAGGCACCAGATTGCGAGCCATGAAGATTCTGACAGCATTGACATCTATAAGCTGGTCAGGGTTTGAGACCAAGACGAACCCATATATAAGAAGAGCTACAATCTCCTCAAAAGCTTGCAGATCTAGAGAATTCCAGCATTCTTGAGCTTTCTCAAACAGAAACTTTGCCAAGAAACCCTTGACACCACTTCTGGTTTCCCAATGATCTTTGACATCAGATGGTTGCAAGTGTAGGGCTTGAGCAACATCTTCAGGCTTTGGATCTCTTTCCGTACCGTTTTAGGGTAGTTGATGGAGAATAGGAATCCTCAGGAGTTGATAAAATTTCTCCAAAGTAGGTACAAGCTGGTAATTAGGGAATGTGAAGCAGTGGTGTAGGGGGTCAAAGAACTGGAAGAGAACTTTCACCATGTCTTCCTCAGTGTTGGTGTTGACTAAGTTGAGAAGACGAACATGCCTCTCGGTGAATGAAGAATACTCTGGAATCTTGGAAGCAAGCTCCTTGAGTTGAGGAGGAATTCTCACAAGGTTGACCTGAATAGTTTTTCTGCGAAGTGATTCCATTACCTACAAAACAGGAACAAAGATGAAGATCCAAATCCTTGAAATGGTTAGTGGATGCATATGATGCTTCATGATGTCCATGATGTTATGCACAAGTATATATGTACAAACAAATCACACAAGTTCCTATTTTCAGGCTTGCATGGGGTTTCATAGGTAAGTACCCTCTTGAAGTTAGTTGGCTCAACCTGTCCTATAAATAGTAACCGGGTTCTAAGGAGCTCAATATCACTGGATTATTTTCTGTGTTCATTGTTTCAGTTTAGCAACTTTACTGGCGACCGAAATATTCCAAGAAAATAACCCTCAATGAGTGTAGTATCGAGTATCTACCAACTTTGGACTGCACCAAAGCCGGTCATCTCACTACCCCTAAAAAGGCCAAGTTAGTCAAGTAAAGGTTCTAAAAGTCCATTAGTGCTTTATGACATCACTCAGCGGCCCCATATTCTCTTTGATTGACTCAAAGGATATCGGTACCCACAAATATGTCGCACGAATATAGCTATTGCTTCAACCATGTCAGTATACCCAACACAGTTTCCACAACCTATTGCTATTTACCTATGAATGTTTCCCAAATCCGGGTAGAGGATTTCAAACCCAAACAATAGAACCAAATGTAAAGCAATCAAGGCAAACAAGATAAGCATGTAAAAGGTGATCTAAACCCTAAGGTAACCCCACTTTTATTAATCCCCAGCAGAGTCGCCAGTTCTGTGATACGGTGGGAGAACTGACTTGAGGTTTTGCGTTTGTGTTCGCAAATGTTTCGGTTTAGCAAGATTCGCCACCGACTTTTTATTTTATCCAAAGGAAAGGTCAAAAAGCACAGGAAAGGCCTTTGAGATGTTTTCTTGGGTTCGGGGGGTAGATTATGAAAAGGGAAGGTGCTAGCACCCTTTTCATCCATGGTTATCCATGGGCTCTTAGTTACTTGTTTAGATCACTTGCTTTTGCTTTTCAATTGTTTGAAATGGTGCTTTTGTGTGTGGTTTTGAAAATATTTTGAAAAGAGGCCTTTGTCTAGGCAAACTTTGTAATGATTCTTATTTGAATATATACAAAGGTGTTTGTCTTTTGAAAAATGTTTCAATGTTTGAAAGTTTGTTTTGGGAAATTGTTTTGAAATGTGTTGTGAGTTTTTTTGAAAATAGCAAGGATGATTTGCAAGTTTGATCAAGTAACTAGGAGTTGTCTACCCTACTCAAAGATTTTTCATATTCATTTTTAACCCTTTGACATTGTTGTTTTACCAATGTATTTGGTAAACAACCTTGTATTTGGATGTTAAACCGGACAGGTGTGGGTCATCGTATGACCATGATAACAATATTGCCAAGTATCTTAGCAAGTTTTTGTGTGACTAGATCATTTTGTATAGGCAACCAAGATAGCGTCATCGAGGGACTATGATCTTTTGTTTTGTTTTTGTCTTGCCAAGATACCTAGCATGCATACCATGGCCATTTTTAAGGCAACAAGTGGATGAAACCCTAGGGGTGCTTGTGTGCATTGTGTTGTCATTTTCATGCATTTTTGTCTTGTATTAGTCAAGCTATTTGTTTTGATTTTGGTTATTTGCATACAAACCCTAATCTTTCTATCATGGCATATTTGAAAGCAATAAAGTGCGTAAAAGTAAATCTAACTATTACAACATTATTATGGGAGAGGGGTACAAGTTTGAATAAGGGGGTATTTGCCAGAAAATAAAAGCCGTAATTCAACTATTACAACCAAATTGAATTCATTGTACAAATAATAAATTGACAAATATTTAAATGTGCAATTAAATATAAATATGCAAAATGTTTTTGTATTTTTTATGTATGTAAAAATAAATTATTTAATGTCCTAAAATAAGAAAATAAAAACATGATTATTTTTGAAAAAGGGTGAAAACCCTAATTTTTGGTTTATATATATATATATATATATATATATATATATATATATATATATATATATATATATATATATATATATATATATATATATATATTATATTATTTATTTATGTACAAGAAAATAAATAAAATATATACAAAAGTGTTAAAAATAAAATATGTGAGAAAATATGATTTTATATGTATAAATAATAAAAATAAAAATACATAATATTTTTGTAATATTTACAAGTTTTTTATTTAAGAAAATAAATGTATTAAACCTAATAAACTAAATATTATGCCAAAAAATAAAATAAAATGTGAAAATTTAAGAAAATATTTTTGGTAATTTTTAATATTTGGAAAAAATAAATATAAGTCAGAAATGAAAATAGAAATAGAAAAATATATAAAAATAATCAAATGGGCCAAGGGGGTGTAAACAACAAGCTAAGGGGTGCAAATAGCAAGCCAAACCAAAGCCCAGCCAAATATCACTTCATCCCTGTCGTTGTGAAACAGAAAAATGCGCGCCCTTGTTCAAATTCGTATCTCCTGCATTTGTGCTTAAAAAAAAACTTGCGACATGAAAGTTATAGAGTATTAAACCATGATTCTAACCATATAAAAAACTTGATTTAACTCTCAAAGACCAGAGAGAATTTCTCTGGCCCTAAATCTTGACCTAGTTTTTTCAGAAAGTTCAACTATCAAATACTCCTAGCTCAGTTAACATAAATGAATTCTATGCATATGTACAACTCAAGAGTAATGAGGACTACATTTTTTCTTCACAAACATAAGCCTAATGATTCCTAAATAGAGAGATAGAAGTTTGAGAAATACCTTTTTCAGTCAAGCTCGAGTATGGCAATGCAGGGGTTGTGAGTGAGGCCTGAGATACTTGTGAGCTTGCTTGAAGTTCCTTTGAGCTTTCACAATGCTTAGATAACTTTGAACTTGCCTGAATCTTCTTGTAGAACGCAACCTGCAAAGTCATAATTTGAAAATGGTGAAGTGTGTAAATGGAGTTACAGTGACTTGGGAATGGTTGGGATAGCTTAGGTAAGTTGTATGGAGTATGTTGGAACTGGTTGCAAGCAAAATGCACAAGTGGATTTTGTTTTGGTAATCAAACTGCAGAACCTGTCCTGTTTTGACAAGAACTTGTGTTTTGGTGTATTTGGATGTTTTAGAACTTGCTAGCTCGTGTTTCTGGCTTGGTGTGTTATGTAAGACTTGGTTGAAATGAATACTAAGCTTGGTTATATCAGATTCACAAGATATGGACTTTTGGCATAATGACTTATTTTTGAAGTAGAAGTGAGAAGTGACAAAGGCAAGGTTGTACAGGCCTGTATCCTAGCTGCACAAAGTTGGTGAACTTTTCCTGATATTAGGGGGCTTTGTTTGCAGCAAAAGTCTTGGTGCAATGCTCAAGAGAAACAAATTTGCAAAAGTTGTGCTTTATGAAAATGGTATTGTTGCCTTTTTGCCAAAAATGGATTAATTCAATGTGTAATCTTCTAAAGCTCAGAACAAAGCCTTAATCCATTGTGTTTGCATTCAATTTTTGAGTGTGGAAGGGTTTAAGGACCTTTAATCAAGTACAAACAAGGTTGGGCAGAATTTGCAACTTGTATCAATGTGCAAAATGCCTTGGCCAAAAGTGATATTTTTCCATTTTCACTCCTTCGATTCTCCCTAACCACAAATGATTTTGGAGAGTTCTTGGACATTTTGGAAATATTGTAACATGCTCTACAATCCATCTTTGAAATGCATTTTGAGATTCCACTTGGAACTATGTGAAAAATTGCCATGAAGATAGGTCAAAATCCTGCCTAAACTAGGGTAAACTTTCACTAAGTTAAAAGTTTCATGGACCCTTGTTCACAAAATCATAACTTGAGATCCAAGCATCTTTTGGAAACACTTTATGAATAAAAGTTGTATATTTTGTGGAGGACTACAACTTTCATGTTGGAAGTTTTGTTTTAATCCAATTTCATCATGGTGAAAAAGTTGGGAAAAGTTGGGAAAAAATAAGAAAATTTCATAACTTAGAAATTTTCTAAGTTATGAAAATTTTCCATTTTAAACCCTAATTTTCAAAATTAGGTTTCTTGGTGAACAAGTTTCATGTTTTGACACATCTTGATAAAAAATGACCCTTGGAAATTGATTTTGACCAAAAAGTCAAAGTTTGACTTTTCAGTGTACAGTTGATTTTTGATCAGTTGACTAGAAAATTCATTTGTCAATCCAATGCTTTTGAGATCTTTTGAACCTTGTGATTAGGTCAAGATGATGTCATTGAGTCCTTGAATCCATTCTTGAACCCAATTTTCCATTGGCTAGGTCAAAAATCAGAAATTGCCCTTCTGCAGTCAAAACCCTAAAAATGACCATTTTGCCCTTTTGATGATCTGATCAAATTTCTTGAGGATTTGTAGTCCAAACTTGATAAAATGGTTCATATGAGTCTATAATGTTGTTTTGGATCAAAAATTATGAGGTTTGACTTTAAATTGGCCACAGTTGACTTTTTCCCCAACACAATTGATTTCTAGGTCTACTGTCCAATTGACTGGGCAAAAGTTTGATTTAAAGCTTGAAACTTGGTATGGGAAATCTTAGAGGTCCAACATGAGGTAGGAAAGTCACATGAGGCATTGGAAGTCCAAAAATCTCTGTGCAAACTCAAACCCTAATTTTAGGTCAACAGTGCAAGGAGATGTCTTGAGCAGAGGAAACCCTAATCTGGTCTGGAGTGCTAATAATCTTGTGAGGGGAATATTGATAAAATGAGAGGGAAAATTTTGGGGTACAATAGTTACAATCCTACTGCTCAAGTTGCTCCATTTATTCAAATTGTTGTTGTTTCTGCACCTCTTATGGTGCACGCTACTCCTGTTGCTAATAGTGAGATTCATCATGCCGCACCTCCTACAATGAATGTTATACCTGTTATTAATGGTGAATTTTATCATCCTACTCCTCCACCAAGTTAAATTTTGGGCTTTTATGACCGAATGGATGACTTTCGGATCAATTCAATGAAATGTAGAAAGAGGTGAAAGCCCTTCAAGGGAAAGAGTAATTCAGATAGAATGTTAGTGACCTCTGCTTAGTTCATAATGTGATAGTGCTAGCAAAGTTTAACGTGCCATAATTTGATAAGTACAAGGGCAACTCTTGTCCCTGTGACCACCTGGTGATGTATATCAAAAGAATGTCCACTCATACTAATGACCAACGCTTGCTTATTCATTTATTCTAAGATAGTTTAACTGGTGCCTCTTTGAAATGGTATATGGGATTAGACAGTAGAAACATCCGCACATTCAATGACTTGGATGAAGCTTTCGTGAAATAGTATAAGTACAACATGTTTATGGCACCTGACTGTGACCAATTGAGAGTGATGGCTCGGAAAGATAAGGAGTCATTTAAAGAATATGTGCAGCGTTGGCGCGAGGTTTCTGCCCAAGTGGTACCCCCAATGGGAGAGCAAGAAATGACTAAGGTCTTCCTGAAAACCATTGGTTCATTTTACTATGAAAGAATGATTGTGAGTGCACTAAGTGATTTCACTGAGATGGTAAGTATGGGTGTCCATCTAGAAGAAGCTGTCAGGGAAGGACAATTGTCAAAAGATGAAGGTTCTAGTGGAACAAAGAAATAATCATATGGGTTTTATAAAAATAAAGAAGGAGAGATTAATGTTGTTTTTCAAGAAAGAAGGGTTAAACCTCCGAGAAGACATCATCGACATCAAAGACAAGTTGCTTCAGTAAATTCGGTCATCAATGTAGCTCCGACTACTATCGCATATCAAAAAGCACCTGAATAAGGTAATAAAGGGAAATTTTAGAAGAGAGAAGATTTTGATCATATCCTAATGAACTATGCAGAATTTGTTTGACGGCTTTGATTCAGAAAAACCTAGTGCAGACTAGGCCTCCCCCTAATATACCTTCAACATTTCCATGGTATTATAAAGCTGATCAAAGTTGTGCTTTTCATCAAGGAGTCCATGGGCACAACATTGAAAACTATTATCCATTGAAGTCTAAAGTGCATAAGATGGTAAGATTTGGCCTCCTATATTTTAAAGACATTGGTCCCAATGTGAAAGATAATCCACTACCCAAGCATGGACGTGGAGGTGTTGTAACTATGGTTACTGGTTGTCCTGATTCAGGATTTTTGATATCAACCTGGTTAGAGGTGATTTAGTAAAGATGCATGCTGAATAAGGTGAGAGCTAATTTGCAAGAGATGATGGATGAAGGCCTTATCCATATTATTAGACCAAGGGATGAATATGAAGATGAGGTGAATATGGTTTGTGGTTGTCCCACCGAATTCCAGATTTTTGATATAAACTATATGGATGATGATCTGGTACAGCTGCACACTACATTTTGTCACATGGATGGCCAGTAGGTACATCATTATGGTTCCTATCAAAATTTTTGTAGGGATTCTCGTGGTTGTTTTGTTGTAAGAAGAGATGTTCAATTTCTGTTAGATAAAGGTACTATCAGAGTCACAAGAAACAAATATGGTTATAATGGAGTTAATATGGTTGAAGACCACTCTATTGAGGCCATGTCTAATGATGAGTATGTTTATGTTGATGAGTTCTTTCCTTCTGATGAAGGTATGTTTTTTGATAATGATTTTGCAGTTCATGGGTATTCTGAAGAAGCAGGGGTGAATGTCATTATGCCATATTTTGGTACTCCCTCTCCTATAGAGATTGTGTATCACAGCAAGCTTGTTGCTACTCCAGTGGTTATTTGTCTACCTAGTCTTATCCCATATGAATGAGATAAAGTTGTGCCTTATGAGTACAATGCAACTATCCTGGAAGATGGTGTGGAAATTCCTATCCAACCTTTGTCCTATGTTGAGAATATTGTTAAAACTAGTCGGGTAACTCGTAGTGGTCATGTCTTTTCCCCTACCTTTTGAGGAGATGTTAATTTTGTTAAGAAGGTTATTGAGAATGATGAACCTAAGAAAGTGGTGGGAGAATCTAGTGGCACTTCCTTGGAAAAGAATGTTGATGATCTATTGAAAATCATCAAGATGAGTGATTACAAGATTGTGGATCAGGTGTTGTAAACTCCATCTAAGATTTCCATTTTAGACTTGTTGATGAACTCTTCTGCTCATCGGGAATCTCTAATGAGGGTGTTCGATTAGGCTTTTGTTGAAAGGGATATGTCTCTAGATTAGTTCAACAGTTTTGTGGGGAATATTACTTCTTGTAACAATCTGAGTTTTTGTGATGAAGAATTTCATGATGAAGGGAGAAACCATAACATGTATTTGCATATATCTATGAATTGTAAGAATGAGTCTTTTTCCAATGTGTTTATAGACAATGGATCTTCTTTGAATGTTATACCGAGAATCACCCTCATGAAGCTTAAGTTCCAGGGAACTCATATGCGCACTAGTGGCATTATAGTAAAAGCTTTTGATGGTTCGAGAAAATCTGTCATTGGAGAGGTGGATTTACCTATCCACATAGGTCCCCACTTATTCCAAATCACCATTCAGGTTATGGATATTATTCCAGCCTATAGCTGTTTATTGGGACGACCTTGGATCCATGAAGAAAGAGCTGTTACTTCAAGCTTGCATCAGAAACTGAAATTTGTCCGTGAAGGAAAGGTAGTTTTTGTGAACGGTGAGCAAGCTCTATTGTTATCTCATTTGTCTTCCTTTAGCATTGTAGAAGTTGATAAAGCCGATGTTGGAACTCAGTTCCAAGCTTTGTCTATTGATAATATAAGGAAGAATGAAGATTCTATCACCTCATTTATGGACGCGTAACAAGTAGTTCAAAAGGGCCCTAAAAAGGTGTGAGACAAGTTATTAATCCACATGTGAACAGGAATGAGACTGGTTTAGGTTTCTCTACAAAGAATAAAGTTGTGAAGCCAAAGTCTGATTTGAGTAAATATCAAGACATCTTTCATAGTGAAGGATATTTCCATCTGACAACTCCAAATATCAACGATATTCTCGAAGATAAGGCAAAGCAAGATATGTCAAACTTTGTGACACATGGAGTAAGAATCCAGAATTGGATCATTGTTGATGTTCCTTCTTGCATTCAAATTTCAAAGTAATCTGTTATTTGTTTGTCTTTTCAAAAGTCTTTCACTCTTCCCAAGGTGAAAGTGATGTTGTATGGGCGTGTCTTTTGTTTTCATTTTTAAGATCATTAATAAAGTTGTTTTTTATTTCTAAAGTGTGTCTTTATTTTCTGTTTTTTTTTTGGAAAATGCTAATAAATAATAACTGTAAATAAATCTGCATAATCACTTGTTACATGTGTTAGTTTCTAAAATCAATCATAAATCATATGTGTAGATTAATTAAAAAATCCGTTGAGTGAAATGACCTTGCACCCTCTCCTAACTTTGAATATCCTGTGTATGTGGCTGAAGAAGAAGAATATGCTGAAATCCCATAAGAGGTTTCATGATTGCTTGAGCGTGAGGAAAATAGCATTCATTCGTATAAAGGTTCGTTGGAGACGATTAACTTGGGTTCAGTGGAAGATCCAAAAGAAGTCAAGATTGGGGTACTGCTTCATCCCGATGTGAAGAGCGGGTTGATTGATTTGCTAAAGTAGTATGTGGATATCTTTGCTTGGTCTTATCAAGACATGCCTGGTTTAGATATTGATATTGTGGAACATTATTTGCTTCTAAACCAGAATGCTCACTAATCAAGCAAAAGTTGCGAAGAACTCATCCTAACATGGAAGTGAATATTAAATAAGAGTCTTGTACCCCAAAATTTGCTCTCCCATTTTTTAAGACAAATTGATTCAAGGTTCTCAAGTACTCAAGACTACTCAAGAATTGATCAGATGAACCTTCCTCCTAAGCAATGTCCTACAATTAGGATTTTGGTTTTATCAAAGAAAATTAGACATGCCTCAAGTAAGTTTCATGGTTCCCCATATCCTTCAAAGAATCATCATGTCAACTTTCAAGCCTTGCAGCATAAGTTTGCTCAGACAATTGCTCAAATGATTGAAAACCAACTATGTTGGGTAAAAAGACAATTATGGTCAACATATATTAAAAATTCAAGATTTTTGGTCAACATAAACATTTTGAGGTCACATTAATAATTTGATCAAGGGGTGATCATAACTCATCAAGAAAACTCAAGATTCATCAAAAGTCAAAAGTTGCTAAATTAGGGTTTTCTTTAGGAGAAGTCAACTGAACTTTGACTAAGCATAACTTTCTCACGCTTCATCAGAAAATTCTCAACCAAGGCTCATGTTGATGGAAATTCAATTCTCTATAACTTTTCCTGTCTAAGCTCAAGGCCCAAAAATGCTTCATTTGAGAGATATTGGCCGAAACATTATAGTTCATTTTAAAAGCCAACAAAAAGACACTTTTTGTCAGAACAATTTACGTTAAGTTAAAGTCTTCAAATGGAAAAATGATCAACATGAGAGTTGTAGGTGACATCCCAAGCTTTCCAAAAGGTCAAAGACCACTTTCATATGACAAAAATTGAGAAAGTTATGAGTTGTACAAGTTGGGAAATTTTGTGAAATTGCATGAAACTTTAATTGAACAAATTTGGGCTTTTGGACTAATGAACCTAATTTATGAAGTTCAAACGTGTTCATGACATGTTAGGGGACACCCAAAGCCATTCACATATTTTTTATGATTTTTATTTCTTTTATTTAAATTTTTATTCATTTAAATGCAAATAAAATCAAATAAACAGTAAATAGAGGTATAAGGCATAAAAGGCTTTTGTTTCAAATCTTTTGGAGGACCAAGATACGCAACAAACCGTGTGGAGTTATTTTCAAAACAAATCTTCATGTTTTGTCTTATTCAAATTCTATTTTCAAGCAAGAATCAAAGGTTGTTTCATACAAGGTCTAAACCCCTTCTTTTTGACCTAATCTATTCCTGTATATATGCTCATTATCTTTAAACAAAAGATGTGAAAAACCCTTGCAAGAACTCTCTCTCAAAAATATCAAAAAATTTCAAAATTAGGGAAAACTTGTAACCCTATTTCCATCCCTTCTCAAAGAAAACCAACCATCCAAATCACTTCTTGAGACATTACAGTGTAAGTTGGGATCATCCTTGATGATCAAAAGTGCATGAAACGAGCATCCAAAGCATGGCTAGTTTACATGTTTTTGTGAATTTCATTTTTTGCTTTTTACTATGCTTTGATAAAAAATAACATTTGAACTGTGTTTCTGAGACATAACAATGCAGGCCTGAACCCTTGCATGAGTCCCATGATGCCAGAATTGTGCATCACCATTCTTACACAAATTTGCCTTATCTTGTTCATATCTCTTTGTAAAGTACGATTTAGCCAAAACTAAGGTCACCAATGGATTCACAAGGATCAATTTAGGGGGGCAGGGTCTTTTTTAGGTATTAACGTGTTCTATTTTACAGGTTTCAAAAAACAACTCACCAGAGAAGACGACCGGAACTAGGGCTTCGACGCCTCTCCGGTCCACTTTTAAAATTTATTTTTTCGTTTCTATTTGGTACACGGACGAGGGCATAGTACCGTTGGTTAAGGCGTTGAGTTTTGAACGTAAGGGTGTGGGTTCGATCCTGGCGCTTCACCGTATTTTTTGTTATTTTTACAATTCACATGCAGGTTTCATATATTATGTGTATCGCCTATTCTCCAAGCACCAACGAGTGCTTGGCTCAGTGGCAAGCAAGGCAAGGCAGAAGGCAGGAGGGTGTGGGTTCAACACCCACCCCATGCAATTTTCCTAATTTTTTTTGGTTTTAACATTTTCATTGATTTTTCTTTCCCTAACCCTAATAATATTTCTAAATCATTAAACTAACCTAATATTTTCTAAACCCTAACAAATTAGGTTTAGTTTTTTAATCAATAGTTAAATTTGACTTTTTTTTATTTACTAATTAATTAGGTTAATAAATATTTTCTTAAAATTCAAAAATTAATTAGACTTTAGGATTTCTTATTAATTAAAATTAATTAGATTTATGGTTTTAACTATTTAATTAACATCAAATTAATTTCGTAAAAAAATCACATTCAAACATTTTTCAACATTTTTTTATTTCTTATTGCATTTAAACTCTTAGAGAAATTGTATAGGTCGCGCGACGTTTTTCTTGTAATAGTTTAGATTTATCTTTCCGCATTTTTTCTATTATGTAACTGCTTACAGAATGTAATAGTGTAGGGCTTAATTTCCGCACTTATTTTCCGCATCTTTATGTAACTTCCCCAAAGCCCTGTAATAGCTTAGGATTTACTTTCCGCACCTTTACTTTTCAGTATATTATACTGCTAGTAATTAGGCATTTATGGCAAGATAAAAATAATCGTTAGCAAACCCTAATACAAGATAAATAACTGAACTGAACACACTATGCACACTTTGCACCTCTAGGGTAACCTCTCTTTGTTGCCTTCAGAATAAATTGTCATGTTTCTCAAAAGTATGGATGCTTTAGCAAAGTCCCTTCGAATAAAGATCATAGTCCCTCGATGACCCTTTGATGTTACCTACAAAAATGATCTAGTCCCTCCGATTAATTGCTAAAGTATCTCTATGTGTTGCCTTCGATGACCATACGATGACCCTTCGTTTGTCCCTTCACATCCAATAGATAAGGCTACCTACCAACTAATGTTATGGATAATACTATCTCTAAATGAGAAGGAAAATAACAAGAATGACCTTGAGTGGAAAAAAACAACGTTCATCACACCCTGGGGAATATTCTGTTACAGAGTTAAGCCTTTCGAGTTAAAGAACACTGGTGCAACATACCAGAGGGCTATCATAACCCTATTGCATGATCTGATGCATAAGGAAGTTAGAGGCTTCCTTGGATGTTTGAATTACATTTCTAGATTTATTTCCCATATGACTGCAACATGTGAACTAATCTTTAAGACGTTAAAGAAAATTCAAGGTTGTGTATGGACGGATAATTTCCAAAGGGCATTTGAGAGCATTAACGAGTATTTTCTCGAGCCTCCTATCTTGCTCCCTCCTGTTGAAGGAAGACCATTGATTATGTATCTGACTGTGTTGGATAACTTCATGTGTTGTATTTTGGGACAGCAAGATGAAACAGGAAGAAAGGAATATGCCATTTATTATTTGAGCAAAAAGTTCACTAACTATGAGTCACAATATTCTATGTTAGAAAAAACATGTTGTGCTTTAGCCTGGGAAGCAAAGCGATTGCGGCAATATATGATGAATCACACTACTTGGTTAATTTCCAAAATGGATCCAATTAAGTATATTTTTGAAAAGTATGCTCTTACTGGAAGAATTTCCTGTTGGAGGATGTTGTTGACTGAATATGATATTGAATATCATACTCAGAAGGCTATTAAAGGTAGTGTATTGGCGGAGTACCTTGCTCACAAACTAGTTAATGATTATCAGTCTATTAAATATTATTTCCCTAATGAGGATGTGATGTATTTGAAAGTAAAATATTATGATGAGCCTTTGCCTGAGGAAGGTCCTGATCTGAATCTCGATGGGGTATGGTGTTTGATGGAGTTGTAAATGCTTATGGGAAAATAACTGGTGTCGTGATTATCACTCCCCATGGGACACATATCCTTTTACTGCAAGGTTGACATTTGATTCTACCAATAACATGTCGAAGTATGAAGCTTGTATCATGGATCTTGAAGAGGCTATAGATCTCAGAATCAAAATTCTTGATGTATATGGTGATTAATCTTTGGTAATAAATCAGAACAAAGGAGAATGGGAGACTCGTCACATTGGCTTGACTCCCTATAAAGATTATGCAAGAATATTATTACCTTTCTTCAATAAAGTTAAATTCCATCATATTCCCAGAGATGAGAATCGTATGGAAGATGCTTTAGCCACTTTGGCTTCCATTTACCAAGTGAATGCTTTGAATGATGTACCTCAAATTATAGTTCGACGTCTTGATAGTCCAGCTCATGTGTTTGCTACTGAGGGGACGTCAGATGAAAAACCTTGGTATTATAATATTATGAACTTCCCTCTTGCTCAAGAATACCTGGTTGGTTCATCGAACAAAGCTAGAAATACGTTGAGAAGGTTGGCGGTAGCTTTTTCCTCAATGAAGATGTGTTATACAAGAGAAATTATGACATGTTCTTACTCAGTTGCGTGGATAGACACGAAGAGGACATGTCAATGCATGAAATCCATGAAGGTTCCTTTAGTACCCATACCAATGGACATTCGATGGTAAATAAGATGCTTAGGGCAGGTTACTATTGGTTGACATGGAATCTGACTGTTACAAATTTGTGAAGAAGTACCATAAGTGTCAGATTTGTGCTGACAAGATTCATGTGCCTCCAACGCTTCTCAATCTTATTTCTTCCCCATGGCCTTTTTCCATGTGGGGTATTGATATGATTAAAATGGTTGAACCCAAGGCGTCAAATGGACATCGTTTCATCTTAGTGGAAATTAACTACTTCACCAAGTGGGTAGGAGCATCTTCTTATGCTAATGTCACCAAGAAGGTGGTAGTACGCTTTATCAAGAACAATCTTATATGTCAGTATCGTATGCCAAGTAGGATTATCAGATAACAGCTCAAATTTGAATAACAAGATAATGACAGAACTTTGTGAAGAATTCATGATTTTCCATCACAATTCGTCTCCTTACATACCTAAGATGAATTAGGCTATTGAAACTGCTAATAAAAACATTAAGAAGATTATCCAGAAGATGGTGTTACCTATAACAATTTACTTGAGATTCTCCCTTTTGCTTTTCTTGGGTATCGTACATTTGTCCACACATTAACAGGGGTAACCCTATTCTCTATTGTGTATGGTATGGAAGTAGTGCTCCATGTTGAGGTTAAGATTCCCTCTTTGCATGTAATAATGGAAACAAAGTTGTCATAGGCTAAATGGGTCCATAACAGGTTTGATCAGTTTAGTTTAATTGAAGAAAAGAGAATGACAACCTTGTGTCATGGTCATTTATATCAAAAAAGAATGAACAAATATTTTACTAAAAGGTCAAGCCTCGTGAATTCAAAAAGCTTGTTGCTACTCCAGTGGTTATTTGTCTACCTGGTCCTATCCCATCTGAATGAGATAAAGTTGTGCCTTCTGAGTACAATGCAACTATCCTGGAAGATGGTGTGGAAATTCCTATCCAACCTTTGTCCTATGTTGAGAATATTGTTAAAACTAGTCGGGTAACTCGTAATGGTCATGTCTTTTCCCCTACCTTTTGAGGAGATGTTAATTCTGTTAAGAAGGTTATTGAGAATGATGAACCTAAGAAAGTGGTGGGAGAATCTAGTGGCACTTCCTTGGAAAAGAATGTTGATGATCTATTGAAAATCATCAAGATGAGTGATTACAAGATTGTGGATCAGGTGTTGTAAACTCCATCTAAGATTTCCATTTTAGACTTGTTGATGAACTCTTCTGCTCATCGGGAATCTCTAATGAGGGTGTTCGATTAGGCTTTTGTTGAAAGGGATATGTCTCTAGATTAGTTCAACAGTTTTGTGGGGAATATTACTTCTTGTAACAATCTGAGTTTTTGTGATGAAGAATTTCATGATGAAGGGAGAAACCATAACATGTATTTGCATATATCTATGAATTGTAAGAATGAGTCTTTTTCCAATGTGTTGATAGACAATGGATCTTCTTTGAATGTTATACCGAGAATCACCCTCATGAAGCTTAAGTTCCAGGGAACTCATATGCGCCCTAGTGGCATTATAGTAAAAGCTTTTGATGGTTCGAGAAAATATGTCATTGGAGAGGTGGATTTACCTATCCACATAGGTCCCCACTTATTCCAAATCACCATTCAGGTTATGGATATTATTCCAGCCTATAGCTGTTTATTGGGACGACCCTGGATCCATGAAGAAAGAGCTGTTACTTCAAGCTTGCATCAGAAACTGAAATTTGTCCGTGAAGGAAAGGTAGTTTTTGTGAACGGTGAGCAAGCTCTATTGTTATCTCATTTGTCTTCCTTTAGCATTGTAGAAGTTGATAAAGCCGCTGTTGGAACTCAGTTCCAAGCTTTGTCTATTGATAATATAAGGAAGAGTGAAGATTCTATCACCTCATTTATGGACGCGTAACAAGTAGTTCAAAAGGGCCCTAAAAAGGTGTGAGACAAGTTATTAATCCACATGTGAACAGGAATGAGACTGGTTTAGGTTTCTCTACAAAGAATAAAGTTGTGAAGCCAAAGTCTGATTTGAGTAAATATCAAGACATCTTTCATAGTGAAGGATATTTCCATCTGACAACTCCAAATATCAACGATATTCTCGAAGATAAGCCAAAGCAAGATATGTCAAACTTTGTGACACATGGAGTAAGAATCCAGAATTGGATCATTGTTGATGTTCCTTCTTGCATTCAAATTTCAAAGTAATCTGTTATTTGTTTGTCTTTTCAAAAGTCTTTCACTCTTCCCAAGGTGAAAGTGATGTTGTATGGGCGTGTCTTTTGTTTTGATTTTTAAGATCATTAATAAAGTTGTTTTTTATTTCTAAAGTGTGTCTTTATTTTCTGTTTTTTTTTTTTGGAAAATGCTAATAAATAATAACTGTAAATAAATCTGCATAATCACTTGTTACATGTGTTAGTTTCTAAAATCAATCATAAATCATATGTGTAGATTAATTAAAAAATCCGTTGAGTGAAATGACCTTGCACCCTCTCCTAACTTTGAATATCCTGTGTATGTGGCTGAAGAAGAAGAATATGCTGAAATCCCATAATAGGTTTCATGATTGCTTGAGCGTGAGGAAAATAGCATTCATTCGTATAAAGGTTCGTTGGAGACGATTAACTTGGGTTCAGTGGAAGATCCAAAAGAAGTCAAGATTGGGGTACTGCTTCATCCCGATGTGAAGAGCGGGTTGATTGATTTGCTAAAGTAGTATGTGGATATCTTTGCTTGGTCTTATCAATACATGCCTGGTTTAGATATTGATATTGTGGAACATTATTTGCTTCTAAACCAGAATGCTCACTAATCAAGCAAAAGTTGCGAAGAACTCATCCTAACATGGCAGTGAATATTAAATAAGAGTCTTGTACCCCAAAATTTGCTCTCCCATTTTTTAAGACAAATTGATTCAAGGTTCTCAAGTACTCAAGACTACTCAAGAATTGATCAGATGAACCTTCCTCCTAAGCAATGGCCTACAATTAGGATTTTGGTTTTATCAAAGAAAATTAGACATGCCTCAAGTAAGTTTCATGGTTCCCCATATCCTTCAAAGAATCATCATGTCAACTTTCAAGCCTTGCAGCATAAGTTTGCTCAGACAATTGCTCAGATGATTGAAAACAAACTATGTTGGGTAAAAAGAAAATTATGGTCAACATATAGTAAAACTTCAAGATTTTTGGTCAACATAAACATTTTGAGGTCACATTAATCATTTGATCAAGGGGTGATCATAACTCATCAAGAAAACTCAAGATTCATCAAAAGTCAAAAGTTGCTAAATTAGGGTTTTCTTTAGGAGAAGTCAACTGAACTTTGACTAAGCATAACTTTCTCACGCTTCATCAGAAAATTCTCAACCAAGGCTCATGTTGATGGAAATTCAATTCTCTATAACTTTTCCTGTCTAATCTCAAGGCCCAAAAATGCTTCATTTGAGAGATATGGGCCGAAACATTATAGTTCATTTTAAAAGCCAACAAAAAGACACTTTTTGTCAGAACAATTTACGTCAAGTTAAAGTCTTCAAATGGAAAAATGATCAACATGAGAGTTGTAGGTGACATCCCAAGCTTTCCAAAAGGTCAAAGACCACTTTCATATGACAAAAATTGAGAAAGTTATGAGTTGTACAAGTTGGGAAATTTTGTGAAATTGCATGAAACTTTAATTGAACAAATTTGGGCTTTTGGACTAATGAACCTAATTTATGAAGTTCAAACGTGTTCATGACATGTTAGGGGACACCCAAAGCCATTCACATATTTTTTATGATTTTTATTTCTTTTATTTAAATTTTTATTCATTTAAATGCAAATAAAATCAAATAAACAGTAAATAGAGGTATAAGGCATAAAAGGCTTTTGTTTCAAATCTTTTGGAGGACCAAGATACGCAACAAACCGTGTGGAGTTATTTTCAAAACAAATCTTCATGTTTTGTCTTATTCAAATTCTATTTTCAAGCAATAATCAAAGGTTGTTTCATACAAGGTCTAAACCCATTCTTTTTGACCTAATCTCTTCCTGTATATATGCTCATTATCTTTAGACAAAAGATGTGAAAAACCCTTGCAAGAACTCTCTCTCAAAAATATCAAAAATTTTCAAAATTAGGGAAAACTTGTAACCCTATTTCCATCCCTTCTCAAAGAAAACCAACCATCCAAATCACTTCTTGAGACATTACAGTGTAAGTTGGGATCATCCTTGATGATCAAAAGTGCATGAAACGAGCATCCCAAGCATGGCTAGTTTACATGTTTTTGTGAATTTCATTTTTTGCTTTTTACTATGCTTTGATAAAAAATAACATTTGAACTGTGTTTCTGAGACATAACAATGCAGGCCTGAACCCTTGCATGAGTCCCATGATGCCAGAATTGTGCATCACCATTCTTACACAAATTTGCCTTATCTTGTTCATATCTCTTTGTAAAGTACGATTTAGCCAAAACTAAGGTCACCAATGGATTCACAAGGATCAATTTATGGGGGCAGTGTCTTTTTTAGGTATTAACGTGTTCTATTTTACAGGTTTCAAAAAACAACTCACCAGAGAAGACGACCGGAACTAGGGCTTCGACGCCTCTCCGGTCCACTTTTAAAATTTATTTTTTCGTTTCTATTTGGTACACGGACGAGGGCATAGTACCGTTGGTTAAGTCGTTGAGTTGTGAACGTAAGGGTGTGGGTTCGATCCTGGCGCTTCACCGTATTTTTTGTTATTTTTACAATTCACATGCAGGTTTCTTATATTATGTGTATCGCCTATTCTCCAAGCACCAACGAGTGCTTGGCTCAGTGGCAAGCAAGGCAAGGCAGAAGGCAGGAGGGTGTGGGTTCAACACCCACCCCATGCAATTTTCCTAATTTTTTTTGGTTTTAACATTTTCATTGATTTTTCTTTCCCTAACCCTAATAATATTTCTAAATCATTAAACTAACCTAATATTTTCTAAACCCTAACAAATTAGGTTTAGTTTTTTAATCAATAGTTAAATTTGACTTTTTTTTATTTACTAATTAATTAGGTTAATAAATATTTTCTTAAAATTCAAAAATTAATTAGACTTTAGGATTTCTTATTAATTAAAATTAATTAGATTTATGGTTTTAACTATTTAATTAACATCAAATTAATTTCGTAAAAAAATCACATTCAAACATTTTTCAACATTTTTTTATTTCTTATTGCATTTAAATTCTTAGAGAAATTGTATAGGTCGCGCGACGTTTTTCTTGTAATAGTTTAGATTTATCTTTCCGCATTTTTTCTATTATGTAACGGCTTACAGAATATAATAGTGTAGGGCTTAATTTCCGCACTTATTTTCCGCATCTTTATGTAACTTCCCCAAAGCCCTGTAATAGTTTAGGATTTACTTTCCGCACCTTTACTTTTCAGTATATTATACTGCTAGTAATTAGGCATTTATGGCAAGATAAAAATAATCGTTAGCAAACCCTAATACAAGATAAATAACTGAACTGAACACACTATGCACACTTTGCACCTCTAGGGTAACCTCTCTTTGTTGCCTTCAGAATAAATTGTCATGTTTCTCAAAAGTATGGATGCTTTAGCAAAGTCCCTTCGAATAAAGATCATAGTCCCTCGATGACCCTTTGATGTTACCTACAAAAATGATCTAGTCCCTCCGATTAATTGCTAAAGTATCTCTATGTGTTGCCTTCGATGACCATACGATGACCCTTCGTTTGTCCCTTCACATCCAATAGATAAGGCTACCTACCAACTAATGTTATGGATAATACTATCTCTAAATGAGAAGGAAAATAACAAGAATGACCTTGAGTGGAAAAAAACAACGTTCATCACACCCTGGGGAATATTCTGTTACAGAATTAAGCCTTTCGAGTTAAAGAACACTGGTGCAACATACCAGAGGGCTATCATAACCCTATTGCATGATCTGATGCATAAGGAAGTTAGAGGCTTCCTTGGATGTTTGAATTACATTTCTAGATTTATTTCCCATATGACTGCAACATGTGAACTAATCTTTAAGACGTTAAAGAAAATTCAAGGTTGTGTATGGACGGATAATTTCCAAAGGGAATTTGAGAGCATTAACGAGTATTTTCTCGAGCCTCCTATCTTGCTCCCTCCTGTTGAAGGAAGACCATTGATTATGTATCTGACTGTGTTGGATAACTTCATGTGTTGTATTTTGGGACAGCAAGATGAAACAGGAAGAAAGGAATATGCCATTTATTATTTGAGCAAAAAGTTCACTAACTATGAGTCACAATATTCTATGTTAGAAAAAACATATTGTGCTTTAGCCTGGGAAGCAAAGCGATTGCGGCAATATATGATGAATCACACTACTTGGTTAATTTCCAAAATGGATCCAATTAAGTATATTTTTGAAAAGTATGCTCTTACTGGAAGAATTTCCTGTTGGAGGATGTTGTTGACTGAATATGATATTGAATATCATACTCAGAAGGCTATTAAAGGTAGTGTATTGGCGGAGTACCTTGCTCACAAACTAGTTAATGATTATCAGTCTATTAAATATTATTTCCCTAATGAGGATGTGATGTATTTGAAAGTAAAATATTATGATGAGCCTTTGCCTGAGGAAGGTCCTGATCTGAATCTCGATGGGGTATGGTGTTTGATGGAGTTGTAAATGCTTATGGGAAAATAACTGGTGTCGTGATTATCACTCCCCATGGGACACATATCCTTTTACTGCAAGGTTGACATTTGATTCTACCAATAACATGTCGAAGTATGAAGCTTGTATCATGGATCTTGAAGAGGCTATAGATCTCAGAATCAAAATTCTTGATGTATATGGTGATTAATCTTTGGTAATAAATCAGAACAAAGGAGAATGGGAGACTCATCACATTGGCTTGACTCCCTATAAAGATTATGCAAGAATATTATTACCTTTCTTCAATAAAGTTAAATTCCATCATATTCCCAGAGATGAGAATCGTATGGAAGATGCTTTAGCCACTTTGGCTTCCATTTACCAAGTGAATGCTTTGAATGATGTACCTCAAATTATAGTTCGACGTCTTGATAGTCCAGCTCATGTGTTTGCTACTGAGGGGACGTCAGATGAAAAACCTTGGTATTATAATATTATGAACTTCCCTCATGCTCAAGAATACCTGGTTGGTTCATCGAACAAAGCTAGAAATACGTTGAGAAGGTTGGCGGTAGCTTTTTCCTCAATGAAGATGTGTTATACAAGAGAAATTATGACATGTTCTTACTCAGTTGCGTGGATAGACACGAAGAGGACATGTCAATGCATGAAATCCATGAAGGTTCCTTTAGTACCCATACCAATGGACATTCGATGGTAAATAAGATGCTTAGGGCAGGTTACTATTGGTTGACATGGAATCTGACTGTTACAAATTTGTGAAGAAGTACCATAAGTGTCAGATTTGTGCTGACAAGATTCATGTGCCTCCAACGCTTCTCAATCTTATTTCTTCCCCATGGCCTTTTTCCATGTGGGGTATTGATATGATTAAAATGGTTGAACCCAAGGCGTCAAATGGACATCGTTTCATCTTAGTGGAAATTAACTACTTCACCAAGTGGGTAGGAGCATCTTCTTATGCTAATGTCACCAAGAAGGTGGTAGTACGCTTTATCAAGAACAATCTTATATGTCAGTATCGTATGCCAAGTAGGATTATCAGATAACAGCTCAAATTTGAATAACAAGATGATGACAGAACTTTGTGAAGAATTCATGATTTTCCATCACAATTCGTCTCCTTACATACCTAAGATGAATTAGGCTATTGAAACTGCTAATAAAAACATTAAGAAGATTATCCAGAAGATGGTTGTTACCTATAAGAATTTACTTGAGATTCTCCCTTTTGCTTTTCTTGGGTATCGTACATTTGTCCACACATTAACAGGGGTAACCCTATTCTCTATTGTGTATGGTATGGAAGTAGTGCTCCATGTTGAGGTTAAGATTCCCTCTTTGCATGTAATAATGGAAACAAAGTTGTCAGAGGCTAAATGGGTCCATAACAGGTTTGATCAGTTTAGTTTAATTGAAGAAAAGAGAATGACAACCTTGTGTCATGGTCATTTATATCAAAAAAGAATGAACAAATATTTTACTAAAAGGTCAAGCCTCGTGAATTCAAAAAGCTTGTTGCTACTCCAGTGGTTATTTGTCTACCTGGTCCTATCCCATATGAATGAGATAAAGTTGTGCCTTCTGAGTACAATGCAACTATCCTGGAAGATGGTGTGGAAATTCCTATCCAACCTTTGTCCTATGTTGAGAATATTGTTAAAACTAGTCGGGTAACTCGTAGTGGTCATGTCTTTTCCCCTACCTTTTGAGGAGATGTTAATTCTGTTAAGAAGGTTATTGAGAATGATGAACCTAAGAAAGTGGTGGGAGAATCTAGTGGCACTTCCTTGGAAAAGAATGTTGATGATCTATTGAAAATCATCAAGATGAGTGATTACAAGATTGTGGATCAGGTGTTGTAAACTCCATCTAAGATTTCCATTTTAGACTTGTTGATGAACTCTTCTGCTCATCGGGAATCTCTAATGAGGGTGTTCGATTAGGCTTTTGTTGAAAGGGATATGTCTCTAGATTAGTTCAACAGTTTTGTGGGGAATATTACTTCTTGTAACAATCTGAGTTTTTGTGATGAAGAATTTCATGATGAAGGGAGAAACCATAACATGTATTTGCATATATCTATGAATTGTAAGAATGAGTCTTTTTCCAATGTGTTGATAGACAATGGATCTTCTTTGAATGTTATACCGAGAATCACCCTCATGAAGCTTAAGTTCCAGGGAACTCATATGCGCCCTAGTGGCATTATAGTAAAAGCTTTTGATGGTTCGAGAAAATCTGTCATTGGAGAGGTGGATTTACCTATCCACATAGGTCCCCACTTATTCCAAATCACCATTCAGGTTATGGATATTATTCCAGCCTATAGCTGTTTATTGGGACGACCCTGGATCCATGAAGAAAGAGCTGTTACTTCAAGCTTGCATCAGAAACTGAAATTTGTCCGTGAAGGAAAGGTAGTTTTTGTGAACGGTGAGCAAGCTCTATTGTTATCTCATTTGTCTTCCTTTAGCATTGTAGAAGTTGATAAAGCGGCTGTTGGAACTCAGTTCCAAGCTTTGTCTATTGATAATATAAGGAAGAGTGAAGATTCTATCACCTCATTTATGGACGCGTAACAAGTAGTTCAAAAGGGCCCTAAAAAGGTGCGAGACAAGTTATTAATCCACATGTGAACAGGAATGAGACTGGTTTAGGTTTCTCTACAAAGAATAAAGTTGTGAAGCCAAAGTCTGATTTGAGTAAATATCAAGACATCTTTCATAGTGAAGGATATTTCCATCTGACAACTCCAAATATCAACGATATTCTCGAAGATAAGCCAAAGCAAGATATGTCAAACTTTGTGACACATGGAGTAAGAATCCAGAATTGGATCATTGTTGATGTTCCTTCTTGCATTCAAATTTCAAAGTAATCTGTTATTTGTTTGTCTTTTCAAAAGTCTTTCACTCTTCCCAAGGTGAAAGTGATGTTGTATGGGCGTGTCTTTTGTTTTGATTTTTAAGATCATTAATAAAGTTGTTTTTTATTTCTAAAGTGTGTCTTTATTTTCTGTTTTTTTTTTTGGAAAATGCTAATAAATAATAACTGTAAATAAATCTGCATAATCACTTGTTACATGTGTTAGTTTCTAAAATCAATCATAAATCATATGTGTAGATTAATTAAAAAATCCGTTGAGTGAAATGACCTTGCACCCTCTCCTAACTTTGAATATCCTGTGTATGTGGCTGAAGAAGAAGAATATGCTGAAATCCCATAATAGGTTTCATGATTGCTTGAGCGTGAGGAAAATAGCATTCATTCGTATAAAGGTTCGTTGGAGACGATTAACTTGGGTTCAGTGGAAGATCCAAAAGAAGTCAAGATTGGGGTACTGCTTCATCCCGATGTGAAGAGCGGGTTGATTGATTTGCTAAAGTAGTATGTGGATATCTTTGCTTGGTCTTATCAATACATGCCTGGTTTAGATATTGATATTGTGGAACATTATTTGCTTCTAAACCAGAATGCTCACTAATCAAGCAAAAGTTGCGAAGAACTCATCCTAACATGGCAGTGAATATTAAATAAGAGTCTTGTACCCCAAAATTTGCTCTCCCATTTTTTAAGACAAATTGATTCAAGGTTCTCAAGTACTCAAGACTACTCAAGAATTGATCAGATGAACCTTCCTCCTAAGCAATGGCCTACAATTAGGATTTTGGTTTTATCAAAGAAAATTAGACATGCCTCAAGTAAGTTTCATGGTTCCCCATATCCTTCAAAGAATCATCATGTCAACTTTCAAGCCTTGCAGCATAAGTTTGCTCAGACAATTGCTCAGATGATTGAAAACAAACTATGTTGGGTAAAAAGAAAATTATGGTCAACATATAGTAAAACTTCAAGATTTTTGGTCAACATAAACATTTTGAGGTCACATTAATCATTTGATCAAGGGGTGATCATAACTCATCAAGAAAACTCAAGATTCATCAAAAGTCAAAAGTTGCTAAATTAGGGTTTTCTTTAGGAGAAGTCAACTGAACTTTGACTAAGCATAACTTTCTCACGCTTCATCAGAAAATTCTCAACCAAGGCTCATGTTGATGGAAATTCAATTCTCTATAACTTTTCCTGTCTAATCTCAAGGCCCAAAAATGCTTCATTTGAGAGATATGGGCCGAAACATTATAGTTCATTTTAAAAGCCAACAAAAAGACACTTTTTGTCAGAACAATTTACGTCAAGTTAAAGTCTTCAAATGGAAAAATGATCAACATGAGAGTTGTAGGTGACATCCCAAGCTTTCCAAAAGGTCAAAGACCACTTTCATATGACAAAAATTGAGAAAGTTATGAGTTGTACAAGTTGGGAAATTTTGTGAAATTGCATGAAACTTTAATTGAACAAATTTGGGCTTTTGGACTAATGAACCTAATTTATGAAGTTCAAACGTGTTCATGACATGTTAGGGGACACCCAAAGCCATTCACATATTTTTTATGATTTTTATTTCTTTTATTTAAATTTTTATTCATTTAAATGCAAATAAAATCAAATAAACAGTAAATAGAGGTATAAGGCATAAAAGGCTTTTGTTTCAAATCTTTTGGAGGACCAAGATACGCAACAAACCGTGTGGAGTTATTTTCAAAACAAATCTTCATGTTTTGTCTTATTAAAATTCTATTTTCAAGCAAGAATCAAAGGTTGTTTCATACAAGGTCTAAACCCATTCTTTTTGACCTAATCTCTTCCTGTATATATGCTCATTATCTTTAGACAAAAGATGTGAAAAACCCTTGCAAGAACTCTCTCTCAAAAATATCAAAAATTTTCAAAATTAGGGAAAACTTGTAACCCTATTTCCATCCCTTCTCAAAGAAAACCAACCATCCAAATCACTTCTTGAGACATTACAGTGTAAGTTGGGATCATCCTTGATGATCAAAAGTGCATGAAACGAGCATCCCAAGCATGGCTAGTTTACATGTTTTTGTGAATTTCATTTTTTGCTTTTTACTATGCTTTGATAAAAAATAACATTTGAACTGTGTTTCTGAGACATAACAATGCAGGCCTGAACCCTTGCATGAGTCCCATGATGCCAGAATTGTGCATCACCATTCTTACACAAATTTGCCTTATCTTGTTCATATCTCTTTGTAAAGTACGATTTAGCCAAAACTAAGGCCACCAATGGATTCACAAGGATCAATTTAGGGGGGCAGGGTCTTTTTTAGGTATTAACGTGTTCTATTTTACAGGTTTCAAAAAACAACTCACCAGAGAAGACGACCGGAACTAGGGCTTCGACGCCTCTCCGGTCCACTTTTAAAATTTATTTTTTCGTTACTATTTGGTACACGGACGAGGGCATAGTACCGTTAGTTAAGGCGTTGAGTTGTGAACGTAAGGGTGTGGGTTCGATCCTGGCGCTTCACCGTATTTTTTGTTATTTTTACAATTCACATGCAGGTTTCATATATTATGTGTATCGCCTATTCTCTAAGCACCAACGTGTGCTTGGCTCAGTGGCAAGCAAGGCAAGGCAGAAGGCAGGAGGGTGTGGGTTCAACACCCACCCCATGCAATTTTCCTAATTTTTTTTGGTTTTAACATTTTCATTGATTTTTCTTTCCCTAACCCTAATAATATTTCTAAATCATTAAACTAACCTAATATTTTCTAAACCCTAACAAATTAGGTTTAGTTTTTTAATCAATAGTTAAATTTGACTTTTTTTTATTTACTAATTAATTAGGTTAATAAATATTTTCTTAAAATTCAAAAATTAATTAGACTTTAGGATTTCTTATTAATTAAAATTAATTAGATTTATGGTTTTAACTATTTAATTAACATCAAATTAATTTCGTAAAAAAATCACATTCAAACATTTTTCAACATTTTTTTATTTCTTATTGCATTTAAATTCTTAGAGAAATTGTATAGGTCGTGCGACGTTTTTCTTGTAATAGTTTAGATTTATCTTTCCGCATTTTTTCTATTATGTAACTGCTTACAGAATGTAATAGTGTAGGGCTTAATTTCCGCACTTATTTTCCGCATCTTTATGTAACTTCCCCAAAGCCCTGTAATAGCTTAGGATTTACTTTCCGCACCTTTACTTTTCAGTATATTATACTGCTAGTAATTAGGCATTTATGGCAAGATAAAAATAATCGTTAGCAAACCCTAATACAAGATAAATAACTGAACTGAACACACTATGCACACTTTGCACCTCTAGGGTAACCTCTCTTTGTTGCCTTCAGAATAAATTGTCATGTTTCTCAAAAGTATGGATGCTTTAGCAAAGTCCCTTCGAATAAAGATCATAGTCCCTCGATGACCCTTTGATGTTACCTACAAAAATGATCTAGTCCCTCCGATTAATTGCTAAAGTATCTCTATGTGTTGCCTTCGATGACCATACGATGACCCTTCGTTTGTCCCTTCACATCCAATAGATAAGGCTACCTACCAACTAATGTTATGGATAATACTATCTCTAAATGAGAAGGAAAATAACAAGAATGACCTTGAGTGGAAAAAAACAACGTTCATCACACCCTGGGGAATATTCTGCTACAGAGTTAAGCCTTTCGAGTTAAAGAACACTGGTGCAACATACCAGAGGGCTATCATAACCCTATTGCATGATCTGATGCATAAGGAAGTTAGAGGCTTCCTTGGATGTTTGAATTACATTTCTAGATTTATTTCCCATATGACTGCAACATGTGAACTAATCTTTAAGCCGTTAAAGAAAATTCAAGGTTGTGTATGGACGGATAATTTCCAAAGGGCATTTGAGAGCATTAACGAGTATTTTCTCGAGCCTCCTATCTTGCTCCCTCCTGTTGAAGGAAGACCGTTGATTATGTATCTGACTGTGTTGGATAACTTCATGTGTTGTATTTTGGGACAGCAAGATGAAACAGGAAGAAAGGAATATGCCATTTATTATTTGAGCAAAAAGTTCACTAACTATGAGTCACAATATTCTATGTTAGAAAAAACATATTGTGCTTTAGCCTGGGAAGCAAAGCGATTGCGGCAATATATGATGAATCACACTACTTGGTTAATTTACAAAATGGATCCAATTAAGTATATTTTTGAAAAGTATGCTCTTACTGGAAGAATTTCCTGTTGGAGGATGTTGTTGACTGAATATGATATTGAATATCATACTCAGAAGGCTATTAAAGGTAGTGTATTGGCGGAGTACCTTGCTCACAAACTAGTTAATGATTACCAGTCTATTAAATATTATTTCCCTAATGAGGATGTGATGTATTTGAAAGTAAAATATTATGATGAGCCTTTGCCTGAGGAAGGTCCTGATCTGAATCTCGATGGGGTATGGTGTTTGATGGAGTTGTAAATGCTTATGGGAAAATAACTGGTGTCGTGATTATCACTCCCCATGGGACACATATCCTTTTACTGCAAGGTTGACATTTGATTCTGTTAGAACAATGTTTGAATCTAGTACCCTATATTTAAGTTTTGATGATAACAAAGTGAAAAGATATAGTAGTTAAATATTTCATGATTGAATTATATGCTGCCTAAAATTACTATGCTCTGATTTGCAGATATGCTGATTAAAATAAGCAAGATCACGTTCTCAGCATCAGAATATGTTCTCATACACCAGCATCAGAAGTTGCTGAATCAGAACGTCAAGATCAGATGATCAACGCTTGCACATGCTGAAGCTTGATGAACAGAACTGCGCGTAAAACACTCTGATACAGAATCAAATAGTTCATCAGCAGCGAAGCAGAATCAGAATGAGCCAAGCCAGATCGTGCATTGAAGAAGCAACGGTATTGTGCATTGAACGCTAATCAATTCCAACGGCCTCATTCCAGACAAGATCTGCTCAAAAAGGAAAGCTTGTTAATAGCATTGAATCAAGAATATTTGCATCAACGTTCATCTTCTCAAGTGCTATATAAACCAAGCTTCGAAGATTATCATGGCTAATGCTTCCAAACTCTCTACACGCAAAAAGCTGAACATAATCTTCATCCACCAGTTTGCTAAACCAACAAACTCTGATACTCCATTAGCGTTTAGCATTCTAAGTTTCTAAGCTTCATTTGTGTAAACATCACAGTTGTGATATAGTTTTTTGTAGAAAACATTCACACACATTCGCTTATACCTTTGTAAGAAAGTGTTGCCTTGACAAACCGGATTGTGGTTTGAATCAAGAAGGTTTTAGCAGTTGCTAAAGCAGATTTGTATTCAGTTGAATATAGTGAATTAAGACCTCGTTGGAGAGAGGCAAAATCACCTTGACGGGTGGACTGGAGTAGTTTGAGATCAAACGAACCAGGATAAAAATACCTTGTCATTTGTTTTAAGATTCCAGTTTTACAATTCAACCCCCCCTTCTTGTGTTTTTCACCCCTTCAATTGGCATCAGAGCGCCTGGTTCTGAGCTAAAACACTTAACCGTGTCAGTACAAGATCCAGCGTCAGAAAAACACAATGGCAGGAAACAACTCTCATTTCAGCAATGACAACAATGAGGATAGAGACAGATTCAGCGGCAAACCTCCAGTCTTTGATGGAGAAAACTTTGACTACTGGAAAGACAGAATTGAAAGCTTCTTTCTAGCACATGATGCTGATCTGTGGGATATGGTGACAGATGGATACACGCACCCTGTGAATGCAACTGGTCAGAAGATTGAAAGAAAATCAATGACTGATCAACAAAAGCGTGATTTCAAGAATCACCATAAGGCCAGAACCATCCTCCTCAGTGCCATCTCATATACTGAGTATGAGAAGATCTCCAACAGAGACACAGCTAAGAACATCTTTGATTCTCTCAGAATGACGCATGAGGGCAACGTTCAAGTCAAAGAAACAAAAGCTCTGGCGCTCATTCAGAAGTATGAGGCGTTTAAAATGGAAGAATCTGAATCCATTGAAACTATGTTCTCTAGATTCCAGATTCTGGTAGCTGGTCTCAAAGTTCTGGATAAGGGATACTCTACTGCTGACCATGTCAAGAAGATAATCAGAAGTTTACCCAAGCAGTGGAGGCCTATGGTTACTGCTCTGAAGCTGGCGAAAGATCTCAACAAAATCACTCTGGAGGAACTTATAAGCTCCCTCAGAAGTCATGAGATAGAGCTAGAAGCTGATGAGCCTCAGAAGCAAGGTAAGCCTATAGCTTTAAAATCTAACAGAAAATCTGAATCTAAAGTTTTGCAGGCAGTTGAAGAAACATCTGATGGATCCTCATCAGAAGAAGATGAGCTTTCCCTTCTCTCCAGAAGAGTAAATCAACTGTGGAAGCAAAGACAAAGGAAGTTCAGGAATCCCAGAAGATCTGATCAGAACGAGTCTTCTTCAAGATACAGAAGGACAGATTCTTCCTCTGGATACAGAAGATCTGAAGGTTCCTCTGGTAGCAAGAAGCCAAATACAAAAGACATCATCTGCTACGAGTGCAATGAGCAAGGACACTACAAGAGTGACTGTCCAAAGCTTCAGAGGGAAAAGCCCAAAAAGAAGTTTGGAAGAGAGAAGAAGAAAAGTCTCATGGCCACATGGGATGACTCTGACTCGTCTGAAGCTGACTCAGAATCAGATGATGAAAGGGCGAACATAGCGCTCATGGCTAGCATTCCAGATGACAGTGAAGCTTCTGACTCAGACTCAGAATCAGACACAGAAGAGGTATTTCCTAACTTCGCTGTTAATTTTACAAAGGCTGAACTTGCTGAAAGCCTCAATGAAATTCTGGAACGTTATCAGCAGATTAGAGCTAAATTCAGAGACCTGAAAAGGACTCTTGAATCTGACTCTAATAAGTCTGAGAGTCTCAAATTGGAAAACTCTGAGCTGAGAGATAAAATTTTAAAATTAGAAAACTCTTTACAAAACTCTCAGAAGGTACCAATTTCTGAAACTCCCAGCAACGCTGATGAGATCATCAAGGAGTATGATCATAGCTTCCAGAAGTTCCTTGCTAAAAGCATAGATAGAAGCAGAATGGCTTCAATGATCTATGGAATTAGCAGAAACGGCAGGAAAGGAATAGGATACCAAGGTAAGGTTCCTACACCTAAGAATGTCATGGATTTAGTTATTAAACACACTCCTCTAAATTCACACTTTGTGTATGGTCACACACATGACATCAAATATACTAGTAGTAATCACTTTGTGAAACCAAAATTCAACCAGAGTTTTGGTAAAACTAACAAATCAGGACCCAAGAAGATCTGGGTACCTAAGGATAAAATAATACATGTTGCAGATATCTTTAGCAGCAAGTCAGAAACACCAGTCATGGTACCTGGACTCTGGCTGCTCACGACACATGACGGGAAGAAGGCATATGTTCCAAAGCCTGGAACTTAAGCCTGGAGGCCACGTTGGCTTTGGAGGAAATCAGAGGGGAAAGATTATTGGCTCTGGAACTGTAGGTAACGGAAATCTTCCCTCTATTAATAATGTTCTGCTTGTAGATGGATTGATGCATAACCTGTTATCCATAAGTCAATTAAGTGATAACGGTTATGATATAATCTTTAATCAAAAATCATGTAAAGCTGTTAGTCAGAAAGATGGGACTATCCTATTTAATGGTAAGAGGAAAAACAACATTTACAAAATCAAACTTTCTGAACTAAAAAGTCAGAACGTAAAATGTCTTCTGTCTGTTAACAACGAGCAGTGGATCTGGCACAAAAGATTGGGGCATATTAGTATGAGAAGAATATCTCAGATTAACAAACTCAATCTGGTCAGAGGACTTCCAAATTTGAAGTTCAATTCAGATGCTCTGTGTGAAGCATGTCAGAAAGGCAAATTTGCAAAACCTTCTTTTAAATCCAAAAATGTTGTTTCTACCTCTAAGCCATTAGAACTTCTGCACATTGACTTATTTGGACCAGTTAAGACTGCTTCTGTCAGTGGCAAGAAGTATGGGTTAGTAATCGTAGATGACTATAGCAGATGGACATGGGTAAAGTTCTTAAGACACAAGGACGAGTCACACTCTGTGTTTGTTACCTTCTGTAACCAAGTTCAGAATGAAAAAGATCTTAGAATCGTTAAAGTCAGAAGTGATCATGGTGGAGAATTTGAAAATAAAGATTTTGAGTCATTCTTTAATGACAAAGGCATTCTGCATGATTTCTATTGTCCTAGAACTCCCCAACAAAATGGAGTTGTAGAACGAAAGAACAGAACATTGCAAGAAATGGCCAGAACCATGATCAACGAGACAAACGTTGCTAAGACTTTCTGGGCAGAGGCAATAAACACAGCGTGCTACATTCAGAATAGAATCTCAATAAGACCTATTCTGGAAAAGACTCCATATGAATTGTGGAAGAACAGAAAGCCCAACATTTCGTATTTTCATCCATTTGGATGTACTTGCTATATGTTAAACACTAAGAATTATTTGAACAAGTTTGATTCTAAGGCACAGAAGTGTATTATGTTAGGATACTCTGAACGCTCAAGAGGGTACAGAGTATACAATACAGAAACACAGATTGTGGAAGAATCAATCAGTGTTCGTTTTGATGACAAGCTTGACTCTGAAAAGTCAAAGCAGAATGAAAATCTTGCAGGTATAGAAATTGAATTTGCAGGTTCTGAAGACAAGTCATCAGAAGCTCTCAACACAGACATTCCTTCAACGTCTGAAAGAAGCAATGCTAGAAATCCTTCATCTGCTGCTGATCAACCTCAGAAGAGAGTACCCAGAAGCAGTTTGAATCATCCAGAAGAGACTATTCTAGGAAGAAAGGAAGATCCAATCAGAACAAGAGCAAGCTTCAGAAACTCTGAAGAAACCCTTATGGGACTTGTGTCTCTGATTGAACCTTCTTCTATTGATGAAGCACTTCTGGACAATGACTGGATTCTGGCAATGCAAGAAGAGCTGAATCAATTCACCAGAAACGACGTATGGGATCTTGTTCCAAGACCAAAAGGATTCAACGTCATTGGAACAAGATGGGTGTTCAGAAACAAGCTCAATGAACAAGGTGAAGTCGTCAGAAACAAGGCACGACTGGTTGCACAAGGTTATAGTCAGCAAGAGGGGATAGACTATACAGAAACCTTTGCCCCAGTCGCCAGGTTAGAATCTATCAGACTCTTAATCTCTTTTGCTGTTAATAGAGGCATCACTCTGTATCAGATGGATGTCAAAAGTGCATTCTTAAATGTTTATATAGAAGAAGAAGTTTATGTTCACCAACCCCCAGGTTTTGAAAATACAAAACATCCAGAACATGTTTTCAAACTGAAAAAGTCACTGTATGGTCTGAAACAAGCTCCCAGAGCTTGGTATGAAAGGCTAAGTAACTTTCTGCTTGAAAATGAATTCACCAGAGGGAAAGTGGACACTACTCTATTCTGTAAAACAGTTAAGAGTGACATTTTAGTCTGTCAAATTTATGTTGATGATATAATCTTTGGTTCTACTAATCCTTCTCTTGGAAGAAAATTTGCTAAGTGTATGCAGGCAGAATTTGAGATGAGCCTCATGGGGGAACTGAAATTCTTTCTAGGAATTCAGATTAATCAAACTCCAGAGGGAACTTACATTCATCAGAGCAAATACATCAGAGATCTTCTGAAGAAATTTGACCTCTCAGAATGTAAGCCATCAAAGATTCCAATGCATCCCACGTGCATTCTGGAAAGAGAAGAGGTAAGCAAAAGCGTAGAACAGAAAGTCTACAGAGGTATGATTGGTTCTCTCCTTTATCTGACTGCCTCAAGACCTGATATTTTATTCAGTGTATGTATTTGTGCTAGATTCCAATCAGATCCTAGAGAATCTCACTTAACAGCTGTTAAGCGAATTTTCAAGTATCTGAAAGGTACTACTAATCTGGGTTTGTTTTATAGAAAATCTAGTGATTACAGCTTAGTAGGCTACTGTGATGCTGATTTTGCTGGAGACAGAGTGGAACGCAAAAGTACTTCTGGAAGCTGCCAGTTTCTGGGAGAAAATCTGATCTCGTGGTCCAGCAAAAGGCAATCAACTATTGCTCTGTCAACAGCAGAAGCTGAGTACATAGCAGCAGCTGGATGCAGCACACAGATGCTCTGGATGAAAAGTCAGCTTGAAGACTTCCAGATTTTTGAGAGTAACATTCCTATTCTTTGTGATAATACTTCTGCTATTTGCTTAAGTAAGAATCCTATTTTACATTCTAGAGCTAAGCATATAGAAATAAAACATCATTTCATTAGGGACTATATTCAGAAAGGAATTTTAAACCTGAAATTTATAGATACAGACCATCAATGGGCTGATATCTTTACTAAACCCCTTTCAGAAGATAGGTTTAATTTCATTCTGAAACATCTCAGCATGAAAGTATGCCCAGAATGAAAATGTTTTAATTCCATATTTTTATCCTTCAGAATGTATTTATATTACTGTGAACTTCTGATCAATCTTCTTTCAGAAAGTTAGAACATGCAGATTGTATCAGAGGCAAGTCTAAAGATCTGAGAGTCTAATCTCAAAGACAGACGTGCTGATCACTACATCAAACAAGTGTCATCCAATCATCAGCAAATCCCTGAAGCAGAACGCGTGCACGCTTCTGAGAAAGGAAAGCGCTGATTGGGTGCATTGAGACACATGTTTGGTAACCGTTTTTAAGTATCTTTCTCAAATCCCCCAAAATCAGCAAGCATTAAATGCAAAAGTAATCACGCTTGTTAATGGCAATCATTATTTTTTTCTCTCTCTTAAAAACGTTTTATTTTTCAAAATAATTTTTGAAAATTCTATTTAAGCACATTACTCTTCACTCTTAATCTTTACGCTTTCTCATAATCTCTTAAGAATTTTTCTGCATACTTCTGAGTTTACCATCTTCAAACCTTTTTTTTCTCAAATCACTCTCAAGCTTTTTGTGTGAGAACAATGGCATCCTCCAGCATTTCTGCAGGAAATCAGAAGAAAGAAACCTCTGAGCAATATCAAGCGCCTACCAGAACTCTTCTCACACCAGTAAAGAATCTTGAGGTTCTCTCTGAGTTAATCATCGATTTCGAAAGTTTGAAGGATAATGGATTTGACCTAACTGAGGAAGTCAAAGCTCAAAAGTGGGAGAGGTACTTTGATAGATTGGTTGGACCAACCTTCCCAGAGCTTGTCAAGGAATTTTGGATTCACGCCAAGATTCATAAACATCTAGTTATCTCCTATGTCATGGGAAAGAAGATAATAATTTCTGAAGACCTCATTGCTAGGTTAATTGGTCAAAGTGGTGGTGGAGTCCGTTGTGTGGACATGGCTGATAGATGCCCTGATATAGGTGTGGTAGCCAACTGCATTTTCACTCTTGGTTTTCCCAGCAGCAAAATCAAGGATCTGAAGGATCACTGCAGAGTGTGGGCCAAGATTGTTCTAGGCTGTTTCAATCACAGGAAGCCAACAAGCTCTCCTGACTATATAAACGTGGATCAGCAATTTCTGATCTACTTTATTGATCAGAGGGTAAAGATCAATTTGGCACACTTCCTGTTCAACCATCTGAAGGCTAGTGTGAAAGAGACTAGAGAAGAAGAAAGGACCAAAAGGGACTGGATACCGTTTGGGAGGCTCATATCAGATATTCTGACAGAGAATAAGCTGATAGATTATCTGAGCGAAGCTAAAGTGCTGGGCAATTTTGAACCAACTGTTGGAAAACTGCTGAACGCTAAGAACCTGAAGAAGATGAAGCTGATAGAAAATATCAGGAAGGAACCCAGAGCTTCTTCAACTGCTGACATCTCCAGAAGAAGAGTGCCTCTGAGTAATTTCCCAAGATTTTCTGAAATGGAATCCCAACCTGATATGTTTCCCAAGTACCCAGATTCATACAAGGAAGAAGATGCAGGTTCAAAGCTGAAGATCAAAGATCTGAGTCAAGTTCAACCTGAAGTGACTCAGAAGAAGACAAAGAAGAGGAAAGCAGAAGGATCATCTCATCAGACTCCAAAGAAACGAGGTAATACATCTGCTGCTCCTATTTCAATTTCATCTACTATTCCAACATCTGCTGCCCCTCCTCAAACCTCTCACAGAATATCCATCCCAATCCCTTCTATTGATGAAACCATACCAGAAGACCCTTCTGAGGCCTTACTACTCAGAAGAACCAGAATTAAAATTCCCATTAAGATTACCAAACAACCAACTGTTTCAACAACATCAGCACTTGATAGCGTGCTAGCTGATATTGAGCGTGAACATGCTTCTGTTCAACCTCACTCTGAACCACCAAATATTCCTCCTCCACAACCTGAACCAGAAATTCAACCTGAACCAGAAATACAACCAGAACATCAACCAGAACCTGAACCACAATCTCAACAACCTGAACCAGAAGAACCTCTGATCCCTGAGCAATCAGAGATTCCACCTCCTCAACCAGAAAACAATCCACCCTCACCACAACCAGAGTTTCAACGCTATGAAACCCCATCTCCTCATCATTCTGATCCCCACTCACCTCAACCTTCACCGCTGGCAATCCAGTTGCCATGTGGAACCACCATTGTCAGACCCCAGTTACCATCATCAGAGGAATCAACACCTCCAAAAACTCCAACCACTCCAATAGATATATCCTCTGACTCTGATAACCATCCACCAAAACAAACAGCACCTCAGCAAACCTCTGAAAACCAATCCTCTGAAAACCCCAGCAAAATCTTCATTGACTTAACAAGTCTTGAACGTCTTGCTGATCTAAGACACAAATTGGCCATTCCCAAACCAAAGCAATTAGATGTTGGCTCTGGTATTTTGGACTTTGAAACAGGTATGCTGCAGTGGATTGCTTCGTTGAAGCAAGTTTGTCCGGGGATGATCGACCCAGCTGCTTCTGATCAGCTCTGGTCACAGTTCAGAGTATGGGTACGTACTGAAGCACTCAAGCTGCAGGACGTCAACTACGAGCAGGCTCAACAGAACTTTAGCATGCTGCTGAAGGAAGTTGAGAGTCAGCTGCCTCAAGAAGTTGTGCTCCCTCTGGACAGTGAATCCTGGTCTGAGAAAGAGCAAGCTGCACAGGTGCAAGCATCAGAAGAAGACAAGACTCTTCAGGAAGAAAATCCAGCAGAAGATATAGCTGAAAGTTCTGAGAAACTTCCTCCTGCTGAAAGTTCTCAAGCTGCCTTGGACAGGCAGGCTCTGGAAGAACTAAGGCTGAATGACTTGCGTCTACAGCAGCGGATGGAAGAAAATGATCAGAAGATGGAAGCAAGAATGAATGTTCAGGACAGCAAAATTGATACTGTTGTCACCATGGTTCAGAAGCAGAATGAAACTTCTGAAAAGATTCAAGCAATGCTGGAAAGCCTGTTCTCACGCATGCCCCCACAACCTTAAAAATTTTTTTTGTCATGCATAACCTTTTATGTTTTCTTCATTCTGATGTACTATTTTGACTATGTTTGTGTAATGTTCTTTTGCACTGAACTACCTTCAATATAATTTGTTTTTCTGATTTAAATTGTCTTAGCCCATCACTATCACTTTTTGGTTGCTGACAAAAAGGGGGAGAACAAGAATGATATTTAAAATCAATAACGGCTAACTAGACAGAAACTCTCAAACATTCTAACTCTATTACTTGAAATGTTTTTCTGTTTTGTTGTTAAGTCTACAGGCACAAGGAAGCTCCGAACACTATGAAGACTAAGAACTAGAAGCTCATGTTGCTCTAATCAAATATGAAGTTCTGATATATGAAGCTCTGATTGTCCTAACACTCTGATCCTAAGCAAAGCTCTGACAGGAAAAGCTCTGAAGCTCTGCTTTCTGATAAGTCAAAGACCTATAATCTGATGCTCAAAGATAGAAAAAGATCTGACTCTGAAGAACACGCATATCAAAGGGAAGTAACAAACTCAGGGGGAGTATCTCTTAAACTCTGAATTCTCCGTACTTCTTATTCTGATACATAACTCTGATAACTTTTCACGTTATTTCTCATTTAAAATATCCAGTTTTTTTCATCATCAAAAAGGGGGAGATTGTTAGAACAATGTTTGAATCTAGTACCCTATATTTAAGTTTTGATGATAACAAAGTGAAAAGATATAGTAGTTAAATATTTCATGATTGAATTATATGCTGCCTAAAATTACTATGCTCTGATTTGCAGATATGCTGATTAAAATAAGCAAGATCACGTTCTCAGCATCAGAATATGTTCTCATACACCAGCATCAGAAGTTGCTGAATCAGAACGTCAAGATCAGATGATCAACGCTTGCACATGCTGATGCTTGATGAACAGAACTGCGCGTAAAACACTCTGATACAGAATCAAATAGTTCATCAGCAGCGAAGCAGAATCAGAATGAGCCAAGCCAGATCGTGCATTGAAGAAGCAACGATACTGTGCATTGAACGCTAATCAATTCCAACGGCCTCATTCCAGACAAGATCTGCTCAAAAAGGAAAGCTTGTTAATAGCATTGAATCAAGAATATTTGCATCAACGTTCATCTTCTCAAGTGCTATATAAACCAAGCTTCGAAGATTATCATGGCTAATGCTTCCAAACTCTCTACACGCAAAAAGCTGAACATAATCTTCATCCACCAGTTAGCTAAACCAACAAACTCTGATACTCCATTAGCGTTTAGCATTCTAAGTTTCTAAGCTTCATTTGTGTAAACATCACAGTTGTGATATAGTTTTTTGTAGAAAACATTCACACACATTCGCTTATACCTTTGTAAGAAAGTGTTGCCTTGACAAACCGGATTGTGGTTTGAATCAAGAAGGTTTTAGCAGTTGCTAAAGCAGATTTGTATTCAGTTGAATATAGTGAATTAAGACCTCGTTGGAGAGAGGCAAAATCACCTTGACGGGTGGACTGAAGTAGTTTGAGATCAAACGAACCAGGATAAAAATACCTTGTCATTTGTTTTAAGATTCCAGTTTTACAATTCAACCCCCCCCCCCCTTCTTGTGTTTTTCACCCCTTCAGATTCTACCAATAACATGTCGAAGTATGAAGCTTGTATCATGGATCTTGAAGAGGCTATAGATCTCAGAATCAAAATTCTTGATGTATATGGTGATTAATCTTTGGTAATGAATCAGAACAAAGGAGAATGGGAGACTCGTCACATTGGCTTGACTCCCTATAAAGATTATGCAAGAATATTATTACCTTTCTTCAATAAAGTTAAATTCCATCATATTCCCAGAGATGAGAATCGTATGGAAGATGCTTTAGCCACTTTGGCTTCCATTTACCAAGTGAATGCTTTGAATGATGTACCTCAAATTATAGTTCGACGTCTTGATAGTCCAGCTCATGTGTTTGCTACTGAGGGGACGTCAGATGAAAAACCTTGGTATTATAATATTATGAACTTCCCTCATGCTCAAGAATACCTGGTTGGTTCATCGAACAAAGCTAGAAATACGTTGAGAAGGTTGGCGGTAGCTTTTTCCTCAATGAAGATGTGTTATACAAGAGAAATTATGACATGTTCTTACTCAGTTGCGTGGATAGACACGAAGAGGACATGTCAATGCATGAAATCCATGAAGGTTCCTTTAGTACCCATACCAATGGACATTCGATGGTAAATAAGATGCTTAGGGCAGGTTACTATTGGTTGACATGGAATCTGACTGTTACAAATTTGTGAAGAAGTACCATAAGTGTCAGATTTGTGCTGACAAGATTCATGTGCCTCCAACGCTTCTCAATCTTATTTCTTCCCCATGGCCTTTTTCCATGTGGGGTATTGATATGATTAAAATGGTTGAACCCAAGGCGTCAAATGGACATCGTTTCATCTTAGTGGAAATTAACTACTTCACCAAGTGGGTAGGAGCATCTTCTTATGCTAATGTCACCAAGAAGGTGGTAGTACGCTTTATCAAGAACAATCTTATATGTCAGTATCGTATGCCAAGTAGGATTATCAGATAACAGCTCAAATTTGAATAACAAGATGATGACAGAACTTTGTGAAGAATTCATGATTTTCCATCACAATTCGTCTCCTTACATACCTAAGATGAATTAGGCTATTGAAACTGCTAATAAAAACATTAAGAAGATTATCCAGAAGATGGTTGTTACCTATAAGGATTTACTTGAGATTCTCCCTTTTGCTTTTCTTGGGTATCGTACATTTGTCCACACATTAACAGGGGTAACCCTATTCTCTATTGTGTATGGTATGGAAGTAGTGATCCATGTTGAGGTTAATATTCCCTCTTTGCGTGTAATAATGGAAACAAAGTTGTCAGAGGCTAAATGGGTCCATAACAGGTTTGATCAGTTTAGTTTAATTGAAGAAAAGAGAATGACAACCTTGTGTCATGGTCATTTATATCAAAAAAGAATGAACAAATATTTTACTAAAAGGTCAAGCCTCGTGAATTCAGAGAAGGCGACCTCGTGCTCAAAAAGATCATGTTTTTTAACGCTGATTCTAGGGGCAAGTGGACTCCCAATTATGAAGGTCCATATGTTGTCAAGAAATCCTTCTCTGGCGGTGCATTGATTCTTGAAACTATGGATGATGAGGAGTTCCCACGTCCCATAAATGCTGACGCAATCAAGAAATATGTCGCCTAAATAAATAAAAGAACAGCTCGCTAAGTTAAAAACCAGAAAGGGTGACTTAGGCAAAAAAGAGCGTCTCAGTAGGCTGAAAACCCGAAAGGGAGGTCTAGGAAAAAGTTAGAGACATAAACAGAATAAATTTTCCTGGTAGGTTGAAAACCCGCAAGGGCAACCTAGGAAAAACTTAGGAATTTCCTGACAAGTAACTGCATCAGACAAGACTTGATCATTGAAGCAACAATCTTCTCGAATTCTCATCACACTTTAACTAAAGCCTATGATACAGAGTTCAAAGTTTTTAGGGAGAATAATGGTTATTGTATTTCAATTTACCTTTTCCATGTATTTACCATTTTCCAAAACTCTGTAATCATCTATGGAGTCTAGTCATTTGCGGACTACCATTCTATGAATAAAGTTTGAGCCTTTTTCCAATTCTTTGTAGTTCTTATTTTATTCTGTTTACAAAAATTTCATTTATTATTGATAGTGATTTTCAAAACAAAAATACTTAATAATAAAAACATGTTTTTGAAAAGAATTTGCAAATTACTTTTTACTTCAGTTCTTTGATTCAAGTGGGACAACAGTAGTGGTTCCAAGGATGGAGGAAACCCAAATTTTGAAAAGATTCCCCAAGAAGTATTCTCAGGTTATCCTTACTGATATGCGCATAGTCCACTTGTGTTTATTGGATTTCATACCAGTTGACATATGGTGTGGTGTTGGGTTTGTGATCCATTTTTCCTCAGTTAAGTCTTGGTTCGGATTTTCTCCAAGTTGTTATACGGTTTTGGGTTTAGGTGGTTTGATAACTTCATCCCATATTCTCCAGTCAGGTCTTGAAGCATATTTCTATAACTGAGTGTGATTCTTTCCCCATCTAGGTTGTGATCAAGTGGAGATTGTAAATTTATGAGGCCTTTGCTCATTTGGTGGAGTTATTTCTCCCTTCGTGTGTTGAGAATTGATTTAGAATCTCTTGCAGACCATTTCTCTCTCCAGTTATGACCTTGTTGTTGTTGTATGCTCCCCAGGTAGCCATACAAGGGCAATATCTTTTCTAAGAAGTGTTGAGACAAATGTCAATTTTTTGGGTTTTCTCTGGCCAAGTGTTGAGTTTGAATTAAAACCCCCATAATTTTGACTTCTTATTATGATTATAACTTCTTCTCTGGATGAGGCGAGGATGATGCTTCTCTCTAAAGTTGTTATCCCCGTGAATTTTCATAATTTCTCCCTAAAGAAGTTTGCGCAACCATTACTCTTAATATTGAAGAATGTATTTGGGCTCCCCTCGACGATGTTGCATTGTATTCCCTAGTGAAGTCAGTACGATATCCCCAGTTGAAGTCTAGACAATGTGTCATTGTCTTCCCTAGTGAAGTTTGTATGATATTCCCCAATGAAGCCTAGAGGAGGGTGTTATATCCTTGCAACTGCATTGGTTTATTACTATCAAATTTTTCTTTGATTATTTTTCAAGCCATGTTTCTTCCCGGTGAAGTTAAGCCTTGAAGTAGGACTTTGTTTTCTCAGTTGATGCTTACTCTCTTATGGAATCTTTATCCTGGATGAGATTGACCAAGTGCAGTCCTTACCCAAGTTGTTTTCTCTTGTTGTCCCCAGTGTAGTATGTATGTTTTGTCAGCATATACATGTTAACATTCATACGTATCTTGCATAGCTGCATTAAAATGCATTGCTCATTTGCATTCATTGATGTTTTGTTGGCATATTATCCTCTTTGCAGAGTTATGTTATCCTCTCTCCAATAGATTGTCAACCTTAAGCAGAAATAATATATCCTTTCAATTTCCCCACCGAGTTATCCCTCGTGGAAGAATTTTGCTTTAGCCTTCCTACCCAGCTCATTATCTGGATGGAATTTGATCCCCATTTGAGTTTATTCCTCATTAGATGGTGTCTTGGTTGACTGTTTCGTTTCAGTTTGTTCCTGGTTTGAACTTTTGGTCCCGACAGCAGTATTATTTTGACCTCTATAAGCTGTGAGCCCTAGATTGAGAATGTGCATTTATTTTTCACGTGAAGACTTTATCCCCTCAACAGGAATGTGTAGGTATTTCCCCATGAAATCAAGATGCATTTTCCAATAGTTTTATCGTAACAACAAGTGGCAGTCTCTTTATTTGAGCAACATGTTTTACCCCAATAAATATGTTAATGCCAGAGTTTTGGGAAACTTGTTTTTGTTCTATGTTTTTCTACCTTCACTCCTGAGTTGGTAGTTCACCGTCATTCGTTAGTCAGCATTTATCTATTTCTCCTTATTGGACTTTACCCCAGTAGAGTTGAGTTAATTCCAGCAATAAGTGCTTATGTCAACCCTTTGTTCCTAGTCATAAGTACCGATGTCAACCCTTTTTTCCCATCCATAAGAGCTGATGTCAACCCTTTGTTCCCAGCCATAAGTGTTGATGTCAAACCTTTGTTCGCAGCCATAAGTGTTGATGTCAACCCTTTGTTCCCAGCCATAAGTGTTTATGTCAAGCCTTTGTTTCCTGCCATAAGTGCTGATATCTGATGTCAATCCTTTTGTTCCCAGCCATAAGTGTTGATGCCAAACCCTTTGTTCCCAGCCATAAGTGCTAATGTCAATCCTTTGTTCTCATCCATAAGTGTTAATGTCAATCTTTGTTCCCAACCATAAGTGTTGATGTCAAACCATTTGTTCCCAGCCATAAGCACTGAAGTCAATCATTTATTTCCAGTCTCAGTACTGATGTAAATCATTTTTTACCTACCTCAATAATGATTTTTACCGTCATCTCTGAGCCGGTTTTATCTTACCATTTATATTTGTGTTCTTTGGGTTAGTAGTTTTTGATCCCCTATGAGTTGATGTTACTCTTTTTTCTATCTCCTCTATGAGTAGAAAGTTCATAGTTATCTATCGATTGTTGTTATCCATTGCTTTTTCCTCATTTATTGAGTTAATGATACTTTATCTCCTCTTTGGGATTTCCCCAGTAGAGTTGAGTCTTATTTTCCCCAGCAGAGTTGAGTTTCCTACAACGGAGTTAAGTTTCTTTTCTCAGTCAAGTCATTAGTCCTTTCTAATGTTACCTCCTTATTAGTTTGTTAAGAATTTCCATCGTTGAAATCTTACTATGCATTTGGATTCTTTAATTATGATTTTTGTTTTGCCTACTTATGGTAATCCCTAGAGTCTTGTTGTTCCCCGATGATTTATTTTCCTGGTCGAACTCTCTTTTTGGTTCGTTGGTTTTATTTTCTGCTTCCCCAGTGGTGTTTTGTGTCACCTATGGAGTTGGTCGTTTTCATTCATAATCATAAGCATTGCATGACATCTTAGGGCTAAAAATAGGATTTGTTTTGTATTTAAGTATCTTCAATTGCGTCGAGACAAAGATTTTAACTTCAAAAGGTAACTCAGAGTCGTGAGTTCGCGTGAAAGTAATACCATCATAATAATAATTGTGTATAACAATATAGTACCCCATTTGAACCTCATCTGAGTGTGACACACATGACTGTACTAGTAGGACCTGCGTCCAGTAGCCATCATGACTCCACTCTATTCCTATACGTCCCTAAGTGAACTCGTCTGGCTTGGGTACTGGGCCTTTTACTTCATAATAACAACCCAACCCTCCAAAGAAACAACATCACATCAGTATACATAATAAGGAAAGCAATAAAATTCAATGCGTCCAAACACACACACACACACACAGACAGATATATATATATATATATATATATATATATATATATATATATATATATATATATATATATATAGATGATCATATATACCAATGAAAATATATACAAATGAATAAGCCATAAAGCTAAAAAGAAATAAACACCCAACAAAAGTAAACAAGCAAGAGCTAGGACTGACTAACTTAGGTCTCCCCAGTGAAGTCGTCACCTGAGGCAACTAGGAAAATAAAAAAAAAATGAAGTCTCCATTGAATGATTTTTATCCCAAAGAAGGGAAAGTAAAACATTGAGTAAACCTGAGAAAGGAGTAATCAAGTTCTTGCGACCAAGAGAAAGGGGTATGGGAGTCGATTATGTAAGGAAAATGTATTAGCACCCCTCACATCCTTGGTACTCCACAGGTTCCACTCTTGTCATTCTAATTAAAGGGCGTGTCTATCTAAAGTTACAAGATAAAGGGAATGCATGAATGCAAAAGAAAAATACAGGGAATTTTTTTTTAAATAGTTGTGCTTACTTAGGCCCTGCAACCCAATGCCTACGTATCCCTTTTAAGGAATCTGGGTGTCTTAGTTTGGCTTAAAAATTTTGGTTTGTTTGTGTTTTTAATGAATAGTGATAATTTCACATTCTACAGTCGCTTGACCTTTGGAGACTTACGCAATTGTCGTAGAAATGAATTAACATGTTTTTACCTAAAAATGTTTTCAAGAGGAAAAGCTTGGAGGCAGCCTAGAGGAAAAAGGTTTTCAAAAGGAAAAGCCCAGAGGCATCCTGGAGGCAAAAGTTTTTCCAAAGGAAAAAGCCCAGAGGCATCACGGGGGCAAAAGGTTTGTATTAGTTTAGTCTATTTTACATTGATAAAGGATTTGGTGATTTGGACCATATTAAAGACTATAATTGAAAGAAAGCTCAAGGTTAGGGAATGCACCCCCTCATACTCCTCATAATACTCAAGGCTCGTGCCACATGGTTTCCATCATTATAGTTAAGTGTTTTAGGCATTTGATTAAGAAAAAGAAGTTTTAGTCTTAAATATGCAAAAAGGGAATACAAAATCTAAGGGAAATTCTATTCCTAATGTTGGCATGCAATGATGATCCTAAAGTTAGGATAACAAAGAGGAAAACTACCTAATGTTATCATGCATGGTTTAAAAGCCTAATGTCTTCCTTGATTCAAATATGAACGAAGTGAACCTAAGGGAATATACAAAGGTAAGAACAAGAGTGCAAAAAAAAAATGGCTTACAAGCCTACAAAATACCTAAGTGTATCACCTAACAAGCACGCTGTGATCAAACAAGCCTAAGCCTTAATGAAAACTTCAAGTCATCAATCAATGAGAATGAATGTGTCACGCATAAACACTAAGGTCCCCTAAGGGTCATGCTTAAATGGTTCTACTCTAAGGCATTACAAACCATGAAAAAAGAAATCGACATTCACACAAGCACTCAAGGCTTAAGGTGTCAAAGCAACATCAAAAATCACTTCATAGCAACACAGAAAGCATAGCCTACGAAGGTAGAAATTACACCCATGCATCTCTATTCTACCTCTCATGACAAAATTAATTGAAAATGATGCAAAAAAGAGAGAGTAAAGAGAGCTCAAGTGATACCTAACGGAGAATGTATGCTGCCTCTTCAAAGCCACGCAAGCAATAAAAAAAACTCTACACAAAGCTTCCTTGATAAATGATCAATCACAAAGCTTGCCAATCGCATGTCCGCTCAATGAAACATAAAGCTTATTTTTTATCAAGTTTATGTGAGGAAAATCCCCAAACTGTTGCACAAGTGCATACAAAAAAGAAACATTTCCTACTTCGAAGTATGCCTTCATGTTAGAAAATTGCCAACTTCAAGGTAGGACTTTAAATCAAACATTTCCTACTTTAAGGTAGGACTTCAAATCAGAAATTGCCTACTTCAAGGTAGGACTTTAAATCAAACATTGCATACTTCAAGGTAGGACTTCAAATTAGAAATTCCCTACTTTGAGGTAGGTCTTCAAATAATCATAAATTGTGTACTTCGAGGTATGTTTTCAAATAAAAAATTGCCTTCTTCAAGGTAGGTCTTTAAATCAAACATTGCCTTCTTTGAAATATGACTTCAAGTCTGAAATTACCTACTTCAAGGTAGGACTTTAAATCAAACATTGCATACTTCGAGGCAGGACTCCAGATGCAACTACGATATATGCTTCTAGCAATCAATAAAAGCCTAGCATGATGTGTGAAAACTAGATAAAAGAGATTTTAGTGTTACCTAACATAGAAAGTGTGTTGCATCTTCAAATCCATGCGAGCAATAAGAAAACTCTACCGAAAGTCTCCTTTGAATTCCCTCGATGAAAATTATACTCTTAGCTAGCTTAGAAATTTCTTGAAACTCCTTACATAGAAATTATCCCACAATTGTGCCAACGTATATCACACATTAAGCACCACTATCATACACAAATTGCATCAAGATATCTCAAGTAAAGATCCAAAAATTAGCACAAGAATTGATCATAAAAAATTCTAACTAATTTCTAAACTTCCTCATTATTTGCTATTATTTTCTTATTCATGCATCTTTGACCACAAAAATTTATCAAAATTAATGGAGAAAAAATTAATAGGAAAAACAAATAAAACTCTTAAACAGAGGGGGTGCAAACCACAAGTAGTGGTACTATATAGAAATAAAAAATGATGTACCACGCCCAACCAAAAATGGCCCAATAAGCACTTTTTTGTGCACATTCCCAAAAGCTACCAAAATAATGTGATGATGGCCCTGAGGAGAATGAATTTTGGTCCAATCCACGATAGTTCAACATCCAATTTAGATTTTTTAGCATATTATTTATCATCATTATTATTCACCTTATTATAATTAATTATAATTAAGATTAAAAAAATAAAATAATGAAAGTAAAAAAAAGGATACAATGAGGTGTATTTACAAGGTAGGGTTCACCAATTGGGGCAGTTGAACTTTTTCTTCTTCAGCAATCTGTAACGCCTTTCTTCTCCAACATTTGTCGTGCATCGTCGCTCGACTGCCACAACGAACCATGCTTATGTCTCATCCCTCATGCCTCTACCTCCTGATCACTTCTTCATCCTTTAGACCGAGAACAAACAGAACCTACTGCAGACACCGGTGCTTCTTCATAGTGGTGTTCGCGATGCGTTTTGGGCAGTTTTGATGCAAAAAATCATCTGAACTACAACAGGAAAAAAATGCGTGGTTCAGTTTGGTTCGTGTGATACGGTGGGAGAACTGACTATGTGTTTTGCATTTGTATTCGCACTTGTTCGGTTGAGTAAGAGTCGCCACCGACTTTTTATTTTATCCTAAAGGAAAGGTTAAAAAAGAACAACAAAAACCTTTTGAGATATTTCGTGGGTTCGGGGGGTAGATTATGAAAAGGGAAGGTATTAGCACCCTTTTCATCCATGGTTATCCATGGGCTCTTAGTTACTTGGTTTTTTAGATCACTTGCCTTGATTTTCGATTGCTTGAAAATGTGGTGTGTGTGTGTGTTTTTGAAAATGTTTTGGAAGAAGATGCCTTGTCTTAGGCTACCCTTGTAACAATTCTTTACTCGAATGTTTTACAAAGGTGTGTATCTTTTCGAAAAGATGTTTCAAATGTTTTTGAGAGTTTGTTTTGAAAGTGTTTGTGGAATGTGGTTTTTGAAAAGAAGGCAAGTGTTTTTGCAAGTTGATCTCAAGTAACTAAGAGTTTTGTCTACCCTATTGTACTCAAAGGTTTTCTCTATGTTTTCAACCCCTTTTTAACAATTTTGTTCCACCATTGAATTTGGTGGACAATCTTGCGTTTAGGATGTTTAACAGGACGGGCGCGGGTCATCGTATGGACCATGAATGCAATGGTGCCAAGTGTCTTTGGCAATTTGCTTTGAAGGGACTATGATCATTCCATTTAGGAGACTTTCAAAAGCGTCATCGAGGGACTTATGATCATTTGAATTCGTTTTGCCAAAGATACTCGACGTGCAAGCATGGCCAATTTTGGAAGGCAACATGTGGGATTACCCTAGGGGGTGCAAGTGTGATTGTGTATTGATTTCATGTATTTGTCTTGTATTAGGTTATCTAGCGTTTGATTTTATGTACATGCAAACCCTAGGTCTAACCATGGTATAATTTGAAAGCGGTAAATTGCGGAAATGTAAAGTCTACGCTATTACAAAATAAGTATCCGGGAGTGGGGGTACAAATTTACAAATGGGGATGAGACTTTAGGAATATAGTGTCCAATAGATTACAACCAAATCGAATCGATCAAATGTAAATGTAACGTATAGCAATGTATAAGATAAGAAAATGTGTATAGGAGCAATGTAAATGTATTTGTATCAAGCGTATAATTTGAAATGTATCGTATCTTGTGTAAGTGTATATGTTCATGTATGTAATTTATTTACAGGTTAGAGACGTGAATTTTAATGTGTATTATTTAAGGTATTGCTTTAACTTAATGGTGAATTAAATGTTTTCTTTATTTAGTCTTTTGTAGTCTTGTATTAAAAAGTGTATTTTCATTTATTATGTACAAAAAAGAAAATTTAAGAAAAGAAAATGTTATAAGTTTGAAAATTGTTATTTAAATTGTGTATATAAATTTGCATCTTTATATTTTTGTGTTTAAGATATACAAAGAATATTTAAATTAAATGTTTTAAATTATATTATGTACAAATAAAAATATTTTAAGTTAGAGGAATAAAATATATTGCGTTTGAAATTGTAATTTCAAAAAAAAATCAATATTTGATGTAAATAAATAAAAAGGGTTATGTTAATTTAAATGTATAAGAAAAGAATATGATGGTTTAAAAATAGTGTGAAATAAGTCAGAAATGGGCTCAAGGGTTTGAGGCCCAAATGCAATTTAGGGGGAATGAATAGAACAGGGGGGGGGTGAATTAGGAGTTCGCTTGGGCTTTAGGTTTTATGAAACAGATTAGGCCCAGAGTTTGAAACGAATAGCTTAGGGTTCACTGTTTTTTTGTTCATTTGGGACATTTGGCTTAGGGTTTGTGAGCGACAGAAGCGCCGCTGCTAGTTCCACTTCGTCTTCTCCGTTCTTTCCTTCATCTCTCCAACCCAGGGCCACTGATCCTCTCCAACCTTCGACTACCGGGCGCCACTTTCGTCCTCATCTACTCACCGTTGTTCAGTTAAAGATGGCAAGAAAGGTAACGAGCTTTTGGACACCTTAAGGTTCTTTTTAATTACTGTCTTTGCATGTCATGACCCTTTGATTATTGAATATCATTTTGTGTTTTATTGTCGTTTCTGTGAGCGAAAAAAAAGAAGGGAAGGGGTTTATACCTTAGGCTTTTGGGAGATGGAGATGAGGCGGACCGGAGGCGCTGAGGATGGCCGGAGGGCGGAGGTTCGATGATGATGGACTTATGGACTTCCTGGTACTCTTTATCTTTTTTCCATTTTAGGGTTTTGTGATGCTATTGAACTGAAAACCCTTTTGTAAACTCACTTCTTTCTTCTTCTCTTCTACTGTATGCTCGTTGCTTAATATGCTTCTTTGCTTATGTTGCCTCTAATGCTTGTTGCCTTGAACGTTTACCTTGCACGTTGCTTCTGTCCACTTCTTCCTTTGCCTTGCTTTGAGCTGCCTTGAATGTATACTTGTTGTATGCTGAGATTGATGCCTGTGATGTTGATTTTCTGAGGCTTTTGTGTTGCCTATTCTTCACTTCTTTCTCTCTCGCTTCTGCTGCCTTTTTGTGTATATTGGCCTATGATGAGGGTTTCTCTGAAGCTTTGTGTGGGCTTTGATTGGCTTGACAGTGATAGCTTTTGGAATGGTGAGGCCTAGCAGGTTTTATGCTTGGGTCGTTCAGGCAGGTATTTGGTACAGGTTTTTCTGAGTTTAAGCTTGTTTAAGGCTTTAGGTTAGGCCTTGACAGGTTCAATGCTTGTTGGTTTAAGGCGTTTGACAGGTTTATGCTTAGGCAGGTATGATACTTGACAGAGGTTTGTAGGTTGATGGTTAAGGCAGGACAGGGTGAGTGTTTGATGGAGGCCAGCAGTTTTGTATCTTTTGTGTTTTACAGGTTGTGAGGCTTTGAGGCTCAGGCTTGCAAACTTGGACTTTTGGTTTCAGTTAATGCAGGTTTTGGCTTTGGATGTTTACTGGTTTGGCTGGAGATGTTTGAGTTGAATGGTAAGGTTTTTGAATGTTTGTTCAGATTGGTGTTACAGGTTCAGCAGGCTTGGCCTTTTTAGTTAATGCAGGTTTTGGATTTTTTCTTATGCTTGTAAACAAAACAGGTTCAAAGTTTTGAGACTGGAGGCTTATGCAGTTTTGTATATTTTTTTGGTGTATTGGTTTGCCTCTCCCTCACTGTACTGTGTTCAGTTTGTTTTATATATCTTCATGCCTCAAGCCTAAGCCTGCTTTCTTTGTTCTCTTCTCCTCTCTCTTCAGTACAGTTTAGCATTAAAATATTGTTTATGCTTTGTACTTTTTTTTCTGAAAGGGCAACTTTATTTGGGAAATGATGAAAAGAAATAGCTTGCTTGCATATTAATTTTCCTCTGCATATTTGTCCCTTTTCCTCCAGATTTTGTGCTGCACTTTGTGCCTTTTGATACTTTGCTATCTTCTTTTGACAGCTTCTTGAGTAGCCTTGTACAGTAACTTGTACTTTTGGCAGAAAGTTTGAGTTTGGACTTTTAGTTGTACATGCTGTTTGCTCTTGAACTATGCAGTTTGACAATTGAACTATGCAGTTTGACAATTTGACTTGTGCATTTTTTTAAATTTGTGCATTCAAAGTTTAGCAAATAAATATTCGTCCCTCTTTGTGAACCGGGAGAAATCCTGTGATTTGCAGAGAGGGTTAATTGATCCCAATCAGTTGCCCTTAATGATGAACTCTTTTTTTTTATCTGTCTCTTTAATTTACTTATCTGCTATTTGACTTTTCTTCCTTTCTTCGCAGATGTATAATTAAAATGGAGCACTGGAGCAATGGGATAGCAGATGAAGAATTGAAGATTAGAAAAAATGTTTAGGATAGCTTTTTTTTTTTATTTAAGTTTAAATAATTGTAAAATCATTGTTGTAAACAACAAAACAATTGTACAATTAATTTAAAAATCAATAAAAGTTTCTTTATCCAATTAAATATTTTTCCTCCTATTGTTTATTTATTATTTATAATTCTTTAATTAAAATAATTGAAAATAAATTCCAATCGTTTAATCTTAGAATAATAAATAATTTAAGTAAACAATGCTTTAGCATTTGATCAGTTAAACCTGGCATTTCCAACATCCAAAGCAAAGCAACAGTTAATCAAAACAACTGATCAGACGCATTCCCTTTTCACTGATTTTTACCAAACACTGCAAAATTCAAACTGAATGTATCCTTTCACTGATTTAATCACACAGACGTGAATTCAATCCAAATGCATTCTTTATATTGATTAAGTCAAACAATGCGAATTCAAACCAAATCTCGGAATAACTTGCAAAGCACCGTAGAATTAAATCTTTCTGAAGAACCGCGCATGAACAAACCTAATTCCTGATTAACTGCCAAAGAAGCGTTCGCCTGATCGAAGTTGAGCCAAAACCAATCAAAACCCTAAGCCAACTGTTTGAAACATTCTAGAGTCCTGAAAATCAGTAAAACCCTAATTGTGTCCGACTGACGAGAAAAGTCTGTTTGGCCGATTCTTGAGCCAGTTTGAAAAATCAGGAAACGTTTGAAGCTGTGATTTCTTGTGGAAAATTGCGAGGGCAAATTTTGGGGTACAACAGTTGCCCCTGTTCAATCTTCTTGAACCTGAAGAGTTAGATTGGCAAGTTTGCCTTTCGCGACTTGAAGGTAAAAGAAGATTGGACACTAAAGTGCCCAGAAAATTTGCACTCGGCGATGTGATGGTAGAGGTGAATGGGCTTAAAGATGCCATTTGGTGATGGGCTTAAAGATGCCATTTGGCGACTGCTGATAGGAGGATGGGCTTATAGATGCCACCTGGAAATGGGTTTAAAGATGCCATTTGGAATGAGTATCAGGAAGGTGTCCATGTTTTGGAACATCTATGAACTGGGGGTCTGAGACAGCAATAGATTGACGTCCGTGTTTGGAGAATCCGTAACTTGTTTTCAGGAGTTGAAACAGCATCCGTTGTTGGGAAGCGTCCGTGAACTATTTTCATAAGTCTGAAGGAGGAACCGGTGTAGGGTTTCCTGATGATGAGTCCGTGTGAAACTGCATTTGGATGAATCTGGAACAAGTATCAAAATGTCGCCGTGTCTGGGTCACATCTGAACTGTCTCTGAGTGAATTTGGAATAAGTATCAGAATGTCGCCGTGTCTGGGTCACATCTGAACTATTTCTGGATGAATCTCGGTAGATGATCTTTGCCTGTCGATTGATCTTACCTGAAAAGGTAAAGAGTTAGTTGTATGCAATGTCATGATGCATGATGCAATGTATGTTACACCAATGTTTATGATATGAATGTGATGAATGCGCGTGTAAGCTGATGAGACGTCTTGCTAAGGATAGATGAATCCTGGATGACTGAAGATAAAAGAATCTTGACTGCTGCCGGGGAGAACAATTCCTTGGCTGCTGCTGTGGAGGGCAAGAATCTTTGATTGTTAAAAATGAGAAGTCTTGGGACCACTATTGGGGAAATCAGAAGCTTGGGTTGTATGCCAAACTACTGGGGAATTCCTGTCTTGAGGAGGTCTTCATCGGAGAATATTCGAATATTCTATGGGGAACTGAGAATGAGAGTCTTCAATCTGCTTGGGGATTGATAGTTGGAAGTTTTAACTCCGCTGGGGATATTGAAACTTGATTCTGAGGGGAATTAGCTTTTGGAAGGTTCTCTGGCTGGGGATTGCGAGAGTCATCTGATTGCTGCAGGTGTTGGTCTGGAATAAGTTACTGAACGTCGCCATCTCTGGGTCACATCTTGAACTATCTCTAGAAACAAATCTGAATAAGTTATAGAATGTCGCCAAATCTGGGTCACATCTGAACTATTTCTGGAAGCAGGCTTGGATAAGTTATAGAATGTCGCCAAATCTTGGGTCACATCTTGAACTATATCTAGAAGGAAATCTTGAATAAGTTGCGGAATGTCGCCGAATCAGGGTCACATCTGAACTATTTCTGGAAGCAGGCTTGGATAAGTTATAGAATGTCGCCAAATCTTGGGTCACATCTTGAACTATATCTGGAATGAAAATCCGAATGAGTTATAGAATGTCGCCAAATCTGGGTCACATCTTGAACCATATCTAGAAAGTCTGAATGAGTTATAGAATGTCGCCAAATCTGGGTCACATCTTGAACTATATCTGGAATGAAAATCTGAATGAGTTATAGAATTTCGTCAAATCTTGGGTCACATCTTGAACTATATCTGGAATGAAAATCCGAATGAGTTATAGAATGTCGCCAAATCTGGGTCACATCTTGAACTATATTTGGAATGAAAATCTGAATGAGTTATAGAATGTCGCCAAATCTTGGGTCACATCTTGAACTATATCTGGAATGAAAATCCGAATGAGTTATAGAATGTCGCCAAATCTGGGTTACATCTTGAACCATATCTAGAAAGTCTGAATGAGTTATAGAATGTCGCCATCTCTGGGTCACATCTTGCACTATATCATGTCTGAAGTCTGAATGAGTTATAGAATGTCGCCATCTCGGGGTCACATCTTGAACTATATCATGTCTGAAGTCTGAATGAGTTATAGAATGTCGCCAAATCTTGGGTCACATCTTGAACTATATCATGTCCGAAGTTTGAATGAGTTATAGAATGTCGCCATCTCTGGGTCACATCTTGAACTATATCATGTCTGAAGTCTGAATGAGTTATAGAATGTCTCCATCTCTGGGTCACATCTTGAACTATATCATGTCTTTTGAGGTGATAAGGAAATTGTTGAACACTTTTGACATTCGAATGCCCCAAGTGGTGATGAAGGAGTCTTAAATCAGATTACTCTGCGGATTGAGAGATTTCTTGAAATCTTGACCGGACTGCCCCAGGTTAACTGAACTTCGAAAGATTTGTTGGAACCTTAACTGGACTGCCCCAGGTTAATAGGATGGTGACATGTCATGCCCCTTGTTGATAGGAGATTTGTCGTTGGAAGTGTTATCCTTTTGAAGTGATTTTAACTCACTGAGAGAGTTTTTATTCCTCCGAACAATCGCTGTATGAATTTCTTCGCTGTCAAACAAAAAGCCAAATGCAAACAGTGATATTCAATCAATGCAAAGTTTATGTTTGTCTCGAAGTTTTGCAAAATGCGTTTTTTAGCAGAAAACTTTTTATAAGACAAGTCAACACAAGATTTAGAGCAAAGCCTTACAGGAGTCAGGATACCTTTTGTAACAGTATGCTTTCGAACTAACCCATGCTTCAATTAGGGCTTTTGAAGGGTTGTAACGCGGCTTGGTTCACGGTTTAAGAAACAAAGGATAAAGGCTCAAAGTGTATTTGTACCCACCAGCTCTTCGTGATGTTCTTCAACCCTAAGCTCAGTTAATTGTGCGTCGCACTCTGTTTTGAGTTCGGAACGACTTTTGGGCGATGGTTCATCAGTTGAATTTGGGAGACAATCATCATCTCCTTTTTTCTTTTTCAACATTTGAGGATTTTGTAATGACCTCACTATTTTGATTTTGATTTGTTATCCCTAACTTTTGCCTGACTGTTCCCATTTTTTCGAGATTACAGTCAGCGGGATGCCCCAACTTTCTTAAGCCTCCTTGATAGGTTTTGGCTTGGTGGGCTTTTCTTTTTTTGAGAGATTGACTGTCTATGTAATAGGGAACCACCCTTGTCTTTTGATTCCAAAGGAATGCTTTCTCTTTTTTTTTTTACGTCGTTCGTTGTGTTACGAACTGAGTGTTTGCGACTTCAATGCGCGTTTCTCTTGAATTAACTGAGATACTACCCTGCCCCGGGTTTATATCAAAGGTTTTGATCGTTTAGAAACAGAAAACTCCTACTTCTTTGGCTCGAAGGGGTTGACTAGGGATTATCTTCCTTATAACTCCAGTGTTTGGGAATTGAAAGAAATGCCTGTACATCATCAACAAGGTCTGTTCAAAAGCATACTGTATAAGATCATGGTATTGTTTCGTCATCCTCCCTCTAAAGGATTACAGCTTTTTATCAAGAGTCAAATATCATAAAGAAAAGCATAAGAGTAGTGAAACGAATGGATGAATTCAAGACAAACATATGCAATGCATTAATGAAAACAGAGTTTAACATCAACAGATAATTGTTTGAATGACAAAAGATTACAACTTTGAAAATTCAGAATGAAACAATCACAATCTCAATGAGCTGGCATAGGAGGAGTGATCATGCTGGGGTTTCTGGGGGACCAAACTCAATCTCCTTGGCATCGATCATGTCTTGGATCTTGTTCTTCAAGGCCCAACAGTCGTTGGTGTCGTGTCCCAGGCTGTAGGAGTGGTAAACACAAAATGCGTCGGGACGATAGTTAGGAGAGGAGGTATTGAGCTGCTGAGGAGGATCCCTTAGGGTGAGCAAGTTGACCTCCAACAGACGCTTCAGTATGAAGAATGATGGTATTTCAGTCTCCGTGAACTGCCTTCCCGACGTTTCTTGCTTACGCCGATTACCCCATTGACGCTGGCGAGGTTGTTGATGGGCTTGTGACCCTGAAGCAAGCGAAGGAGCCTTCCCCTTGTCTTCTTGAGTGGATGGAGGCTGAGCGGTGACTTTCTCTTCAACCTCAGATGTTTGCCCCAATTGGTTGTTTGGAAGCAGTTGGCGGACAAGAACTCTGAGTTCCTCTTGTCTTTGAGATAGGTCTTGGATGAGAGCCATCTGGCCCACCAACTGTCCCATCACTTGGGTCCTAAATGTTGTCAGATCAAACTGCATCTCTGCTAGCTGATCAGTCCTGGCCTTGTTGGAATTCTCCAAGCCCTTTGTGAGGAGAGCTTTCATTTCTTCTTGCCCCAAAGACAAGTTCAGGAACATCTCCTGCAGCTGAGCAGTCTGGTCTTGGATGTCTTTGACAGACCTTTCTAGAGCCATCTCTTGCTGAAATAAACAGCAGAAGAGTAAGGAAACCTGAAAAAAAGGAAAGACTGTCAAAATACAATGCATGATATGTGGATGCATGCTTTCAAGGATCTCTTGGGGTAAACACAAGAAAATGTTAGAGGTTGAACTTTGATCTTTGATTAGAGATCTTCGCACCGGTGGATGTCTTTCCACGAGAATCAAGCTCACCATGTCGAGTGGGTCATAGCCACTGATTCAAGTTGTCGCACTTGGTCTTTGACTGGAGAACTTTGTACAGGTGGATGTCTTTCCACGAGAATCAAGCTCACCATGTCGAGTGGGTCGTAGCCACTGATTCAAGTTGTTGCACTTGAACTTTGGTTGGCATTGGTTAGAGGAGAAACCTCTTGCCCCTTGGTAGACGTCTTGTTCAACGTAACCCTGCATCAAAAGAACCCTCAAGATCCTTGAAATGGTTATTGAAAATGCTATGGTATGATGTCATGATGTTATGTACATGTATGCGAAAAGCAAGTGAGTGTATATAAAGGCAAACATATTCACACAAAGCAAACAAGTCCTTAGGTTTAGGCTTGCATGAGGCTTAGGTAAGTACCCTCTTGAAGTTAGTTGGATCATCCTGTCCTAAAATAGAAACTGGGTTCTAAGGAGCTCAATATCATTGGATTGTTTTCTGTGTTCATTGTTTCGGTTTAGCCACTTACTGGCGACCAAAATATTCCAAGAAAACAACCCTCAAATGAGTGTAGTATCGAGTATCTACCAACTTCGGACTGCACCAAAGTCGGTCATCTCACTACCCCTAAAAAGGCTAAGATGGTCAATTAAGGTTCTAAGAGTTCGTTAGTGCTTCACGACATCACTCAGCGGCCCCGTACTCTCCTTGACTGAACTCAAGGGTTACCGATACTCAAAAATATGTCACACTAACATAGCTTACTGCTTCAACCATGTCGGTATACCCCGCACAGTTCCCTCACAGTTTTTTGCTATTTACCTAAGAAGGTGCCCCAAATCCGGGTGTAGGATTTACAACAAACCCAAACAAGAACCCAAAAGATAAAGCAATCAAGTCAATCAAAGCAAGAAAGTAAAGGTGATCTAAACCCTAAGGTAACCCCACTTTTAAGTTGGATCCCCAGCAGAGTCGCCAGTTCTGTGATACAGTGGGAGAACTGACTATGTGTTTTGCGTTTGTATTCGCACTTGTTCGGTTGAGCAAGAGTCGCCACCGACTTTTTATTTTATCCTAAAGGAAAGGCTAAAAAATCACAGCAAAAACCTTTTGAGATATTTCGTGGGTTCGGGGGGTAGATTATGAAAAGGGAAGGTATTAGCACCCTTTTCATCCATGGTTATCCATGGGCTCTTAGTTACTTGGTTTTTTAGATCACTTGCCTTGATTTTCGATTGCTTGAAAATGTGGTGTGTGTGTGTGTTTTTGAAAATTTTTTGGAAGAAGATTCCTTGTCTTAGGCTACCCTTGTAACAATTCTTTACTCGAATGTTTTACAAAGGTGTGTATCTTTTCAAAAAGATGTTTCAAATGTTTTTGAGAGTTTGTTTTGAAAGTGTTTGTGGAATGTGGTTTTTGAAAAGAAGGCAAGTGTTTTTGCAAGTTGATCTCAAGTAACTAAGAGTTTTGTCTACCCTATTGTACTCAAAGGTTTTCTCTATGTTTTCAACCCCTTTTTAACAATTTTGTTCCACCATTGAATTTGGTGGACAATCTTGCGTTTAGGATGTTTAACGGGACGGCCGCGGGTCATCGTATGGACCATGAATGCAATGGTGCCAAGTGTCTTTGGCAATTTGCTTTGAAGGGACTATGATCATTCCATTTAGGCGACTTTCGAAAGCGTCATCGAGGGACTTATGATCATTTGAATTCGTTTTGCCAAAGATACTCGACGTGCAAGCATGGCCCATTTTGGAAGGCAACATGTGGGATTACCCTAGGGGGTGCAAGTGTGATTGTGTATTGATTTCATGTATTTGTCTTGTATTAGGTTATCTAGCGTTTGATTTTATGTACATGCAAACCCTAGGTCTAACCATGGTATAATTTGAAAGCGGTAAATTGCGGAAATGTAAAGTCTACGCTATTACAAAATAAGTATCCGGGAGTGGGGGTACAAATTTACAAATGGGGATGAGACTTTAGGAATATAGTGTCCAATAGATTACAACCAAATCGAATCGATCAAATGTAAATGTAACGTATAGCAATGTATAAGATAAGCAAATGTGTATAGGAGCAATGTAAATGTATTTGTATCAAGCGTATAATTTGAAATGTATCGTATCTTGTGTAAGTGTATATGTTCATGTATGTAATTTATTTACAGGTTAGAGACGTGAATTTTAATGTGTATTATTTAAGGTATTGCTTTAACTTAATGGTGAATTAAATGTTTTCTTTATTTAGTCTTTTGTAGTCTTGTATTAAAAAGTGTATTTTCATTTATTATGTACAAAAAAGAAAATTTAAGAAAAGAAAATGTTATAAGTTTGAAAATTGTTATTTAAATTGTGTATATAAATTTGCATCTTTATATTTTTGTGTTTAATATATACAAAGAATATTTAAATTAAATGTTTTAAATTATATTATGTACAAATAAAAATATTTTAAGTTAGAGGAATAAAATATATTGCGTTTGAAATTGTAATTTCAAAAAAAAATCAATATTTGATGTAAATAAATAAAAAGGGTTATGTTAATTTAAATGTATAAGAAAAGAATATGATGGTTTAAAAATAGTGTGAAATAAGTCAGAAATGGGCTCAAGGGTTTGAGGCCCAAATGCAATTTAGGGGGAATGAATAGAACAGGGGGGGGGGGTGAATTAGGAGTTCGCTTGGGCTTTAGGTTTTATGAAACAGATTAGGCCCAGAGTTTGAAACAAATAGCTTAGGGTTCACTGTTTTTTTGTTCATTTGGGACATTTGGCTTAGGGTTTGTGAGCGACAGAAGCGCCGCTGCTAGTTCCACTTCGTCTTCTCCGTTCGTTTCCTTCATCTCTCCAACCCAGGGCCACTGATCCTCTCCAACCTTCGACTACCGGGCGCCACTTCTGTCCTCATCTCCTCACCGTTGTTCACTTAAAGATGGCAAGAAAGGTAACGAGCTTTTGGACACCTTAAGGTTCTTTTTAATTATTGTCTTTGCATGTCATGACCCTTTGATTATTGAATCTCATTTTGTGTTTTATTGTCGTTTCTGTGAGCGAAAAAAAAGAAGGGAATGGGTTTATACCTTAGGCTTTTGGGAGATGGAGATGAGGCGGACCAGAGGCGCTGAGGATGGCCGGAGGGCGGAGGTTTGATGATGATGGACTTATGGACTTCCTGGAACTCTTTATCTTTTTGCCATTTTAGCGTTTTGTGATGCTATTGAACTGAAAACCCTTTTGTAAACTCACTTCTTTCTTCTTCTCTTCTACTGTATGCTCGTTGCTTAATATGCTTCTTTGCTTATGTTGCCTCTAATGCTTGTTGCCTTGAACGTTTACCTTGCACGTTGCTTCTGTCCACTTCTTCCTTTGCCTTGCTTTGAGCTGCCTTGAATGTATACTTGTTGTATGCTGAGATTGATGCCTGTGATGTTGATTTTCTGAGGCTTTTGTGTTGCCTATTCTTCACTTCTTTCTCTCTCGCTTCTGCTGCCTTTTTGTGTATATTGGCCTATGATGAGGGTTTCTCTGAGGCTTTGTGTGGGCTTTGATTGGCTTGACAGTGATAGCTTTTGGAATGGTGAGGCCTAGCAGGTTTTATGCTTGGGTCGTTCAGGCAGGTATTTGGTACAGGTTTTTCTGAGTTTAAGCTTGTTTAAGGCTTTAGGTTAGGCCTTAACAGGTTCAATGCTTGTTGGTTTAAGGCGTTTGACAGGTTTAAGCTTAGGCAGGTATGATACTTGACAGAGGTTTGTAGGTTGATGGTTAAGGCAGGACAGGGTGAGTGTTTGATGGAGGCCAGCAGTTTTGTATCTTTTGTGTTTTACAGGTTGTGAGGCTTTGAGGCTCAGGCTTGCAAACTTGGCCTTTTGGTTTCAGTTAATGCAGGTTTTGGCTTTGGATGTTTACTGGTTTGGCTGGAGATGTTTGAGTTGAATGGTAAGGTTTTTGAATGTTTGTTCAGATTGGTGTTACAGGTTCAGCAGGCTTGGCCTTTTTAGTTAATGCAGGTTTTGGCTTTTTTCTTATGCTTGTAAACAAAACAGGTTCAAAGTTTTGAGACTGGAGGCTTATGCAGTTTTGTATATTTTTTTGGTGTATTGGTTTGCCTCTCCCTCACTGTACTGTGTTCAGTTTGTTTTATATATCTTCATGCCTCAAGCCTAAGCCTGCTTTCTTTGTTCTCTTCTCCTCTCTCTTCAGTACAGTTTAGCATTAAAATATTGTTTATGCTTTGTACTTTTTTTTCTGAAAGGGCAACTTTATTTGGGAAATGATGAAAAGAAATAGCTTGCTTGCATATTAATTTTCCTCTGCATATTTGTCCCTTTTCCTCCAGATTTTGTGCTGCACTTTGTGCCTTTTGATACTTTGCTATCTTCTTTTGACAGCTTCTTGAGTAGCCTTGTACAGTAACTTGTACTTTTGGTAGAAAGTTTGAGTTTGGACTTTTAGTTGTACATGCTGTTTGCTCTTGAACTATGCAGTTTGACAATTGAACTATGCAGTTTGACAATTTGACTTGTGCATTTTTTTAAATTTGTGCATTCAAAGTTTAGCAAATAAATATTCGTCCCTCTTTGTGAACCGGGAGAAATCCCGTGATTTGCAGAGAGGGTTAACTGATCCCAATCAGTTGCCCTTAATGATGAACTCTTTTTTTTATCTGTCTCTTTAATTTACTTATCTGCTATTTGACTTTTCTTCCTTTCTTCGCAGATGAATAATTAAAATGGAGCACTGGAGCAATGGGATAGTAGATGAAGAATTGAAGATTAGAAAAAATGTTTAGGATAGCTTTTTTTTTTATTTAAGTTTAAATAATTGTAAAATCATTGTTGTAAACAACAAAACAATTGTACAATTAATTTAAAAATCAATAAAAGTTTATTTATCCAATTAAATATTTTTCCTCCTATTGTTTATTTATTATTTATAATTCTTTAATTAAAATAATTGAAAATAAATTCCAATCATTTAATCTTAGAATAATAAATAATTTAAATAAACAATGCTTTAGCATTTGATCAGTTAAACCTGGCATTTCCAACATCCAAAGCAAAGCAACAGTTAATCAAAACAACTGATCAGGCGCATTCCCTTTTCACTGATTTTTACCAAACACTGCAAAATTCAAACTGAATGTATCCTTTCACTGATTTAATCACACAGACGTGAATTCAATCCAAATGCATTCTTTATATTGATTAAGTCAAACAATGCAAATTCAAACCAAATCTCGGAATAACTTGCAAAGCACCGTAGAATTAAATCTTTCTGAAGAACCGCGCATGAACAAACCTAATTCCTGATTAACTGCCAAAGAAGCGTTCGCTTGATCGAAGTTGAGCCAAAACCAATCAAAACCCTAAGCCAACTGTTTGAAACATTCTAGAGTCCTGAAAATCAGTAAAACCCTAATTGTGTCCGACTGACGAGAAAAGTCCGTTTGGCCGATTCTTGAGCCAGTTTGAAAAATCAGGAAATGTTTGAAGCTGTGATTTCTTGTGGAAAATTGTGAGGGCAAATTTTGGGGTACAACAGTTCGATTAGATTTTAAAAATAAAATCGAACCAAACCAAACCAAACTAATGCAATTTGGAATGGTTTGTTTGATTCGGTTTTTTACAAAAAAGATTATTGAGCCATACAAACACATATAGAGAAAAATATAATTTTGTGTTTAATTGTTCATACATTACCATAAAAAAATTTATAATTGTCAAAATAAGTTTATAATTTGATACATAAAACCATGTATTATAATTTTATCTAAATCTAAAGAATGATACACATAAGATTGCATTTTTAAATAAATATTATACAAAGAATACGATAAAATATATTTTATGATAATAGTATTTATAAATGAATAATATTTCATTTTTTATGATTTGTAAATTAAAATAAATATCATACAAAGAATATGATAAAATATACACATAATACATGTTGATTTCTCTAAAGAATTAAAGAAATGTATATTTGTTAGTAAGAATTAATAACATAATGCGGTTTGGTTTGGTTCGGTTCGGTTTACAAAATACAAACCACAAACCAAACCGACTGCGCGGTTCCGTTAGAAAATAACCTAAACACATCTGAACCAAATGATATTGATAAGACGATCATCTCAGATACAAATCTGGTAAGTTTTCTGATCCTGTGTTAAATCTTTATCCCTTCTCGTTCTATTCGAAAAATTCTTTTGCGTCTTTTTCGTTACTCGCGTTTTTTGTTATGGATGTGGTTGTGATACTGCCTTGTTGTTAAGGAGTTGTTGATGATGCACTATGGATCAAAATGTGATAGTGAAGTTGCCTTGAAGCTTCTGCGTGATGAATATTGTTGTTGCTGGTTCGGTGAAAAACAATGATGTTGTTGCGGTTTTGGCTGCAGATGGAAGAAGAGAGTGTGGTTCTGATGTTGTTGCCGATGAAGCAGAAAGATGAACATGAAAATCCGTCAAGAGTCTTTACAGAGGGAAAAAGAAGATGAAGATGGAAACAGTTGCAGAGAGTTTCAACTTTTCTGTGCGAGTCTTTGACGTTTTGGTTTGGAATTTTATGTGCAACTGGTTTATTGTTAGTGTTATGAGTTGAAATTGTTGTTTTTTTAAATGATGTAGGTTAAGGCTGGCTTGTGATGCTCATGGTTTTGGATAAAGGTGATGAAGAGCGGAGCAAGGAAATGGTATGAAAGATTTTAAAGATTGATTGAAGATTGACCATGGAGAAATTAGAATAGCCTTAGGTTTCTTGGTGCTTCTTTTCCATGTAAACTCTTGATGTAATGTCCTTGAACATTTGTAATCTCCCTTTGTCATTGTTCATGACGTAAAAACTTTGCCTTTGAACTTGTAATGATCACTTCTTGAATGTAATGTCCTTGAAACCTTGAGCTTGGAAATTTGGACGGTGAATAATGATGAATGCGAATTGAACTATAATCTCAAACCTTACATAATGATGTATGGCTTTAATAACAACAAAAACCACATGAATATATCACAGTTCTTAATTAGAAAACTTGAAGGAATATTTTGCTATGGCTTACCATGATGTAACTTGTTCCTTGAATTCAAAATAAACTAACAATAAATTACTTGCACTTCAAATCTCAATGACAAATTCAACCCGTCTTAAACCCCTAACTCTAAATTCTCACCATCCAAGCTAACTTGTAATTTCAATTCTGAATGATCCAACTATAACTTATTTACAAAATAGAATCATTGAGTATAGTTTAAAACAAATAACTTGCATCATTAGTGATGACAACAATCCTTAATTGATAACCAAAGGTCGAATGACCCTTACTTCATGATCCTTGGTATTTCAGTTGAATCAAACCTAAAGAATTAGGAAGAACCCTAACCCAACAGGTAAATGCCAACATAAGAAATTCACCTCAATGAAAAGTCAATGAGAAATTTGGTTGAGAACATCATCCTTATAAGTAGTGAAAACCTTGATCCCCATGAGAAAGCCAATGCAATGAAAATGATGTGTATGATGAAGAAGAATAAGTCATATAGGGTTATAAAACAAGAGTGCAAATTTTGGGGTGCAACAGATGGCACCCTGAGAAAAGATGATTATGTATGATTGATTAGTGTGTATGCATAGATTGTAAGTTGAAGATGAATAGAAATGGTGGCAAGTATTTATAGTTTCATCAAGTTAGAATGATACATGCATGATGTATTTATAGTTGTGGAAGTTTTTATGCAAAGAGGTAATTTTTGGAATTAAAAAGAACTAAAAAATTGACCCAAACAAACAATATGTGTCGACCTAAAATACAATATGTGTCGGCCTGAAAAGGCTTACGTGTTAACCTATGTAAAATAAAAGCTACATTCTTCATTATTGAGTTATATGTGTCGGCCTAAAAGTCGTATGTGCCGACACATAGAACTAAAACTTACAGTATGTGCCGGCCTAAAGACTGCATGTGTCAGCCTGTTCCAAACAGAAGCTACATGCTTAATTATTGAGTTACACGTGCTGGCCTTAAAATTGTATGTGCCGAAAAATTGTAATGATGTTTTTGGCAAATTTCAAGATGGTTTAAAATGATTCCTAAGACCTCTAATGTAAAGGTGCACCATATGGCATAGAGATACCATCCAATATACATAAATGCTAATTTTTCCTAATTTTGACATCATGCAAAACATCTAATAGTCAAATTGCACTCACATACTCCCCCTTTTTGATGATGGCAAAACTTGTGACGAGACATTTCATGTTATTATCGAAGGTTCCCCCTGACTTTGTGCTTCCAAATTTCATCTCGCATATGCTTCTCCCCCTTTGACAAAATAAAAAATAAAGATAGTAAATAGTGATAAGTATCATAGTTTAACGCAAATACTAATATATCACTCAAAGACATTTTTGAAAAGAAGAACAACAATCATATAACCCCATATATATATATATATATATATATATATATATATATATATATATATATATATATATATATATATATATATATATATATATATATATATATATATATATATATATATATATATATATATGTAATGATGCAAAATTGATAAATAACCAGCATAAAACATTACCAAAAATGTAATGTAATGCATGAATAATAATGAATGAGATACAAGAGCAAACTTTTCAAGTTGGTTATATAGCATCACAATCACATAACACAATACAATGGAACTTCTGATACCAAACACACATGTGCCTAGCATGGAAACAATAATTTCACCACTCAATCAAAAACGAAAAATATTGTCATAACATGTGATCCAACTACGACAAGAACCGTATATGCAAATAACATGCATAAATTCAACTCATGCGCGAATGCAGATAATAATAATACCAATGCATGTTTGTATAAACCAGAACAAACTTATACAAATGAGAAAGAATTAATAAATGAATTCATTATAAACGTATACATTGAAAACACACGATGGTTTTCAATCAATTTTTTTGGAAATGAGAATTCATGGTTTTCATCATTTTGGAGCATAGTAAGAATTTTTTACCAACCAAAAACATGCATTAAGAAAAGTCTTAATTTCAAGGAGAAATTTTAAACAACATTACCTCACTCTTGATGGAATAAGATTTGCACTCATATGATCTAAAATACTCGAACAAAGTGTTAGAGTAAAAGTATAAGGTGAAAGCAACATAATAAAGATTAAGCAACATTAGATATATCAATAATCCCAATTCCCCACGTATATTGAAAAACGGTTCGGTTGCAAGAGGTTTAGTGAAAATGTCGGCAAGTTTATTTTTACTATCAACATGCTCGAACACAACATCCCCTTTTTCAACCTGATCGTGAAGAAAATGGTGACATATCTCAATATGTTTATTGCGAGAGTGCAACATCATATTTTTGGTTATATTAATTGCATTAGTGTTATCACACATGATAGGAATACGCGAAATTTTAATGTCAAAATCAAGTAATTGTTGCTTAAGCCACAAGATTTGGGCACAACAACTACCGACTGCCATGTGTTCAGCCTCGGTCATTGACAAAGCAACATAAACTTCGTTTTTACTATGAAAACTAGCCAAGGGTTTTGAAAACATGTGAGAAGTGCCACTAATACTTTTCCTATCCGATTTGAAACCGAAAAAGTCGAATCCAGAGTAACCAACCAAGATACAATCGCTTCCCTTGGAATACCAAAGCTAAAACTTATAAGTACCAATTAGGTATCTAAGAATACACTTAACCGCTTTTAAGTGCGATTTGTTGGGAGCCGGTTGATATCGGGCACACATGAAAATGCTAAACATATTACAGCCTTGATGTCGTAAGGTATAGAAATGATCCAATCATACCTCTATATTTCTTAATGTATACATCCTTACCCTATTCATCTTTATCCATATTGCCATTTGTTTCCATAGTAGTGTCAATTTCCCTTGCATCTTCCATGCCGAATTGTTTTAGTAATTCGAGACAATACTTGGTTTGACATATAAGTGTTTCTTCCTTGAGTATCTTTAATTGAAGTCTGATAAATTAGTTCAACTCCCCCATGAGACTCATTTCAAACTCTCCCTGTATAAGCTTAAAGAACTCCTTGACAAGATGCATGTTTGTTGATCCAAAAATGTTATCATCAACATAAAATTAAACAAGTAAAATATGTTTTCCTTGAATTTTAATAAAGAGAGTAGTATCTACCTTCCCTCTCGAATATTCTTGATCAAGAAAAAACTTGGTAAGTAGGTCATACCATGCCCTTGGGCTTGTTTAAGACCATACAAAGCATGTTTAGCTCAATCACATGATTGAGATACTCGTGATTTTTAAAATCTGGAGGTTGTGAAACATACACCTCTTCATTTATGTATCTGATAAGGAACACACTTTTCACGTCCATTTTATATAGTATGAAGTTCTTGTAACATGCATAAGCTAGTAAAATGCTTATAGCCTCGAGTCGGGCAACAAGAGCATAAGTCTCCTCATAATTAATTCCCTCATCTTTGTTATACGATTGAGACACTATTCGGGCCTTATTCCTTGTTATCACACCATGTTCATCAATTTTATTCCTAAACACCCATCGTGTACCTATAACTTGATGACTTTGTAGACGAGGGAAAAGGTCACAAATGTTATTTCTTTCAAATTGATACAATTCTTCTTGCATGGCCATAAGCCAATGCTCATCGAGTAGGGAATTATTAGCATTTTTAGGTTTAACTTGTGATACCGACACGTGGTGATAATAGAAATTACCTATGTTAGAGCATGTTGTTACCCCTTTTATGATATCTCTAATAATGTTGTCAATTGGATGATCCTTGGAGGTTCTCCACTCTAATGGAAGACCATTATCTTCTTGTTGGCTTTCAATATCATTCTTTTATTGGTTGTCATCTTCCTCCTTCTCAATCTCCATTGTTTTAGGTTGATCATCCCCTTTTTTGATGTCCTTGAGTATGTCTTCAGTATATGCACCTACACCATGAAAAGTAATACCTTTCCCAATATTATTTTGGCAAGACTCATCAAAATTAACATGAACCGACTCTTCAATAATAAGAAATCTCTTATTGTAAACTCTACATGCTTTACTAGATTTGGAGTATCTAAGAAAGATACCTTCATCGGATTTCGCGTCAAATTTCTCAAGATTATCCTTTCTATTGTTTAAAATAAAACATTTACATCCATATACATGAAGATGCAATAAATTTCGTTTTCTACCTTTTAAAAGTTCATAATAAGTTTTTTCAAGAAGAGGACGAATAAGTATCCTATTAAAAACATAACATGCCGTGCTAATAACGTCAACCCAACATATTTTGGTATACCACATACATTGTGCATTATTCTTGACAATTCCTCTAAAACACGATTTTTGTGCTCCACAACACCATTTTGTTTTGGAGTTCTAGGAGCTGAAAATTTGTGTCTAATACCAAATTTATCACAATATTCTTCAAATATGTGTTTTTTAAATTCACCTCCATGATCGCTTCGGATGAAAACAATTTTAGAATTCAATTTATTTTGGGATAACTTGGAAAAACGTGTGAAAGTCGCGAATGTTTCATCTTTTCTATGTAAGAAGATAGTCCAACAAAATCTTGAGTAATCGTCTACAATTACAAAACCATAGTAGTTGCCACATATGATTTTGGTATGTGACGCCAAATAAATCCATGTGAAGAAGCTCAAGAGGTCTCGAAGTTGAAACAATATTTTTATATTTAAAAGAGACTCTTGTTTTTTTGCCCTTTTGACATGCGTCACATTGGTGATCTTTTGAAAACTTTATTTTAGGTAGACCAATTACTAAATCTTTTGCAACTATCTTGTTAAGTAGATCAAAGTTGACACACGCCAAACGTCTATGCCATAACCATGAATCTTCACTCATGGTAACAAGACATTCAACATTTCTCAAGGATACATCTCTTAAGTATATCATGTAGATATTATTTACCCTCACTCCATTAAAAATAAAATCATCCTTTCATTATGTACTATAATGCAATTGTCTTTGGCAAAAGTAACCCTATAACCATTGTCTCACAATTGACTAGTGCTAAGAAGACTATGTCTAAGGCCTTCAACTAATGTAACATTTGAGATAGTAATGGTTGAGGGATTATTTATACTACCTTTTCCAAGTATGGCACATTTGTTGTGATTGCGTAGGATACATAACCATTCTTCTTTTCCATAAAGTCAGAGAATAGATAGATATATCCCATCACGTGTCTTGAACATCCACTATCGAGAATCCATTTAGCCGTCATAGAGTCAAGATACTCAAACTACAAAATCAAACAAAGGTGGTAGGTACCCAATTCTCATTGGGTCCCTGGGAGTGAGTGAAAAACTGGTTGCATTTGGCCAACCATTGAAAAATACCTTTAGGAACTAAGAAGCACCTAAATTTTCATTTTTCAATATTATGGCATTTTTCACGACAATAGTGACAATGAAACCTATGATGAGGCTTAATTTTTATATTTTAATCCTTCTTGATCAAACTATACTCTTTATAAGGCTTTGCAATCTTTGGAGAATTAATAGAATAACTAACACATGGTTGTGATTCCTTGTCTAACTTGGTTTTAAGAGTACTCACTTCTTGTTGCCAATTTTGACAAGTTTCACATCCGAACCGACATGGTTCCTCATCCTTTTGTTTAATGATTTTAACTATCTATAATAGATCGCTTTAATGCTTCAAATTTCTTATCAATTTCTTCAACTTTTACTTCCAAATATGTAAAAAAAATTCATTTGAAGCTAATTTCTTATAAGCATGTAATGCATCTTTTTGTAGATTTTCAAAAGCCTTTTTCAATTCAATAAAAGATTACTTATCTACTTTATAGTATTTAGAATGAATTACATTATTTTTCTTGCTTTGGCGTTGATTGGCTATGAGACAATAATTTTCCTCCTCATCGCTATGACTAGAGCTTTCCTTGCTTGAGGCATCATTATAGCTATCTCAAGCAACATAGGCTTTTCTAGCTTTCCTAGACTTATTTTGTTGTCCCTTTCCTTTTTCATTTTCAAGCGATGGACAATCCGGTCTATAGCGACTCAGTTTTCCACATTCATAGCATATACCTCTTGGTCTACCTTTTTTTTTGTATTTGTTTTTATAGGATGCATATTGCCTTTTAAATTCTACAAGAGTGTTTGACATAATTCTTCTGAATGTATCGATTGTATTTCCTTACTAACAATCACATTTTCTCATCATTGTAATCTTCTTCATCACAAGAATCACTCTCATAAACGTGCTCACATTGAGGACCTTGAACTCAAAGCCCTAAGAGCTTTAGACTTGGTTCCTTCCTCTTTATCCATGCCTTTCTCATTTTTTCTTCTTTTTCTTAAGTTTCCTTTCATATTTATCCAAGAAAGTGAGTTCTTGCTCGTGTTCTTCAAACTTTCTAAACAAAGTAGTGAGATCAAGTGTTGCAATATTATTGGCTTCCTTGATCGTCGTGACCTTTGGTTGCAAATTCCTAGTAATATATCTCAAAATATTTTTAGTATAAATTGAATTAAAAATAGGATTACCTAGCTAGTTTAAACGATTAATAATATGTGAGAACCGCTTTTGGATTTGAGCAATGGTTTGACCATGCTTCATGCGAAAGAGTTCTAGCTCTTGATTAAGTGTGTTAATTCTAGTTTGTTTAACATCATTAGTTCCCTCATAGGTAACTTGTAAAGAGTCCCACATAGCCTTAGTGGTTTCAAAAAGATAAATGTGATAAAACTCATCAACATCAAGAGCGGATATGATAATGTTTTTCACTTTCCAATCATGTAACCACTTCTTATAATCTTCCTCATACCATTGTGCTTCTAGATTAGGTATGAAAACACCATCAACAAGATGTGTAATCGGTGTTGGACAATTTTGAATGGCCTCCCATACACCCTTATCATATGAGTTAACATGAATTTGCATACAAGCTTTCGAATAACTATAGTTTTCTCCCGTAAATATTGTGGCTCTTTTGTAATCCCCTTTAGGTTCGTACACCATTTTCTAATAAGATTTTCAAAGCATGCAATTAACTAGATCTCTTGATGCCACTTGTTAGACGATGATGACTTATCTAGATAGGGGTGAATAGATCACCAAGCCTAAAGTACCAATAAAAAATTGGTATATAAAAATTTATTTGAAAAGAGCGCAAGCGGAAGGTTTTAGTGTAGATCGATAAAAGTCGTCTATACGAACCTAGTTATTGGAACTCGGATAAGTAAAAATCCTTATGGAAAAAAAGAGTTAATAAGAGGAATTAATACACTTAAAACAATCAAAATGTTATTACTCGTTTATCATAATTCACTAGCAATCTATTTCCAATGTAATTAAGAAAAAATATAGAGCAATGGAATTTGTCGAGCACTTGTTGTGTGATCGAATTTTCATAATTTTATTTTTATTTTTATTGATATGAAAAAGAACTTATAACCAAAGTGATTAAAAAGCTAATCGACAAAAAAATTTAAACAAAAACAACCACACAAAAGTTCATACGATTCGATCGATCAACCAATGAAATTTAACATATTACGTAATTAAAAATAAAAGTGAGTAAAGAGATTAGAGAGAGAAACACAAGTATTTTTTAGGTAGTTAACCAATACGTCCTGGCTATGGCTATGTTTGTCCCCAATTTAAATTGAAATTGAGAAGTCAATTCTTACTTTGCAAAAAGTATTACAAGAGAAGTGTTCCAAGAGCAACCCCACAAACCCTAACTGCTTGTTGTTGACTCAACCCTTTCTCATCCTTTGATCTTGAGCAAGACCATGACACAATAGCTACCAATTGATTTATTGAAACTTCATACTCCTTTGGGTACCAAACTCCAAATCTCTTTCGCGCATGATCAATTATAACTATTAAGCACAAGCACTTCTAATTTTATTCTTCGTTCTCTCGCTACTCCTGTGGGTACCAAACTCAAAAACCCCCAAATATATCAAAGATCTTAGAGTATAAACCATAGGTTTTTCCGGATGAAACCACCCATAATTCTCAACCTAATATTATCCGTTACACAAAACCTAATTGGACGTTTTCAAACCTCGCTTAGATGGCACCCCAACAAGAAATGATTATGTGTAATTTTTCAATGTGTATGCATAGGATAGAGGTTGAAGATGAAGAGCAATGGTGGTAATTGTTTATAGTATCATCAAGTTAGAATGATGCATGAATGGTGTATTTATAGTTATAGAAGTTTTTATGCAAATAGGTAATTTCCGGAATAAAAAATAATTGAAAAATTGACCCAAACAAACAGTATGTGTCGGTCTGAAATATGGATGTGCCGGCACATAGAGTTGAAAACAAAAATGTTTGTTGGCCTGAAAAGGTTTACGTGTCGACCTATGCGAAACAAAAACTACATGCTTCATTATTGAGTTACATGTATCAGTCTGAAAGTTGTATGTGCTGACACATAGAACTGAAACTTACACTATGTCCCAGCCTGAAGACTGCATGTGTCGGCTTGTTCAAAATAGAAGCTAGATGCTTCATATTGAGTTACACGTATCTGTCCAAAAATTGTATGTGTCGGCACATACAGGTGATTTTTGTGCAGAAAACGAGTTTGGTGTTTTTGGCCAATTTCAAGATGGTTTTGAAGGATTCCTAAGACCCTAATGCAAGGGTGCACCATATGAAACAGATATATCATCCAATATACAGAAATGCCAAGTTTTCCTAGTGTTGACATTATGAAAAACATCTAATAGTAAATTTGCACTCACACGAACATCTTTTCATTCTAATGGCTATTGATTACTTCACCAAGTGGGTTGAAGCAGCATTGTTTGCTAGTGTGACCAAGCAGGTTGTGGTCCAATTTATCAAGAATCAAATCATTTTCCGATATGGCATTCCGAATAAGATCATTATTGAAACTGTTTCAAATTTGAATAATAAGATTATTAAAGAGCTTTGTGAAGGTTTCTAGATCGAACATCACAATTCTTCTTCTCACAGACCAAAGATGAACGAGGTTGTTGAAGCAGCTAACAAGAATATTAAGAAGATTATCTAAAAGATGGCAGTTACCTATAGGGGGGATCCCTGGTTAAAGAATAAACTGAGACCCGTTCTTGGTTGAATACCGCAAGTTCTTTGAAGATTGTTACCCTTTCTAGGTGGAATCCCTGGTTTAAGAAGAAGTTAAGCCTTGTTCAAGGTGGAATAGCAGAATTCTTGGGATTCTTACTATCAATATGATTTGTTTCTACCTTCGTCCATGATTTGGTAGTTCAATATCATCTATGAGTCGGTGTATCAATCTTTTCTTCACCTTCGTCCATGAGCTGGTGTATCTTTTTCTACCTTCATCCATGAATTGGTAGTTCACCATCATCTATGAGTCGATGTATTAATCCATTCCCCACCTTCGTCCATGAGTTAGTGTATTTTATTCCTTTACCTTCATTCATGAGTTGGTAGTCTACTGTCATGAATGAGTCAATATTATTGACTTTACTACCTTCAACTATGAGTTGGTATTTTACTCTTACCTTGTTTACTCCCTTCATCTATCAGTTGGTAGTAATGTGTTTTCTCACTACCTACTTAGGATGTTTTCTCCAGTAGATTCAGTGAGCCTTTTTAGAGATTATTCCCTAGAGGAGCCAGTAATTTCTTTCCACTGTTCTACTCAGGATTTTTCTAATAGAACCAATGATTGTTTATCAAACTGTGTTTTCCCACTAGGTTCGGTGATGTTTTCCGTGCTACATATTCAAAGAGGATCCTTCCATTATTGTTTGTTGTTCTTTTTATACCCCGGTTGTTTTTGGTTTCTCTCCAAGCCTAGTTTCTCGAAGGGTTGTAATATTCCCCAATAAGTTGTGTTTTCCCGGTGATCCCCTTTAGTTTTCCATCCATAAAAATCAAAGTCATAGTTAGTCTATGCAGAGTTTGGTCCCCAATAGTGTTTTACCCATGGAGTCTGTGATACGGTGGGAAGAGAACTGACTGTTTTTTGGAATGCTGGTTTGCGTTTTGCGTTTGTTTTCGCAAAATGTCGCGGTAAGCAAGAGTCTCCATCGACTTTTATTTTATCCAACAAGGAAAGGAAAAAAGTACAGAAAAATTCCTTTTTCGAGATGTTTCTCGGGTCCAGGGGGTGAATTATAGAAAGGGAAGGTGTTAGCACCTTTCTATTTGTGGTTATCCACGGGCTCTTAGGTACTTGCTCAAAGTGTTTTCAAAATTTTGATTTTCTTGGTGTTTGTGGGTTTGAAAGGAGTTTTTGTTTGAAAGGTGTAAGTGTGAAAAGTTTTATTTTGTTTTGAAGAGATCAAGTACTTAAGAACCATCTACCTACTCGAAAAGGGAATTAAACTGTGATAATGTCCTTTAGACAATGCTAGCCCACTATTGATGAGTAGGTAGCATCGGCGTTGGAGTTTTAGGGTCAATTCGATTAAGGGACGTGTGGTCACTAAAGCTATGTTAGGACACCTTAGCGGTAACCCTAATGTCTTAGATCATTTTTCCGAGGCAACCGTTTCGAGGCAACTATGATCTTTGGACAAGAGGGCGACCTCTAAAACTTCCTATACTCAATGACCACATTCGAAGGCAACCAAGTGAGGTGTACCCTAAGAGTGCACATGTGCGAGTGTGTTATTTCGGTTAATTTTATCTTTGTACATGTCATGGGTGAGCTATGTTGATTTTAAGTTCATAAATTCGATCTTGTCATGCATTTCCTATTATCCAACATCTAACAGTTATAATTTGCGGAAGATAAATTGCGGAAATTAAATCTAAGCTATTACAAGGCGTCGGGTATTTAAATCGCCAAAAACAACCCTTGAAATTAAAATGCGAAAAAATAAATAAAACGGTAAAATAAAGTCCTAATTAAAGCTATTACATTCCGGAAGCAAGTACAATAATAAAACAAAATATTGATCGCGTGCGAGAAAATTAAATCGAATGCATTTTTTGCTTTATTTTTGGATTAAAAGAAATTATATTAAGTTAACAATTAAATTAATTAATTAATTAAGAAAAAGATATTTTTGGATTTTTGAGTATTTAAAGAAATGAAATAAATTTGATTTAAAGTTAGTAAAAAACCTAATTTTCTACATTAATTTTAATTATTTGCAAAAGATATTAAAAATTAAACCTAATTAAACTAAATTAATTGAATTAATTTATTTACAAAAATAAAAGTGATGAGTTTAATTTTAATAAATAAAATATTTTTTTGTGTTTTTGATTTTATAAGGAAAAAATTTTATTGGTTAGTGATAATAAAAATAATAATTAACAAAACAATTAAATAAAATAAATATAAAAAAAAGAATAGAAATAACCAAGGGGTTTGGGCCAGATTTGGAGGGTGAGATCGGCATTTTTGAGGCCCAAACGTGCAAGCTTGTATGACTTTTTTTGCTTCTCCTCGCGCATGTTGACTTGGGTGTATGGTGGACATCACCCTTGGGCCATCAGATTTGGCCTGGAGGCCATCTGGCACTTGGGATCTGAAGGAGTATGATGGATTGCGCCTTGGATGTTGCATAGAATGACCTGAAGAAAAATATTACAAATGCATTGGGGGACTTGGGATTCGAACCCAGGTCCCATTGGATTTTGTACAACATGCTTTCCAACTCAACCACTGCACTTAATTGTTAGTATAATAAACAATAATTAATATATGTGAAACAACAACAATATGCCAGCGATGGAAAAAACACGAGCGCAGTTTTTGAATGGGCCAGTTGGAAAAGGACACGTCTTCGTCTTCTCCACTGAACCCTGGTTCTTTTTCCTGCGGATTTGAATCCGCAACTAAATCCCTAGGTCGATCCTAAAATCTTCTCTAGGCTATGGAAACGAATTCTGAGACCATCATCATGCTCGTCTCTCCCTCCTGATTTCATCCATGTCCATTAATGGTGCTAATTTTACCTGCAAGGAAAACGCCCAAATAAAGCTTCCAAAACCCTAGGTTCGGGTGTGGGATTACAGGCTATAAAAATACAATTGAATAATGTAGAAAGCTTAGAAATCATTCAAGAATCATGAATATGCCAATGTTTTGTCAAGAGAATGCTAGAATAAGAGATTGCAATTTCAAATACAGGTCGCGTTTTGAAGGACTTACAGTGCTTTTGAATGAGTATGCAAGCTTGTTAAGGATTCGTTTTGACTCAGTGGATGTCCAGCAAGGGGTCTACGTTGAGATTTTGTGTTGAATTGGCCTCCAAGACTGATTTTGATTCCAAGCTTTTTTGACAAATTTCCAAGTTTGGTTTTTTAGATTGTGCAGCCTCTTGGTTTTTTTGCTCGTGCCTTTAGCTTGTATAAGTATAATGGAATGAATTAGGTCAAGTTTTGGGCTTTGATTCTTTAGGCATTGATGATTGAAGATGTGATATGATCCTCCATTAAAAAGCTTCCAATTTCATTCCAAATCCAATATTCTGTGCATGATATGGCTTGATACGAGTTTGATTGTGTACATGATGATATTTAAGGCCTATATCAATCAAAAACATACCAAGTTATCAATATTTAGATTTTATTTGGATTTAAATTGATTTAAAATGAATTAATTCAATAAAAATAAAATAAACTAGACAAATCAATGAATGGACATAAGACTGAAGATAGGACACGTGTGTAGTGTGACAAGATCAAATCAAGTGGAAAAAGTGGGCCCATTTGACAAAATTTGAAGTTTTGGGGATAGTTGACTTTTGGCAATTTTGGAAAAATGCCCAACTTCAACAATGCATAACTTCTTCAATTTTGAACTTTTGGAAGTGTTCTTGGACTTTTTAGAAACCTTGAGATGTCCTGTAACCAACCCTTTTGGTCTCATATCATTTTGATATTCCATGCTCAAGTTATAAGCTTTGTAAAAAAGGTGTTTTTGTTGACTTTCAAAAATGACCTATAATGTCCAAATTTGTAACTTCTTGTGAGTGCATTTCTTGATCTTGGAGTGTGACGATGGATTGTAGGAAATTGCATCCTCTTCAAAATGAGCTTTGGATGGGTCATTTCTCATAAAGTATGAGAAAGTTGTGCTTGGTCAAAGTTGACTTGACTTTTCTTGCAAAACCCTAATTTAGCAACTTTTGAACCTTGTTGAATCTTGAGAAATCCTTGATGAATCATGATCAACCCTTGATCAAATTATGAATTATCCTTCAAAATGAGAATGTTGACAAAAAATCTTGAGGTTTGACTATTTGTAGGTCACAGTTGACTTTTGCCCTAGCACAGTCGATTTTTGGGCCTCTTGAGCAATTGACTGAACAAAATTCCTCTGCAAGGCTTGAAATTTGACATGGATGAACTTGAGAACATATTAGGAGATTGGGGAGAACTTGAGGTCATTTGGATGTAAGGACCTTGATGCAATACAAAACCCTAAGTTGAGATTGACTGCCTTAGGAGATGATTTGACTGTCCAATTCTTGAGCAATCTTGAGCCACTTGGAGATTATTCTTGACATGTCTCGAGAAATACGAGAGGGCTAATTTTAGGGTACAACAGCTGCCCCTGTTCAATTTTCTTAAACCTGAGGATGTAGATTGGCTTTCGGGCCTTTCGTGATCCGACGGTGGAAGATGATTGAACACTAGAGTGCCCAGAAATTTGCACTCGCATGAAGTGGTATCAGCATTGTGATGTCGGGAATGGGCTTACAGATGCCATTTGGAGATTGTTGATAGGTGGTCTTAACTTCGACTGGAATACAAATCAGGGAGATCTTATCGGCGATCTGACTGAACCAGAGGAGGTCTTGTCTTCTTTGACTAGATTGGCATCAGAAAAATCTTTAGGAATAGATTTAACTGGACCAGATGGGGTTTTGTCTCCTTTGACTGGATTGGTATCAGAAAAATCTTTGGGAATCGATTTAACTGGACCAGAGGGGGTTTTGTCTCCTTTGACTGGATTGGTATCAGAAAAATCTTTGGGAATTGATTTAACTGGACCAGAGGGGTTTTGTCTCCTTTGACTGGATTGGTATCAGAAAAATCTTTAGGAACCGATTTAACTGGACCAGAGGGGCTTTTGTCTCCTTTGATTGGATTGGTATCAGAAAAATCTTTGGGAATCGATTTAACTGGACCAGAGGGGTTTTGTCTCCTTTGACTGGATTGGTATCGGAAAAATCTTTAGGAATCGATTTAACTGAACCAGAGGGGCTTTTGTCTCCTTTGACTGGATTGGTATCAGAAAAATCTTTAGGAATCGATTTAACTGGACCAGAGGGGCTTTTGTCTCCTTTGACTGGATTGGCGTCAGAAAAATCTTTAGAAATCGATTTAACTGGTTTTGTCTCCTTTGACTGGGCTGGCATCAGAAAAATCTTTAGGAATCGATTTAACTGGTCTTGTCTCCTTTGACTGGGTTGGCCTCAGAAAAATCTTTAGGAATCGATTTAACTGGTTTTGTCTCTTTTGACTGGATTGGCCTCAGAAAAATCTTTAGGAATCTATTTAACTGGTTTTGTCTCTTTTGACTGGGTTGGCCTTAGAAAAATCTTTAGGAATCAATTTAACTAGTCTTGTCTCCTTTGACTGGGTTTTCCTCAGAAAAATCTTTAGGAATCGATTTAACTGGTCTTGTCTCCTTTGACTGGATTGGCCTCAGAAAAATCTTTAGGAATTGATTTAACTGGTCTTGTCTCCTTTGATTGGTGAGAACCTTAACTGTATCTTTCCTGAAAGGCAAAGGTCAGCCATATGCAGTGCATGATATGGATCAAGCAATGATGTTCTCAATATAAATGAGATTGTATGGTATGATGCGTATATGCATGTATCATGATGTATGGAAATGTGATGTTTTAGCTGGGGAAAATAAATCCCAGAGCTGCTGGAGAATAGAGTTGAATTCTTTGCTTCCACTGGGGATGATGAACGAAGATGATAAAATTGCAAGAGAGGATAACTCCGTTGGGGAATAAACTGACGAGGAGATTACTCCGAGGGGAATTACTCTGTGGGGAAGAGATGTTCTGCTGAAGATTCCACTGATAAACTCCGCCGGGGATGGATTACCATTGCTGGTGATACTGAATCTGTTGAGGATTGAATTCCTGTTTGTGAAAGGAAAGAACTTCGATGGGGATGATCTTTCAGTCGCGACATGCAAGGGATAACCCTGTTAGGCTCTTGTGGGGATAACCCTCTGAATTCTGCTAGGAATGATCTTTTGAACTTGGCTGGGGAGATGTACTGTTTGTATTCCGCTAGGGATAAACTTCCAGAGCCTACTGGGGATGATAATTCGACTCTGTTGGGGAAGCTTTTTAGACCGTGCTCGGAAAATGTTGACTCCTCTGGGGCATCTTATATTCTACCGGGGAACATTCTTATACTCCATTGAGGAATATTAAGACTGCTGGGGATACTCTTATACTTGCTGGGGAATATTCTTACACTACGCTGGGGAATATTAAGACCCTTTTAGTGCTGATGGTAGATGAACTCTGCTTGGGGAGAGCATTGCTGATTCGTTCATGGTTGCAAGTCTCAGTTGGGAGAGTTAACATTATTGTCTTACTCTGCGGGGAGTGAAAGTATCTTAGCAATATTCTTCAGCTGAATATACCTTGGTACCTGGTGGACAGAGCAACTGTACAGTTCGGACAATTCTTATTTGCCCCTGTTTCTGCTATTACCAGTAATTCATCTTTTGTTTCGCATGTAAATATTTATGAGCAGCAATTAATGTCAAATGCATATATCAAAAATGAATATTGGACGTTCTTTGCAAAACAAAACAGATAAAGGAAAAACAGTTTGAAATTTGTCTGAAAATGAATTGTATTGATTTTGAAGTTTGGCCTGTAAATAGGCATTTTTTTACAATATGCTTACGTCCTAGTAAGAGAACGCCGCCGAACAAAATTTACACAATTTGTGAAAAGAAAACAAAATAGCTATGTGAATAATCCCACTGGGTTCCAACTCTGCTATTGCCTTTATATCCTCGAGCATCTCATCACTTTGCTACTGGTTGAAGATGAATCAGATTGATTAGTGCCGTCTGAGCATGATAGTCGATACCGAAGTCTGGATGCAAGGTGATCCAATAAGACATAGTGTTACACTTTGATCCCTAACTTTTTCCTGGACTGCCCTTTCGGGTTTTCAGTCCATCGGGATACCCCTTTTTGCCCAAGCCACCATTTCAGGTTTTCGACTTGTCGGGTGTACAGATTTTTTTTCAATTTCATCCCTTATTTTTGACCGAACCCTTTTGGTTCGCCGGGAAGCCCTTATTTTTGCATAGGCCAGTCAACCTAGCGGGTCTTTGATTATGCGTAGTATCTTTTCACTATGTCTGCATTGACGGGGTGAGGAAGGTCGTCACCATCCATGGTGGTTAGAATCATGGCTCCTCCTGAGAAAATGTTCTTAACCACAAATGGCCCTTCGTAAGTAGGGGTCCATTTGCCCCTGGGATCACCTTGAGGTAGAATAATGTGCTTGATTACCAGGTCCCCAACTTGATACTCTTGTCGTCTGACTTTCTTGTTAAATGCCTTGATCATCCGTTTTTGGTACGTCTGACCATGACAAATAGTAGTAAGTATCTTTTCATCAATAAGGTTTAGTTGATCGAGTCGGGTCTGAATCCAGTCATCTTCACTCAAACATGCATCCTTCATGATTCGAAGGGAGGGTATCTAAACTTCAATGGGCAAGACTGCCTCCGTGCCATATACCAAGGAATAGGGTGTTGCCCCTGTTGACGTCCGTGCTGAGGTACGGTACCCATGAAGAGCAAATGGTAACATCTCGTGCCAGTCTTTGTATGTCACTGTCATCTTCTGCACAATCTTCTTAATGTTCTTATTAGCCGCTTCAACAGCCCCATTCATCTTTGGCCGGTAGGGAGAAGAGTTATGATGCTGTATCTTGAACTACCCGCAGAGCTCAGTGATCATCTTGTTGTTGAGATTGGTACCATTTTCCGTAATGATCCTCTCTGGTACATCGTATCGACAGATCAGATTATGCCAAATGAATCGTGCCACTATGTTCTTGGTTACCGTAGCAAAGGATGCTGCTTCAACCCACTTCGTAAAGTAATCAATCGCTACCAGGATGAAACGATGCCCGTCGGATGTCGTAGGTCTGATCTCGCCGATCATATCGATGCCCCACATTGCAAAAGGCCAAGGTGTCGTCAAGACGTTTAGAGGAACTGGAGGTATGTGCACATTATCAGCATAGACTTGGCATTTGTGACATGTCTGAGAATGCTGATAACAGTCGGCTTCCATAGTGGACCAATAATATCCTGCCCGAAGGATTTTCTTTGCCATGGCATGTCCACTGGAGTGAGTTCTGAAAGTACCTTCATGTAAATCTTCCATGATCCTTTCTGCTTCATTCTTATCCACACAATGCAGTAAGGTTGAATCATGGTTACGTTTGTAAAGAATGCCATTGCTGATGAAGAACTTCGCCGCGAACCTCCTCAGAAACTTCTTGTCATTAACAGATGCACCCTCGGGGGTACTATTGAGTTTCAAGATACCTTTTCACCTCATGATACCAGGGCTTTTTTATCACCTCTTCAGTCTCAATATCACAGCAATGTGCAGGTTCGTCCAATCTTTCAATGATAATCCGGGGAGCCTCGTTGTCCCAGTTGACCTTGAACATAGAAGACATCGTAGCTAACGCGTTCGCCAACTGATTCTCCTCTCTAGGGAAGTGTTCAAAGGTTATCTCCTCGAAATGGGGAAGCAACGTCAACACATACTCCTTGTAAGGAATAAGATTTGGGTGTTTCATATCCCACTCGCCTTTGATCTGATTGATCACAAGAGCGGAATCTCCGAAGACACTCAGAAACTTAATCCTTAGGTCAACTGCTGCTCGAAGACCCATAATGCACGCTTCATACTCCGCCATGTTGTTGGTGCAGTTGAAACATAGTCGGGAGGTAAACGGAGTATGAGAGCCTTTGGGAGATATGATCACAGCTCCAATGTCGTTACTCAAAGTGTTCGAAGCTCCATCAAAGTACATAGGCCATCGGGATCCTTCCTCAGGTCCTTCATCCGGTCCAGGTGTCTCACAATCAGTTACCAACATGATATTCTCATCCGGAAACTCAAAGTTCATAGACTGGTAATCATCCACAGCCTGATGTGCCAAATGGTCTGCCAACACACTTCCCTTGATTGCCTTTTGGGTCGTGTACTGGATGTCATACTCAGTCAAGATCATCTGCCATCTTGCTATTCTTCTGGACAAAGTAGGCTTTTCGAAGATATACTTGATTGGATCCATCTTTGATATCAACAGAGTAGTGTGAGTCAACATATACTGCCTCAGCCGGCGAGCAGCCCATGCCAAAGCGCAACAAGTTTTCTCGAGCAGTGAGTATCGAGTCTCATAGTCGGTAGACTTTTTTCTAAGGTAATAAATAGCATGCTATTTTCGGCCAGACTCGTCATGCTGCCCCAGCACACACCCCATTGAGTTGTCGAGTACTGTCAAGTATAAGATCAGAGGTCTCCCTTCAACCGGTGGCATCAGAATGGGTGGCTCTTGGAGATACTCTTTGATCCTTTCAAAAGCGTCCTGGCATTCATCGTTCCAAAGTACTACTTGATCTTTCTTCAATAGTTTGAAGATTGGTTCACAAGTAGTAGTTAGGTGCGAGATGAATCGAGCAATGTAGTTCAGACGTCCCAGAAAGCCTCTGACTTATTTCTCTGTTCTGGGAGTGGGCATTTCCTGTATGGCCTTCACTTTTTCAGGATCCACTTGAATACCTTTTTCGCTTACGACGAAACCCAGTAGCTTACCAGACCTCACCCCGAAGGTGCACTTGTTCGGGTTTAACCTCAGCTTGTACAACTTCAACCTGTCAAACAGCTTTTGCGGATGGTCAAGGTGTTCCTCCTCGGTCTGGGACCTTGCAATCATATCGTCGACGTATACTTCAATCTCATGATGGATCATGTCATGAAACAAAGCAACCATGGCACGTTGATACGTTGCCCCAGCATTTTTCAACCCAAAGGGCATGACTTTGTAGCAAAAGGTACCCCACTGAGTAACAAAAGTTGTCTTCTCCATGTCTTCGGAAGCCATTTTAATATGATTATAACCGGAGAAACCATCCATAAAAGAGAAGACTTTATGCTGAGTGGTGTTGTCAACCAGAACATTGATATGAGGTAAAGGGAAATCATCCTTGGGGCTCGCCCTGTTCAGATCCCTATAGTCAACACACATTCGAACCTTACCATCCTTCTTCGGCACAGGAACCACATTGGCCACCCACAGAGGGTAAGAAGTAACTGCTAGAAAACTGGCGTCAAACTGTTTCATAACCTCAGCCTTGATTTTCTATGACATCTCTGGGCGCATTCGGCGGACCTTCTGTTTTACTGGAGGACAGTCTTCCTTGGTAGGCAATTGGTGAACCACAATATCAGTATCCAAACCAGGCATATCTTTATAAGACCAGGCAAAGATCTCAACATAGTCATGCAGCATTTGAATCAACCGTTGTTTCACACTAAGCTCCAGATTTGCACCGATCTTGACTTTCTTCTTGTCTATCTCAGTACCCAGATTCACTGATTCCAACGGCTCTTCATGTGGCTGAATAGCCCTCTCTTCTTGGAGTAACAGTCTTGCAAGTTCACCAGGCACTTCACAATCATCTTCACCTTTGTCTTCGGCTAAGTTGATCGGATTTTCGAAGTCATAACTGGCAGTAGCAGAGTCGTTACCAGTGAGATCCAGAGTGGATGTGGACCTGTATATGTGAGTGTGTGTAAATAGTTGTTTTGCAATATATAATAAAAGAAAAACAAGGAGCGCAAAATTTGAAATACAAGAACGTCCAATGCTTTTATTAATGATATATGAAAATGACACACATAAAGCCCTCACAAATGAAGCCACGGTGCCCCGAGTAAGACACCAGGCCATAAAATTTAAAACATTATTTGTTTACAAATTCAAAACAAAAAGTTTCATTACTGGGTAATAACGGAAACGGGCATAGAATCTTTCGTTGTCCAGTTGCTTAATCCACCGTTGGCAGTCGGGTAGATCCAACTGTCGATATCAAACTCCTCATCATCGTTATCCCTGATAGCATTCACCCCTGCATCTTGTTTAGGCTTCTCTGGTGCTTCGAACTCGATTTCTTTCGCATCGATCAAGTCTTGTACCTTGTTCTTCAAAACCCAACAATCATCCGTATTATTCCCCGGGCTATCAGAGTGAAAAGCACAGCGGGCATTAGGGTTATACTTTGGTGATGTTATATTTGGATTCTTCGGTGCTTCCTTTAGAATCACCAGGTTGGTCTTCAGCAACTGTGGCAGAATCTGAGATAAGGTCATGCTGAGACGGGTGAATTGCCTTCGAGGTCTCTCGTCCTTCTGTTGATTGTTGTATTGAGGAGCACCAGCAGGTTTTGAAATAACAACCGCATTAACATCTTGGCGGTGTTCAGGTCTATTCTGTCTTCTCGCACTGTAGACAGCACTAGACTCTTTCTTAAACGGCTTCTTCTCGGTGCTCGATGAGGCACCCTTCTGTATCTTCCCAGCCTTAATACCAGCCTCAATCCTCTCACCAGTCAAAATGAGCTATGTAAACCCAGACGAAGAGCTTCCAATAATTTGGTTGAAAAATGGACCAGACAGGGTCCCCAGAAACATGTCCACAAGCTCCCGATCAGCCAAGGGTGGTTGTACTCTTCCTGTGAGGTCCCTCCACTTCTGAGCATAATCTTTGAATCCTTCGCCTGTTCCCATTGACATACCCTGGAGTTGGGTACGCGTGGGAGCGAGGTCGGAGTTGTACTGGTACTGCCTGTAGAAAGTGTTGTACCCCAAAATTTGCCCTCCCATTTTTCTCAAAGACATTTCAAGAATAACTTCCAAGTTGCTCAAGATGGCTCAAGAGTTGGACAGTCAAATCACCTCCTAAGGCAGTCAACCTCAAATTAGGGTTTTGTGTTGCATCAAGGTCCTTACATCCAAATGACCTCAATTGCTCCACAATGTCCTAATATGTTCTCAAGCTCATCCATGTCAAATTTTAAGCCTTGCAGAGAAAGTTTGGTCAGTCAATTGCTCAAGAGGTCCAAAAATCGACTATGCTAGGGCAAAAGTCAACTGTGACCTACAAATAGTCAAACCTCAAGATTTTTTGTCAACATTCTCATTTTGAAGGATAATTCATCATTTGATCAAGGGTTGATCATGATTCATCAAGGATTTCTCAAAATTCATCAAGATTCAAAAGTTGCTAAATTAGGGTTTTGCAGGAAAAGTCACCTCAACTTTGACCAAGCATAACTTTCTCAGACTTTATGATAAATGACCCATCCAAGGCTCATTTTTAATAGGATGCAATTTCCTACAATCCACCTTCACACCCCAAGATCAAGAAGTGCACTCACAAAAATTTACAAATTTGGACATTATAGGTCATTTTTGAAAGTCAACAAAAACACCTTTTTTTCCAAAGCTTATAACATGAGCATGGAATATAAAAATGAGATGAGATCAAAAGGGTTAGTTAGATGACATCTCAAGGTTTCTAAAAAGTCAAAGAACACCTCCAAAAGTTCAAAATTGAAGAAGTTATGCATTGTTGAAGTTGGGCATTTTTCCAAAATTGCCAAAAGTCGACTATCCCCAAAACTCCAAATTTTGACAAAGGGCCCACTTTTTCCCACTTGATTTGATCTTGTCACACTACACACGTGTCTTATCTTCAGTTTTATGTCCAATTATTAATTTTTCTATTTTATTTGATTTTTATTGATTTAATTCATTTTAAATCAATTTAAATCCAAATAAAATCCAAAATTTAATCAATTGATATCTTTTTGATCATTACAGGTCTTTAATATCATTATGGACATGAGCAAATTCGAATCAAGGCAAATCATGCACAGAATATTGGTTTTAGACATTTTTGGAAGCTTTGTTAATGGAGAATAAAATTAAATCTTCAATCATCAATTCTCATGGATTCAAAGCCCAAAACTAAACCTAATTGCTTCCAATATACTTATACAATGCAAAGCATACAAGAACACGGCCAAGAGGCTGCACAAACTGCAATACCAAAACCTGAAAAAAGCTTGAAAAGTTTGAAATCGAAATCAGCCTTGGAGTCCAATTCAAGGCAAAATCTCAACATAGACCTCTGGCTGGAGATCCACTGAAGCTATTGCAACCATTCACAAGCTCTGAAACCACTTGAATCGCGCTGTAAGTATCCATGAACATGGCCATGTACACGAAAACACAACCTCTTATTTTTGCATCTTTTTGACAAAATGTTGGTATATTCATGACTCTTACATAATTTCTAAACATTCTGCAATATTCAATTAAGTTTTTGTAGCCTGTAAAGCCCTACCCGAAACTAGGGTTTGGGTTTCTTGTTTTTAGGCATTTTCGTTTTAGGTAAAATCAGCACTACCAATGGCCATGGATGAATTTATGAGGAAGAGGCGAGCATGATGGTGGTATTGGTTTGCATTTTTGTGGCCTAGAACTCATTATAGGATGAAGCCACAGATTTTGCTGCGGATAAGAATCCGCAGGAAAATATACAGGGGCCAGCGAAGAAGACGATTACATGGCCACGTCCTATTCGTTGATTCAAATTATTTGGGCGCATTTTTTTTATTCCAGGCATATTGATTGTTTTCCAATATAATAATTGTTTCATATTCCATTAACAAAAGCATTACAATGGCCCAGTGGTGGAAGCGCTAGTGCATTGGCTAATGGGACCTGGGTTTGAATCCCAGGTCCCCAACGTATTTGTTGCATTTTTCTTGCAGATGATCTGGCGTGCTTCATCAACTATGGTCCACCATGCGCCTTTAGATCTCACTTGCCAGATGGCCTCCTGGCCAAATCTGATGGCCAAAGGGTGATGTCCACCATACACTTAGTCAACCAATGCACGTGGAACCATGGAAAGTCATGCTGGCTGGCAACTATTGGGCTTGGAATTTGCTCTTCTCACCACCAATTTGGGCCCATACCCCCTTGGGTTATTTCTTTTCCTTTTTATATTTTCATTTTATTTATTTTATTTTGATTATTATTTTTATTGTTTAATTAACCAATTAAATATTTTCTTCATAAAAATCAGAAAACACAAAAAATATTATTTTTATTTATTAAAATTAAATTTGACTTTATTTTTGTAAATAAATATTAACTTAATTAATTTAGTTTTAAATAGGTTTAACTTTTAACATTTTTTGCAATAAATTAAAATTAATTTAGATAATTAGGTTTTACTAACTTTTAATCAATTTATTTTATTTCCTTAAATATAAAAAATCCAAAAATATTTTCATTAATTAATTAATTTAATTATTAACTTAAATTTAATTTCCATAAATTCAAAAATAACAAAAAAATGCTTTCTTTTCAAAAAGGGTCAAAACCCTAAAAACGCGCCCAATTCAATTTCTCGCACGAGTATCATTTTATCCAATATTGTAATTGCTTCCAGAATGTAATAGCTTTTAATTAGGACCTTAATTATTTATCGCTTTATTTTACTTTCCGCAATTTAATTTTCAAGGGTTATTTTTAGCGATGTAAATACCCGACGCCTTGTAATAGTTTAGATTTAATTTCCGCAAATTTAAATTCCGCAATTATTAACTGCTAGATGTTTGATAATAGGGAATGCATGACAAGATCAAATGTATGAACTTAAAATCAACATAGCTCACTCATGACATGTACAAAGATAATATAACTGAAACAACACACTCGCACATGCGCACTCTTAGGGTACACCTCACTTGGTTGCCTTCGAACGTGGTCATTGAGTATAGGAAGTTTTAGAGGTCGCCCTCTTGTCCAAAGATCATAGTTGCCTCGAAAGGGTTGCCTCGGAAAAATGATCTAAGACATTAGGGTTACCGCTAAGGCGTCCTAACATTGCTTTAGTGACCACATGTCCCTTAATCGAATTGACCCTAAAACTCCAACGACGATGCTACCTACTCGTCAATAGTGGGATAGTATTGTCTAAAGGACATTAGCACAGATTAATTCTTTTTTCGAGTAGGTAGATGGTTCTTAAGTACTTTCTCCTTTTAAAACAAAACAAAACTTTTCGCACTTACACCTTTCAAACAAAAAACTTCTTTCAAACCCACAAACACAAAGAAAAACAAATTTTGAAAGCACATTGAGCAAGTACCTAAGAGCCCATGGATAACCACGGATATAAAGGGTGCTAACACCTTCCCTTTCTATAATCTACCTCCCGAACCCGAGAAACATCTCGAAAAAGGAATTTTTCTGTGCTTTTTTGCTTTCCTTGTTGGATAAAATAAAAGACAGTGGCGACTCTTGCTTACCGCGACATTTTGCAAAAACAAACGCAAAACGCGAACCAGCATTCCAAAAACAGTCAGTTCTCTTTCCCACCGATCACAGAACTGGCGACTCTGCTGGGGACATTATAAGTGAGGGGTACCTTAGGATTAGATCATTGTGTTTTCAATTGTATGCTTTGTATGCTTTATATTTGTGGGCTTGTATCGGAGTTCTATAGATCCTAACCTGAATCTAGGGATACCCTTTAGGTAAGTAGCAATAAACTGTGAGGGAACTATATGGTGCAGACCGATACGGTTGAAGCAGTAGCTACGTTGGTGTGGAACTTTAGATTGTACAGATATCCCTTGTGTTAGAACAAGGAGAATATGGGTCATCTAAGGGGTCATTAAGCACCAACTGACCTTAGAACCTTTAAATTGACCAACTTGGCCATAGAACAGTAGCAGTATGCTACACTCATTGAGACTAAACTCTCGCGATGATTCCGACCGCAAGAAAAGGTTGCTAAACTGGAATTATGACCGATTGAGGGTAGTCAGTGATATTGAGATCCTCTAGAACCCGATTACTATTTTTAGGACAGGTTTAAACCAACTGAACTGAAAGAGGGTAGTACCTAAGCTCCTTGCCAGTCTGAAATCTAAGGGCTCTCTGTGTGACTCGTGTGCCTTTACCATGTTTGCTATTTGTGGATACTTGTGGTGTGCTTTCCATCATGACATCATGACATCATAACATTGCATACATCTTGCATCGGACTATCCTATTTCAAAGATAGGAGGGATTCATCTTTGTTCTGTTTTGTAGGTCATCATGATGCCCATGCGTAGGAATACCATCCGGATCAACTTTGTCCAGGTTCCCACCTTGCTTAAAGATCTGATTGCAAAAATGCCTGATGCTACTTCCTTCATCAGGAGACACGGGTCTCTTCTCAGTTTGGTCACCTCCAAATTGGACGAGCAGATGATGAGTGTCCTGGTCCAATTCTATGACCCGTTGTACCATTGCTTTACTTTCTAGGACTACCAGCTGGTTCCTACCTTAGAAGAATTCTCTGATCTGCTCGGTATCTCTATTCTAGAGCAGACCCCGTTTACTGGTTGGGAAAATATTCTTGGGCCCGAAGAGATTGCTTCATCCCTTCATTTGACCAAAGAAGAGGTAATGACTAATTGGGAGACTAGAAGTGGAGTAAGGGGGTTTCTGACTAAGTTCTTGGTTGGTAAGGCTAACTATTTTTGGGATAGTCTAGACTTCAAGGCATTCGAGGATATTCTGGCTCTTCTGATATATGGCTTGGTATTGTTTCTGAACTCTGACTCCTTTGTTGATGTTAATGCGGTAAAAATCTTCATCTCTCACAATCCTCTACCCAATCTCTTGGGTGACATCCTTCATCAGCTTTATGCTCGTACCGCCCGAAAGTGGGGAACCTTGATGTGTTGTGCTCCCTTATTGGCGAGGTGGTTTATTTCGCACCTTCCCAAATCAGTGCTGAAGAACAAAGAAGGCATCGGTTGGGCTTATAGAGTTATGTCTCTCTCTGATAATGACATTATCTGGACTCTCAAGGGTATGGATGAGGAGGCTATCATTGATCGTTGTGGAGAGTATTCCAATGTTCCACTGTTAGGAACCCATGGAGGAATTTCTTACAATCCGTGCTTGGCCTTACGTCAGTTTAGGCGTGCCAGAAGAGAAGGACCTCATGAGATGCTAATGCCTAGTATCATCTTTGATTTTCAAGGAGACAGCGATGAGCAACGTCGCAGATTCATAAGGGTTTGGGATGGAGTTCACCGATCTGATCCACATGAGTTGGGCCCAAAGACTTCCCTTCCAATGGAGCCATATCTCATATGGGTCTGTATCCGTGCCCAAAAGCTGGGTATGCCATATGAAGCTGTCCGGCCTATCATTGTTGAAGTTGCTAATGAAGAAGAGGTTCTTCCAACCATCCTCCATCCTCATATGCCCACTGACATTGGGGAACCGAAAAGGTCTTGGATGCAGTTGAGGGAAGAACGAGATTCTTACCGAGAGAAGTTCAACGAGCAAGAGCAGAAGATCCAAAAGTTGACTAGGCAGTTGGAGAATGAGTGGATTCTCAATGACTATGTCCGCACCGACAAGAAGAGACCCTGGGAGCACTGATTGACCTTTGATTGTTTCTTTTCCAGTTTTCATTTACTTTTCAGTATTCCCATTCTTGTAACGCCCTAAGGGCATCAGTTGAACAATTTGAATTCCAAAGTTTATCTAATAAAGTGTGTTTCCTTTCTTGTTTACAAATTTGAATCTCCCGATTGTCTTTGAAATCATAATCATACGCATTTCATCCCATGCACTTCATAAACAGGTACCCATTACAAGTCTCTTATCTTCTTCGCTGTTTATTTCAGCACTCATCATGTCTGCTGAACCATCAACTGAGCAAGCTATCAAGGCCCTCCAGGCCCAGAATTCCAAATTCCAAGAGTTGTTCATGAATCTAGCTAAGGGTCAGCAAGACCTGAAGACCCTGATTCTGAAAGAGAAGAAGAAGAAGAAGAGGACAATCATGTTTAACACAGGGCACATGTTTGTAAACAAGCTACAGAATGAAGTTGATCTGACCACCTCATCTGGAGGGAAAGATAGTCAAGAGGAAAGGAGGGCTCCTAGCCCTGTGGTATCCGACAATGAGACGAATTTCGATGAAGAAAAATATCCTCCTGCTGAGGATAGATACAAGCAACTGGAAGACCGGTTGAGTGCTATGGAAGTTCAGAAAGTGCCTGGTTTGGACTTTGGTGATCTAGGTCTATCATATGGGGTGGTAATTCCCCACAAATTCAAGGCACCAACCTTTGCTAAGTATGACGGAGTTTCTTGTCCGAAGTTGCACCTCCGGTCATATGTGAGGAAGATTCAGCCGTACACCGCTGATAAGAACCTATGGATTCATTTCTTTCAAGACAATCTCTCAGGGACTCAGCTTGAGTGGTTCTACAAGTTGGACGGAGCCAGTATCCGCAGTTCGGAAGATTTGGCTACTGCTTTCTGTGATCGGTGGGAAAGAGAACTGGCTGTTTTTGGAATGTCGGTTCGTGTTTTGCATTTGTTTTCGCAAAATGTCGCGGTAAGCAAGAGTCGCCACCGTCTTTTATTTTATCCAATAAGGAAAGGAAAAAAGCACAGAAAAATTCCTTTTTCGAGATGTTTCTCGAGTTCGGGAGGTAGATTATTGAAAGGGAAGGTGTTAGCACCCTTTATATCCGTGGTTATCCACGGGCTCTTAGGTACTTACTCAATGTGTTTTCAAAATTTGCTTTTCTTTGTGTTTGTGGGTTTGAAAGAAGTTTTTTGTTTGAAAGGTGTAAGTGCGAAAAGTTTTGTTTTGTTTTAAAAGAAGCAAGTACTTAAGAACCATCTACCTACTCGAAAAAAGAATTAATCTGTGCTAATGTCCTTTAGACAATGCTATCCCACTATTGATGAGTAGGTAGCATCGTCGTTGGAGTTTTAGGGTCAATTCGATTAAGGGACATATGGTCACTAAAGCAATGTTAGGACGCCTTAGCGGTAACCCTAATGTCTTAGATCATTTTTCCGAGGCAACCGTTTCGAGGCAACTATGATCTTTGGACAAGAGGGTGACCTCTAAAACATCCTATACTCAATGACCACGTTCGAAGGCAACCAAGTGAGGTGTACCCTAAGAGTGCGCATGTTCGAGTGTGTTGTTTCAGTTATATTATCTTTGTACATGTCATGGGTGAGCTATGTTGATTTTAAGTTCATACATTTGATCTTGTCATGCATTCCCTATTATCAAACATCTAGCAGTTAATAATTGCGGAATTTAAATTTGCAGAAATTAAATCTAAACTATTACAAGGCGTCGGGTATTTACATCGCCAAAAACAACCCTTGAAAATTAAATTGCGGAAAGTAAAATAAAGTGATAAATAATTAAGGTCCTAATTAAAAGCTATTACATTCCGGAAGCAATTACAATATTGGATAAAATGATACGCGTGCGAGAAATTAAATCGGGCGCGTTTTTAGGGTTTTAACCCTTTTTGAAAAGAAAGCATTTTTTGTTATTTTTGAATTTATGGAAATTAAATCTAAGTTAATAATTAAATTAATTAATTAATGAAAATATTTATTGATTTTTTATATTTAAGGAAATAAAATAAATTGATTAAGAGTTAGTAAAACCTAATTACCTAAATTAATTTTAATTTATTGCAAAAATTGTTAAAAGTTAAACCTATTTAAAACTAAATTAATTAAGTTAATATTTATTTACAAAAATAAAGTCAAATTTAATTTTAATAAATAAAAATAATATTTTTTGTGTTTTCTGATTTTTATGAAGAAAATATTTAATTGGTTAATTAAACAATAAAAATAATAATCAAAATAAAATAAATAAAATGAAAATATAAAAAGAAAAAGAAATAACCCAAGGGGGTATGGGCCCAAATTGGTGGTGAGAAGAGCAAATTCCAAGCCCAATAGTTGCCAGCCTGCATGACTTTCCATGGTTCCACGTGCATTGGTTGACTAGGTGTATGGTGGACATCACCCTTTGGCCATCAGATTTAGCCAGGAGGCCATCTGGCAAGTGAGATCTGAAGGCGCATGGCGGACCATAGTTGATGAAGCACGCTGGAACATCTGCAAGAAAAATGCAACAAATACGTTGGGGACCTGGGATTCGAACCCAGGCCCCATTAGCCAATGCACGAGCGCTTCCACCACTGGGCCATTGTAATGCTTTTGTTAATGGAATATGAAACAATTATTATATTGGAAAACAATCAATATGCCCGGAATAAAAAAAATGCGCGCAAATAATTTGAATCAACGAATAGGACGTGGCCACATAATCGTCTTCTTCGCTGGCCCCTGTATATTTTCCTGCGGATTCTTATCCGCAGCAAAATCCGTGGCTTCATCCTATAATGAGTTCTAGGCCACAAAAATGCAAACCAATACCACCATCATGCTCGCCTCTTCCTTATAAATTCATCCATGGCCATTGGTAGTGCTGATTTTACCTGAAACGAAAATGCCTAAACATAAGAAACCCAAACCCTAGTTTCGGGTAGGGCTTTACAGGCTACAAAAACTCAATTGAATATTGTTGAATGTTTAGAAATTATGAAAGAGTCGTGAATATACCAACGTTTTGTCAAAAAGATGCAAAAATAAGAGGTTGTGTTTTCGTGTACAGGGCCATGTTCATGGATACTTACAGCGCGATTCAAGTGGTTTCAGAGCTTGTGAATGGTTGCAATAGCTTCAGTGGATCTCCAGCCAGAGGTCTATGTTGAGATTTTGCCTTGAATTGCAATAGCTACGGTAGCAATATGCTACACTCATTGAGACTAAACTCTCGCGATGATTTCGGCCGCAAGAAAAGGTTGCTAAACTGGAATTATGACCGATTGAGGGTAGTCAGTGATATTGAGATCCTCTAGAACCCGATTACTATTTTTAGGACAGGTTTAAACCAACTGAACTGAAAGAGGGTAGTACCTAAGCTCCTTGTCAGTCTGAAATTTAAGGGCTCTATGTGTGACTTGTGTGCCTTTACCATGTTTTCTATTTGTGGATACTTGTTGTGTGCTTACCATCATGACATCATGACATCATAACATTGCATACATCTTGCATAAGACTAACCTATTTCAAAGACAGGAGGGGTTCATCTTTGCTCTGTTTTGTAGGTCATCATAATGCCCATGCGTAGGAATACCATTCGGATTAACTTTGTCCAAGTTCCCACCTTGCTTAAAGATCTCATTGCAAAGATGCCTGACACTACTTCCTTCATCAGGAGGTATGGTTATCTTCTCAGTTTGGTCACCTCCAAATTGGACGAGCAGATGATGAGTGTCCTAGTCCAATTCTATGATCCGTTGTACCATTGTTTTACTTTTCAAGACTATCAGCTGGTTCCCACCCTAGAAGAATTCTCTGAGTTGCTCAGTATCTCTGTTCTGGAACAGACCCCGTTTACTGGTTAGGAAAAGATGCTTAGGCCCGAAGAGATTGCTGTAGCCCTTCATTTGACCAAGGAGGAGGTAATGGCTAATTCGGAGACTAGAAGTGGAGCAAAGGGCTTTCTGACTAAGTTCTTGGTTGGTAAGGCTAACTATTTCTGGGATAGCCTAGATTTTAAGGCATTTGAGGATATTCTGGCTCTTCTGATATATGGCTTGGTATTGTTTCCAAACTCTGACTCCTTTGTTGATGTGAATGCGATAAAGATCTTCATCTCTCGGAATCTGGTATCCACTCTCTTGGGTGACATCCTTCATCAGCTTTATGCTCGTACTGCCCAAAAGCGGGGAACCTTGATGTGTTGTGTTCCGTTATTGGCAAGGTGGTTTATTTCTCACCTTCCCAAATCAGTGCTGAAAAATAAAGAAGGCATGGGTTGGGCCTATAGGGTGATGTCTCTCTCGCATAATGACATTATCTGGACTCTCAAGGGTATGGATGAGGTGACTATCATTGATCGATGTGGGGAGTACCCCAATGTTCCACTGTTAGGAACCCATGGAGGAATTTCTTACAACCCATGCTTAGCTCTACGTCAGTTCGGGCGTGCCAGAAGAGAAGGAACTCATGAGATGCTAATGCCTAGTATCATCTTTGATTTTCAAGGGGATAGCGACGAGCAACGTCGCGGATTCATAAGGGCTTGGGGTAGAGTTCACCAATCTGATCCACATGAGCTGGGCCTAAAGACTTCTCTACCAATGGAGCCATATCTCAGGTGGGTCCGTATCCGTGCCCAGAAGCTGGGTATGCCATATGAAGTCGTCTGGCCTGTCACTCTTGAAATCGCTAATGAAGAAGGGGTTCTTCTAACCATCCTCCATCCTTATATGCCCACTGACATTGGGGCACTGAAAAGGTCTTGGATGCAACTGAGGGAAGAACGGGATTCTTACCGAGAGAAGTTTAACGAGCAAGAGCAGAAGATCCAGAGGTTGACTAGGAAGTTAGAGAACGAGCGGATTCTCAACGACTATGTCCATACTGATAAGAAGAGACCATGGGAGCGTTGATTGACCTTTGATGTTTTCCTTTCCAGTTTTATTTACTTTTCAGTATTTCCATTCTTGTAAACGCCCTGAGGGCATCAGTTGAACAATTTAAATTCAAAAGTTTAATCTAATAAAGTTTGTTTCCTTTCTTGTTTACAAATTTGAATCTCCCGATTGTCTTTGAAATCATAAATCATACGCATTTCATCCCATGCACTTCATAAACAGGTACCCATTACAGGTCTCTTATCTTCTTCGCTGTTTATTTCAGCACTCATCATGTCTGCTGAACCTTCAACTGAGCAAGCCATCAAGGCCCTACAGGCCCAGAATGCCCAATTCTAGGAGTTGTTCATGAATCTAGCTAAGGGTCAGCAAGACCTGAAGACCTTGATTCTGAAAGAGAAAAAGAAGAAGAAGAAGAAGAGGACAATCTTGTTTAACACAGGGCACAGGTTTGGCAACAGGCTACAGAATGAAGTTGATCTGACCACCTCATCTGGAGGGAAAGGTATTCAAGAGGAAAGGAGGGCTTCTAGCCCTGTGGTCTCCGACAACGAGACGGACTACGATGAAGAACAGTATCCTCCTGCCGAGGATAGATACAAGCAACTGGAAGACCGGTTGAGTGCTATGGAAGTTCAGAAAGTGCCTGGTCTGGACTTTGGTGATCTGGGTCTATCATCTGGGGTGGTGATTCCCCACAAATTCAAGGCACCTACCTTTGCTAAGTATGACGAAGTTTCTTGTCCGAAGTTGCACCTCCGGTCATATGTAAGGAAGATTTAACCGTACACTGCTGATAAGAACCTATGGATCCATTTCTTTCATGACTGTCTCTCAGGGACTCAGCTTGAGTGGCTACTGCTTTCTGTGATCGGTGGGAAAGAGAACTGGCTGTTTTTGGAATGCTGGTTCGTGTTTTGCGTTTGTTTTCGCAAAATGTCGCAGTAAGCAAGAGTCGCCACCATCTTTTATTTTATCCAACAAGGAAAGGAAAAAAGCACAGAAAAATTCCTTTTTCGAGATGTTTCTCGGGTTCGGGAGGTAGATTATTGAAAGGGAAGGTGTTAGCACCCTTTATATATGTGGTTATCCACGGGCTCTTAGGTACTTACTCAATGTGTTTTCAAAATTTGCTTTTCTTTGTGTTTGTGGGTTTGAAAGAAGTTTTTTGTTTGAAAGGTGTAAGTGCGAAATGTTTTGTTTTGTTTTAAAAGAAGCAAGTACTTAAGAACCATCTACCTACTCGAAAAAAAGAATTAATCTTTGCTAATGTCCTTTAGACAATGCTATCCCACTATTGATGAGTAGGTAGCATCGTCGTTGGAGTTTTAGGGTCAATTCGATTAAGGGACATATGGTCATTAAAGCAATGTTAGGACGCCTTAGCGGTAACCCTAATGTCTTAGATCATTTTTCGGAGGCAACCGTTTCGAGGCAACTATGATCTTTGGACAAGAGGGTGACCTCTAAAACATCCTATACTCAATGACCACGTTCGAAGGCAACCAAGTGAGGTGTACCCTAAGAGTGCGCATGTGCGAGTGTGTTGTTTCAGTTACATTATCTTTGTACATTATCTTTGTATCATTTCCGTCCAACTTGTAGAACCACTCAAGCTGAGTCCCTGAGAGACTGTCTTGAAAGAAATGGATCCATAGGTTATTATCAGTGGTGTACAGCTGAATCTTCCTCACATATGACCGGAGGTGCAGCTTCGGACAAGAAACTCCGTCATACTTAGCAAAGGCTGGTGCCTTGAATTTGTGGGGAATTACCACCCCATATGATAGACCTAGATCACCAAAGTCCAGACCAGGCACTTTCTGAACTTCCATAGCACTCAACCGGTCTTCCAGTTGCTTGTATCTATCCTCAGCAGGAGGATACTGTTCTTCATCGAAATTCGTCTCATTGTCAGAGACCACAGGGCTAGGAGCCCTCCTTTCCTCTTGACTATCTTTCCCTCCAGATGAGGTGGTCAGATCAACTTCATTCTGTAGCCTGTTTCCAAACCTATGCCTTCTGTTAAACAGGATTGTCCTCTTCTTCTTCTTCTTCTCTTTCAGAATCAGGGTCTTCAGGTCTTGCTGACCCTTAGCTAGATTCATGAACAGCTCTTGGAATTGGGAATTCTGGGCCTGGAGGGCCTTGATAGCTTGCTCAGTTGAAGGTTCAGCAGACATGATGAGTGCTGAAATAAACAGCGAAGAAGATAAGAGACTTGTAATAGGTACCTGTTTATGAAGTGCATGGGATGAAATGTGTATGATTATGATTTCAAAGACAATCGGGAGATTCAAATTTGTAAACAAGAAAGGAAACACACTTTATTAGATAAACTTTGGAATGCAAATTGTTCAACTGATGCCCTCAGGGCGTTACAAGAATGGGAATACTGAAAAGTAAATGAAAACTGGAAAAGAAACAATCAAAGGTCAATCAGTGCTCCCAGGGTCTCTTCTTGTCGGTGCAGACACAGTCATTGAAAATCCGCTCATTCTCCAACTGCCTAGTCAACCTCTGGATCTTCTGCTCTTGCTCGTTGAACTTCTCTCGGTAAGAATCTCGTTCTTCCCTCAGCTGCATCCAAGACCTTTTCAGTGCCCCAATGTCAGTGGGCATATGAGGATGGAGGATGGTTGGAAGAACCTCTTCTTCATTAGCAACTTCAACAATGATAGGCCGGATAGCTTCATATGGCATACCCAGCTTCTGGGCACGGATACGGACCCATCTGAGATATGGCTCCATTGGAAGGGAAGTCTTTGTGCCCAGCTCGTGTGGATCAGATCGGTGAACTCCATCCCAAGCCCTTATGAATCTGCGACGTTGCTCGTCACTGTCTCCTTGAAAATCAAAGATGATACTAGGCATTAGCATCTCATGAGGTCCTTCTCTTCTGGCATGCCTAAACTGACGTAAGGCCAAGCACGGATTGTAAGAAATTCCTCCATGGGTTCCTAACAGTGGAACATTGGGATACTCCCCACAGCGATCAATGATAGCCTCCTCATCTATACCCTTGAGAATCCAGATAATGTCATTATCAGAGAGAGACATATCTCTATAAGCCCAGCCCATGCCTTCTTTATTCTTCAGCACTGATTTGGGAAGGTGCGAAATAAACCACCTCGCCAATAAGGGAGCACAGCACATCAAGGTTCCCCGCTTTCGGGCGGTACGAGCATAAAGCTGATGAAAGATGTCACCCAAGAGAGTGGGTACAGGATTGCGAGAGATGAAGATTTTTACCGCATTAACATCAACAAAGGAGTCAGAGTTCGGAAACAATACCAAGCCATATATCAGAAGAGCCAGAATATCCTCGAATGCCTTGAAGTCTAGACTATCCTAGAAATAGTTAGCCTTACCAACCAAGAACTTAGTCAGAAACCCCCTTACTCCACTTCTAGTCTCCCAATTAGTTATTACCTCTTCTTTGGTCAAATGAAGGGCTGAAGCAATCTCTTCAGGACCAAGAATCTTTTCCCAACCAGTAAACGGGGTCAGCTCTAGAATAGAGATACTGAGCAGATTAGAGAATTCTTCTAAGGTAGGAACCAACTGGTAGTCCTGGAAAGTAAATCAATGGTACATCGGGTCATAGAATTGGACCAGGACACTCATCATCTGCTCGTCCAATTTGGAGGTGACCAAACTGAGAAGAGACCCGTGTCTCCTGATGAAGCAAGTAGTATCAGGCATTTTTGCAATCAGATCTTTAAGCAAGGTGGGAACCTGGACAAAGTTGATCCGGATGGTATTCCTACGCATGGGCATCATGATGACCTACAAAACAGAACAAAGATGAATCCATCTTGTCTTTGAAATAGGTTAGTCTGATGCAAGATGTATGCAATGTTATGATGTCATGATGTCATGATGGAAAGCACACCACAAGTATCCACAAATAGCAAACATGGTAAAGGCACACGAGTCACACAAAGAGCCCTTAGATTTCAGACTGGCAAGGAGCTTAGGTACTACCCTCTTTCAGTTCAGTTGTTTTAAACTTGTCCTAAAAATAGTTACCGGGTTCTAGAGGATCTCAATATCACTGACTACCCTCAATCGGTTATAATTCCAGTTTAGCAACCTTTTCTTGCAGCCGGAATCATCGCGAGAGTTTAGTCTTAATGAGTGTAGCATACTGCTACTGTTCTATGGCTAAGTTGGTCAATTTAAAGGTTCTAAGGTCAGTTGGTGCTTAATAACCCCTTAGAGGACCCATATTCTCCTCGTTCCAACACAAGGGATATCGATACAATCTAAAGTGCCACACCAACGTAGCTACTGCTTCAACCGTATTGGTCTACACCGTACAGTTCCCTCACAGTTTATTGCTACTTACCTAAAGGGTATCCCTAGATCTGGGTTAGGATCTATAATAACTCCAATACAAGCCCACAAATATAAAGCATACAAAGCAAACAATTGAAAACACAATGATCTAATCCTAAGGTACACCTCACTTATTAAGAGTCCCCAGCAGAGTCGCCAGTTCTGTGATACGGTGGGAAGAGAACGGGCTGTTTTTTGGAATGCTGGTTTGCGTTTTGCGTTTGTTTTTGCAAAATGTCGCGGTAAGCAAGATTCGCCACCGACTTTTATTTTATCCAACAAGGAAAGGAAAAAAGCACAGAAAATTTCCTTTTTCGAGATGTTTCTCGGGTCCGGGGGGTGGATTATTGAAAGGGAAGGTGTTAGCACCCTTTATATCCGTAGTTATCCATGGGCTCTTAGGTACTTGTTCAAAGTGTTTTCAAATTTTTTCTTTTCTTTGTGTTTGTGGGTTTGAAAGGAGTTTTTGTTTGAAAGGTGTAAGTGCGAAAAGTTTTATTTTATTTTGAAGAGAGCAAGTACTTAAGAACCATCTACCTACTCGAAAAGGGAATTAAACTGTGCTAATTTCCTTTAGACAATAATAGCCCACTATTGATGAGTAGGTAGCATCGTCGTTTGAGTTTTAGGGTCAATTCGATTAAGGGACGTGTGGTCACTAAAGCAATGTTAGGACGCCTTAGCGGTAACCCTAATGTATTAGATCATTTTTCCGAGGGAACCGTTTCGAGGAAACTATGATCTTTGGACAAGAGGGCGACCTCTAAAACTTCTTATACTCAATGACCACGTTCGAAGGCAACCAAATGAGGTGTACCCTAAGAGTGCACATGTGCGAGTGTGTTATTTCGGTTAATTTTATCTTTGTACATGTCATGGGTGAGCTATGTTGATTTTAAGTTCATACATTTGATCTTGTCATGCATTTCCTATTATCGAACATCTAGCAGTTATAATTTGCAGAAGATAAATTGCGGAAATTAAATCTAAGCTATTACAAGGCGTCAGGTATTTACATCGCCAAAAACAACCCTTGAAATTAAAATGCGAAAAAATAAATAAAATGATAAAATAAAGTCCTAATTAAAGCTATTACATTCTGGAATCAAGTACAATAATAAGACAAAATATGGATCGCGTGCAAGAAAATTAAATCGAATGCATTTTTTGGTTTATTTTTGGATTAAAAGAAATTATATTAAGTTAACAATTAAATTAATTAATTAATTAAGAAAAAGATATTTTTGGATTTTTGAGTATTTAAAGAAATAAAATAAATTTGATTTAAAGTTAGTAAAAAACCTAATTTTCTACATTAATTTTAATTATTTGCAAAAGATATTAAAAATTAAACCTAATTAAACTAAATTAATTGAATTAATTTATTTAAAAAATGAAAGTGATGGGTTTAATTTTAATAAATAAAATATATTTTTGTGTTTTTGATTTTATAAGGAAAAAATTTAATTGGTTAGTGATAATAAAAATAATAATTAATAAAACAATTAAATAAAAGAAATATAAAAAAAAAGAATAAAAATAACCAAGGGGTTTGGGCCAGATTTGGAGGGTGAGATCAGCATTTTTGAGGCCCAAACGTGCAAGCCTGTATGACTTTTTCTGCTTCTCCACGCGCATGTTGACTTGGGTGTATGGTGGACATCACCCTTGGGCCATCAGATTTGGCCTGGAGGCCATCTGGCGCTTGGGATCTGAAGGAGTATATTGGACTGCGCCTTGGATGTTGCATAGGATGACCTGAAGAAAAATATTACAAATGCATTGGGGGACCTGGGATTCGAACCCAGGTCCCATTGGATTTTGTACAACACGCTTGCCAACTCAACCACTGCACTCAATTGTTAGTATAATAAACAATAATTAATATATGTAAAACAACAACAATATGCCAGCGATGCAAAAAACACGCGCGCAGTTTTTGAATGGGCCAGTTGGAAAAGGACACGTCTTCGTCTTCTCCACTGAACCCTGGTTCTTTTTCCTGCGGATTTGAATCCGCAACTAAATCCCTAGGTCGATCCTAAAATCTTCTCTAGGCTGTGGAAACGAATTCTGAGACCATCATCATGCTCGTCTCTCCCTCCTGATTTCATCCATGTCCATTAATGGTGTTAATTTTACCTGCAAGAAAACGCCCAAAAACAAGCTTCCAAAACCCTAGGTTCAGGTGTGGGATTACAGGCTATAAAAATATAATTGAATAATGTAGGAAGCTCGGAAATCATTCAAGAATCATGAATATTCCAATGTTTTGTCAAGAAAATGCCAGAATAAGATATTGCAATTTCAAATACAGGGTCGCGTTTTGAAGGACTTACAGTGCTTTTGAATGAGTATGCAAGCTTGTTAAGGATTCGTTTTGACTCAGTGGATGTCCAGCAAGAGGTCTATGTTGAGATTTTGTGTTGAATTAGCCTCCAAGACTGATTTCAATTCCAAGCTTTTTTGACAAATTTCCAAGTTTGGTTTTTCAGATTGTGCAGCCTCTTGGTTCTTTTGCTCGTGCCTTTAGCTTGTATAAGTATAATGGAATGAATTAGGTCAAGTTTTGGGCTTTGATTCTTTAGGCATTGATGATTGAAGATGTGATATGATCCTCCATTAAAAAGCTTCCAATTTCATTCCAAATCCAATATTTTGTGCATGATATGGCTTGATACGAGTTTGATTTGTACATGATGATATTTAAGGCCTATATCACTCAAAAAGATACCAAGTTATCAATATTTAGATTTTATTTGGATTTAAATTGATTTAAAATGAATTAATTCAATATAAATCAAATAAAATAGAAAAATCAATGAATGGACATAAGACTGAATATAGGACACGTGTGTAGTGTGAAAAGATCAAATCAAGTGGAAAAAAGTGGGCCCATTTGACAAAATTTGAAGTTTTGGGGATAGTTGAGTTTTGGCAATTTTGGAAAAATGCCCAACTTCAACAATGCATAACTTCTTCAATTTTGAACTTTTGGAAGTTTTCTTGGACTTTTTAGAAACCTTGAGATGTACGCTAACCAACCCCTTTGGTATCATCTCATTTTGATATTCCATGCTCAAGTTATAAGCTTTGGCAAAAAAGGTTTTTTTGTTGACTTTCAAAAATGACCTATAATGTCCAAATTTGTAACTTCTTGTGAGTGCATTTCTTGATCTTGAGGTGTGAATATGGATTTTAGGAAATTGCATTCTCTTCAAAATGAGATTTGGATGGGTTATTTCTCATAAAGTATGAGAAAGTTATGCTTGGTCAAAGTTGAGTTGACTTTTCCTACAAAACCCTAATTTAGCAACTTTTGAACCTTGATGAATCTTGAGCAATCCTTGATGAATCATGATCAAACCTTGATCAAATGATGAATCATCCTTCAAAATTAGAATGTTGACAAAAAATCTTGAGGTTTGACTATTTGTAGGTCACAATTGACTTTTGCCCTAGCACAATCGATTTTTGGGCCTCTTGAGCAATTGACTGAGCAAACTTCCTCTGCAAGGCTTGAAATTTGACATGGATGAACTTGAGAACATATTATGACATTGGGGAGCACTTGAGGTCATTTTTATGTAAGGACCTTGATGCAATACAAAACCCTAAGTTGAGATTGACTGCCTTAGGAGATGATTTGACTGTCCAATTCTTGAGCAATCTTGAGCCACTTGGAGATTATTCTTGACATGTCTTGGGAAATATGAGAGGGAAAATTTTGGGTTACAAAAGAGTCTTATCATTTGCATATGTATCATAAGCATTTTTGCGGCATCTTAGGGCCAAAAATCAGGCCTTCTGTATTTAAGTATCTTCAATATCGTCGAGACGAAGTTCCAAATATTCATATCTACAAATAGAAGAAACTTAAATAGGGGCATCTTTAATACCTTAATTTTTACCCCTAAGATCCCACTTATGCTACCATTACATTTCATCAAAATCACAAGCTTGGTAACCTCCTAACTATTTGGTCTTTGGGTTTGATATACGGGAGATCATCAAGCACCTTTGTGTTTTCCTTTATCTCTGTGTTTAATTTCTTTTATGCTTTACTAAACCTATTCAAAATACAAAAATATGCTTTGTTTCCTTTTCTTATTTTGCAAGGTAGGGATTTTTTTCATCAAGAGATCAAGATGGTTTCTAAATTAGGGTTTTGATTCCCTAAGTCAAAGTCAAGGTCAACAAGTGGTCAACAAGGCTCATTCTTCAAGGAATGACCTATAATCATAGGTCACATTCATGTCAAACTTCATTCAACACCAACTTTACAAAAGAAGTTTAAGTTTGATGCTTGGTTTGCAAGTTAACTCAGGATAGGTTCATGTGTTTGTTTACATGCCTTCTTCATCATTTTCTTCAAGGTATCATCAGGATTAATCAAGGTCCTATCAAGTATACTTCACTTTATGTTTATATGATCATCATTTTTCCTTGAAATGCAAGAAAAAGTAAAAAAATGACAAGTTGGAATATGGTGGTTTGACCTAAAATCAAGTATGGCATTGTCATTTGGTTTAAACTTCAAAACTTCTTCGATTTTCAATATTTTTGGGTATTTCGTTGAGCTAGGTATCCCTTTATATATACTATATGACCTTATTTTAGAGGTCAAACATTAATGCAAGACCTATGTCCCTTAAATGTTGCAGCGTATTTGTGCATAAAACTAAGTCATGACATGTTTGACCTAATGCTAGACATGTTTTTTAGTGCCATGAACCAACTTTCAATGCATTGCATTTTCACATCAAACATCCTTTTGAAGTGGTTCTATTTGAATTGTATTCTCCTCCACACAAGTATCATTTGGCTCAAAGATAATTGCAAAATGTACAGGTGGATTTCATTTGGCCTAAGCTTGAACATGTTGTCCTAACTCTGCATTTTGGTACATGACCCGTAATTAAAAATGATGCCAAACTTTAGGGACCACCAAACCATGTGAATATAACTTGTTGTTTCTAAAAGTATCCCACTAAGTGAAAAACAACTCATTTTGGTGCCCAAGTCATACTTTTCATCACTCAATTTCATACAGATTGGATCTAGAAAATTCTAAGCTTGGTTCACACGATTGAAGAGTAATTTGGAACGTACTATAACCTTACTCTCTTTCCAATAAATAAAGCAAGCTTCTTCTCTCATTTTGAAGCTTCAAGATCCAATGAAACTTTGCCTCCATAGAACCCGAAACTCTAAAAAAACAAGAAGTTGTTATCTCATTTTCTCTTCGTTTCAACCTCAAATCTCCACCCATAATCCTCCATCAGCATCACCTGAAGGTACTTGATGTATTATAGAAGCTTTTCGTGAACTCTAAGTACCAACTCAATCTCACCATTTTCAAACCTTCTGAGCTTACTCCGAACAGATAGCTACGAGTTTCATTTTCACTAAAACAAGTTGCCACACTCTTCATCTTGATATTCTGAGTGAAAGCCATCATTTAACTTGATTTATTGTTTATATTTGGCATTTAATTTTACTTTAAAGCTTGTTAAGTTATCTGTGTTTTTCTGTAAATTCTCCTTGCTCAGATAAAATACATTGGTCTTGAGCAAGGACACATAAATGATGATGTTTGGTGAAGCTGAAACATGCTTTGTTTTGTGTAACACCCCGATTTTTATTTAGTAATTATTTTATTATTTTATTATTTTATTGCTATGATAATTATTATTTGATGTGATAATTATTTTATTATTTGAGGTTTTGTGAATATGTGATTTAAATGTATTATTATGTGAATAATTAATTGGAATAGATGTGTATTATATGTTATTGGGTTATTGAGTGTGAAAATAGCAAAATGCACATGTGGGCCTTATGTTACATAAGAGTGGGTGAGAGGAGTCACGCCCAGTAGAGAAAAACAAGGGTTAGTAAGAGTTATAAGACAAAATAGAATTAGAAGAGAATTATCAAAAGAAGAGAAGAGGAGAAAAGAGGAGAAGAGGAAGAAGAAACAGAAAACCTAGAAAAGTATCTACATAAAAGGTAAGGGTGGGCATTCCTTGATTTGTGGGTATATATAATGGTATGTAATGGGTAGTGACATGAAATTAGGGATTTGTTCTTCAAATACTTGTTTTTGACATGTTAGGTTAGATTTGAGGTTCATAAATTTGATGTTAGAAATCATGTTTTAATGTTTCTAATAGATGCTATATATTAGATATAGGTTATAATCCATTTAATTTTATGAAATTTGGTTGTTTGGATGGATTTTGGGGGTAAAATCCGCATAGAGCAGAAGTTGTTTTTGTAGCAGATTTTCTGTGTTCAGCGAAGCGCACTTAGCGTGATGAAGGTCGCTTAGCCGGTCTGGAATTCAAAATTTTATTATTTTTAAAAATTGTTCTGGATCATGGATTTATATGATTTATCATTGATTTACATGAATTTTAATAATTTATTTGATGTGTTTTGGATTGGTTTTGAATGAATTTTGATGAAAAACATGATACTTGACTTTGTGCATGTAATTGTTTGGAATTGATGTTGATTAAAGATAATATGGTTTGGACTTGTTGCTACATGTTATAATGATGAGTTAAGATGATTAATGTTATGGTATCTGTTGTATGGGAAAATGACATGACGTATACATATGTGCAATTTGATGAAGATACTTCAAATGTGTGAGAATTCAAGAGGCAACTTTTTCTAGTTTTATGAGAATTATTGACTTGTCCCAAACCTAACACTGAGGGGTTTGAAAGCTTAAGGCTGAATTAAGCTTTTATTTGTTGTCATATGTCTTGGAGATGTGGACCCGGCATGACCGGTAAGGATAAAATTTGGTACCACATACATATTGCATTGAGTTGCATTGTAGTCACATGTGTTGATGTGAAATGTTGAATTGATGTGCATTGTGTGAATGTTACCTACGTGATATTTGTGATTGAACTCCCTTTGAATCATGACTCGTTGAGCAATGTTGTTTATATAATCGTGTAAATAATGTTGAATAAATGTTGAATACATGATTATGTGAAGTGTGATGAATTCGATTGATGCTTGTGTGTTTGTGTTACTTATTATTATATATTTCTATAATGATATAAAATCTCACCCTTCTGTTGAAATGATGTTTTATACGACATCGCTCAGGTACCAAAGTTAGTGGTGCTTCTAGCGAGGATCAGATGGAGGAGCGAGTTAATTTTATCTTCTTTCTAAGGTAGTGAGTGTTGACAAGTAATTTTCGACTAGGGAAACAAGCCTTTAAACTGTAAAGGTATCTTTGGTTAGAAGGGAATGTGTCCACCATAAAGTAAAATGGGATGCATCGATAGGTCAAAGAAGTATCAGCCAGGAGTTCTGGTCAACGAAGGAAGCAAGTTTGAAGGTAGGATCGATAGAATTCAAGTGTTGACATGCAGTAATAAGTGGCAGCAAGAGCAGTTACCAACTCACAAGCCTGTAAGAACGTGGGGATGTTGCAAAGCATTTCTCCATGAGTCCCAATGTGGGACTAGTAACCATCGATGGTTACACTTTTAGATTTTATATTCAAGCAAACATTTGTATTTTTTTAGAGGTCACATTTCTTTAAATTTAGATCATTACACTCAAAGTACCAACACTAAGAGAGAAACGAGTTCAGGTTTAACAATGTATGAATTCTTCCACATTTAAATTCAAAGAAATTTACAGTTTTTCACTTTAAATTACAAGTCTTGTCATTTATTTTCTTTACTTTGCAATTGTCTTTTACTTTTTCCATTTTTATCCAATATCAACTAGTTTCAACCCAAAACACTCAAAACACCAAGTCTAGGATTATTATAACCGATCCTACAAGTAACCTTTAATAAGAGTATATAGATTGTTTTGCGAGAAACAAATTGGCAGACTTGGTTGGACATATTGTGTTTGAGTCTTTCTCATTTTGTGCCTGGAATTGAGAAGTGGTAGAAAAATGGTAGATCTAAGAACCCTTGAAAGGGATCAAACCTTGGGAGGAAATACCAGTGCGGCGGCAAACATAGTTACCACAGCATAGCCAGTAACTGCAAGACCACCAATGGTCACAACTTCTGGGAAGTATGTTCCTAGATTTGTATGAGAGACACACGATTGTGTGATCCCGACTAGTGGGTAGTATGTGCTTAGTTTTGCAAGAGACACACACGATGGTCTAGTCCCGACTACTGGGAAGTATTTTCCTAGTTTTGTAAGAGAGACACATGATGTTGTAATCCCGACTTCTGGGAAGCACGTGCCTAGTTTTGTAAGAAATACACATGAATACGGAATGCCAACGATGATGATGGCAGGCTTGCATAATAGTAGTCTGACATTTGGTGATAATTATGCATCGTTGTTTTCCCCATATCATGCCTCAGGGCCATTGGGAAATCAATTTGGCCGTTCAACTGGATTGGGATTTTCCTACCAAATCATGCTTACTTTCAACCCAAGTATCATTGTTGTCATGAAGCAATAGATGGATGAAAGTAATCATGAGATGGCCAATATGCTTACTCAACAGATGAGTCTCATATTAAGACCTTTGATCGAGAATTCAGTGCAAAGTTATCGGTCTTTAGCAACTCAAATGACTCACATCAAAGATTTCTTTGGGGCCTCAAGAGCTCCAACTCGACAAGCTGCGCCTCCCCCACGTGAGGAACCAGTGCAGTACCAAGAGGTGGTCGATGAAACAGTTGGACAAGAACCACCTGCTCCCTAATGTGTCGATCTTATACTTAGGGTGGTAGAACAACCCCAAATAGTAATAGCGAATCGAAACCAGAATGTCGACCAATTGGTCAGGTATGTTTGATGAGAAGCAGTGGCTGGGAAACAAAACCTAGAAGCCATTGTCGAACAAATTATGGTTAGGAATGGAATGAATATTGGATGTCATAGAACTACGTATGTCTCGCCATTTCCATTTTTTTTTATAAACGGAGTTACCAAGAGGTTGGAAACTCCCAAAATTCACTAAGTTCGTAGGGGATGTCGAAGAATCCACTGTAAAACATGTTTCCAGATACCAAACAGAGATTGGTGATTTAGTAGTGAATGGGGATTTGAGGATGAATTAATTTCCAAATTCCATCACAAAGAATGTGTTTACTTAGTTTACAATTCTTCCCCCACAGTCAGTCCAGACGTGGATTCAGTTGGAGAAATTGTTCCATGAATAAATTCACATGTGGCAGTCCAAAAAAGCCTAACAGAATTATCCAGTGTTAAATGAAAGAGCACTGAGTCGATAGACCAATAACTTGGTAGACGGTGTGGCAAGTGATCGAGAGGGGGGGTGTAAATAGATCACCTCCTTATTATTCAAGGATTTAAATTTTTTTATCAAAGTTGATTAAAAACAGTGGAAAAACACAGTCCCGAATTGACTTCCGTCAATTTTGAACCGACTACTAGAAAAACGGACATACGATAAACTTGTTGGATTTTTATTAAGATGAAATAGATGAAACTTAACACAAATCAATGCATGTTTCAATACGCTTATCACAAGAATTCTATTTCCAATGAACAAAAACTTTCAAGCACTTTTGAAGAACAGTTGGTGTATGCTTGTTCGATGATTAACAATAATGGTGGTTTAACAAAAGAGTTTGTACCACTATTGTATCATTGAACAGAAAAACCAGCAGAACGGTTGAATCACAAATGTGAAGAAAACATAAAGAGAAAGACAAAAATAAAAATGTTACACAGGAAGTTTGGTAAGGAAGTTCCCTACTATCATCCTTGCGTGTGGGTACGTCTCCCTCTCAATTCCAAACTGAAATTGAGACTTGTTATTTCAATGTGCTGAATGATGTTTACAAGGTTACAATACAAAGATAGAACCTAATAACTAAGATATTATTCTTCTTGTATGAACCTTCACTTGATATGATCTGATCAAGATATCACTTGCAAGATCCATAGTCAATCCTCCACTCCACGACCTGTTTGCAAAATCTCCCCAATTTCCAAACCCTACGCTACGGCTAAATCTGACCTGTTCAATCATGACTGACAAACCCACAAGAACGCGCCTGTTCTTGAAGGATAAACCCTCTAGTTTTTCCTTGAAACCCCCTTCTGATCTTCAACACAGTTAAGATCAACGATTATACCGCTGAACGTTATCTCTATGATCCCTTGATCGGATGAACAAAGATGATTATGTTTCGATGTTATTGAACCAAGATGATTGAGAAGATGATGAAAATGAAGTATCTTTCAGGTTTCTAATGCTCAGAAAAGTAGATGCTCACCAACTAAATTTGTGGCGCCTGTATGTATTGAACTGAAAAACTGACTTATATATGTAACAGAAAAATGTTAGAAGTAAAACCGCAGTATGAGTCTATGCATATCTCATATGAGTCGACTCATGTTAGTTACAAAACATGGGATGAGTCGATACAATGCATTATGTATCAATACATAATGTTATCAAGACATATTACAGAGAGACAAAATGTGTATGAGTCGATGCAAAACACGAATGTGTCGATTCAACCAAGAAATGAGTCGATGCAAACCATTATGTATTGATGCAAATTGTTGTCACACAAAATCCAGAACCTTTAATTTCGTATGAGTCGATACAAAATGTGAATGTGTCGATTCATACTGAGTTGGGTTTTGATTTCCAAAAACAAGAAGTGATATGTATCGATGCATAAGTGCATGTGTCGATGCATAGAGGTTTTTTAAAATGTTTTCCATAAGCATGAACTTGACATGTATCGATGCAAAGTGCGAATGAGTCGACTCATACTGAAGCATAATTGTTTTTGTGATTTTATCTTAAGTATGTGTTGATGCAAAGCATTTTGTATTGACCTGAAATCATGATACATGTGTAAAACACATTTTTGACCCTTTTAGAACATGCTACACTATTATCATATCATGCACACATAGAGATAAAACACAATAAACATTCATTAATACTTATATCACACATATTTTCTATCATACAAAACTACTCAAAGAAAAGGGTTGCTCATAAACCCCCCTTTTTTATGATGGCAAATACTTGCAAGATGTATGATGATGGAGCATAAATGAATGAGTTGCTCCCCCTGAGTTTATTCATAACAATACTGTTGTACCCCAAAATTTTCCCTCCCATTCTCTCAACATTTTTTATCACAAGGCCCTTGGAGCTCAAGATCCAGTTAGGGTTTCCTCTGCAAGACTTCTCCTAGCATTGTTGACCCAAATTAGGGTTTGTGTTTGCACAAAGATATTTTGACCTAAAATTCCTAATATGACTTTCATGCTTCATATTGGACTCCCAAGTTTATCCATACCAAGTTTCAAGCCTTGATTCCAACCTTTGCCCAGTCAATTGGACAGTTGACCTAGAAATCAGCTGTATTGGGGAAAAAGTCAATTGTGGCCAATTGACAGTCAAACCTCATGAAAATTGACCTACATCAACATTATGAACTCATATGGACCATTTGATCAAGTTTGGATCACAATTCCACAAGAAATTTGATCAGATCACCAAAAGGGCAAAATGGTCATTTTTAGGGTTTTGATTGCACAAAGGCAATTTTTGACTGTTTGACCTAGCCAATGGCAAACCAAGCTCACATATGGACTCAAGGACCCCATGGAATTGTCTTGACATACTCAACAAGTTCAAAAGATCCCAAATGCACAAGATTGATAGTTGAATTTTCCAGTCAATTGATCAATTTTTGACTGTATACTGAAAAGTCAAACTTTGATTTTTTGGTCAAAATCAAGTGTCAAGATTCATTTTTCATCAAAACATGCCAAATCATGAAACTTGTTCATCAAGAAATCCAAAATCACAAATTAGGGTTTGAAATGAAGATTTTTCATAACTTAGAATTTTTCTAAGTTATGAAAAACCCTAATTTTTTTCTAACTTTGTCCCACTTTCTCATCAAGATGCATTTGGATTCAAGGAAAAGTCAAAACATGAAAGTTGTAGTCCATTGCAAAATCTACAACTTTGATTCACAAAGTTTCCTCAAAAGAAGCTTGTAGCTCAAGTTACAATTTTTGGAACAAGGGTACCAAACCATTCTTAACTTAGAAAAATTTTGACCTATTTTAGGCAGGATTTTTGCCTAACTTCATGGCAACTTTTCACATGCTTCCACTTGTAATTTCAATTTGAATTACAAAGATGGATTGTAGTATACATTCCAAGCTTTCCAAAATGTCCAAGAACTCATCAAACAACCTCATGGTTAGGGAGAATCGAATTTGGCAAGTTGGGAAAAACTCACTTTGTCTATGGCCAATTTACATGTTCATACACTTGTGCCATTTTGAACTCAGCTTGCATTCCTTGATTACAGGTCCTATATCCCATTTGCACTCAATAATTTAATGCTAACTCATTGTGCCAAGACCTTATTTTATGTGTTCAAGCATTGTATGCAAAATTAAGCCATAAGTAGAAAAAGTAAATTATCCATTTTAGAAAAGTTGAACTTTATGTCAAATGCAAATCCAAGAAGCATAGGCACAATCTTTTGAGCTGGTATTTTGTACACAAATCACTCTAACCAAGACTAAGGTATGCAGCATAGATTGGGGGCCTGTACAAGCTAGAAACACCAAGTTGATTTTCTTGCTTAAAGTTGAAGTAACCTTGCATAATAACTCCCAACTCTGATTCCTATCAACAAGAGCTTAAGCAAAGATTGTGAACACTTTCTAAACACCAACCCTGACCTGAAACACAAGCCAACCACTTCCAATACCTTCTTAAACACAGAACCACCATAAAACTGCAAAAACATGGCATAAGCTGCAGTTGGACTTCCATAGTTCATTCCACTTGTGCATTCTTGCTAAGACTTGTTCAAACACATCCCACACCATCCCTTGAAACTGTTCCAAGCCCTAAACACGACCTGTAACACCCCTAGTTAACATCACCATTTCCATATTTTCTGTTTTGCAGTTGAAGTGCCATAACACGATTCACTTGGTTTTGGAGCAAACTAAAGATTGGAATAGCATCCCTGGACATCAAGGAAGTTATACAAATCATTACCTTGCCTTGTAAGCATCTCCATTGTTGCACACAATTCCAACTGAATAGGTAAGTTCATGAACTCGTATCTCTCTATCCAGGCATTGTTAGGTTTAGATTTGTGAAGAAATTATGTCACATTCATGGCCCTGAATCTGCCCATATCATTAGTTTTCATTTATGTTATGTGTGCTTAGAGAATTTTAAGTCTGAACATTGAATAAAAACTAGGTCAGGAATTGGGGGAGAAGAAATTCTCTCTCATTTCTGAGAGTTAGGATGAGTTCTTCATATGTCCAGAATCGTGGTTTGATGCTCTACATTTCTTGTGTTGTGAGTTTGTGCTAAAAATCAGGGAATCTGGAGATAGCAAACGCGTGTTTTTGTTGAACAGAGATGCTGAAGGTTGAAGAAGACAGGGTCTTGGGCTGGGCCTGAGGTTTATCTTTTCTTTTCACACCACTGTATTGCACATACACCCCCCTGGCCCATTTTGAAATTTACTTGTTATTTTCCATTTTCTCTTTTTGATTTTGTTTTCATATTTTTATTTAAATCATAAAAAACATTAAAAACATTTTTTCCATATTTTTTGCATTTATTTTGATATTTATTTGACTTTAGTTAAGTTTTGTAGATAAATAAATAAATATACCTTTATTTAAAAATACAAAAGTAAGACAAACATACTTTATTTCTTTTTTTATTTGTATTTTTATGTTATCTCTTGAAAACCTCTTATAATAAAAATATATTTTTTCTATAATATTAAACATTTTATTTTTGTACATATAATACATATTTAATAAATAAAGTAAAATACTTATACATATTTAATAATATATTTAGAAAAATACAAAGAATTAATACATTTTTGTTTTTATTAATATTTTGACCTCAAAAATACTTTTTATATAAAATACCTTCTTTTATTTATTTTTTGTAAATAATTAATAAATATTGCATATATTATTACAATAAATACTTTTATTTGTAAAATTAGGGTTTTTGCCCTAAACATAAAAATATTCAAAAAAATTAACTTTTCTTTTATTTATTTTTTAGTATTTTATTTTATTTGTGAATAAAAAATATACACTTACGCAAGAATACCTTCACATATACATTGTTCCATTCTTATACATTTATACATTTATATTTGCGCAATTCAATTTGGTTGTAAATATTGGGTGCTATCCTCCTATAAAGTTTCATCCCCATTTGAACATTTGTACCCCCATTCCCATGATCGTTGTGTAATAACTTAGGACTTTTTAAATTTTGCACTTTAAATGCTTTCTAAATATGCCATGTTAGAATTAGGGTTTTGTATGCAAATCAAAAACAACAAAATAGTTTGACCTAAATTCAAGATAAACAAGCATGGAAACGGACAACAATAATCACACTTGCACCCCTAGGGTATTCCACTTGTTGCCTTCAATAATGGGCCATATTGCATGTTAGGTCTCTTTGGGCAAAACAAAACAATTCAAATGATCATAGTCCCTCGATGACGCTTTCGAAAGTTGCCTTAAAAATGATCAAGTCCCTTAAAGGAAAATTGCCCAAAGATACTTGGCACCATTGCAATTATGGTCTAAACGATGACCCGCGCCCGTCCCGTTCACATCCTAACACAAGATTGTCCACCAAATACAATGGTGGAACAAAATTGTTAAAAGGGTTAAAAACATAGGAGAAATCTTTGAGAAATTTAGGAGTAGACAAACTCTTAGTTACTTGAATCAAACTTGCAAAAACACTTGCCTATTTTTTCAAACCACACATCACTACACTTTCAAAACAACTTTCAAAAACATTGAAAACCTTTTCAAAAGACATACACATTTGTATACATCCCAACATGGATCATTATAAAGGTTGCCACCACATTGGCTTCTTTTCAAAACATTTTCAAACCCACACACACAAAGCACCATTTCAAACAATTGAAAATTAAGGCAAGTTGATCTAAGCAAGTAACTAAGAGCCCATGGATAACCATGGATAGAAAGGGTGCTAGTACCTTCCCTTTCTATAATCTACTCCCCGAACCCAAGAAAACATCTCAAAGGTTTTTGCTGTGCTTTTTAACCATTCCTTAGGATAAAATAAAAAGTCGGTGGCGACTCTTGCTCAACCGAAACATTTGCAAAAACAAACGCAAAACCTAAAGTCAGTTCTCCCACCGTATCACAGAACTGGCGACTCTGCTGGGGAAATCTTTAAAGTGGAGTAACCTTAGGGCTTAGATCATCTTTATTTTCAATTGTTTTCCTTGTTTGCTTTTATATTTGTGGGCTTTTCATCGGAGTTTTATAGATCCTAACCCGGATCTGGGGAATTCCCTTTTTAGGTAGCATAATCTGTGAGGGACCTGTCCGGCATAGACTGACATGGGTGAAGCAGTGGCTACGTTGGTGTGGCACCTTGGTCTGTACCGATATCCCTTGTGTTGAAACGAGGAGAATATGGGTCTTCCAAGGAGTCATTAAGCACCAACCGACCTTAGAACCCTAAATTGACCCAACTTGGCCATAGAACAGTAGCAGTATGCTACACTCATTGAGGCTAAACTCTCACGATGGTTCTGGCCGCAAGAAAAGGGCTTTTTGGTTAAATTTTTGGTTGGCAAAGCTAATGATTTCTGGAATGACTTAGACTTCAAGGCGTACGAAGACATTCTGGCTCTTTTAATCTATGGTCTGGTATTGTTTCCAAATCCTGACACCTTTATCAGTATCTATGCCATAAGGATCTTCATGTCTCGGAATCCTATACCCACTCTTTTGGGTGATATCCTGCAACAACTCTATGCTCGTACTGCCCGAAGACGGGGAACTCCATGGTGTTGTGCTCCTTTGCTAGTGAGGTGGTTTATTTCGCACCTTCCTAAGTTCGTGCTGAAGAATGAAGAAGGAAAGGGTTGGGCTAATAGGTTAATGTCTCTCACTGATAATGACATCACTTGGACTCTCAGAGGTTTGGATGAGGTAGCTGTTATTGATCGTTGTGGAGAATACCCTAATGTTCCATTGATCGGCACCCAGGGAGGAATCTCTTATAATCCATGTTTAGCTCTCCGTCAGTTTGGAAGAGCCAGAAGAGTAGGGCCTCATGAGATGTTGGTTCCTCACTTCCATTTTGAATTTCAGGTAGACAATGACAAACTACGCCATGGATTCATTGAGGCTTGGGGCAGAATTCACAAAGCTGACCCACATGAGTTGGGACCAAAGACTTCTCTACCAATGGAACCCTATTGCAGATGGGTCCGCATCCGTGCTCAGAAGTTAGGTATGCCATACGAAGCTGTCAGACCTATCATTCTTGAGTCTCTTGATGAAGATGGGGTTCCTCCAACTGTCCTCCCTCCTCAGATACCCACTGATTTTGACACATTGAAGAGATCTCGGGCGCAGCTAAAGGAAGAACGGGATTTTTATCGAGAAAAGTTCAACGAACAGGAACGGAAGATCCAGAAGCTGACTAAGCAATTGGAGGAAGAGCGGATCCTGAATGACTATATCCATACTGAGAAGAGGAGGCCATGGGAGCACTGATGGGCCTTGAATGTTTCCTTTTTACAGCTTTTATTTTCAGTATTTTTCATTCCTGTAATGCCTAAGGGCAAGTTGTTGAACAATTTAAAGTTTGAATCTAATGAAGTGCGTTTCCCTTTTGTCTACAAAGATTGAATCTCGTTTGTCTTTGAAAACATAAAACATACGCATCTCATTGCACCATATGCATAACAGGTACCTTTTTTCCACAGGTTGCTTAATCTTCTTCGCTGTTTATTTGAACAGTCATCATGAATCCAGAATCATCCAGTGAACAAGCTATCAAGGCCCTCCAGGCCCAGAATGCCCAGTTTCAAGAGATGGTCATGAGCTTGGCCCAAGGTCAACAAGAGTTGAAGGCTCTGCTCCTAAAGAAGAAGAAGAAGAAGAGGATTGCGTTGTTCAACACTGGACGTAGGTTTGGGAATACACTCCATAATGAGGCTGATCAAGCTACTTCCTCTGCAGAGAAAGACAGTCCCCAAGGGGGAGGGGCTCCTAGTCCTGCAGTCTCTGACAACGAGACGGATTACAATGACGAACAATACCCTCCTGCTGCTGACAGATACAAGCAATTAGAGGACCGCTTGAGTGCCATGGAGATTCAAAATGTGCCGGGGATGGATTTCGGAGATTTAGGTCTATCTTCTGGGGTGGTAATCCCACACAAGTCCAAGGCGCCTGCCTTTGCAAAATACAACGGGGCTTCCTGTCCAAAGCTGCATCTCAGATCGTATGTAAGGAAGATCCAACCTTACACGGCAGACAAAAACCTTTGGATCCATTTCTTCCAAGATAGCCTTTCGGGGTCACAACTTGAGTGGTTCTATCAGCTAGATGGAACTAGTATCCGACATTGGGAGGATTTGGCTACCGCATTTTATAGACAATATCAATACAATTCTGACCTCGCTCCTACGCGTACCCAACTTCAGGGTATGTCACTAGGAACGGGCGAAGGATTCAAAGAATATGCACAAAAATGGAGAGATTTGGCTGGCAGGGTGCAGCCTCCTTTGACCGACCGTGAACTGGTTGACATGTTTCTAGGGACCTTGTCTGGTCCATTCTTCAATCATCTGGTTGGTAATTCCTCCGCTGGGTTTACGGATTTGATCCTGACGGGTGAAAGGATAGAAGCTGGCATCAGGTCAGGAAAGATACAGAAAGGTGCCTCTGCAAGTACTGAGAAGAAGCCTTTCAAGAAGGAAGCTAGTGCCGTCTATGGTCCTAGAAGACAAGTCAAGCCAGAACGCCGCCAAGCCGTCAATGCTTTGGTAATTTCAAAACCTGTTGCTGCTCCTCAGCAGTACAATCAACAAAGGGGTGAGAGGCCCAAAAGGCAATAGACTCGGCTGAGTATGACCTTGTCACAAATCTTACCGCAACTGCTATCAACCAACTTGGTGACCATCAGAGAGGCTCTGAAGGCTGTAAATACTGCATCTCTTAAGTATAATCCGAATGCTCGTTGTGCTTATCATTCCGATAGCCCGGGGCATTCTACTGATGATTGCTGGGCCCTGAGAAATAAGGTTCAAGACCTTATTGATGCGAAGGAAATTCAGTTTGAGGCGCCTGAGAGGCCAAATGTTGTAACTGCTCCTATGCCCCAGCATAGAGTAAATGCCGTCGAGGAAGATTTGTATGCTGTTTCGGTGAATGATGTTGCTACCCCTCTATTGACTGTTAAGAGGAACCTACTGCTAGCCGGTTTATTTCTGGGTTGTAGCAAGGGTTGCCTCCTGTGTGCTGTTACCCCTACCGGTTGTCCGCTGCTGAAGTCAGGCATCCAAAGCCTGATGGATAGCAAGGAGATTTTGTTCAAGAAAACCGCTGTTCCATTTGTTTCCGCTGAAGAAGTATCTGTCGTCACAATTTTCAACAATCCTACCAGGGCTCCCCCGAGGAAGCCAGTCAAAATTATGTCTGTTGCACCCATTACAATTACTGTTTCGGGGCCCCTCCCCTATGAATCTGACAAGGCTGTCCCATGGCACTATGGGGCAGACGTGTATGTGCTTGGAGTGAAGCAGGAGTTCAACACCGGTACCAGTATCAGTAACATCACTAGTCCCGCCAAAATTACTCGCAGTGGCAGGCTCTTCTCGCCTGACATTGCACCACCAGTTATCCGAAAAACTCTTATCATCACACCCGCAAGTGTGCATGTTCCAAATCAAGTTCCTGTGTCTACTACTGCTGTCGAGTCCTCTGATGCTCGGGGCAAAGGAGTTGCTACCGATTTGCCTGCCCGGACGGAGGCACCAAAAAAGACCGCTGTTGAAGCCTCCCAGCAAGAGATGGAGGAAATCCTTAAAATCATTAAAAAGAGTGACTTCAATGTCGTTGAACAGCTGGGGCATACCCCCTCCAAGATCTCTATGCTATCATTGTTGCTGTGCTCAGAGGCCCACGCCAAGGCCCTGATTTCATTTCTGAAAACGGCCCATGTGCCGCAAGAGACATCTGCAGATCAATTCACTGACTGTGTGGCTAATTTGACCGCTGACAATGGTTTGGGTTTCTCGGATTCCGACCTGACCGCCAAGGGAAAAAACCACAATGATGCCCTGCATGTTTCCATAGAATTCAGGGGCATTACTCTTGCACACGTGTTGGTGGACACCGGTTCTTCCCTGAATGTATTGCCCAAGAAGGCCTTAGATCGGTTGGATTGTGAGGGCCTGGAATTGAAACCTAGTAACATCATTGTTAGAGCCTTCGACGGTTCTAAGAGGATGGTGCATGGTGAGGTAGACATTCCTATTCGTGTGGGTTCCCAAGTCTTTGACTCAACGTTCTATGTGATGGATATTCGTCCATCTTATTCCTGTTTGCTGGGTCGACCTTGGATTCACAATGCTGGGGCGGTAACATCCACTCTACACCAGAAGCTCAAATACCCTGTCAGAGGGAAGATTGTTACTGTGCAGGGAGAGGAGGAATACATGGTAAGTCATCTGAATTCATTCCGGTATATCGAGATGGACGGGGAGTTTATTGAAACCCCCTTTCAACATTTTGAAGAGGTACCTCCAACGTTGGCGTCAGCTGAGACAGTGGTTGAAGAAGACTTTCCTTTGAAGATGGCTTCCTTGAAGGATGCCCGGGCTGTAATCGAGAAAGGCAAGTGCGCAAACTGGGGTCAACTTCCTGAATTCACTCAAAAGACCGACAAGTTTGGGCTGGGCTTCACTGCAGAGGCTCAGAGGGTTGTTCGCAAAGAAAGGATCAGAAAGCCTCTGGTGTTCATCACCAACCCAAGAGTGAATGCTATTGAGGATGACGTAGAGGAAGCGGAGTTTGACAGTTGGATCTATCCAACAACCAACAACGGACCAAGCAACTAGACGGAAAAAGATTTTACACCTATTACATTTGTCACGCAGTAATGAACTCTTTTGTTTTCAATTTGTAACAAACAATATGTTGAAACTTTTATTGGCTCGGTGTCCTACCCGGGGCACCGTGGCTCCATTTGTGAGGGCTTTTTGTATGACATTTCCATATATCATTAATCAAAACATTGGACGTTGTTGCATTTCAAATCTTGTGCTCTTTTTCTTTCTTTGTTATATATTGCAAAACAGCTATATTTACACACACTCACTTATACAGGTTCCAATCCACTCTGGATCTCGCTGGTAACGACTCTGCTACCGCCAGTTATGACTTCGAAAATCCGATCAACTTAGCCGAAGACGAAGGTGAAGATGATTGCGAAGTATCTGGTGAACTTGCAAGACTTCTACTCCAGGAAGAGAGGGCCATTCAGCCGCATGAAGAGCCAGTGGAAACAGTGAATCTGGGTAATGAGACAGATAGAAAAGAAGTCAAGATCGGTGCCAATCTGGAGCTCAGCGTGAAACAACGATTGATTCAGATGCTGCATGACTACGTGGAAATCTTTGCTTGGTCTTACAAAGACATGCCTGGTGTGATCGGTGGATCTGGAACTGACTGTTTAAAGCTGGTTCGCGAAATGTCGCGGAAGCAAGAGTCGCCACCGTCTTTTATTTTCTCCAAATGGAAAGGACAAAAGCACAGAAAAATTCCTTAAAGAGATTGCTCTCGGTTCGGGAGGTAGGTTATAGAAAGGGAAGGTGTTAGCACCCTTTTTATCCATGGTTATCCATGGGCTCTTAGATACTTGCTCACTTTGTGTTTTCAAAATTGTTTTGCTTTTCAATACGGGTTTAAAAGTTTCTTTTGAAAAATTTCAGTTCGACTCATACGTCAGAGTGTTTGAAAAGTTTGCTTTGAAAGCTTTTGAAAAGTGTCAGTGTGAAAAGTCTTTTTGAGTTTGTTTTGAGATTAGAGCGAGTATCCTTGAGAACCTACCTACCCTAAGGAATTCGTCTGCGTAAATGTCCTTTAAAGCAATGCCATCCCACCATTGAGAGGTAGGTAGCACCACCGTTGGAGGTGTTCGGGTCAATTCGAGGGTTCGGGACATGGTGATCACCAGAGCAATGGGAAGACACCTTAGAAGCTACCCTCATGCCAGGTTCCCGGATCATGAGGACTTACTAAGACATCCTCTACTCAACGATCACCTTTCGAGGCAAGGCAACAGTGAGGCGTACCCTAGGGGTGGTGTGTGCGAATTGTGTGTCATGTTTCAGTTATTTGTCTTGTCATGTTTGTCGTGTTCTACGCTTGATTTTAATTTAAGTCCATTCATTCTTGCATGCATATTAAGAGATATAAGATTTGCGAGGAAATAAATCTAAGACTATTACAAAGGCGCGGGTCCACATCGCCAAAATTAAACCGGACCCGATTTAGCGGAAAAATAAATAATGCGAAGAAAATAAAGTGCGAAAGTAAATTACAACGCTTTGGGGCAGTTACAAAATTATAATAAGCGATAATAAAATAAATGCGCAATTAGATGATTAATGACGGGCGTTGGACCCTTTTTGTAAATAATTAAAAGTTAATGAGAATTAAAAATTAAATTAAATGAGAATGATACTTTTGTTATTTTTTGTGATTTTTTAGATTTAATGAAAGAAAGGAATTAATTAAAATTAAATTAAGAAGCAAACCCTAATTCTAATATTTTTTAATTATTAAGAAAGAATTAAAATAAGATCTAAATTAACCTAAAATTTATGTACAATTTAAATAGGAAAATAAATAATAAATAAATAGTATTGTGAGAAATCAAAATTAAAAAGACATTAAAACTATTAATTAACCTAATTCTACATGTTTTGGATTTTTTATTAAAAAAGAATTAAAATTAAAACCTAAGTAAACTAAACATTTTATATTCTAATTTATTCATGAAAATAATTAGTGTAAAATAAATATTATATTTTTGATATTTTCTGATTTTTGTATGTTTTTGTATTTTGATGAAAATAATTAGTTAATTAAAACCAATAAAATAAGAAAATAATATAACAATTAAAAAAAGAATGAAATATAAAAAAGAAAGTCAAACCAGGGGGGGGTAGTCCCCAAGTGGAGGTTCAGGCCTGGTAATTCAAGCCCATTGGTGTTGAATTCCTTGACTTTTTGGATCGTATGCTAGTGCCTTGACTTGTTGTATGATACGCATTGAATCTTGGCCATTGATTTGCTGCCCTCTGGACGCATGGATGGTCACGCTTTGAGGTCTATGGTATGCCTCATGATGATGCCTGCATGGGAATTTGTTTTGAAAAATAATAATGAAAGTTGCAAGACCTGGGACTTGAACCCAGGTCTTTGAGGCCATGAATACAACGCGTTACCACTGAGCCATCGTGTTTACAATTAACATATAATATCAATTAAATATCAAAAAGTAAAATCAATGCGTAATGGACTAAGCGCGCGTGAATTCAAAAAGGGCCTATCACGTGGTGACAACGAGGTTGTCTTCTTCCCCACCCTGTAAACAAAATGAATAGGCGACGGTTTTTGTAGCATGGCCTTAGGGACGATTCGAGAAAATAGCGAATAGGGATATATGACATATAAATTCATCGCGAATATGCATTCATCATTGTCTTGGTGCGTTGAATCCAACCATAGTGTTCAGAAGTCCCAATTTTTCTTCTACACAAAACCCCTAATTCAAGCTCCTGAAAACCCTAATTTTTGGCAATGGCATAATCATATATGGTTAACAAAAACGCAATTAAACATACTGGTTAGCATAGAAACATGATTATGAGTGTAAATACATGAAAAAAAATGCAAAATCGTGCTTGAATCATGCTATGCGAATTCAGAAATTTCTTGGTTCGGTTTGACTCGTGTGTACCAATTCTTGGTGTTTTGCTTGTTGTTAATGATTGGGAAATACTCAGTGATGTCTCAGAATGCTATTGAAACAAAAATCCAAGCTTGAATCGTCCTCTAAGCCAGATTTCAGTGTTGAGTTTTTTTGTCAAAAATTTCAAATGCCAAAGGTGTGTTATGCGCAGCTTTTCTGTCCTCTTGCATTAGGGTTGTGATGTAGTACTTGTATGGAATGGTTTTAGGTCAAAAGATTGAACAAAATCTCAAGCATTCATGGATTTCAATATTTGATTTTTGAAAATCTTTTTCAATCTTTTTCATGGTGTTTTTGTGCCAAATCTGATCAATTATCATCAAAGCTTGCCTATTTGAGATATGCACGAATTATAGAGATTAGATCATGCATAAAAAGATTTTTTCATGTTAGGTTTATATTTTTCATGAATTAAAATCATTTAAATGAATATAAATTAATATTAATTCGAATAAATAATTAAAAAATATGAGAATACTTCCCTTTGGGCCTAGTGGTCGTGCATAGGCTTGGCATGAAGAAATTTGGAAGAAAATTGGGCCCATTTGCATTTTTAGGCCTTTTGCATCAATGTTGACTTTCAAAAATTTCCAAAAATTTCCCAACTTCCACAAGGCATAACTTGGTCAATTTTTAAGCTTTTCACATGTTCTTGGACATTTTGGAAAGGTCTTTGAGTCCTTTAACCAATGCCTTTGGTCCCATGTCATTTTGATTTATCAATCTCAAGTTATGGCCTTTGACTTAAAGTCATTTTTTGTTGACTTTTGAAAATGACCTATAATGTAGAAATTGATAACTTTTTGTGAGAGCATTTCTTGGACTTGGAACATGAAGATGAATTGTAGGAAATGTCTTTCTCTTCAAAATGAGCTTTGGATGGAATTTTTCTGATAATCCATGTGAAAGTTATGCCCTGGTCAATTTCTGTTGACTTTTTCAGCTGTCCAAATATAGCAACTTTTGCATCTTTGATGATTTCTGAGCCAAATTTTGAGAATCATGATCAAGCATTGATCAAATGATGTTTGTGGCTTCAAAATGATATGTTGACCAAAAATTTGAACTTTTGACTGTCAAATGACCATTTTGCCCCTGCAGTTGACTGTAGTGCAATCTAGGGTTTTGACTGTGCAATTTTGAGCTGAATGCCTTGGAACTTGATATGAGGACACTTGACCATCTTTGTAGGCATATGAGACTTGATTGAGCCTTTGGAAAGTTCATTTGCTTGACCAGAACTCAAACCCTAGTTTTGACTGTCTAGGAGACAGTTGAGCTGCACAACCCTGGGGGAATTTTGTGACCTTGACTTTGGCAATTCTTGATGAATATGGGAGGGCAAATTTTGGGGTACAACAGTTGCCCCTGTTCAATCTTCTTAGACCTGAGGATGCAGATTGGCTGACGTGCCTTTCGTAATCCGAGGGTAGAAGATGATTGAACACTAAAGTGCCCAGAAATTTGCGCTCACATAGTAGTAGTGATGATGAAGGAATGGGCTTATAGATGCCATTTGGATGTTGCTTGGGTAGGATGATGGGCTTATAGATGCCATCTGGACGTTGATCGCGTAGGAGATTCCTTAGCGAGAACCTGCATACCTGCAAAACAGAAAAATGAGTACCTGACACGTCGCAGGAGCTGATTTTAGATGCTTGACATAGATATGTCCTGACTGGTTACAGGAACTGAATCTGGAGCTTCAAACGCTGATGAATGAACCAGGGATGGTTACTGCCTTAATCATGAATGGTAAGAGAACCTTGGGTGATTTTAACTTCAACAACGCTCGTTGAGAAAATCTTGGTGAGAATTACCATCTTCGTAGTGTCAGGAAGAGAACCAAAGGACATTATAATCTCAAAGGGAGTTACCTCACTCACGTTGGAGAGGGAACTATAGGAAGTTATAATCTGGAAGGAAATGTCACCTCACGCTCATGCTGGAGAGGGAAACATTTGAAAAAGGAATTACCGCCTCACACGCCGTTGGAGAGGGGACCATAAGAGAATATCACCTCACGCTCATGCTGGAGAGGGGAACATCTGAAGAAGGATTTACCACCTCACACGCCGTTGGAGAGGGGACCATAAGAGAATATCACCTCACGCTCATCGTCGGAGAGGAAAACATCTTGAAAAAGGAATTACCACCTCACGCTCACCGTCGGAGAGGGGACCACAAAAGACTATCACCTCACGCTCATCGTCGGAGAGGAAAACATCTTGAAAAAGGAATTACCACCTCACGCTCACCGTCGGAGAGGGGACCACAAAAGACTATCACCTCACGCTCATCGTCGGAGAGGAAAACATCTTGAAAAAGGAATTACCACCTCACGCTCACCGTCGGAGAGGGGACCATAAAAGAACTTCTACTGAGTCTTTATCAGAAAAATCTGTCTGGAGTCGATTTAACTGGACTAGAGAAATACTTAAAATATGTTTGGGAATTTCAACTGCACTTTTCCTGAAAGGTAAAGGTCAGTCATATGCAATGCATGATATGGATCAAGCAATGATGTTATCAATATAAATGAGACTTGTATGATGCAATACGTTATGCATGCTATAATGATGTATGTGATGATTCATGTATGTCTTTGTCTAGGAAAATGAATCCTTGACGGGTGCTGGGAAGTCATATCCTGGGCTGATGTTTGAGGAAGAGATTTTGCTTCCATTGTGGATGATTGTTGCAAGAATACCGGCAGGAGAAGATAACTCCGTTGAGAAATAAACTTGGCAAATGAAATAATTCTGCGGGAGAAAAGATACTCTAGCGATCGTGCTGGGGAGTGCTACTCTGTGGGGATAGTGATGCTTTGCTGAGTTGATGAAAATAACTCCGCTGGGGATACCGTTGATGAGTTATGCTGGGGATATCTTTGTTGTGCTGGAAGCGTTGATAGACTTCGCTGGGGGTAGGAAGATACTTTGCCGAGGACGCTCTTTCCATGGCTTTTGGCTGAGGATAACCCAGTTATATCCTGTTACGGAAATAACTCTTTAAATCAAGCCGGGACGACGCGTTCGTGCTCTGAGGATAAGCTTCCGGAATCTACTGGGGATAAGCTTATTGCTTGGGGAGAGATGAATTCCAACTTTCCTGGGGAAACTGGATTGGACTCTTCTGGGGGAAGTTTGAATTGCAGGGAAGTGATTCCTTTGAATGATGATATACCGCCGGGGAACAATCTTTAGATCAAGACTGCCGGGGATACTTGTTAAGAATGCTTGCTTCTGGGGAGGTATTGAGATCTACAGGAGGATACTCAACTTCCTTGATATTTGATGATTTTGCTTGGAGAAGAATGTATTGACTTGTTGAACCACTCTCTGGGGGATTAAGATACACTTGGCCGTGTTCTTTAGCTGAACCCACCTTAGTACCTTGGAGGATAGAACAATTAGCTGCTCGGACCACTCTTTATTGCCCCTGTTTCCAGTGTCACCTGCAATGAATTCCTTTGTTTCGTATGCAAATATTTATGAGTTAGCAAATTATTGTCAATGCATACATCACAAATTGAACCTTGGACGTTCTTCGCAAAACAGAACAGAAAAAGAAAAACACTTGGCACATTTAACTGGAAAGATATTTTTATTGATTTTTGAATGGCCTGAAAATAGGCGTTTTGTGTACAAGAGGCTGACGTCCTAGTAAGAGGTACGTCGCCGATCAAAAGAGTTTATACAAGTTTTGTACAAATGAAAATAAAACAGCTGTGTGAAAGATGAATGATCCACTGGGTTTCAACTCTGCTATTGCCTTTATAACTCCAAGCGTCTCATCACTTGATGACCTTGGTTGAAGGTGAAGCTGACTAATCGATGCCGTCTGAACTTGATGCAGATGCCGGATTCTGGATGCAAAGTGATCAATGAGACATAGTTTTACGCTTTATCCCTAACTTTTGCCTGGACCGCCCTTTCGGGTTTTCAGTCCACCGGGATACCCATTTTTGCCCAAGCCGCCTTTTCAGGTTTTCGACTTGCCGGGTGTACATATTTTTTCTTTTTCATCCCTACATTTTGCCCGAACCCTTTTGGTTCGACGGGAAGCCCTAATTTTTGCCTAGGCATGTCAGCCTAGCGGGTCTTTTTTATGCGTAGTATTTTTTTAACTATGTCTGCATTGGCGGGGTGAGGAAGGTCGTCACCATCCATGTTAGTTAAGATCATTGCTCCTCCTGAGAACACATGTTTAACCACAAATGGCCCTTCATACGTAGGGGTCCATTTGCCCCTTGGATCACTCTGAGGAAGGATGATTCTCTTGATAACCAGATCCCCGACTTGGTATTCCTGTGGTCTGACCTTTTTGTTAAATGCCCTGATCATTCGTTTCTGATACGTCTGACCGTGACAGATAGCAGCAAGTCTCTTTTCGTCAATGAGATTGAGTTGGTCAAGTCGTGTCTGGATCCAGTCATCTTCGTTCAGATTTGCATCCTTCATTATCCGGAGAGAGGGAATTTGCACTTCGATCGGCAAGACTGCCTCCATGCCATAAACCAGAGAGAAGGGAGTTGCCCCGGTTGACGTCCTGGCTGAGGTACGATACCCATGCAGAGCGAACGGTAGCATCTCGTGCCAATCTTTGTAAGTTACTGTCATCTTTTGCACGATCTTCTTGATGTTCTTATTTGCTGCTTCTACAGCCCCATTCATCTTCGGTCTGTAAGGAGAAGAATTGTGGTGCTGTATCTTGAACTGTTCGCAGAGCTCAGCAATCATCTTATTGTTCAGATTGGTACCGTTGTTTGTAATTATCCGCTCAGGGACGCCGTATCGACAGATCAGGTTATGTCGAATAAACCGTGCCACCACAGTCTTGGTTACTGTAGCATAGGATGCTGCTTCAACCCACTTTGTAAAATAATCAATCGCTACTAGGATGAAGCGATGTCCATTGGATGCCGTAGGTCTTATCTCACCGATCATGTCTATGCCCCACATTGCAAATGGCCAAGGCGCAGTCAGAACATTCAAGGGAACCGGAGGAACATGCACCTTATCTGCATAGATCTGGCACTTGTGGCATGTCCTAGAGTGTTGGTAGCAGTCAGCTTCCATTGTGGACCAGTAATATCCTGCCCGTAGGATCTTCTTAGCCATGGTATGTCCACTGGAATGCGTACCAAAGGTCCCTTCATGTAGCTCTTCCATGATTCTTTCTGCTTCAATCTTGTCCACACAACGCAGTAAGGTTGAATCATGATTCCTCTTGTACAAGATGCCGTTGCTTAGGAAAAATTTGGCTGCAAACCTCCTCAGGAATTTCTTATCGTTGACAGAGGCACCTTCAGGGTATTCCTGAGCTTCCAGATATCTCTTCACTTCGTGGTACCAAGGCTTCTCAGTTACCAATTCAGTTTCGATGTCACAACAGTATGCCGGTTCGTCCAGTTTCCAGATGGTGATCTGAGGAGCTTCGTTATCCCATTTAACCTTGAACATAGAAGACATTGTAGCTAACGCGTCCGCTAACTGATTCTCTTCCCTTGGAAAGTGCTCAAAGGTTATCTCTGTGAAGTGGGGAATCATGGTCAACACACATTCTCTGTAAGGAATCAAGTTTGGATGTTTCGTATCCCACTCTCCATTGATCTGATTGATCACTAGAGCGGAATCTCCGAAGACACTGAGGACCTTGATCCGTAAGTCGATCGCAGCTTGAAGACCCATGATACACGCCTCATACTCCGCCATGTTGTTGGTACAGTTGAAACACAGCCGGGCAGTGAGTGGAGTATGAGTACCTTGTGGAGATATAATGATGGCGCCAATACCATTTCCCAAAGCATTAGAGGCTCCGTCAAAGTGCATAGACCATCGGGATCCTGGTTCAGGTCCTTCATCCGGTCCAGGCACTTCACAATCAGTCACAATCATGATGCTTTCATCCGGAAACTCGAAGTTCATTGATTGGTAGTCATCTACAGCTTGATGAGCTAAGTGGTCTGCCAATACACTCCCCTTGATGGCTTTCTGGGTTGTATATTGAATGTCGTATTCCGTTAAGATCATCTGCCATCTTGCAATTCTCCCAGACAGAGCAGGCTTTTCGAATATGTACTTTATAGGATCCATTTTTGAGATCAACAAAGTAGTGTGAGTCAGCATATACTGTCTCAGCCGGCGAGCAGCCCATACCAAAGCGCAGCAAGTTTTCTCAAGCAGTGAGTATCGGGTCTCACAGTCGGTAAACTTTTTGCTAAGGTAATAAATGGCATGCTCTTTTCGGCCAGACTCGTCATGCTGCCCCAGCACACACCCCATTGAGTTGTCTAGCGCTGTCAGATATAGGATCAGAGGTCTCCCTTCAACCGGTGGCATAAGGATAGGTGGTTCTTGGAGATACTCTTTGATTTTGTCAAAAGCAGCCTGACATTCATCGTTCCAACGTACTACCTGATCTTTCTTCAGCAGCTTGAAGATTGGCTCACAGGTAGCAGTCAAATGAGATATGAATCGAGCAATGTAATTCAGGCGTCCTAAAAAGCCTCTGACTTCCTTCTCTGTTTTGGGAACTGGCATCTCTTGAATAGCTTTGACCTTAGCAGGGTCCACTTGAATTCCTTTATCACTAACCACGAAGCCTAGCAACTTCCCAGATCTTACCCCGAAAGTGCACTTGTTCGGGTTCAATCTCAGCTTGTATAGTTTCAACCGGTCAAACAACTTCTGCAGATGATCTAGGTGCTCTTCCTCAGTTTGGGACCTAGCGATCATGTCGTCCACATACACTTCGATCTCGTGATGTATCATGTCATGAAATAAGGCAACCATGGCACGTTGGTAAGTTGCCCCAGCATTCTTCAATCCGAACGGCATGACCTTGTAACAGAAGGTGCCCCACTGAGTAACAAATGTAGTCTTCTCCATGTCTTCAGGTGCCATCTTTATCTGATTATAACCTGAAAAGCCATCCATGAAAGAGAACACCTTGTGCTGAGCTGTATTATCCACAAGGACATCAATGTGAGGTAAGGGGAAGTCGTCCTTGGGGCTGGCCCTGTTCAGATCCCTGTAATCGACACACATTCTGACCTTGCCGTCCTTTTTAGGTACTGGCACCACATTAGCAACCCACTGAGGATAAGAAGTCACTGCAAGGAACCCGGCATCAAACTGTTTCATGACCTCGGCCTTAATCTTCTCGGACATCTCTGGACGCATCCGACGAACCTTTTGTTTAACTGGAGGGCAGTCTTCCCTAGTTGGCAAATGATGGACAACAATATCGGTATCCAACCCTGGCATGTCTTCGTAAGACCAGGCAAAGATTTCCATATAGTCATGTAACATCTTGGTTAACCGTTGCTTCACGCTGAGCTCTAGGTTAGCACCAATCTTTACCTCTTTTCTGTCTGCCTCGGTACCCAAGTTTATGGTTTCCACTGGCTCTTCATGGGGTCGAATTGCCCTCTCTTCCTGAAGCAACAGTCTTGCAAGCTCGCCAGGCACTTCGCCATCATCTTCACCTTCGTCTTCGGCTAAGTTGATCGGATTTTCGAAGTCATAATTGGCATTAGCAGAGCTGTTATCAGCGAGATCCAGAGTGGATTGGAACCTGTATGAGTGAGTGTGTGTGTAAATACAGCTGTTTTTGAAAATTATGTAAAGGAAATGAAAGATAAAAAAGGAACACAATATTTGCAATGCGAAAAAGTCCAAGATTTTCATTCATGATGTATAAAATGACAGTTCATATGCCCTCACAAATAGAACCACGGTGCCTCGGGTAAGACACCGGGCCATAGAGTTTATCATTGTCTATTACAAAATGAAACAAAGAAATTTATTACTTAGTAACCAAAGAAACATGGAGGTTGTCCTTGGCGCTCCAATTGTTAAGTCCACCTTCAGCAACCGGGTAAATCCAGCTATCGAACTCAGCTTCATCAACTTCCTCTTCGTCACCAATAGCATTAACTCCATGAGCAGGCAGGGGAGCTGTCACCACATTAGGCTTGTCAGATGCCTCAAACTGAACCTCCTTAGCATCAATGAGGTCCTGCAGCTTGTTCCTTAGTGCCCAACAGTCATCAGTGGCATGCCCTGGGCTATCTGAATGGTAAGCACAACGGGCATTCGGGTTGTACTTAGGAGAAGTAATGTTAGGGAACTTTGGTGCCTCCTTGACAGATACCAAATTGGTTGCGAGCAGCTGTGGCAGAATCTGCGATAGGGTCATGCTTAACCGGGTAAACTCTCTCCGGGGTCTATCAACCCTTTGAGGATTGTTTGGCCGGGGAGCGGCTGCAGGCTTAGCGATCATTACCGCACTGACAGATTGGCGGTGTTCATTTCTTTCTGATTTTCTGGAGCCATACACAGCACTAGACTCCTTCTTAAATGGTTTCTTGTCCGAACTAGAGGATGATGCCCCCTTTGCAATCTTCCCAGACTTCAACCCAGCTTCAATTCTCTCTCCAGTTAAGATCAAATCAGTAAAACCAGCAGAAGAATTCCCAATGAGATGATTAAAGAACGGCCCAGATAGGGTCCCCAAGAACATATCCACTAACTCTCGATCAGTCAAAGGTGGCTGCACCCTGCCAGCCAGATCTCTCCATTTCTGCGCGTACTCTTTAAAACCTTCGCTTACGCCCAACGACATACCCTGGAGTTGGGTACGCGTGGGGGCAAGGTCGGCATTATACTGATACTGCTTGTAGAAAGCAGTAGCCAGCTCCTCCCAGTTACGAACTTTGGTCCCATCTAGCTGATAGAACCATTCGAGATGAGTCCCTGAAAGACTCTCCTGGAAGAAGTGGATCCATAGATTTTTGTCCGCAGAGTACGGCTGAATCTTTCGCACATAGGACCTCAAATGCAGCTTGGGACAGGATGCCCCATCATACTTGGAGAAGGTGGGAGCTTTGAATTTATGTGGGATGATCACACCAGTCGACAAACCCAGATCTCCGAAATCCAGCCCAGGTGCCTGTTGCACCTCCATAGCTTTCAGCCTGTCCTCCAGTTGTTTGTACCTATCATCTGCAGGAGGATACTGTTCCTCATCAAAATCTGTCTCGTTGTCGGAGACCACCGGACTAGGAACCCTTGCTTCTGCCTGAGAAGGACTCTTGCCAACAGAAGAAGCAACCTCTTCATTGTGTAGAGTATTACCCATCCTTCGGCCCGTGTTGAATAGAACAGTCCTTCTTTTCTTCTTCTTCTCCTTCTTCAGGAGCATGGCCTTCAGCTCATCTTGGCCTTTAGCTAGACCCAGGATTAACTCTTGAAACTGCGCATTCTGCGCCTGGAGAGCCTTGATTGAAGTCTCAGTTGATTCAGATCCGGAATTCATGATGCTGAAATAAACAGCGAAGAACTGTAAGCAACCTGACAAAGGGGAAAACCTGCTATGCACATGATGTATGAAATGCGTATGAATTATGTTTTCAAAGACAATCGGGAATCAACTTTGTTAAACAAAAAGGAACACACTTCATTAGATTCAACTTTGTAACTGAAATTATTCAACAAGTTGCCCTTAGGCGTTTACATGAAATGAAACAACTGGAAAGGAAATAAAAACTGTAAAGGCACATTCAGAACTCCTCATTGATCCCATGGTCTCCTCTTCTCAGTACGGAGGTAGGCATTCAGGGCTCTCTCACTCTCCAACTGCTTTGTCAGCTTCTGGATCTTTGATTCCTGCTCGTTGAACTTTTCCCGGTAAGAATCCCGTTCTTCTTGCAGTTGCGACCAAGATCTCTTCAATGTCTCATAATCAGTAGGTATCTGAGGAGGAAGAACAGTTGGAGGAACACCATCTTTATCAGGATACTCAAGGATGACTGGTCTGACAGCTTCATACGGCATACCTAACTTCTGAGCACGGATGCGGACCCATTTGTAGTAGGCTTCCATAGGTAGAGAAGTCTTTGGCCCTAGCTCTTGTGGGTCAGCTTTATGAACCTTCTCCCAAGCCTTGATGAACCTACGACGTAGCTCGTCACTACCCACCTGAAACTCGAAACTGATGTGAGGCACCAACATCTCATGGGGGCCTGTTCTTCTTGCTCTTCCAAACTGACGGAGTGCTAGACATGGGTTGTAAGAGATCCCTCCTTGAGTACCAATCAGAGGAACATTAGGATACTCCCCGCATCGATCAATAATAGCTATCTCATCCAAACCCCTGCAAGTCCAAATGATGTCTTTATCGGTGAGAGACATTAACCTGTGAGCCCAACCTCTTCCTTCTTGGTTCTTCAGTACGAACTTAGGGAGGTGCGAAATAAACCACCTCACCAACAAAGGGATACAACACCATAGGGTTCCTCGTCTTCGGGTAGTACGGGCATGGAGTTGTTGCAAGATGTCACCCAAGAGAGTGGGCACAGGATTCTGAGACATAAAGATCCTAATGGAAGTGACATTGATGAAGTTGTCAGGATTAGGAAACAGGACTAACCCATAGATTAGGAGAGCCAAGATGTCTTCATATGCCCTAAAGTCCAAGTCATTCCAGAAGCTGTTAGCTTTACCAATCAGGAACTTGGCCAAGAAACCCTTAACTCCGCTTCTAGTTACCCAGTTGTCTGTTACCTCTTGATGGGTCAAAGGAAGAGCTGCAGCAATGTCCTCAAGCCTGAGGGTCTTTTCCCAACCAGTAAAGGGAGTCTGATCCAAGATAGGGATACCAAGCAGATTAGAGAACTCTTCCAGGGTAGGGACCAGCTGGAAGTCTTGGAAGGTGAAGCACTGGTACTGAGGGTCATAGAACTGGGTCAGAACACTCATCAACTGTTGATCCCGCTTTGCAGTGACTAAACTGAGAAGAGAACCATGCCTCTGAATGAAGGAAGTGGTGTTTGGAATTCTGCTAACCAACTCATCAATCAACTCAGGTGAACGAACAAAGTTGAACCGGATAGTATTCCTTCGCACAGGCATCATAATGTCCTACAAAACAGAGCAAAGATGAAACCCTCTTGTCTTTGAAATGGTCAGGATGCATGCAATGTTCATGATGCTATGATGTTATGATAAAGCACACCGCATACAGATACAAAGGCAAACATGGTAAGGCACACAAGTCACACAAGGCAAGCCCCTAAAGTTTAGGCCAGCATGAGGTCTAGGTACTACCCTCTTTCGGTTTGTTGGTTCATACCTGTCCTAATCAAAAGTAACCGGGTTCTCAGAGGATCCCAATATCATTGACTACCCTCAATCGGTCATAACTCCAGCATCGCAATCTTTTCTTGCGGCCAGAACCATCACGAGAGTTTAGCCTCAATGGGCGTAGCATACTGCTACTGTTCTAAAGGCCAAGTTGTGTCAATTAAGGTTCTAAGGTTGTTGGTGCTTAATGACTCCTTAGAAGACCCATATTCTCCTCGTTGCGACACAAGGGATATCGGTACAGACTAAGGTGTCACACCAATGTAGCCACTGCTTCACCTGTGTCGGTCTACGCCGGACAGGTCCCTCACAGCTTATGCTACCTAAACAGGGTATCCCCAGATCCGGGTTAGGATCTATGTATCTCCGATGCAACCCACAATAGTAAAGCAAGCAAAACAATACAAGTGAAAACACAGTTATGACCTAGCCCTAAGGTACACCTCACTTTAAAGATTTATCCCCAGCAGAGTCGCCAGTTCTGTGATCGGTGGATCTGGAACTGACTGTTTAAAGCTGGTTCGCGAAATGTCGCGGAAGCAAGAGTCGCCACCGTCTTTTATTTTCTCCAAATGGAAAGGACAAAAGCACAGAAAAATTCCTTAAAGAGATTGCTCTCGGTTCGGGAGGTAGGTTATAGAAAGGGAAGGTGTTAGCACCCTTTTTATCCATGGTTATCCATGGGCTCTTAGATACTTGCTCACTTTGTGTTTTCAAAATTGTTTTGCTTTTCAATACGGGTTTAAAAGTTTCTTTTGAAAAATTTCAGTTCGACTCATACGTCAGAGTGTTTGAAAAGTTTGCTTTGAAAGCTTTTGAAAAGTGTCAGTGTGAAAAGTCTTTTTGAGTTTGTTTTGAGATTAGAGCGAGTATCCTTGAGAACCTACCTACCCTAAGGAATTCGTCTGCGTAAATGTCCTTTAAAGCAATGCCATTCCACCATTGAGAGGTAGGTAGCACCACCGTTGGAGGTGTTCGGGTCAATTCGAGGGTTCGGGACATGGTGATCACCAGAGCAATGGGAAGACACCTTAGAAGCTACCCTCATGCCAGGTTCCCGGATCATGAGGACTTACTAAGACATCCTCTACTCAACGATCACCTTTCGAGGCAAGGCAACAGTGAGGCGTACCCTAGGGGTGGTGTGTGCGAATTGTGTGTCATGTTTCAGTTATTTGTCTTGTCATGTTTGTCGTGTTCTACGCTTGATTTTAATTTAAGTCCATTCATTCTTGCATGCATATTAAGAGATATAAGATTTGCGAGGAAATAAATCTAAGACTATTACAAAGGCGCGGGTCCACATCGCCAAAATTAAACCGGACCCGATTTAGCGGAAAAATAAATAATGCGAAGAAAATAAAGTGCGAAAGTAAATTACAACGCTTTGGGGCAGTTACAAAATTATAATAAGCGATAATAAAATAAATGCGCAATTAGATGATTAATGACGGGCGTTGGACCCTTTTTGTAAATAATTAAAAGTTAATGAGAATTAAAAATTAAATTAAATGAGAATGATACTTTTGTTATTTTTTGTGATTTTTTAGATTTAATGAAAGAAAGGAATTAATTAAAATTAAATTAAGAAGCAAACCCTAATTCTAATATTTTTTAATTATTAAGAAAGAATTAAAATAAGATCTAAATTAACCTAAAATTTATGTACAATTTAAATAGGAAAATAAATAATAAATAAATAGTATTGTGAGAAATCAAAATTAAAAAGACATTAAAACTATTAATTAACCTAATTCTACATGTTTTGGATTTTTTATTAAAAAAGAATTAAAATTAAAACCTAAGTAAACTAAACATTTTATATTCTAATTTATTCATGAAAATAATTAGTGTAAAATAAATATTATATTTTTGATATTTTCTGATTTTTGTATGTTTTTGTATTTTGATGAAAATAATTAGTTAATTAAAACCAATAAAATAAGAAAATAATATAACAATTAAAAAAAGAATGAAATATAAAAAAGAAAGTCAAACCAGGGGGGGGGTAGTCCCCAAGTGGAGGTTCAGGCCTGGTAATTCAAGCCCATTGGTGTTGAATTCCTTGACTTTTTGGATCGTATGCTAGTGCCTTGACTTGTTGTATGATACGCATTGAATCTTGGCCATTGATTTGCTGCCCTCTGGACGCATGGATGGTCACGCTTTGAGGTCTATGGTATGCCTCATGATGATGCCTGCATGGGAATTTGTTTTGAAAAATAATAATGAAAGTTGCAAGACCTGGGACTTGAACCCAGGTCTTTGAGGCCATGAATACAACGCGTTACCACTGAGCCATCGTGTTTACAATTAACATATAATATCAATTAAATATCAAAAAGTAAAATCAATGCGTAATGGACTAAGCGCGCGTGAATTCAAAAAGGGCCTATCACGTGGTGACAACGAGGTTGTCTTCTTCCCCACCCTGTAAACAAAATGAATAGGCGACGGTTTTTGTAGCATGGCCTTAGGGACGATTCGAGAAAATAGCGAATAGGGATATATGACATATAAATTCATCGCGAGTATGCATTCATCATTGTCTTGGTGCGTTGAATCCAACCATAGTGTTCAGAAGTCCCAATTTTTCTTCTACACAAAACCCCTAATTCAAGCTCCTGAAAACCCTAATTTTTGGCAATGGCATAATCATATATGGTTAACAAAAACGCAATTAAACATACTGGTTAGCATAGAAACATGATTATGAGTGTAAATACATGAAAAAAAATGCAAAATCGTGCTTGAATCATGCTATGCGAATTCAGAAATTTCTTGGTTCGGTTTGACTCGTGTGTACCAATTCTTGGTGTTTTGCTTGTTGTTAATGATTGGGAAATACTCAGTGATGTCTCAGAATGCTATTGAAACAAAAATCCAAGCTTGAATCGTCCTCTAAGCCAGATTTCAGTGTTGAGTTTTTTTGTCAAAAATTTCAAATGCCAAAGGTGTGTTATGCGCAGCTTTTCTGTCCTCTTGCATTAGGGTTGTGATGTAGTACTTGTATGGAATGGTTTTAGGTCAAAAGATTGAACAAAATCTCAAGCATTCATGGATTTCAATATTTGATTTTTGAAAATCTTTTTCAATCTTTTTCATGGTGTTTTTGTGCCAAATCTGATCAATTATCATCAAAGCTTGCCTATTTGAGATATGCACGAATTATAGAGATTAGATCATGCATAAAAAGATTTTTTCATGTTAGGTTTATATTTTTCATGAATTAAAATCATTTAAATGAATATAAATTAATATTAATTCGAATAAATAATTAAAAAATATGAGAATACTTCCCTTTGGGCCTAGTGGTCGTGCATAGGCTTGGCATGAAGAAATTTGGAAGAAAATTGGGCCCATTTGCATTTTTAGGCCTTTTGCATCAATGTTGACTTTCAAAAATTTCCAAAAATTTCCCAACTTCCACAAGGCATAACTTGGTCAATTTTTAAGCTTTTCACATGTTCTTGGACATTTTGGAAAGGTCTTTGAGTCCTTTAACCAATGCCTTTGGTCCCATGTCATTTTGATTTATCAATCTCAAGTTATGGCCTTTGACTTAAAGTCATTTTTTGTTGACTTTTGAAAATGACCTATAATGTAGAAATTGATAACTTTTTGTGAGAGCATTTCTTGGACTTGGAACATGAAGATGAATTGTAGGAAATGTCTTTCTCTTCAAAATGAGCTTTGGATGGAATTTTTCTGATAATCCATGTGAAAGTTATGCCCTGGTCAATTTCTGTTGACTTTTTCAGCTGTCCAAATATAGCAACTTTTGCATCTTTGATGATTTCTGAGCCAAATTTTGAGAATCATGATCAAGCATTGATCAAATGATGTTTGTGGCTTCAAAATGATATGTTGACCAAAAATTTGAACTTTTGACTGTCAAATGACCATTTTGCCCCTGCAGTTGACTGTAGTGCAATCTAGGGTTTTGACTGTGCAATTTTGAGCTGAATGCCTTGGAACTTGATATGAGGACACTTGACCATCTTTGTAGGCATATGAGACTTGATTGAGCCTTTGGAAAGTTCATTTGCTTGACCAGAACTCAAACCCTAGTTTTGACTGTCTAGGAGACAGTTGAGCTGCACAACCCTGGGGGAATTTTGTGACCTTGACTTTGGCAATTCTTGATGAATATGGGAGGGCAAATTTTGGGGTACAACACCTGGTTTGGATGCCGACATTGTAGTTCATCACCTGCCTACCAAGGAAGACTGCCCTCCGGTAAAGCAGAAGGTCTGCCGCATGCGCCCAGAGATGTCCGAGAAAATCAAAGCTGAGGTTATGAAACAATTTGATGTCGGGTTTCTAGCAGTGACTTCTTATCCTCAGTGGGTGGCCAACGTGGTTCCAGTGCCAAAGAAGGATGGTAAAGTCAGAATGTGTGTTGACTACAGGGATTTGAACAGGGCTAGCCCTAAGGATGATTTCCCTCTGCCTCATATCGACGTTCTTGTTGACAATACTGCTCAACACAAGGTGTTCTCCTTCATGGATGGTTTTTCAGGGTATAATCAGATCAAGATGGCTCCTGAAGATATGGAAAAGACTACCTTTGTTACTCAGTGGGGCACCTTCTGCTACAAAGTCATGCCATTCGGGTTGAAAAATGCTGGGGCAACCTACCAACGTGCCATGGTTGCTTTATTTCATGACATGATCCACCATGAGATTGAAGTGTACGTCGATGATATGATTGCAAGGTCCCAAACTGAGGAGGAACACCTTGACCATCTACGGAAGCTGTTTGACCGACTGAAATTGTACAAGCTGAGGTTGAACCCAAACAAATGCACCTTTGGGGTGAGGTCTGGAAAATTGCTAGGTTTCATTGTAAGCGACAAAGGTATTCAAGTGGACCCTGCCAAGGTGAAAGCCATACAAGAGATGCCGACTCCCAAGACAGAGAAAGAAGTCAGAGGCTTTCTAGGACGACTGAATTACATTTCCCGATTCATCTCACATTTAACTGCTACCTGTGAACCAATCTTCAAATTGCTGAAGAAAGATCAAATAGTACGTTGGAACGATGAATGTCAGGCTGCTTTCGAAAAGATAAAGGAATATCTCCAAGAACCACCCATTCTTATGCCTCCGGTTGAAGGGAGACCTCTAATACTATACTTGACAGTACTTGACACCTCAATGGGGTGTGTGCTGGGGCAGCATGACGAGTCTGGCCAAAAAGAGCACGCTATTTATTACCTGAGCAAAAAGTTTACCGACTGTGAGACTCGGTACTCACTGCTCGAGAAAACTTGCTGCGCTCTGGTATGGGTTGCTCGCCGGCTGAGACAGTATATGCTGACTCACACTACTCTGTTGATTTCAAAAATGGATCTTATCAAGTACATATTCGAAAAATATGCTCTGTCTGGAAGAATAGCAAGATGGCAAATGATCTTGACGGAATATGACATCCAATACACAACTCAAAAAGCCATCAAGGCAAGTGTACTGGCAGACCATTTGGCACACCAACCTGTGGACGATTACCAATCATTGAACTTTGAATTTCCAGACGAAGATATCATGGTAGTAACTGATTGTGAAGTACCTGGACCGGATGAAGGACCTGAGGAAGGATCCCGATGGTCTATACATTTTGACGGAGCCTCGAACGCTTTGGATAACGGCATCGGTGCTGTGATCATATCCCCTAAAGGTACTCATACTCCACTCACCGCCCGGCTGTGTTTCAACTGCACCAACAACATGGCAGAATACGAGGCATGTATCATGGGTCTTCAAGCTGCAATTGACTTAAGGATCAAGCTTCTGAGTGTCTTCGGAGATTCCGCTCTCGTGATCAATGAGATCAAAGGCGAGTGGGATACGAAACACCCAAATCTTATTCCTTACAAGGAGTATGTGTTGACTTTGCTTCCCCACTTTGAAGAGATAACTTTTGAGCACTTCCCAAGAGAGGAGAATCAGTTAGCGGACACACTAGCTACGATGTCTTCAATGTTCAAAGTCAAATGGGACAACGAGGCTCCCCGGATCATTATCTGGAAGATGGACGAACCTGCATACTGCTGCGATCTTGAGGCCGAAGAGGTAACCGAAAAACCCTGGTATCATGAGGTGAAGAGATATTTGGAAGCTCAAGAATACCCCGAAGGCGCATCAGTCAATGACAAGAAGTTCCTGAGAAGGTTTGTGGCAAAATTCTTCCTCAGCAACGGCATTCTCTATAAACGAAACCATGATTCAACTTTATTGCGTTGTGTGGATAAAACTGAAGCAGAGAAGATCATGGTAGAACTACATGAAGGTACATTCGGAACACATTCTAGTGGACATACCATGGCAAAGAAAATCCTCCGGGCAGGATATTTCTGGTCCACAATGGAAGCCGACTGTTACCAACATTCTCGGACGTGTCACAAGTGCCAGATTTATACTGATAAGGTGCATATCCCTCCGGTTCCTCTGAACGTCCTGACGGCACCTTGGCCTTTTACAATGTGGGGCATTGACATGATCGGCGAAATCCGACCGACGGCATCCAACGGGCATCGCTTCATCTTGGTAGTGATTGATTACTTCACGAAGTGGGTGGAAGCAGCCTCCTACGCCACAGTAACCAAGAGCGTAGTGGCACGTTTCATTCGGCATAACCTAATCTGTCGGTACGGCATCCCGGAAAGGATCATTACGGAAAATGGTACCAATCTTAACAACAAGATGATCACTGAGCTCTGCGAGCAATTCAAGATACAGCACCACAACTCTTCTCCTTACCGGCCGAAGATGAATGGAGTTGTCGAAGCGGCAAATAAAAACATCAAGAAAATTGTGCAGAAGATGACAGTGACCTACAAAGATTGGCACGAAATGTTACCATTTGCTCTTCATGGGTACCGTACCTTAGCACGGATGTCAACCGGGGAAACACCCTTTTCCTTGGTCTATGGCATGGAGGCGGTCTTGCCGATTGAAGTCCAGATACCCTCTCTCCGGATAATGAAGGATGCAGACTTGAGTGAAGATGACTGGATCCAGACACGACTTGATCAATTAAACCTAATTGACGAAAAGAGACTCACTGCTATTTGTCATGGTCAAACGTACCAAAAACGAATGATCAGGGAATTTAACAAGAAGGTCAAACCACAAGAGTATCAAGTTGGGGACCTGGTAATCAAACGCATCATCCTTCCTCAAAGTGATCCCAGGGGCAAATGGATCCCTACGTACGAAGGGCCATTTGTGGTTAAACATGTGTTCTCAGGAGGAGCCATGATTCTAACCACCATGGATGGTGACGACCTTCCTCACCCCGCCAATGCAGACATAGTAAAAAGATACTACGCATGAATAAAAGACCCGCTAGGTTGACATACCTAGGCAAAAATTAGGGCTTCCCGGCGAACCAAAAAGGTTCTGGCAAAAATAAGGGATGAAAATGAAAAGAATCTGTACACCCGGCAAGTCGAAAACCTGAAAAGGCGGCTTGGGAAAAAATGGGTATCCTGGTGGACTGAAAACCCGAAAGGGCGGTCCAGGCAAAAGTTAGGGATAAAGCGTAACACTATGTCTCATTGGATCACCTTGCATCCAGAATTCGGCATCGACTATCAGGCTCAGACTTCGGCATCGATCAATCAGCTTCATCTTCAACTAAGCAGCAAAGTGATGAGACGCTTGAAAACATAAAGGCAATAGCAGAGTTGGAACCCAGTGGGAATATTGTTCACATAGCTGTTTTTTTTCCTTTTCAAAATTGTATAAACTTTATGTTATTTGGCGGCGTTCTCTTACTAGGACGTCAGCCTCTTGTACAAAAAACGCCTATTTACAGGCAAATTTCAAAATCAATACAAATTCACTTTTCCAAACAAATTGCCAATTGTTTTTCCTTTTTCCGTTTTGTCTTGCGAAGAACGTCCAATGTTCATTTTTGATATATGCATTTGACATTAAATTGCTAATTCATAAATACTTGCGTACGAAACAAAGGACTGATTACAGGTGACATCAGAAACAAGGGCGATATAGAGTTGTCCAGGCAGTCCAGTTGCTCTGTCCGCCAAGGTACCAAGGTAGGTCTAACTGAAGAATATGACCAAGTTGCCTCAACTCCCCACAGAGTAAGACAAGATTCAGCAATACTCTCCCCAGGAAGAGTTAGTCTATCATCAGCCCTACAACAGGCACCCTATTCCCTAGCAGAGTATAGGCATTCCTCAGCAAGCATCCCCGGCAGTCTTGATCTAAGATTGTTCCCTGGCGGTATACCAGAAATCCAGTGGAGCCACTTCCCCAGTGCAATTCCAAAAGTTTCCCCAGGAAAGTGGATTCCATATCCCCAGCAGGTCTTGGAGCTTATCCCCGGTAGACTCTGGAAGTTATTCCCCCGCAGAGTACGGACGTCTCTCCCGGGTTTTATTCAAAGTTATTCCTCACAAGGGCTTATAACTGGGTTATCCTCAGCTAATTACCATGGAAGATCGCCCTCGGCGAAGTTCTTCCTATCCCCAGCGGAATTCATCAAAGTTCCCCAACATAACTTAGCAACAGAATCCCCAGCGGAGTTTATCATTGTTATCCCCAGTGGAGTCCATCATTGAAATCCTCAGCGAAGCTCTCGTCAAAACTTCAGTGAAGTATCTCTTCCCACAGAGTAATTCCCCTCAGAGTAATCTCTCCAACAAGTTTATTCCCCAATGGAGTCATCTTCTCCTGCCAGTGTATTCTTGCAATTCTCATCCCCAGCGGAAGCGAAGAACTCTACTCTTCAACATCAGCCCGAGATTTAATTCCCCGGCCAGTCATCAAGGATTTATTTTCCTAGACGAAAATACATTCATAAACATTTCCCATTTCATACATCTTGCTTACATACATGATAAAGTGCATACAACACTATCTCATTTTGAACATCATGACATCATGCGTTTCATACATCATGACACTGCATGCAACTGATGTTTTGCCTTTTCAGCGAAAAAGACAATCCAAAAGACGACTACCTTCAACTGTCACAATTCCAGATTCGATTCCTGTATCTAGCCAGGGCACATCTGTGAGTGATCAGTTTCCAGATTCGATTCATGTATCCAGCCAGGGAACATCTGAAGAAATTCCAGATTCGATTCCTGTATCTAGCCAGGGCACATCTGAAGAGTTTGAAGATTCGATTCCTGTATCCAGCCAGGGCATATCTGTTGACGACTATTTCCAGATTCGATTCCTGTATCCATCCAGGGCATATCTGTTGACGACTATTTCCAGATTCGATTCCTGTATCCAGCCAGGGCATATCTGTTGACGACTATTTCCAGATTCGATTCCTGTATCTAGCCAGGGCACATCTGAAGAGTTTGAAGATTCGATTTCTGTATCCAGCCAGGGCATATCTGTTGGCGACTAATTCCAGATTCGATTCCTGTATCTAGCCAGGGCACATCTGAAGAGTTTGAAGATTTGATTCCAGTATCCAGCCAGGGCATATCTGTTGACGACTAATTCCAGATTCGATTCCTGTATCTAGCCAGGGCACATCTTAAGAGTTTGAAGATTCGATTCCTGTATCAAGCCAGGGGATATCTGTTGACGACTAATTCCAGATTCAATTCATGTATCCAGCCAGGGCATATCTGCGAGCAACCGATTATAGACTCGACACCTGTATCTAGCCAGGGCATGTCTGCATGAAGAGATTGAAGATCAACACCTGTAACAAGCCAGGAAAACATCTGTCTTTCTCAAAGTGCGCAAGTTCTCGCTAAGGAATCTCTTATGCGACCAACACTTCCAAATGGCATCTATAAGCCCATTCCCGACAAGTTTCTGTCACGCCTTCAGATGGCATCTATAAGCCCATCTCCCTATCCACCATCTCTCCAAATGGCATCTACAAGCCCATTACCAACATCACATTGCAAATACTCCAGCATGCGAGTGCAAATTTCCAGGCACTCTAGTGTCCAATCTCCTTTTACCCTCGAGTCACGAAAGGCAAACTTGCCAATCTAACTCTTCAGGTTCAAGAAGATTGAACAGGGGCAACTGTTGTACCCCAAAATTTGCCCTCCCATTCTCTCAACATTTTTTATCACAAGGCCCTTGGAGCTCAAGATCCAGTTAGGGTTTCCTCTGCAAGACTTCTCCTAGCATTGTTGACCCAAATTAGGGTTTGTGTTTGCACAAAGATATTTTGACCTAAAATGCCTAAGATGACTTTCATGCTTCATATTGGACTCCCAAGTTTATCCATACCAAGTTTCAAGCCTTGATTCCAACCTTTGCCCAGTCAATTGGACAGTTGACCTAGAAATCAGCTGTATTGGGGAAAAAGTCAACTGTGGCCAATTGACAGTCAAACCTCATGAAAATTGACCTACATCAACATTATGAACTCATATGGACCATTTGATCAAGTTTGGATCACAATTCCACAAGAAATTTGATCAGATCACCAAAAGGGCAAAATGGTCATTTTTAGGGTTTTGATTGCACAAAGGCAATTTTTGACTGTTTGACCTAGCCAATGGCAAACCAAGCTCACATATGGACTCAAGGACCCCATGGAATTGTCTTGACATACTCAACAAGTTCAAAAGATCCCAAATGCACAAGATTGATAGTTGAATTTTCCAGTCAATTGATCAATTTTTGACTGTATACTGAAAAGTCAAACTTTGATTTTTTGGTCAAAATCAAGTGTCAAGATTCATTTTTCATCAAAACATGCCAAATCATGAAACTTGTTCATCAAGAAATCCAAAATCACAAATTAGGGTTTGAAATGAAGATTTTTCATAACTTAGAATTTTTCTAAGTTATGAAAAACCCTAATTTTTTTCTAACTTTGTCCCACTTTCTCATCAAGATGCATTTGGATTCAAGGAAAAGTCAAAACATGAAAGTTGTAGTCCATTGCAAAATCTACAACTTTGATTCACAAAGTTTCCTCAAAAGAAGCTTGTAGCTCAAGTTACAATTTTTGGAACAAGGGTACCAAACCATTCTTAACTTAGAAAAATTTTGACCTATTTTAGGCAGGATTTTTGCCTAACTTCATGGCAACTTTTCACATGCTTCCACTTGGAATTTCAATTTGAATTACAAAGATGGATTGTAGTATACATTCCAAGCTTTCCAAAATGTCCAAGAACTCATCAAAAAACCTCATGGTTAGGGAGAATCGAATTTGGCAAGTTAGGAAAAACTCACTTTGTCTATGGCCAATTTACATGTTCATACACTTGTGCCATTTTGAACTCAGCTTGCATTCCTTGATTACAGGTCCTATATCCAATTTTCACTCAATAATTTAATGCTAACCCATTGTGCCAAGACCTTATTTTATGTGTTCAAGCATTGTATGCAAAATTAAGCCATAAGTAGAAAAAACAAATTATCCATTTTAGAAAAGTTGAACTTTATGTCAAATGCAAATCCAAGAAGCATAGGCACAATCTTTTGAGCTGGTATTTTGTACACAAATCACTCTAACCAAGACTAAGGTATGCAGCATAGATTGGGGGCCTGTACAAGCTAGAAACACCAAGTTGATTTTCTTGCTTAAAGTTGAAGTAACCTTGCATAACAACTCCCAACTCTGATTCCTGTCAACAAGAGCTTAAGCAAAGATTGTGAACACTTTCTAAACACCAACCCTGACATGAAACACAAGCCAACCACTTCCAATACCTTCTCAAACACAGAACAACCATAAAACTTCAAAAACAGGGCATAAGCTGCAGTTGGACTTCCATAGTTCATTCCACTTGTGCATTCTTGCTAAGACTTGCTCAAACACATCCCACACCATCCCTTGAAACTGTTCCAAGCCCTAAACATGACCTGTAACACCCCTAGTTAACATCACCATTTCCATATTTTCTGTTTTGCAATTGAAGTGCCATAACACGATTCACTTGGTTTTGGAGCAAACTAAAGATTGGAATAGCATCCCTGGACATCAAGGAAGCTATACAAATCATTACCTTGCCTTGTAAGCATCTCCATTGTTGCACACAATTCCAACTGAACAGGTAAGTTCATGAACTCGTATCTCTCTATCCAGGCATTGTTAGGTTTAGATTTGTGAAGAAATTATGTCACATTCATGGCCCTGAATCTGCCCATATCATTAGTTTTCATTTATGTTATGTGTGCTTAGAGAATTTTAAGTCTGAACATTGAATAAAAACTAGGTCAGGAATTGGGGGAGAAGAAATTCTCTCTCATTTCTGAGAGTTAGGATGAGTTCTTCATATGTCCAGAATCGTGGTTTGATGCTCTACATTTCTTGTGTTGTGAGTTTGTGCTAAAAATTAGGGAATCTGGAGATAGCAAACGCGTGTTTTTGTTGAACAGAGATGCTGGAGGTTGAAGAAGACAGGGTCTTGGGCTGGGCCTGAGGTTTATCTTTTCTTTTCACACCATTGTATTGCACATACACCCCCCTGGCCCATTTTTAAATTTACTTGTTATTTTCCATTTTCTCTTTTTGATTTTGTTTTCATATTTTTATTTAAATCATAAAAAACATTAAAAACATTTTTTCCATATTTTTTGCATTTATTTTGATATTTATTTGACTTTAGTTAAGTTTTGTAGATAAATAAATAAATATACCTTTATTTAAAAATACAAAAGTAAGACAAACATACTTTATTTCTTTTTTTATTTTTATTTTTATGTTATCTCTTGAAAACCTCTTATAATAAAAATATATTTTTTTTATAATATTAAACATTTTATTTTTGTACATATAATACATATTTAATAAATAAAGTAAAATACTTATACATATTTAATAATATATTTAGAAAAATACAAAGAATTAATACATTTTTGTTTTTATTAATATTTTGACCTCAAAAATACTTTTTATATAAAATACCTTCTTTTATTTATTTTTTGTAAATAATTAATAAATATTGCATATATTATTACAATAAATACTTTTATTTGTAAAATTAGGGTTTTTGCCCTAAACATAAAAATATTCAAAAAAATTAACTTTTCTTTTATTTATTTTTTAGTATTTTATTTTATTTGTGAATAAAAAATATACACTTACGCAAGAATACCTTCACATATACATTGTTCCATTCTTATACATTTATACATTTATATTTGCGCAATTCAATTTGGTTGTAAATATTGTGTGCTATCCTCCTATAAAGTTTCATCCCCATTTGAACATTTGTACCCCCATTCCCATGATCATTGTGTAATAACTTAGGACGTTTTAAATTTCGCACTTTAAATGCTTTCTAAATATGTCATGTTAGAATTAGGGTTTTGTATGCAAATCAAAAACAACAAAATAGTTTGACCTAAATTCAAGATAAACAAGCATGGAAACAGACAACACTAATCACACTTGCACCCCTAGGGTATTCCACTTGTTGCCTTCAATAATGGGCTGTATTGCATGTTAGGTCTCTTTGGGAAAAACAAAACAATTCAAATGATCATAGTCCCTCGATGGCACTTTCGAAAGTTGCCTTAAAAATGACCAAGTCCCTTAAAGGAAAATTGCCCAAAGATACTTGGCACCATTGCAATTATGGTCTAAACGATGACCCGCGCCCGTCCCGTTCACATCCTAACACAAGATTGTCCACCAAATACAATGGTGGAACAAAATTGTTAAAAGGGTTAAAAACATAGGATAAATCTTTGAGAAATTTAGGAGTAGACAAACTCTTAGTTACTTGAATCAAACTTGCAAAAACACTTGCCTATTTTTTCAAACCACACATCACTACACTTTCAAAACAACTTTCAAAAACATTGAAAACCTTTTCAAAAGACATACACCTTTGTATACATCCCAACATGGATCATTACAAAGGTTGCCACCACATTGGCTTCTTTTCAAAACATTTTCAAACCCACACACACAAAGCACCATTTCAAACAATTGAAAATTAAGGCAAGTTGATCTAAGCAAGTAACTAAGAGCCCATGGATAACCATGGATAGAAAGGGTGCTAATACCTTCCCTTTCTATAATCTACTCCCCGAACCCAAGAAAACATCTCAAAGGTTTTTGCTGTGCTTTTTAACCTTTCCTTAGGATAAAATAAAAAGTCGGTGGCGACTCTTGCTCAACCGAAACATTTGAGAAAACAAACGCAAAACCTCAAGTCAGTTCTCCCACCGTATCACAAATACCAATAAGTCTCCTTCTATAACATCGTATTTTCTTCTCCCCCTTTGTTAATATCAAAAAGAGGAAAAGAACTATTTTTCAACAATTAAATTCAGTTGAAGATATACAAATTAAAATTGAGTTGCATACTCAGCAGAATTGAAACGAAAACCAACGACATTCACAAAGAATGAAGCTTAGCATGGTAATCACAAAAGCACACTCACAAAGAGTGACAAAGGCAATAACAAGTAAATAAGAATAAACACGAATAAGCAAAGTGAAAGAATTAACTAAGAAAGTTGTGAATAACATAAGCTCAATCAAAAGCAAACAATGTTTGAACAGGAATACAAATGAACTAAGAACATGAATGCAAATTCTATGCAATGGATGAGATGATTTGATCAAGTATTATGGCCACCATAGGATTCATCATCATCTCCAAAATTGTACCGTGGAGGTGGATTCTGATCTGAATTCTGACCCATGAAGTTGTATTTCCAAAACCTGTTTTGGACTTTAGCATTTCTGAAGTTATTCATCATGCCAGGGTATTCGCGATAATCGTCCATAAAACCCGCCATCTCATTATAGAACACTTGATACCACTTTACCAAATATGTCTGCCATGAGTGCTGGTTGTGATACATTCGGGTGTGCTCCTCATGCCATTCCCAGTGTTCTTTGTGCCACTCATTCTGCTGGATATGCCAAATTTGTGCCTCCTCATGGTGAGCTTGATTTGAAAGTTCCATTTGTTGGAAAATCTCAGTAAGATAAGCAGGATATACTGAGGAAGAACCTGCAGCAATAGTAGTGTAAGGCGGGATAGATGGATCATACTGATAGTTGGTTGAAGACAGCCTACTTGGGACCCAGTCACCCCAACCGGTGTTAGCACCATCTAGATTTGCCTCAGGTTGGGCATTATCATTAACATCATGCATTTCTTCATCAATATGTTCCTAATCTATATACACTTATTCAGAGGGCACATCAAAGTTATACACCCTTGTGTTGGAGCCTTTCTCTTTAGAGTAACGACATTGACGATTCTTATCCCACTGATATCCCATGTGAGACAAAGTAGCCCTGTTGAATTCTTGGGAAGTAGTGGGAGAAACTAGAAGGACATGAGGTATTTCTACATTCCAGAATTTGATAATCCTCATTATCTGAGTTGTGTACCCTAGAGCAGTGTTTTTCTGTTTATTGCACATGAGAAGCATGCGTTTGACAAAGTAGTTGGGCCAATTTAGTGCAACCCTATTTTAAAGAATATGCCAGAAGTGAATATCTGCTCTATCTAACCTAGAATGAACACCATATCTTGGATGCAAAATGTGTGAAACGATCCAATGAATCATTCTAGGAATGCTCTTGATTGCTCTAGTTGTGATATGTTCATTCTTACCAAGAGGTCTTTCCAATTTCAGAATTGATGCTAGGAAGGCTTCCTCTTTTCAACATTGTCATTCCAAAAGGAATACCAAACACAGTTTTGTAATCGTTAGCCTCAAAAACATGCTTCTTAGTTCCAATTCGTACCCTAAACGAGCAACCTCGACTTGTCTCTAAACCAGCATAAGATGCCCGAATTAAATCCTCATGATAATCCTCTTTAACAGTTAAGGATGATCCTAACTTTTGAGCATCAAGAAGATCACAAACACATGCAATGTGAAGAGATAGGACCTCTTCCTTGTTAAAGATGTGAGGCTTCATTACTAACCTTGTCTTGAACAATTTTTCAAACTCCTCTGTTGTAGCAGGATGCATAATTGTTACAACATTTGGAGGGATTTCTGGATGAGGTGGAGTTTGTGCAGAACCAGATGGGCCTGCACCAACCTTTCCCTTTCCCTTTGTCTTAGGAGGCATGATTGTTCATGGAGAAGTGTGTGTTAGGAACTTGATATGAATATAGTGGGAGATGAAGTAGATGATGCATGATAGATGAAGAAGATGATGAATGAGAATCAGGGTTAGCCGAATAGTTATGAGATATATGATATGTTTAGAATGATTACAGGACATAAAGTGGGCTGATGGGTCGACTCAAATCCAACAGAATCAAAAATTAAAAGGAATAGTCAATATGAGTCGATGTGAAACTATATGAGTCGATACATATAAAAAAAGATTTTAGAAAGACACATGTGTCGATACGAAACACGAATGTGTCGACACATACTGAAAAATAGAAATTACGTATCGACCCAAACGTAGAATGTATCAACCAGAAACAAATGGTAGTTTCTGTTTCAGCAATCCTTATCAATATGTGTCGACTCAAACACTTACGCATCGACCTGAAACCAATCTTTGTTTCTATTTTAACAATTTTCTTCAATATAGGTCGACTCATACATGTATGAGCTGACTCATACCAGTAAAACTTTAAAAAAACTTAGTTTTTAACAGGTTTTGATGGACAGTTGGATATGAGACCCATTAGCAACTATATGTTTATGCAATATGAGTCATATAATGATGATTATGCATCCATAATGATGCAATGCAATTAGCTTATGTCAAAGTTCAAAAAATTGATGTATAGAAAACATATAGACAATATTAATGGAACATTTATAAAAAAACATACAAGTAATCACTGAATTCCAGCGAGATAGAGAAAGGAACAATATTACCTTAGTTGATGAACGTTTAAGACGCAGGTAAAAAAGCTAGAACACATCTCAATAGCATGGTGAGATATATATATATATATATAATCAAGGTACATGAATGCTTAAGACATCAAGTAAGAGAGATCTAAAATCAATAACTCACAACGAATGTTGAAGAAAGGTTTCGTTGCTAGTGGTTTTGTGAAAATATCAGAAAGTTGATTTTTAGTATCAACATGCTCAAACACAACATCCTCTTTTTTAACATGATCACGAAGAAAGTGATGCCTGATCTCTATGTGTTTAGTGCGTGAATGTAAAACAGGATTCTTAGTTAGGTTTATAGCACTTGTGTTATCACATTTTATTGGAAAATGTTTTAATTGGATATCGAAATCTTATAGTTGTTGATTTAGCCACAAAATCTGGGTGCAATAACTATCGGCTGCAACGTATTTAGCCTCAACGATTGACAATGCAACAAAAACTTGTTTTTTGCTATGCCAACTCAGTAAGGAGTTTGAAAACAAATTACATGTGCCACTAGTTCTTTTCGTATCTGATTTGCAGCCAGCAAAATCAGAATCAGAGTAACCTACTAAGCTACAATCGCTTCCCTTGGAATACCATAGCACATACTTAGATGTACCATGAAGATACCTGAGTATACGCTTGACACCTTTTAAGTGGGATTCCTTAGGATGCGATTGATATCGTGCACACATGCAAACGCTAAACATGATGCCAGGCTTAGATGTAGTAAGATACAAGAGGGATCCAATCATACCTCTATACTTCTTGACATCTACACTCTTATCGTGTTCATCTTTATCTAAGTCCCTGTTGGTAGGCATAGGAGTGTCAATTGACTTTGATTCATTCATTCCAAAGTGCTTAAGCAACTCTCTATAGTATTTTTTTAACACATAATTGTGCCCTCATCGAGCTACCTTATTTGGAGACTGAGGAAGTAGTTTAGCTCCCCCATGAGACTCATCTCAAATTCACCCTGCATAACCTTAGAAAACTCTTCGACCAAATGTATGTTATTTGAACCAAAAATGATATCATCTACATATACTTAAACTAAAAGAATGTGCTTTCCTTTACGTTTAATGAAGAGAGTGGTATCCACTTTACCTCTTGAATATCCATGATTAATCAGAAATTTTCTAAGTCTTTCATACCAAACCCGAGGGCTTGCTTAAGACCATACAATGCTCGTTTTAATTTGAAAACATAATCTGGATATTCATTGATCTCAAAACCAGGAGGTTGTGAGACATATCTCTTCATTTAGGACACCGTTTAGAAAAGCACTCTTTACGTCCATTTGATAAAGCTTAAAATTCTTAGCACACGCATAAGTGAGCAAGAGACGTATAGCCTCAAGGCGAGCAACTGGAGCATAAGTCTCCTCATAGTCAATTCCCTCCTCTTGGTTATACCCTTGTTCCACTAAACATTCTTTATTTCGGGTTATCACTCTTTTTTCATCAAGCTTATTTCTAAAAAGCCACTTAGTATCTATGATGTGATAGTCTCGCGGACGAGGGACAAGTTCTCAAAAGTCATTTCTCTTAAATTGATTAAGCTCTTCTTGCATGGCCATTAGCCAAAATTCATCAATCAAGGCCTCTTTGGCGTTTTTAGGCTCTACTTGTGAAACAAAAGCGAAGTGATAACAAAAATTACTTATCTTAGAGTTAGTCATCACTCCTTTTGAAATGTCTCCCAATATGTTATCAATAGGATGGTCTTTTGATGATTTCCAAGCTGGTGGAAGATCATTTACTTCCATTGCCCCTTCTTCCTCATCTTTTTCGTGACTAGTATCTTCCTCCTCCTCGTCGTCAATTGTTTTAGACTGATCAATTTCCTCAACAATTTCCTTGAGTATGTCTTCTGTAGATACACCTGCACCATCAAAAGAAATACATTTTCCAACATCTCTCGGATAAGACTCATCAAAAGAAACATGGACTGACTCCTCAACAGTAAGTAAATGCCTATTATACACTCTATATGCTTTACTTGATTTTGAGTATCCAAGAAATATACCTTCATCCGCGTTTGCATCGAATTTCACAAGGTTTTCTTTACCATTATTCAAAATAAAACACTTACAACCGAATACGTGATGGTGTGACAAGTTTGGATTTCTTCCTTTCAAAAGATCATAAGGGGTTTTATCCAAAATAGAACGGATTAATATTCTGTTTAAAACATAACAAGTTGTGCTAATCGCATCAGCCCAAAAGTATTTTGGTAATCTACCCTCATTGAGAATTATTCTTACCAACTCCTCTAAAACGAGATTTTTGCGCTCCACAATGCCATTCTGCTGTGGAGTTCGAGGGGATGAAAAGTTATGATCAATTCCATGCTTGTCACAGTACTTATCAAAGATATGGTTTTGAAATTCACCTCCATGATCACTTCGAATTGTAACTATTTTTTATTCCATTCTGTTTTGGAACAATTTTGCAAAACTCTTAAAATCAGAAAAAGTTTCATCTTTGCTACGAAGGAATATAGTCCAAGTAAATCTAGAATAGTCGTCAACGATTAAAAAACCATAGTAATTTCCACCTAGACTCTTTGTCCTAAAAGGTCCAAATAGGTCCATATGGAGAAGCTTAAGAAGTCGTGAAGTAGAAATCACATTTTTATATTTGAAAGAGACCCTTGTTTGCTTTCCCATTTGGCATGTGTCACATAGGTGATCTTTTGAAAATCTTATTTTTGGAAGACCGACTACTAGATCCTTAGATACAACCTTATTAAGCAAATCAAAGTTAACATGCGCTAGTCGTCTATGCCAAAGCCAAGAATCATCATTCAAGGTGACTAGACACTTAATGCTTGTTAACGATACATAAAAAAGATCAAGCATATAGATGTTGTTTACTCTAATTCCCTTAAACACAATATTTTGTTCAGTATGTTCAATTATGCAGCAAGTGTTTGTGAAATTAACTTTATAACCCTTGTCACACAATTGACTAATACTTAACAAATTATGGTTAAGCCCCTCTACTAAATGGAAATCATAAATAGTAGTGGTAGAGGGATTACCTACACTACCTTTACCGAGTATTTATCCTTTGTTATTGTCTCCATAATTAACATAATCTTTACTTTGAAGTCAATGAAAAGCCATGTACCTTGAGCACCCGCTGTGCAGAAACCATCTTTTGTCCATGGATGTAAGACACTAAACCTGCAATATCAAAAGAGAGAGGTAGGTACCCAATTTTCATTGGGTCCATGTGGGTAAGTGGTAACATGGTTTCCTTTAGGCCTCCATTGTTAAATGCCCTTAGGAACAAGAAATCTCCTAAACTTGAATTTTCAATGGTGTGACCAGCATGACAACAATAATGACATAAACCATGATGATGGATTTTCTTACTTTGCTCATTAAATCCTTTGGAAACTTTTCTAAAAAAGAATATTTTGTATATGGTGGATTCAAAGTTTTCTTAAAAAGCCTAGGATCAACGAAAAAAGTAACCTTGGGCTGTAAAGCTTTTTCCAATTTGGCATTAAGAGTTATAACCTCTTGTTTCCAAATACGACAAACTTCACACTCCCTTCTTAGAATACATCCTTTAACATCCTTATCTTTTGATCTTTCTACAATACTATCTTTTAGATACTCTAAGTCTTTTTCAGCTTTATAGACTTTTCCCTCCAAAAAGGAAAATATTTGTTTATCGGAGGATAACCTCTTAAAAGCGCCTACAGCTTCATTATGCAGTTTTTCAAAAGCTATTTTCATTTCAGAAAAAGACATAGAAGAAAAATTGTTACAATAGGCTTATCTTACTTTCTTGTCGTGGTTGTTCTTCTTGTGGTTGGACTGATTTTTGGTATGCACCATAAGACATAAGTTTGTAGTCTCATCACTATCACTTGAGTTGTCATCGTTTGATGAATCACTCTCGCTTTCCCATGCAATGTAAGCTTTTCTTTGTCTATTGAACTTCTTTGGTGGAGCTTTTCCTTTGACCTTTTTCATCATTGGACACTCCGGTTTATAGTGCCCAACTTTACCATAATTGAAGCAAGATCCTTTATCTTTATGCTTCTTATTCTCTTCTTGTCTTGGCTCTTTGGAGTGTTTTCAAAACTTCATGAGATTCTTATCAGAGTGCTTGATTCCATTCTTTCAAATAAATCTATTATATATATATGAACAAAGAGTCCCATTTCTTCATCATCTGAATCTTTGTCACTACTTGAGTCACTATCATTTTGCTCTATGTGTGAGGACTTGGAGCTAGAATTTATAAGAGCTATTGACTTCTTCTCACCCTCCTTGTCTCTATTCTTCTCCTTTTTACTCTTGTTCTCATGCTTTTCAAGACTTTCCAGTACTTGTTGATATTCTTCCAGCTTGCCAAACAGAGTTGTGATAGTAAGCGTAGTGAGGTTGTTGGTGTGATACGATGGCAGAACCGACTGTTAATATAGTGGTTTGCATTTTTTGTTTGTAAATGTTGTGGTAATCAAGAGTCGCCACCGACTTTTATTTCATCTAACAAAGGAAAAGGAAAAAGAACATAAAAAACGTTTTTTGAGATGTTTCTGAGTACGGGGGTAGATTATAGAAAGGGAAGGTGTTAGCATCCTTTCTATCTGTGGTTTTACACGAGCTCTTAGGTACTTGCTCATTTTGAAAACTACTTATGTGTGCTTTTTTTGAAAAGTTTTGTTTTACTTCGTATTAACCCTTGTTTATGTCCTCAAGAGTGTTACAAAGTTGTTTTTGAAAACTTTGTTTGAAAAGTGTTGGTGTGAAAAAGTTTTTGTTTGTTTGAGCAAGTCCCTAGGAACTAATCTACCTACTCGAAAAAGGCCTGTTCATTTTCCTTTTATACAGTGCTATCCCATTATTGAGAAATAGTTAGCATCACCGTTGGAGTTTTTTAGGGATATTCGAAGGGACAAATACGATAACAAAAGCAATGTTAGGAAATGTTAGTAATCATCCTAAAGCCTTAAAGATCTTTTTCCGAGGCAACATCCGAATGGGTCATTTTAGATATTTCGGGGCTAGAGGACAACCACTAACAAACACTATACTTCATGACTGTTTACCGAAGGCAACCGGAGTGGAGTAAACCCTAGGAGTGAGCATGTGCGAGTGTATGTTTTCAGTTAATTTATCTTTGCACATTTAGGATTTTCTACCGTATTAATTTTCAGTTTGTCTTTCCATACAATCCTATTAACATACATCTAAGCAGTTTATAGTTTGCAGAAATTAAAGCAAGAAAGTTAAAGTCCTAGCTATTATAGGGCTTTTGCATATACATAATTATTTTGACCGAAAATAAAGATGCGGAATTGAAACCCTAATTACTATTACAAACTCGAAGCTGTTACAATAATAATAAAAAGTAAATCAAAAAATACGCGCAGCGAATTAAATGCGAGAATAATTAGCAAAACCTAAAAGATCTAATTAAAAAAATGTTTAGGTTAGTTTTTTGAGAAAAAATCAGATTATATACAAAACAAAACCCTAAGTCTAATTATTTTAAATTATGACAAAAGAAAGAATTAAATTGCCTTAATTTAATTAAACTAGTTAATTAATTAAAGAAACAAAATATTTTTTTATGAAAAAAAGATTTTGGAAGTTTTTTTAATGATTTTTTGATTAAATGAAAAAAGTAATGATTTTTGTGTTATTTTTAAAAAGAAAATAATTAAAAGAATTAAAATAAAAAATAGAATGGGCCTGTTAGAAGCTGAATGAGGGGGTATGATGCTGAGTTGCTTAGGCCCATAAAGCTGAGCCCATGTCCCACGCTTGATCCCATGTTGTGTCAGCCTGAGAGTGCACCATAGTCCTTCATTGTTTGAGGCGTTGGATCTGAATTATTGATACATCCAATGGCCAGATGATGGTAGCACATGGTAGGCGTTTTGGATGATGATGCAATGATATTGTAGAAACAAAGTAAGAAAACAAAATTTGATGGGACCTAGGATCGAACCCAAGTCCTCCCACTCAAATCAATACGCGCCTTGCATCTGGGCTATCTGCTTTATTTGTTAGTATAATAAAAACAAATAATAATATATCAAAACACATGGATAAAAACAGAAAACGTGCGCCAACATTTTAATGGGCCAGTGAGGTTGCGCCAACTCATCATCTTCCTCCCTGTCCATCGTATTAGGTCATTACCTTTTACCTACAGACAGTTTGCCATAGCTACAAACCTGTGAGTTTCAAAAATCATCAAAACACATGATAAATTAAACGTGAACACATGGATCCATTCGTCTTGAACCCACGAGCATCATGGTATCCTTTTTATTGGCCAATTTAACCCGTGTAAGGAAACCCTAAAACAACCAAACAAACTCTAGCCATGACACATATGCATACAGTCATCAAAACACAAAATTACATAAACCAAAACATTGTAAATGATAATACAAACACAATGCTATGTTTAATAATGATTAATCATGCGTAAATTAAGAAATAAAACTCAAGCTTGGATGTTCATACCGTGGGTCTGTAACTCGAGATTCTGGATGTGGAAATGCTTGCAATTGATTGGGACACGTTCTGGAAATGTCCAGGAGTCTATTGGTAGTGTTAGAATGACTTGAATCACCCTCTAGGTCCAATAACGATCCACGACTTTCTTGCAAAAAATTTAGTTTTGTTCTTGTATTCTCACGACTGTAATCCTTTGTTTTCGTGCATGTTTATGTTCAATATATATGCTTGAGTGAGTTAGGGAAACAAAAACATATTCAATCTCTTAGAATCATGAAGATTGGATTTGATTTTTCTCTTGTATCATATCTTTCTAAATGCCTCCAAAGCATGCCAATTTCGATTAAATTTTCCTTGATTTGATTTGGTCTGATTAATCCAACTTGAATAGATTTGATTCCTACAAAAAAATCAAATCAAATTCAATCTTTTGTATTTTTTGCCATTTATTTGATTTAATTTGAATTTTAAATAATAAAAAACCAAAATAAAATAAATAATGAAGAAAATAATGTGTGGATGCTGATTTGGGTCATGGACCATGTTTCCAACAAGATACAATCATGAAATGCTAGGCCCATTTGACAAAAAAAATGTATTTTTGAGCACATTTGACTTTTGGCAATTTTTGCAAAAATGGTCAACTTTGACAAGGAACATCTCCTCCAATTTTAACCCTAGAGAGGTGTTCTTGGACTTTTTAGAAAGCTTAGGATGTCCCCTAAACAACCCTTTTGGTTTGATCTCAATTGGATCTTCCATATTCATGTAAGAAGCTTTAACCCAAAAGGTGTTTTTGTTGACTTTTCAAAAGGACCTATAATGTAGAAATTCATATCTTTTGATGAGTGCATATTTTGAAATTGTGGGCTGAATATGAGTTGTATGGAATTGCATCCTCTTCAAAATGAGCCTTGGATGGAAAATTTCTGATAAAGTATGAAGAAGTTATGCCTGGTCAAAGTTTGGTTGACTTTTCCTATGAAACCCTAATTTAGAAACTTTTGGGTTTTGATGAATTTGGGGGAATTCCTTGAGGAATCATGATCAACCCTTGATCAAATGATGGGTATCTCTTCAAAATGTTGATGTTGACCAAAAATCTTGAAGTTTGACTGTATGTGGGCCACAATTAACTTTTGACCTAATATAGTTGATTTTCAAGCATCTGAGCAGTTGACTGAGCAAACTTCTTATGCAAGGAATGAAACTTGACATGAATGATATTGAGAACATATTGGGGCCATGGGAGGAATTTGGGACCTTTGGAGTTCCCAAATCATGATGAAAATGGAAACCCTAGTTTGAGGTACATTGCCTTAGGAGAGAGTTTGTCTGGTCAACTCTTGGGCATCCTTGAGCAAGTTGAGGATCTCAATGGGCATGTGTTGAGTAAAATGAGAGGGCAAATTTTGGGGTACAACTTATGCCCCTGTTCAATCTGCTTAAACCTGAGGATGTAGATTGGTTGTCTGCCTTTTGTAATCTGAAGGTGGAAGATGATTGAACACTAGAGTGCCCAGAAATTTGCACTCGGCTGAGATGGTGCTGGACTGTGTAGGTAGTATCGGGAATGGGCTTACAGATGCCATTTGGAGGAGATGATGGAAGTTCACCGGAGATGGGCTTAAAGATGCCATCCGTAAGATATGACGGAGAATCGTCGGAGATGGGCTTAAAGATGCCATCTAGAGGATGTTGATTTCCCGAGATATTCCTTTGATGAGAATTCTTATTCCTGTCATTGAGGAGGAATCTATTGAGGAATGTTGGTCTCTGTCTTGGGAGAAATGGAATTTTAGGACTTCAATTATCCGTTACTCTACTGTGGAATCATCTCTTAGTCGAGGAGATGAAAATAAACTGTTATCTGGTCGTGCTTCAGGCCTTACAGTGATTTGCTGAGGATAATAAGACTGACTGATATCTGGTCGTGCTCCATGTTTTACAGTGACTTACTGGGGAGATGAGATTAAACTTGCTATCTGGTCGTGCTCCAGGCTTTGCAATCTCAAAAAATGTTATCTGGTCATGCTCCAGGCTTCGGAAGGAATTAAGTGTTTATCCGGTCGCATCTGGGTTTCAACTTGAATTTAAGGCATACTAACATTCGATCGTTTCCAGGCTTCAATAGTAATTGGCCGAGTAAACTGCTATCTAGTCGAATTCCAAGCTTCGCATTACCTCATACTGTTATCTGGTCGTGCTCAAGGTTTCATAGTGTCTCTTGCCGCTATCTGGTCGTGCTCCAGACTTCACAGCGTCTTATACCGTTATCTGGTCGTGCTCTAGGCTTCAGTAATTTGGGGAAATAAGCTGTTATCTGGTCAGTTTCCGGGCTTCATAGCTGTTTTAACTGGAATATAAATCTTAGTATCGATTTGATTGAACCAGGGAAAGATCTCGAGTTGTCTTCAAATGGGAGAGAAATATTAGTATCGATTTGACTGAACCCGGGAGAGGTCTCGGATTAACTTTGACTGGCATAGAAATCAGGGGAATCTTAGCGGCAATTCGGATGACCCAAACAAAAGTCTTATAACATCTTCAACTAGAATAGAAACCTTAGTGTCGGTTTGACTGAACCAGAGAAATTCTTGAAAAGTGTTGGAATATCTTCAATTGGAATAGAAACCTTGGTGTCGGTTTAACTGAACCAGAGAGAACTTGTGAGAACTTGATTGCATATTTCCCTGAAAGGTAAAGAGTTAGTCGTATGTAATGTCATGATGTATGAAATTTATTGAGTAATAATGTTCTCAAAATAAATGAGATTGTGTTGTATAATATGTATGCACATGACATGATGTATGTATATGCAATGTTATTGTGATATTCTCTAGCTGGGGAAAATAAATCTTGGACTGCTGCTAGAGAGTATAAGGAGTGGAGTTCTTCGTTTCCGCTGGGGATAGTGACCGAAGATGATTAGCTGGGGATTTACTTCCATTCTGCTTGAGAACATTCTGCAGGAGGAGACTCTGTCTGAGAATAATCCTGCGGGGGAATGACTTTGTGGGGAAGAGAGATACTCTATTGGAAGATCTGCTGATTTGGAGAAATAAACTCAGCTGGGGATGAACTTCCATTTCTGGAGAGAAGAACTTTGTTGGATATTGAGCTTCCATTGTCAGAGAAATAAACTCTGCTCGGGAGATGGCTTTATAAACTGCTCATGGTTATAAAACTCGGCTGGGGAATGCAGATATCACCTTTCTGAAGGAACCTGCTGGGGAAGGAATTCCTGCTTGGGGATACAGAGGTCGGACTTGGTTTTCTCGGCTCTGTGGGGAATATAGGTATCACTGGATTGTATGTGATAGTGACTTTGCTTCCAACTGTTGCTGCCCCTTGTACCATGATGGACGGGGTAACTGTCGGTATTTAGGTTTTGTACCAGTTTCTTTGAGTTCTTAGTAACAGTCTTTCTGTTTTATATGCAGATATTTGTGAACAATAATCATATTCAAATGCATATGTCAAGAATAAAACATTGGACGTTTTTTTGCAAAACAAAACAGAAAACGGAAAAAACAAACACAGAGTTTTGTACTCAAAAGATGCTTTGTATTGATTTGAAATTTGCCTATAACAGGCGTTTTTTACAAGGAGGCTGGCGCTCTAGTAAGAGAACGCCGCCGTAAAAATGGAAATTATTACAGAAATTGTGTACAAAAAGAAGACAGCTGTGTGTAGTGATCCCATTGGTTTTCAATTCTGCTATTGCCCCTATGTCTTCGAGCATCTCATCACTTTGCTGCTTGTCCGAAGCAGACTAGATTGATCGGTACCGTTTGAGCTTGATATCTGATTACTGAGGTCTGATCGCAAGGTGATCCAATGGGACATAGTAATACGCTTTAATCCCTAATTTTTTCCTGGACCTCCCTTTCGGGTTTTCAGTCCACCGGGATACCATTTTTTGCCCAAGCCGCCCTTTCGGGTTTTGACTTGCCAGGTGTACAAATTTTTTTCATTTTTTATCCCTAATTTTTGCCCGAACCCTTTTGGTTCACGGGATGCCCTTATTTTTTCCTAGATATGTCAACCTAGCGGGTCTTTATTATGCGTATTATCTTTTCACTATGTCTGTATTGACAGGATGTGGAAGGTCGTCACCATCCATGGTGGTCAGAATCATGGCTCCACTAGAAAATATGTTCTTGACTGCAAATGGTCCCTCATAGGTGGGAGTTCATTTGCCCCTGGGATCACCTTGCGGAAGTATGATGCGCTTGATTACCATATCCCCTACTTGATACACTTGTTGTCTGACTTTCTTGTTGAAGGCCTTGATCATTCATTTCTGATACATTTGACCATGGCAGACAACAGTAAGTCTTTTCTCGTCGATTAAGTTCAATTGATCAAGTCGAGTCTGGATCCAATCATCTTTGCTCAAACTCGCATCCTTCATAATCCATAGAGAAGGGATCTGGACCTCCATGGGTAGGACAACCTCCATGCCATATACCAGAGAATAGAGTGTTTCCCCTGTCGCTGTAAGTGCTGAAGTACGGTACCTGTGAAGAGCAAACGGTAGCATCTCGTGCCAGTCTTTGTATGTCACTGTCATCTTCTGTATGATATTTTTAATATTCTTATTAGCAGCTTTGACAACCCCATTCATCTTCGATCGGTAAGGAGAAGAGTTGTGATGCTCAATCTTGAACTGCTTATAGAGTTCGGTGATCATCGAGTTATTGAGATTAATACCATTATCCGTGATGATTCTCTCAGGGATACCATAACGACAAACCAAGTTATGCTTGATGAACCGTGCCACCACATTCTTGGTAACCGTAGCAAAGGAGGCATCCTCAACCCACTTCATGAAGTAATCAATGGACACTAGGATGAAGCGATGCCCGTTGGACGCGGTAGGTCTGATCTCGCCGATCATGTCAATGCCCCACATTGCAAAGGGCCAAAGAGCTGTCAAGACGTTCAAGGGAACTGGAGGTACACTCACCTTATCAACATAGATTTGGCACTTGTGACAGGTTCGAGAATGCTGATAACAGTCGGCTTCCATAGTGGACCAGTAGTATCGTGCCCGTAGGATCTTCTTTGCCATGGTATATCCACTGGAATGAGTGCCAAAGGTACCTTCTTGTAGGTCTTCCACGATCCTCTCTGCTTCGCTCTTGTCTACACAGAGCAATAAGGTAGAGTCATGATTACGCTTATAGAGGATTCCATTGCTGAGGAAGAACTTTGCAGCAAACCTTCTCAGAAATTTCTTGTCATTGACAGATGCCCCTTCGGGGTATTCTTGAGCCTCGAGATACCTTTTCACCTCATGAAACCAAGGTTTGTCGGTTACCTCCTCAGTATCGATCTCACAGCAGTATGTCGGTTCATCCAACCTCTCAATAGTGATTCGGGGAGCTTCATTGTCCCACCTGACTTTGAACATTGATGACATGGTAGATAGCGCATCCGTTAGCTGATTCTTTTCTCGTGGGAAATGTTCAAAGGTGATATCTTAAAAATGCGACAATAGTGTTAGTACATGTTCTCTGTAAGGGATAAGGTTCGGGTGTTTCGTATCCCACTCGCCTTTGATCTGGCTTATCACCAAAGCGGAATCCCCGAATACACTGAAGAACTTGATCCTTAGGTCATTAGCAGCTCTAAGACCCATGATACACGCTTCATACTCTGCCATGTTATTGGTACAATTGATACATAATCGGGCAATGAATGGAGTATGACAGCTCTCAGGAGATATGATTACAGCGCCAATGCTGTTACCCAGTGCGTTTGAGGTTCCATCAAAAAACATAGACCATCGGGATCCTTTCTCAGGTCCTTCATCCGGTCCAGGTTCTTCACAGTCGGTTACTAACATGATGTTCTCATCTGGGAACTCAAAATTCATGGACTGGTAGTCATCCACGGCTTGATGTGCCAAATAATCAGCTAACACACTTCCCTTGATTGCTTTTTGGGTTGTGTATTGGATGTCGTACTCGGTTAAGATCATTTTCCATCTTGCTATTCTTCCGGAGAGAGCGGGCTTCTCGAAAATGTACTTGATCGGATCCATCTTAGATATCAATAAAGTATTGTGGGTCAACATATATTGTCTCAGTCGGCGAGCAGCCCATGCCAAAGCTCAGCAAGTTTTCTGGAGCATTGAGTATCGTGTTTCACAGTCGGTAAACTTTTTGCTAAGGTAGTATATTGTGTGCTCTTTTCGACCAGACTCGTCATGCTGCCCCAGCACACACCCCATTGAATTATCTAGCACTATTAAGTACATTATCAAAGGTCTTCCTTCAGTCAGAGGCATCAGAATAGAAGGCTCTTGGAGATATTATTTGATTCTGTCAAAGGCTACCCGGCATTCATCATTCCACTTTACCACTTGATCTTTCTTCAGAAGCTTGAAGATCGGCTCACAAGTAGCAGTTAGATGTTAAATGAACTTGGCAATGTAATTCATGTGTCCCAAGAAACCTCTAACTTCCTTCTTAGTGCGGGGAGCCGAAATCTCTTGTATGGCCTTCACCTTTGCAGGGTCTACCCGAATACCCTTGTCACTGACGATGAACCCCAGCAGCTTTCCAGACCTCACCCAGAAGGTGCACTTGTTCGGATTTAACCTCAGCCTGTACGTCTTCAACCTATCAAACAACTTTTATAGATGATCAAGATGTTCTTCCCCAGTTTGAGACTTGGCTATCATGTCACCGACGTAAACCTCTATCTCATGGTGAATCATGTTATGGAACAAAGCTACCATAGCTAGCTGATAAGTTTCCCGAACATTCTTCAACCCAAACGGCATCACCTTGTAGCAGAAAGTACCCCCACTGTGTAACAAAGGTTGTCTTCTCCATGTCTTCAGGTGCCATCTTGATCTGATTGTAGCCATAGAAACCGTCCATGAAACAAAAGACTTTGTTTTGTACGGTGTTGTCAACCAGAACATCGATGTGGGGAAGCGGGAAGTCATCCTTGGGGCTTGCCCTGTTCAGGTCTCGGTAATCCACACACATTTGTACTTTAGCATCTTTCTTAGGTACTGGAACCACATTAGCAACCCACTACGGATAGGAGGTGACAGCTAAAAACCCTGCGTTGAACTGCTTCATAACCTCTGTTTAATATTCTCTGACATCTCAGGGCGCATACAACAAACCTTTTGCTTTACCGGAGGGCAGTCTTCTTTAGTCAGCAGACGATGAACCACTATATCCGTGTCTAGTCCCGACATGTCTTCATATGACCAGGCGAAGATTTCAACATACTCATGCAACATTTGTACCAACCGCTGTTTGACACTAAGCTCCATATTTGCACCTATCTTAACCTCTTTTCTGTCTTCCTCTGTACCCAAGTTCACTGTTTCAACTGGCTCTTCATGAGGTTGTATGGCCCTTTCTTCCTGTTGTAATAGTCTAGCAAGTTCTCCGGGTACCTCACAATCTTCCTCACCTTCGTCCTCGGCTTGGTTGATCAGATTTTCAAAGTCATAATGAGCAGTAACAGAACTGTTATCAATGGGATCCATAGTGGATATGGATCTGCATTTGGATACGCGAGTGTGTGTAAGAGCATAGCTGTATAGATAGAATAAAAGAAAAGAAAGACAGAGAGCGCAAAATTTGTATGCAAACGTCCAATGCTTTATTGATGTCATATGAAAATGAAACATGATAACCCTCACAAATAGAACCATTGTGCCCCGGGTAAGATACATGGCTATAGAGTTTATATTGTTTTTAAATTACATATCCGAAAAATCAGAAAGACAATTACTCTGGAACAAACATAATCGGTACAAAGTCCTTGGCAGTCTAGTTACTGAGTCCGCCGTTGGTAGTCAGGAAGATCCAGCTGTCAATGTCAGAATCACCATCACTATCTTCTAGCGCATTGACCCTAGGATTGCTGATGCGTAGGGGAGGTCCTCCAGCACGAGCACAACGAACAACCTTTTGAGCACCTTATTCAACCACTGCTCATGCATCCTTGAGAGAAGCCATCTTTGAGGGAGATTTGGTGACCTTTGCAGGATTGTAGGTAGTTTCTGCTGTAGCCATAATCTGAGGTACCTCTTCAAAGTTCTGGCAAGGAGTCTCGATGAACTTGCCATCCATCTCTACGTACCTGAAGGAGTTCAAGTGATTGATCATTTGCTCCTCTTCACCATGCACGGTGACAATCTTTCCTCTTATTGGGTACTTCAACATTTGGTGGAGGGTAGAAGTAACCGCCCCAGCCCCATGTATCCAAGGGTGTCCCAACAAGCAAGAATATGATGGTTTGATATCCATTACGTAGAAAGTGGAGTCGAAGGTCAGGGAATCAACTTTGATAGGGACATCCACTTCCCCGTGCACCATCCTCTTCGAACCATTGAAAGCTCTCACTACTATATTGCTAGGCTTCAAGGTCAAGCCTTCGCAGTCCTATCTGTCCAGAGCTTTTTTAGGTAGCACATTTAACGAGGAGCCAGTATCTACCAAAACATGGGCCAGACTCGTGCCCCTGCATTCAACGGAAACATGAAGAGCATCATTATGCTTCCTCCCTTTTGGTGTCAGATTCGCATTGGAAAAACCCAAACCATTATCGGCAGTCAGACTAGCCACGCAATCTTCAAACTGATCAGCAGATGTCTCTTGTGGAACGTGAGCCGTCTTCAGAAACTTAACCAAAGCCTTTGCATGGGCCTCAGAACACAACAACAAAGCCAATATAGAAATTTTGGATGGGGTTTGCCCCAGCTGCTCGACCACGTTGTAGTCGCTCTTCTTTATTATCTTCAAAATTTCTTCCATTTCTTTTTGGAAGCTTCTGGTATGGTTATTGAATTGGCCTTTGTTATGACAGGCTCAATCAGTATGTCTTTGCCTTGAGTCTCGACCGACTCGGTGATGGGAGGGTCAACAAGAGTGATTATTGGAATTGCAGTAGTAGTCTGAGGTTGTATCTTCCTCCCATAGGAACGAAGATGCATTTTAGGACAAGAGACCCCATCATACTTATCAAATATCAGTGCCTTGAATTTCTGGGGGATGACAACCCCGGAGACCAGACCCAACTCTTCAAAATCCAGCCCAGGAACCTTCTGGATTTCCATAACACTCAGACGCTCTTCTAACTGCTTATACTTTTCATCAGCCAGAGGGTACTTCTCCCTATTATAATCAGTTTCATTGTCAGACTCTTTAGGACTAGGGTTCTCTTCTCTGGCTTCACCCTCTTGATTCTCTCCCTCTTTAGATGAAGAAGCTAAATTAACAACCCGTCTTGGCGGCCCTCTGAACCTTCTGCTCATATGTGCCACACCGGCTGTACTCTTGGTCTTCTTAACGTTCTTCTTAATAATCAAAGCCTTCAGCTCTTCCTGTCCTTTGGCCAGAGCCACAATCATTTGCTGGAACTGCGTGTTCTGAGTCTGAAGAACTTTCACAGTTTGTTCAAGAGCCATTGCTAAAATAAACATCGGAGGAGATGAGAAACCTGTTATGAATCTTGTTATGAAATGATATGTATGATATGTATGCAGTGTTTTCAAGGGTTCTTAAAGGCTCAAATTTTCTTAAACAAAAAGGAACAAATGCGAATTGTATTAGTAAACTTGAATTGTTACAAAGAATGTATTTTGAGAGTACAATTAAGCAAAATAAAACAAAAAGAAGACTAGGTTTCCCATGAGCGCATCCTCTTTGGCACGATCTAGGTGTTGATATTCCTCTCTTCATGAAGTAGCCTAGTGAGTTCCAAGACCTTCTTCTTGCTGGCGTAGAATTAGGCTTCAAACGTATCCCGCTCCTCTTTAAGATGAACCCAAGACTTTTGTAACTCTTCGTGATCAGTTAGCATGTCTGGATGAAGAACAAGATGAGGAGTGTCTCCCTCGGAAACTGGTTCCATAATCATAGGTCGTATAGCGGGATAAGGCATCATAAGAGTTTGAGCGTGGGCTCGTACCCATATAAGATAAGGCTTGAGAGGTATGGAATTCTTATGCCCAAGTGTCTTGTTGTCAAACCTATGTACCATACTCCAAGCTTGTATGAACCTTTTGCGGTAACCCTGAACATCATTCTCATAGTTGAAGGTGATTGCTTGAATAAGTGTATCATGAGGACCATCCCTTCTCGGATAACCAAACTATCGTAATGCTAAGCAAGGGTTATAAGTGATTCCTCCCCTAATTCCTAAGAGATGGACATTAGGAAATTCACCACAACGACCGATGATAGTAACATCTTCCGAGAACCGTGAACACCAATGAATGTATGAATGCGTAAGGGACATCAGTCGATTAGACCATCTTTTACCCTGTTCATTCTTCAAAGTAGATCTGGGTAGGTGCAAAATAAACCACCTAGCTAATAGAGGAGTGCAACACTCGAGGGTCCCCCTTCTTTTTAGAGTGTGAACATGCAGAGAGTGTAAAATATCCCCGAGTAATGTAGGTACCGGATTCCGAGACAGAAAAACCTGGATTGTGCTCACATATACGAGTTGATCCGTATTAGGGAACAATACCATCCCGTAGACAAGGAGCGCCAAAACCTCTTCAAAAGCTTGTAGATCTAGGGGATCCCAAAAATAGTAAGCCTTCTCGAACAAAAATTTAATCGGAATTCCTTGAACACTCCCTCTGGTTTTCCAATTTGTCACTATGTCGGACCGTTGTAAGGATAGAGCTTTAGCAATTTCTTCAGGTTTGGGATGTCTTTCCGTACCGCTGAAAGGTAGCTGATCAAGAATGGGTATCCCTAATAACTGAGAAAATTCCTCCAAAGTAGGCACTAACTGGTAATCCGGGAATGTGAAACAGTGATGCAGAGGATCGAAGAACTGAAATAGCACTTTCAACATTTCTTCGTCAGGTTTTGCAGTGACCAAGTTGAGAAACCGACCATGCTTTTCAGTGAAAGGAGAGCTTTCGGGAATCCTTATTGCCAAGTCCCTTAATTGGGGAGATACTTTCACTAGGTTAATCTGAATAGTGTTCCTGCGGGCGAATGCCATATCCTACAAAACAGAGCAAAGATGAGCCCTAGAAACCCTTGAAACAGTTAGTATAATATGCTATGGTATGATGTTATGATAAATCACAGGTATAGCAAACACAGACAAATCACACCAAGTCCTTAGGTTTAAGGCCTTCTTGAGATTTAAGGTCATACCCTCTTGAAGCTAGATTGGTTCAACATGTCCTATAAATATGTAACCGGGTTCTAAAGGGATCTCAATATCACCGATCTTTCCCACAAGCCTTATTCAATCAACGATTAACTCGTAATCAAACAAAACTCAGAAGTCAAACCTCAATGAGTGTAGCATCGAGTATCTGTCGACCTTGGGCATACACCAAAGTTGGCCATCTCGCTATGTCCTACTGGCCAAGTTGTGCAATTAAAGGTTCTAAGGTCAGTTGATGCTTTATGACACGCGGCGGCCCCGTACATCTCCCTGATTGACTCAAGGGTTACGGGTACCAATCAAAGTTCCACATCAACGTAGCTACTGCTTTAACCGTGTCGGTATACCCCAGCACAGCTCCCTCACAGTTTATTGCGACTTACCTAAAAGGTGTTTCCCGATCCAGGTGTAGGATGAAATAACCCAAACAGTTCCCATAAATATAAAGCAAGCAAGACAATCAAGAGAAAGCAATTAAATATGACCTAGATCCTAAGGTTTTACCCCACTTTATATTTTATTCCACAGCAGAGTCGCCAGTTCTGTCATACGGTGGCAGAACCGACTGTTAATATACTGGTTTGCGTTTTTATTTGCAAATGACGCGGTAAGCAAGAGTTACCACCGACTTTTATTGCATCCAACAAAGGAAAAGTAAAAAGAACAGAAAAAACCTTTTTTGAGATGTTTCTGAGTACGGGGGGTAGATTATAGAAAGGGAAGGTGTTAGCACCCTTTCTATCCGTGGTTTTCCACGGGCTCTTGGGTACTTGCTCATTTTGAAAACTGCTTGTGTGTGCTTGTTTTGAAATTTTTTGTTTTACTTTGCATTAACCCTTGTTTCTGTCCTCAAGAGTGTTACAAAGTTGTTTTTGAAAACTTTGTTTGAAAAGTGTTGGTGTGAAAAAGTTTTTGTTTGTTTGAGCAAGCACCTAGGAACTAATCTACCAACTCGAAAAAGGTTTGTTCACTTTCCTTTTAGACAATGATATCCCATTATTGAGAAATAGGTAGCATCATCGTTTGAGTTTTTTAGGGACATTCGAAGGGACAAATACGATCACAAACGCAATGTTAGGAAATGTTAGTAATCATCCTAAAGCCTTAAAGATCTTTTTTCGAGGCAACATTCGAATGGGTCATGTTAGATCTTTCGGGGCTAGAGGACAACCACTAACAACCCTATACCTCATGACCATTTACCGAAGGCAACCAGAGTGGAGTAAACCCTAGGAGTGAGCATGTGCGAGTGTATGTTTTCAGTTAATTTATCTTTTCACATTTAGGGTTTTCTACTGTATTAATTTTCAGTTTGTCTTTCCATACAATCCTATTAACATACATCTAAGCAGTTTATAGTGTGCGGAAATTAAAGCGAGAAAGTTAAAGTCCTAGCTATTACAGGGCTTTTGCAGATACATAATTATTTTGACCGAAAATAAAGATGCGGAATTGAAAAAGGAAATCAAAAAATGCGCGCGGCGAATTATATGCGAGAATAATTAGCAAAACCTAAAAGATCTAATTAAAAAAATGTTTATGTTAGTTTTTTGAGAAAAAATCAGATTATATACAAAATTAAACCCTAAGTCTAATTATTTTAAATTATGACAAAAGGAATAATTAAATTGCCTTAATTTAATTAAACTAATTAATTAATTAAAGAAACAAAATATTTTTTTATGAAAAAATGATTTTGGATGTTTTTTATGATTTTTTGATTAAATGAAAAAAGTAATGATTTTTGTGTTATTTTTAAAAAGAAAATAATTAGAAAATAATTAAAAGAATTAAAATAAAAAAGATCGAATGGACCTGTTAGAAGTTGAATGAGGGGGTATGATGCTGAGTTGCTTAGGCCCATGAAGCCGAGCCCATGTCCCACGCTTGATCCCATGTTGTGCCAGCATGAGAGTGCACCATAGTCCTTCATTGTTTGAGGCGTTGGATCTGAATTATTGATACAACCAATGGCCAGATGGTGGTAGCGCATGGTAGGCGTTTTGGATGATGATGCATTGAATCTGTAGAAACAAAGTAAGAAAACAAAATTTGCTGGGACCTGGGATCGAATCCAGGTCCTCCCACTCAAATCAATATGCGCCTTGCCATTTGGGCTATCTGCTTTGTTTGTTAGTATAATAAAAACAAATATTAATATATGAAAACACATGGATAAAAACAAAAAACGCGCGCCAACATTTGAATGGGCCAGTGAGGTTGCGCCAACTCATCATCTTCCTCCCTGTCTGTCGTATTAGGTCATTACCTTTTACCTACGGACAGTTTTCCATAGCTACAAACCTGTGAGTTCCAAAAATCATCAAAACGCATGATAAATTAAATGTGAACACATGGATCCATTCATCTTGAACCCACGAGCATCATGGTATCCTTTTTATTGGCCAATTTAACCCGTGTAAGGAAACCCTAAAACAACCAAACAAACCCTAGCCATGGCACATATGCATACAGTCATCAAAACACAAAATTACGTAAACCAAAACATTCCAAATGATAATACAAACACAATGCTATGTTTAATAATGATTAATAACGTGTAAATTAAAAAAATCAAACTCAAGCTTGGGTGTGCAAACCGTGGGTCTGTAACTCGAGATTCTGGACATGGAAATGCTTGCAATTGATTGGGACACGTTCTGGAGATGTCCAGGAGTCTATTGGTAGTGTTAGAAATGCTTGAATCACCTTCTAGGTCCAAGAACGATCCACCACTTTCTTGCAAATTTTTAGGTTTTGTTCTTGTATTCTCACGACTATAATCCTTTGTTTTCATGCATGTTTATGTTCAATATATATGCTTGAGTGAATTAGGGTAACAAAAACATATTCAATCTCTTGGAATCATGAAGATTGGATTTGATTTTTCTCTTGTATCATATCTTTCTAAATGCCCCCAAATCATGCCAATTTTGATTAAATTTTCCTTGATTTGATTTGGTCTGATTAATCCAACTTGAATAGATTTGATTCCTACAAAAAAATCAAATCAAATTCAATCTTTTGTATTTTTTGCCATATATTTGATTTAATTTGAATTTTAAATAATAAAAAATCAAAATAAAATAAATAATGAATCAAATAATGTGTGGATGCTGATTTGGGTCGTGGACCATGTTTCCAACAAGATACAATCATGAAATGCTAGGCCCATTTGACAAAAAAATGTATTTTTGAGCACATTTGACTTTTGGCAATTTTTACAAAAATGGTCAACTTTGATAAGGCATATCTCCTCCAATTTTAACCCTAAAGAGGTGTTCTTGGACTTTTTAGAAAGCTTAGGATGTCCCCTAAACAACCGTTTTGGTTTGATCTCAATTGGGTCTTCCATGTTCATGTAAGAAGCTTTGACCCAAAAGGTGTTTTTGTTGACTTTTCAAAAGGACCTATAATGTAGAAATTCATATCTTTTGATGAGTGTATATTTTGAACTTGTGGACTGAAGATGAGTTGTAGGGAATTGCATCCTCTTCAAAATGAGCCTTGGATGGAAAATTTCTGATAAAGTATGAAGAAGTTATGCCTGGTCAAAGTTTGGTTGACTTTTCTTATGAAACCCTAATTTAGCAACTTTTGGGTTTTGATGAATTTGGGGGAATTCCTTGAGGAATCATGATCAACCTTTCATCAAATGATGGGTATCTCTTCAAAATGTTGATGTTGACCAAAAATATTGAAGTATGACTGTATGTAGGCCATAGTTGACTTTTGACCTGATAAAGTTGATTTTCAGGCATCTGAGCAGTTGACTGAGCAAACTTCTTGTGCAAGGAATGAAACTTGACATGGATGATCTTGAGAACATATTGGGACCATGGAAGGAATTTAGGACCTTTGGAGTTCCTACACCCTGATGAAAATGGAAACCCTAGTTTGAGGTACATTGCCTTAGGAGAGAGTTTGTCTGGTCAACTCTTGGGCATCCTTGAGCAAGTTAAGGACCTCAATGGGCATGTGTTGAGTAAAATGAGAGGGCAAATTTTGAGGTACTGAAACCACCGGCCGGAAATCATCGAAACAATGAAGTCGCCACCGAATGTCTTTTATCCCATCGAGAGGGAAAGGTAAACATCGAGAAAACCTGGAAAGGGAGAAATCACGGTCTTTCAACCGAGAGATCTGGTAAGGGAGTTTGTTACGCGAGGGGAAGGTATTAGTACCCCACACGCCCGTAGTAATCTATGGTATCCACTCTTGTTGTCTAGTCTAAATGGGTGTGGTCAAATCCTATGTCTATGGCTTAAAAACTGAAAAGGGAATGCATGAAAAAGAAAAGAAAATAATGTAGGGAAAATAAAAGAAGTGCTCGGTTGGGCCCTACCCCAATACCTACGTATCCCTTTTAAGGAATCAGAGCAGTCGTAGTTCGGCTTAAGTGTTTTGGTTGGTTTGTGTTTTTTAGTTAGGACAAATAAAGATAATCAGGATGGCAAAACATCAAGTAAAATAACAAACAAATGAGATGGTAAAACATCAGCTAAATAATAACAAGATAACATGTCAAAGATGGCGAAACATCAAATGAAACAAACGACAAAACAATCACACCTAACAATGATATTGAGAATCAAAGTAGGATAACAAACATGTGCGATGGAGAAACATCGGCTTCAAACAAATGTGCGATGGCGAAACCTCGATTAAAGGATAACAAGAAATCATGGAAAAGATGGAGAAACATCAATAAAATAGATGACAAAACATCACACCTAACAATGACATTGAGAATCAAAGTAGGATAACAAACATGTGCGATGGCGAAACATCGGCTTCAAGATAACAAGATATCATGGCAAAAGATGACGAAACATCGATAAAATAGATGACAAAACATCACACCTAACAATGATATTGAGAATCAAAGTAGGATAACAAACATGTGCGATGGAGAAACATCGGCTTCAAGATAACAAGATATCATGGAAAAAGATGACGAAACATCGATAAAATAGATGAAAAAACATCACACCTAACAATGATATTGAGAATCAAAGTAGGATAACAAACATATGAAATGGAGAAACATCGGCTTCAACATAAACAAAGTAAGATTGGTTTGTATCTTTTACTTTGAAGAAGAGTTTGGGTTCATTAGAGGTGTCTTATGATTTGCCAAGAAAACAAGTTTTTGTTTTAAGATGCAAGATGAAAAGAGAGAAAAACAACTAAGGGAAACTATCCTAGTACTATCCCTAGTGTTATCATACAATGATTGATCCTAAGGTTGAGGATAAAGGAAAAAACCTACCTTAATTATCATGCTAAAGGAAGCTTAACAAAACTATCCTATAGGGAGCATGCAATGAGAGCGAAGTCGTGATCTCAATTTCTAAATTGAGTGACTCATCGGTCAACACAAACACAACATAGGTATTATACAAAAAAAAATAGAGGGCCTCATGACATATATCAGCAACAGAGGTCCCATCATGCAATCAGAGAACTATGCAAAATGAAAATGGAAGAAAGGAGATAGTGCAATGACAAACGGATAACTATTCGTAGCAACCGAGTAAGAATAAAAAGAAACCCAGAGAACTTCAAGCAAGCTGGAATCAGTAGATGAATCAAGTCAGAAATTACGCCATAAGAATGTAAGTAATGAGATTATCAGATATGAACAGATCCCCATGGGCAATGTATAGTATTCACAATATCATGTATATATCCTGCATGGAATATCAAACATGCCAAATGCAAAAGTAGCGCCAGTGTAATAAGTTGTGTTCCACAAATAAAGTGGAACACAGTAGCCTCAGGCCAAAAGTGGGATGCTATACAATGTCACAAAGTCTCTAAGATAGGCCAAGGTCTCTAATCCTAAGTCCAAGAAAAAGTCTCATGCTCCATAATGCCAAGGATAGTAACCAAATAGTCCAAGTATAATTAAAGTTTTTTATGGTTCATGTTGATTATTAGGTGTCTTTAAAAGGAAAAGAAAAGCTCAAGTGAGCAAAATAAAAAAAATGACATAAAAATAAATGCTCAAGTGAGCAAAGATAAAAATAGCATGAAATGTAAAATGCTAAAAGTAAATGGTACATAAAACATAAAAAATAAAAGCATAAAGTAAGTCAATTGTTAGAAATTAGTGGTTAGTTGGATGACCATCTTGAAACTTGCATTTGGAACTCAATAGAGGATTGGTAGAACCAAAGCCTCCACACAACAAGTTGCATTTGCTTTTTGTCAAGTATATCATCCATTTTGGAATTCTCAAAAGGTAACATTTAATGATCAACGATGTTTAAGTGATCCGCGTTGACCAAAGGTGTTGTAGATCCATTAGAGGATTGGTAGAACCAAAGCCTCCACACAATGAATCTCAAGGTTATTGGATCAAAGAGATCAAATTAACATACTTGGGCTTGCAATCATATGTTTGGGCCACGAATGATCATTTATTCAAATCGGGACAAAATTTAGCACTATGTTAAGCAATCGTAAGTCAACTTATGTAGAAGTCGAACCTATTTTGAGGCCGGTCAATAGCAATCTATGTACTTCATGTTTGGATAAATGATATAGAGATCACCATCCTTTAACATGTAGCACAATTAAAATAGAAAGGGATAAGATGAAGAGGGAGGGGAATGATAAGCTAATTTGGATCACCAATTCAAAATTCTTTCATCTTTAAATTCAACCACTCCTCTAGATGGATTAAAGCACTAAACATATCATTAATCTAAAGAACCAAAAATGAATTAAATAATTCACTCTTAGGTAGATTTGAATTGATGAACATTTATGCAACTTCATCTATATCACAAAGTTCATTGAGTTTAAAAACAAATTGAACATTTAAAATTGCAATCCAAATTATCCATCAAAGAGAGTGTGCAGAAAAATATTTGAGTCAAAACAGCCCCAAAATAAGGCAGCAAAAGTATTTTTGGCACTATTACAATCAATTGTGCTTAGACAGCAACCTATTGCATCAGTGCAGTTTTTTTTATCAAATCAATTTTCTGTGACAATCAATTGCAATGTTATAACAATTGATTGCAACCTGTTAAAAAAAATCAGTAGAAAATAACATTTTAAAGATCAAGTTCTTGTTCCAACTTTTCATCAAACACCTTATGATCATGGATCCAATTGAGCATGAAAATTCCAGCAAATTTTGAGAAAATAACATTAATGGAGTCATGAAAGCAGTGCTCAATGAATCAAAACCAGAAATCCACAAGAGATCACATTATGAAGGATGATGATCCAACTTACCAAAGGTAGAATTTGAGAATTATCAAACAACTTCAGAATTTGCTTCAATTCAACCACAAGAATCAATTAATCAAGCTTGGATGTAGAGAATTGATGGAGAAAAAGTGTTTGGATGAAGGTTTAACTTAAAGATTAGTAAGCTTCAATGCAAAGCTTACTATCTTTTTGAAAATGGAGCTTTGAGTGAATTTGGTAGATGGAGAGAATTGAGAGATTTTTTAGCAAAGTGATTTTGGCTATCAAAAGCTTGAAATTTGAATGAAATGAGGGCTCTATTTATAGAGTTTTAAGATTGGGATTAGTGGTAATTTGGTAATTGATTCTTGGAGCCAAATTTGAATTAATGATATAATTTCAAATTATGCAAGAAAAAAATGGAGCCAAAATGATAACAGTTTGAATTTGCTAGATTTTTCAAAAAAAACACGTGCATTTTGCTGTTATGTGTCGATACATAGGTGGTATGCGTCGATACATCCTAGATGTATAACACAGCATGTGTCGATACATGCCTCTATGTGTCGATACATACTGTTAATCCAACTCATTACAGAATCACACAAACTGCATGAGTCGATACATAACACGTATGTGTCGGCACATGCAAGTTATTCAAACAGGATGAGTCGATTCATACATGCATGTGTCGACACATACAACTTATTCAAGAAGGATGAGTCGATGCATACATGCATGTGTCGACACATGCTAGTTATGCATAATAAAATGAGTCGATGCATACCTTCTTTTGCCACAAACAGAATCAAACCAACTTTGCATGAGCTTATTTGTTGGATACTTGGTACCTAAAACACAATTTTGAAAAGACAAAGACCAATATATTTTTTTATTTTGATTAGAAGTTAGTCAACAACACATATACAAAATACACAACTAAAGTGCTTGGAGAAAGCTGATCAAGCTTCAAAACACCAATTTGACTGGTGAATCAAAGGAGTGGTTCCTTCACATAATCAAACACAAACTCCAATCCTCTGAAGATCCAAAGAGATGGATGAAACATCTTGAGATATGCAAATAAATCTGAGCTTGAAAGATCCAGAGGTTCAAATGACAAGGTTATACTTGAGCAACTTGTCAAAGCAACCAACCTTCAAAGCTTAAGGAAGACTTGACAACCAAAGTACTTTGACCCCATCACAATGTATGAATGTAATGCAATATGATATTCATGATGAAACATAAGCCTAAATCAAGAGGGTAAATTTTGGGGTGCAACAGCTGCCCCTATTCAAATATCTTCAACATGATAAGTGAGAAAAGTGACAATTTTCGAGCGTACAAGGTTGAAGATGTTTGAATATGAAAGAACCCGAAAATTTACACTCTTGAAGAAAAAAGAAACAGAAACAGAAAACTCCCAAGACATGCGTCAGAATGAGGTTGTAACGCAGGTTGAAACAAAACAAAAACAAAGAAGAGTATACACGACTAAACTTCTGGACAGATGTGCCAGGGAAAAACGGGGCTTCAAAAGGGACGAGACAAAACTAAAACCACCGAGTATAGGCAAAACTAAGCTCTGGAAAAGAAAACGTACGTGGGTGAGGAGGCGAAACTTTGAGCTTGACCCAAAGCAAAATTGGCTTGACTGCGCGATTCTAGGAGCACTTGCTAATCTCAACTAAGATAGACAGTATGAAGGAACTGAAAGAATCTCAGAAATAAGGAACAAAAGCGAGACGAAACTCGACTTAATAATCGGTTAGACGAAACTAAACCAGATGAGTACCAGGACGAAACTGGATTTTACGCACGGGTAACAAGGTGAAACTCGACCCATAGCAACGTGATGAGAGTGCACGTTTCTCAGAGCACCTGCTGGTCTCAGATCAATGGATAGACAGTGATGAAAACTGATAGAAGAATCCAAGGAACAAAAGAGACTGATTTCAAACCAGGGACACAGTATGAACGTTGTACTCGGTAAACGAACACCGTCAAAGGGTCCAAGGTATGAAAGCAAAAACGAGACGAAAGTCGACTCAATAACTAGTTAGGTGAAACTAGACTAGATGAGTACCAGGACGAAACTGGATTTCATGCACAGGCGACGAGGCGAAACTCGACCCAAAGCGAGAGTAATGAGAGCGCATGTTTCTCAGAGCACCTGTTGGTCTCATATCAATGGATAAACAGTGACGAAAACTGATAGAAGAATCCAAGGAACAAAAGAGACTGATTTCAAACCAGGGACGCAGTACGGATACTGCACTCGGTAAACGAACACCGTCAAAGGGTCCAAGGCATGAAAGCAAAAACGAGACGAAACTCGACTCAATAACTAGTTAGGCGAAACTAAACTAGATGAGTACCAGGACAAAACTGGATTTCATGCGCAAGGTGAGGAGACGAAACTCTGAGCTCAACCCAAAGCAAGGAGATTAGGGCGTACACCTAAAAACCTACTGAAAGCGAATATCAGGACGAAACTGGTATTCGAAAGATGCATCAATAGACATTGGAATGAACCAGAGGGAGTAGTAAAGACTAAACCCAAGAAGACCGCGTCAGGGCGAAACTGAACTGCAGTCAAGAATAGACACTCAAACAAACAAAAGATTGACATCAAAAGGATATTGGTATAGGGATGAAACTGAGATAATGAGGACGAAAACCTCGCTGGAGATTTAATCCAAAGTAACAGCTGAATCACTGGGGATGACGGAAATAATAATGGCTTATGTTCCGATGCATGTTTGAATTTTTTTTATAGCGCAATGCTCCATATAATGGAAATGCTACGCATTTTGGTAGATGAAAATGTAATGATGCATGTTTAAAAGTTCCACTGGGGAATGGCCAATTGAGAAGCCAATAACCAAGAAGTTAGGATCTGACATGACTTGCAAAAATAAATTGCAAAATCCAAAGGAGAGGAGAAAATATGGGGAACCACTAGAGAGGGAACCTTGAAGAGATGAAGCTTCGCGGGGAATAACAACCGAGCAACCAGCAGAAACGGGCCACCAACATTGAGGGGAGCTGCAAAAATAAATTGCAAACTCCGGGGAAAATCAGGTCGACACTGCAACTTCCGGAAAAGGACGAAAGCTTTTTGCTGGGGGAACAAAACTCTATTGAAGAGGTGGGACTTCACCGGAGAGATAGAACCTCGTCGAAGATTATCTTGCTGGAGAGATATTCTCTTGGAATGCAACCAAAGGACGAATCACGCAGATAGTCACATGGTATCAAGACCTTACTGGGGAATAAAAGCAGACCCTTAACAAAGGATGCCCCTGTCAACAGATTAGCTGGGTACCGAGAGGTCAAAGCGAGGGCTCCTGGCTTAACGACTCCATTGGGGATAGGAGACACATCCAAACTTGGAGTATTAGAATGAAGCTTTTGAAAGAAGATTCCTGGGGTAAAATAATTTCGCTGTAGAAACGAAACTTCACCGGGGATAGGAAATTTCACTGGGGAAACGAAACTTCACTGGGAATACGAAACTTACCTGGGAATACGAAACTTCCCTGGGGATAAGAAACTTCACTGGGGATAAGTAAAGTCCTAAACATACATGGGTCCTGTCTAGCAGAAGAAAATTAAATTTCCCTTCTTGACAATCATTAAGCTCTTTACAGGTGTTCAACGTGTAAACTCTCTTTTGATGTCAAACAAATGTTTTGCATGCAGGAAGATGTTTATTTTGAGAGCGACAGACCTGATGTGGTGATTATTTAAGCCTTGAAGTTAAAAATTTTAACAAAAATGTTGCATCTCTGTTGTGAACGAATCACTGGCTAGAGTGCAAAAAGGTTTTTAAAACTTTTCTTCTTCTTTTGAAAAACAAGTCAAGATACGGGTGACAAGATACCAACACGGCCATGCGACACATATTCGGAGAGTTTAGGAAGTACTATCCCGTTGTAGTATGCTTTCGAGCTAAACCCTTGTTTCCATTAGGACTTTTAGAGGTTGTAATGTGGCCTGGTTCAAGGTTCTTTTGAAGAAAAAAAGTTTTCCAAGGCTCAAGTTATTTAGTGTCCACCCCCTTCGTGATATTCTCCTGTCCTAAGTTCAGTTGACTTATCACAAGCATTCATATTACAAAAGGTTTTGTAACGGTTGAGTGATCACGACAAATTCTCCAACATGATCTTCACTTATCTTCTACTGCTTTTATTTTTTTTATATTATTGTTCCTCTTCTTTTGATGAAAATTTTATTGGATAATCTTTTGGCCTTTTAGGCTCTCTTTTCCCTAACTTTTGCCTGGACAAAAACCTCTTGAATTTCCATTTTTTTGGGAGTCCAGCGGGTTGCCCTAACTTTTTCCTAAGCGACTTGTTTTCAAGTTTCGACTTAGCGGGGCTTTTTGTTTATTTTTTGTTCTATGCTTTTCACATTTAAACAAGTCAACATGACTTTAGGTCTTTGAATTTTTTCTTTCTTTCTCTTTTTTATTTGAAGAAAATAAATGCCTCATTCCTTGGTCGGCGAGGGATAGCCTTTATTGTATCGATTCGATCTCGACCTTAGGATTTTGTGAGGAGATGAACATTGTGGTTTAGACACGCATTTCCCCCTTTTTCATGATGTGAAAGACGAAATATAGTGATCCTCAGATGGGAAATTCCTTCTGAAATTTGAATGCTTGGGTAAATCAACTAAACATCTACCCTGCCCCTAGTTAAAAGGTTTTAGTTTTTTTTTTAAACGGAAAAGAAACTCCTAATTCGAAGGCTCAGAGGGGTTAACGAGGGTCTAACTCCCTTATATCTCCGGTGTTTGGGGATTGAAACAATGCCTATACATCGTCAACAGGGTTCTACTCAAAAGCATACCACTACAGTCATTGTCTTTTAGCTAAACTCCGTCCTCCAAACTTTTGGCTAAGCAAAAGAATTGGCACAACTGGTATCAACATGCCTGAAAAACAATTGAAGAGTGATTTTGTATGAAAAATTCTTTCAAGGCAAAAACATTCAATGCATCAAGGCTGACATTCAGCTATAAACAAAATCCTATATGTAAATGATGCCAAAACAATCAATCAAGATGACACGTGAAAGTGCAGCAAAGAAACGTAATAAAAGCCATTATGGGGCAGCAGTGTCTTCAGCCCGGTTCACCGGTCCTGCCGACCTGCCGTAACCTTGATATTCACCCTGACTCATGACCTTTACTGACAGCGTGGAGTTGTGAAACAAAACGGCACGGCACCCGCCAGTAAAGTGAAAGAGAAGTCTATCAAACAGAGAAACAAATATGCCCCTCGCGCAGTGGATATTGCATTTGTTATCCGTATTTCAAGCGATCAACCAATCGTGACTTAGATTATCATATCTATGTAAAGGTCACGAAGTTTATATGCACATGTTTATCAAAAATATTGGACGTTTTTGCAAACAAAATAGTAAAAAGGGAGCAAAGAAATGCATACGCATACTTGAAAGAAGATATTTTATTGATTTTGAGAGATCAGCCTGTGAAAAAGGCATTTACATTGGGAAAAAAGAAATTTCAAAATTAAAACAAATAAGTGCTTATAAATGGCAATGTGAATGTGAATATCCATCGAGCCCCAACTTTGCTATGACTCTGATGACTCTCATCTTCCTGCTTTCAGGCAAATCATTCTTGGATTAGCCTCGAGCTTATGCTAGGTGAAAGAGTGAAGGAAAGAAACAAAGGATCCCATGCTGAGCGTAGTCATTTGCTCTAAGTCCCTAACTTTTTCCTGAATCGCCCTTTCGGGTTTTCGATTCACCAGGACACCCTCTTTTTTCCTAAACCGCCTTTTCGGGTTTTCAGTTTAGCGGGTTTTTACTATTATTTTTTATGCAAAGTATTTTTTAACTACGTCAGCATTCACAGGGAGAGGGAAGTACTCTCCATCCATAGTCGTGAGCATCATCGCCTCTCCAGAGAAAACTTTTCGGACCACGAAAGGACCTTCGTAAGTCAGAACCCACTTGCCCCTGGGATCTCCCTGGGGAAGAATTGTCCTTTTGAGCACAAGGTCGCCTGGTTTGTAACATTGAGGTCGCACCCTTTTATCGAAAGCTTTTCTCATCCTTTACTGATATACCTGACCATGGCAAACGACCTTCAATCTCTTTTCATCAATAAGTTCCAATTGATTCAGCCGATTCTGCACCCATTCACTTTCATCCAGCTCAACACCTCTCATGACCCTAAGAGAGGGAATCTCGACTTCTATCGGCAGTACCGCTTCCATGCCGTAGACCTATGAAAATGGGGTTGCCCCAGTCGAAGTACGCACTGTGGTGCAATAACCATGCAAGGAGAAAGGAAGCATCTCATGCCAATCTTTATAGGTTACCACCATTTTCTGCACAATTTTCTTGATATTTTTATTGGCCGCTTCGACAGCGCCATTCATCTTTGGTCTATATGGGGAAGAATTATGATGCTTGATTTTGAAGTACTCACAAAGCTCCTTCATCATCTTGTTGTTCAAGTTAGACCCGTTATCAGTAATGATCTTTTCAGGCACCCCGTAGCGATAGATAATGTTATGCTTAATGAACTGAGTTACCACTTGCTTGGTGACATTGGCATAGGATTCTTCTTCGACCCATTTGGTAAAATAATCTATGGCAACCAGAATGAAACGGTGCTCGTTGGACGCATTCGATTCAATCTTGCCAATCATATCAATTCCCCATATCGCAAATAGCCAAGGGGAGGTCAAGACATTCAAAGGCACTGGCGGCACATGCACCTTATCAGCGTAGACTTGACATTTGTGACAAACTCGTGCGTGATTGTAACAGTCAGTCTCCATGGTGGACCAATAATAACCTGCTCGCAAGATCTTTTTAGCCATGGTGTGCCCGTTAGAATGGGTCCCGAAATCACCTTCATGTATCTCCTCAATGATTCTAGCTGCTTCTTTCTTGTCAACACATCTGAGCAGTAGGCCATTGTTGTACCCCAAAATTTGCCCTCCCATATTCTTCAAGGAATTGCCAAGTCATGCTTCAAAATTCCCCAAGGGTTGCACAGTTCAAAGGCCTCCTAACAGTCAAAATTAGGGTTTTGGTTCTGATCAAGAAAATGAAGTTTCCAAAGGTCCAATCAAGTCCCACATGCCTATAAATATGGTCAAGCATCCTCATACCAAGTTTCAAGACTTTCAGCACAAAATTGCACAGTCAAAACCCTAATTGCACTACAGTCAACTGTAGGGGTAAAATGGTCATTTGACAGTCAAAAGTTCAAATTTTTGGTCAACATCTCATTTTGAAGACACAAACATCATTTGATCAATGCTTGATCATGATTCTCAAAGCTTGGCTCAAAAATCATCAAGATGCAAAAGTTTCCTTATTTGGACAGCTGAAAAAGTCAACTGTAAATTGACTAGGGCATAACTTTCACATGGATTATCAGAAAAGTTCCATCCAAAGCTCATTTTTAAGATAAAGACATTTCCTACAACTCATCTTCATACTTCAAGTCCAAGAAATGCTCTCACAAAAAGTTATCAATTTCAACATTATAGGTCATTTTCAAATGTCAACAAAAAGGGACTTTAAGTCAAAGGCCATAACTTGATATTGGTAAATCAAAATGACATGGGACCAAAGGCATGGGTTAGAGGACTCAAAGACCTTTCCAAAATGTCCAGGAACATGAGCAAAGCTTAAAAATTGAGCAAGTTATGCCTTGTGGAAGTTGGGAAATTTTTGGATATTTTGAAAAGTCAACATTGATTCAAATGACCTAAAATTGCTAATGGGCCTATTTTTCTTCCACAATTCATCAGCCCAAGCATGCACACGACCATTTGGCCCAAAGGGAAGTTTTTATTATTTTTTTTATTTATTTATTTGAATTTTTTATTACAATTAATTCATTTAAACTAAATAAAATATGAGAAAATACTAAACTAATGAAATCAAATCTCTTTGTGCAGAAAATACTCTCATTGGACATTCAAGATTCGTGCATAATCATTTTGGAAAGTTTTGGCATGATTTGATATCAAATTGCATGAAAAAGATTGGAAAAACTAATGCTTGAAAATCAAATATTGCATAATCAATTCTTGGATTCTTTTGATCAGATTTTTGACCTAATTCATTCATACATATACAAAGAAGCAAGACCTAATGCCATGAACAAAAAAAGCTGCGCCAGAAACCCTTGCAAAAACTTGGAATTTTATCAAGAAAACTCAATTCTGAAAACCTAGTTCTAGGGTGATTCAAGGCCAAATAGCGGTTCCATTAGCTTCCTCAAGGATCATAGAACGTGTTCCAATCATTCCCTAAGCCCCATACTCAAGGAAACGCGAAATCACCATTGAAGTTGGTAAGGAAAATTTCAGAATCGTTTTCGATCATTCATGCATTATTAACATGTTTCATTGTTGTTTTTGTGTTTAGAATGATATTTGCGAGCTAACTGCATAGTTTGATTTGAGTTTCATGCCAAAACAAAGAATCCACCATGGTCGTATCTTAGGGTTTGCAGAATTCCGAATTGGGGGTTTTTGAATATGAAAAAATTGGAGCTTGAAACCAGGGCCATTCAACTCAGTGCGTTTAGACGATCACAAGGCCACCCTCGCGCCTAATTTATGAGGCCTTATGGCCTATTCGCTATTTTCTAATATAGCGTCTATAGCAACGTTTGAAAACCGTTGCTAAATTGTTCTTGTTTCAGAAAAAAAAAATAAGCCAATGAAGAGGATGATTAGGTGGCTACCAGCGATTGGAGTGTTTAAATTTCGCGCGCAAGTAACACTAACGTGTTTGTTTTCTTTTATAATATTTGTTGGTTATATGATATACAGAAAGCGCGTTTGGAAGGGTTGGCAAGCATAGTGATTGGTAATGTTCAGGACCTGGGTTCGAGCCCCAGGTCCTCACCCCCTTTCATATTTTTCTTCATTTAGTGTTCATATGCAGATTCAATATGGTGGACCACTGTACGCCTTCACAATCAAACCGTCCACGCGTCCAACTTCATCAATCCAAAGGCACAGATTTGGAGACCATGGTAAGCCCTGGTCAATGCTTATGCACGTTAATGGAAAAGTCAAAGGGGCCAGGAATTTAAATGGGCCAGATTACTACAAAACACCTCCAAATTAGGGGCAGACCCCCTAGGTTTGCAATTTTTTTACTTTCTTTATTTTTTTTATTATTTATACTTTCTTTTAATTATTGTTTTATTAATTAATTTCATATTTTCATAATATATAAAAAATATCAAAAAAATCAGAAAAGACAAGAAAAATAATAAATATTTTTATTTTTAGTATTTTCATAAATAAATTGTATTAATTCATTTAGTTATTAAATTAGGGTTAATTATAATATTTTCATAATAAAAATCTAAAAAAATGGTAGAATTAGGGTTTAATTAATTTTTTATCCCTTTTTATTTTCTTTCATAATAATTGAATATTAAATATTTATTTTTGTAATTAAATTGCATGCAAATTAATTAGGGTTAATTTTAGGTTAAGATTTAATCTTCTTTTTAATAAATTAAAAACAACTAGAATTAGGGTTAGCATTTATTTTAATTAATTCTTTTTCATTAAAATCATAAAAATACAAAATACCAAAAAAACAATCCCTTTTCAATTAATTAGTTTCATCATTTAATTTAATTTTGCAAAAAGGGTCCAACGCTAATTCTTATTTAATCCGCATATTTATTTTATTTCTTTTAATATTTATGTATCTCTCCCAAAGCCTTGTAATTAATTTTCCTGCATTTTACTTTTTCTTTAATTCTTTATTTTTTTGTCAAATCGGGTTCGAGAAATTTTGGCGATGTGGACCCGCGCCTTTTGTAATATGTTTAGACTTTTACTTTTCTCGCATTTTTAATTGTTAATCAAGGCATGAAAGAATGTATGGACAAAAATAAAAACAAACGCATAGATCACCCATAACCTGACAAGACAAAAATAAATGAACATGACACACAAATCACACACCACCCCTAGGGTACGCCTCACTGTTGCCTTGCCTCGAAAGGTGATCGTCGAGTAGAGGATGTCTTAGTAAGTCCTCATGATCTGGGAACCTGGCATGAGGGTAGCTTCTAAGGTGTCTTCCCATTTCTCTGGTGATCACCATGTCCCGAACCTCGAATTGACCCGAACACCTCCAACGGTGGTGCTACCTACCTCTCAATGGTGGGATGGCACTACTTTAAAGGACATTTACACAGACGAATTCCTTAGGGTAGGTAGACGACTCTAGATACTTGCTCTAAATTTCAAAACAAAACAAAATACTTTTCATACCAACACATTTTCAAAAAGCTTTAGAAAGCAATTTTTCAAACACTCTTGAGGACCGATACAAGAGTCTAACTGAAATTTTCAAAGAAACTTTTTAAAACCCACAGTTGAAAAGCAAACAAACCATTTTGAAAACACAATGAGCAAGTATCTAAGAGCCCATGGATAACCATGGATAGAAAGGGTGCTAACACCTTCCCTTTCTATAATCTACCTCCCGAATCGAGAGCAATCTCTATAAGGAATTTTTCTGTGCTTTTGTCCTTTCCATTTGGAGAAAATAAAATACGGTGGCGACTCTTGCTTCCGCGACATTTCGCGAACCAGCGTTAAACAGTCAGTTCCAGATCCACCGATCACAGAACTGGCGACTCTGCTGGGAACTTAAACTTAAAGTGAGGTGTACCTTAGGGCTAGTATCACTGTGTTTTCAATTGTTTTCCTTGTTTGATTTATTATTGTGGGTTGCATGGGAGCTACATAGATCCTAACCCGGATCTGGGGATACCTTGTTTAGGTAGCATAAGCTGTGAGGGACCTGTCCGGCGTAGACCGACACGGGTGAAACAGTGGCTACGTTGGTGTGGCACCTTGGTCTGTACCGATATCCCTTGTGTTGCAACGAGGAGAATATGGGTTTTCTAAGGAGTCGTTAAGCACCAACAACCTTAGAACCTTAATTGACACAACTTGGCCATTAGAACAGTAGCAGTATGCTACGCCCATTGAGGCTAAACTCTCGTGATGGTTCTGGCTGCAAGAAAAGATTGCGATGCTGGAGTTATGACCGATTGAGGGTAGTCAATGATATTGGGATCCTCTAAGAACCCGGTTACTTTGATAGGACAGGTATGAACCAACAAACTGAAAGAGGATAGTACCTAGACCTCATGCTGGCCTAAACCTTAAGGGCTTGCCTTGTGTGACTTGTGTGCCTTACCATGTTTGCCTTTGTATCTATTTGTGGTGTGCTTTATCATAACATCATAACATCATGAGCATTGCATGCATCCTGCATAAGGACTGACCATTTCAAAGACAAGAGGGTTTCACCTTTGCTCTGTTTTGTAGGACATTATGATGCCTGTGCGAAGGAATACTATCCGATTCAACTTTGTTCGTTCACCTGAGTTGCTTGATGAGTTGGTTAGCAGAATTCCAAATACCACTTCCTTCATTCAGAGGCATGGTTCTCTTCTCAGTTTAGTCACTGCAAAGCGGGATCAACAGTTGATGAGTGTTCTGACCCAGTTCTATGACCCTCTGTACCAGTGCTTCACCTTTCAAGACTTCCAGCTGGTCCCTACCCTGGAAGAGTTCTCTGATTTGCTTGGTATCCCTATCTTGGATCAGACTCCCTTTACTGGTTGGGAAAAGACCCTCAGACTTGAGGATGTTGCTGCAGCTCTTCCCCTGACACATCAAGAGGTAATGGACAACTGGGTAACTAGAAGCGGAGTTAAGGGTTTCTTGGCCAAGTTTCTGATTGGTAAAGCTAACAGTTTCTGGGATGACCTGGACTTTAGGGCATATGAAGACATCTTGGCTCTCCTAATTTATGGGTTAGTCCTGTTTCCTAATCCTGACAGCTTCATCAATGTCACTGCCATAAGGATCTTTATGTCTCAGAATCCGGTGCCCACTCTCTTGGGTGACATCTTGCAACAACTTCATGCTCGTACTACCCGAAGACGAGGAACCCTATGGTGTTGTATCCCTTTATTGGTGAGGTGGTTTATTTCGCACCTCCCTAAGTTCGTACTGAAGAACCAAGAAGGAAGAGGATGGGCTCACAGGTTAATGTCTCTCACTGACAAAGACATCATTTGGACTTGCAGGGGTTTGGATGAGATAGCTATTATTGATCGATGCGGGGAATACCCTAATGTTCCTCTGATTGGTACCCAAGGAGGGATCTCTTACAATCCATGTCTAGCGCTCCGTCAGTTTGGAAGAGCAAGAAGAGCAGGCCCCCATGAGATGTTGGTGCCTCACATCAGTTTTGAGTTTCAGGTGGATAGTGACGAGCTGCGTCGTAGGTTCATAAAGGCTTGGGACAAAGTTCATAAAGCTGACCTACAAGAGTTGGGGCCAAAGACTTCTTTACCTATGGAAGCCTACTACAAATGGGTTCGCATCCGTGCTCAGAAGTTAGGTATGCCATATGAAGCCGTCAGACCCATCATTCTTGAGTGTCTTGACAAGGATGGTGTTCCTCCAATTGTCCTTCCTCCTCAGGTACCTACTGATTATGAGACATTGAAGAGATCTTGGTTGCAACTGCGAGAAGAACGGGATTCTTACCGGGAAAGGTTCAACGAACAGGAACTAAAGATCCAGAAGCTGACAAAACAGTTGGAGAATGAGAGAGCTCTGAATGCCTACATCCGTACTGAGAAGAGGAGACCATGGGATCAATAAGGAGCTATGGATGTTCTTTTACAGTTTTATTTCCCTTTTCAGTATTTCCTTTCATGTAACGCCTAAAGGCTACCTGTTGAATATTTTCAGTTTCAAAGTTGAATCTAATGAAGTGTGTTCCTTTTTGTTTACAAAGTTGATTCCCGATTGTCTTTGAAAACATAACTCATGCGCATCTCATTCATCATGTGCATAGCAAGTTTTCCTCTTTTCAGGTTGCTTACCGTTCTTCGCTATTTATTTCAGCATCATGAATCCTGACTCATCCTCGACTGAGACATCCATCAAAGCTCTTCAGGCGCAGAATGCGCAATTTCAGGAGTTAATCAAGGGTTTGGCCCAAGGCCAAGAAGAGCTGAAGGCTATGCTCCTGAAGAAGGAGAAGAAGAAGAAGAGAAGAACTGTTCTGTTCAACTCGGGCCGAAGGTTTGGCAACACTCTGCAGAATGAAGAGGCTGGTTCTTCTGTTGGCAAGAGTACTCCTCAAGCAGAAAAAGGTCCTAGTCCGGTAGTCTCTGACAACGAGACTGATTTTGATGAAGAGCAATATCCTCCAGCAGAAGACCGTTACAAGCAGTTGGAAGACAGGTTGAATGCCATGGAGATACAACAGGTTCCTGGGCTGGATTTTGGAGATCTGGGTTTGTCAACTGGTGTGATCATTCCTCGGAAGTTCAAAGCACCATCTTTCACTAAGTACGACGGGGCGTCTTGTCCCAAGCTACATCTCAGGTCCTATGTTCGGAAAATCCAACCGTACTCAGCGGATAAGAATTTATTGATCCACTTCTTCCAGGAGAGTCTTTCAGGGACTCATCTCGAATGGTTCTATCAGCTGGATGGGACCAAGGTTCGTAACTGGGAGGAGTTGGCTACTGCTTTCTACAAGCAGTATCAATATAATGTCGACCTTGCCCCTACACGTACCCAACTCCAGGGTATGTCGTTAGGTTCAAGTGAAGGTTTTAAGGAGTACGCTCAGAAGTGGAAGGATCTGGCTGGCAGGGTGCAGCCTCCGTTGACTGATCGGGAGTTAGTAGACATGTTCTTGGGGACCCTATCTGGGCCATTTTTCAACCATCTTATCGGGAACTCGTCTGCAGGGTTCACTGATCTGATTCTGACTGGAGAGAGAATTGAGGCTGGGTTAAAGTCTGGAAAGATTCCGAAGGGTGCATCATCTAGTTCTGAGAAGAAACCCTTCAAGAAGGAGGCTAGTGATGTATATGGTTCCAAGAGACCGGAGAGAACTGAGCGCCGCCAATCTGTCAGTGCGGTAATGATTGCTAAGCCTGTTGCCGCTCCTCGGCCAACCAATCCTCAAAGGGCTGAAAGACCCCAGAGAGAGTTCACCCGGTTGAGTATGACCTTGTCGCAGATCTTACCACAGTTGCTCTCAACCAACTTAGTAACCGTCAGAGAGGCTCCGAAGTTTCCAAATACTACATCTCCTAAGTACAACCCAAATGCTCGCTGTGCTTATCACTCCGATAGCCCGGGGCATTCCACTAATGACTGTTGGGCATTAAGGAGCAAGCTGCAGGATCTTATTGACGCCAAAGAGGTACAGTTTGAGGCATCTGAGAAGCCTAATATAGCGACAGCTCCCCTGCCTGCTCATGGAATGAATGCTATTGGGGACGAAGATGAAGTGGATGAGGCTGAGTTTGATAGCTGGATTTACCCGGCAACCGACAGTGGACCTAACAATTGGAGTGCAAAGGACAACTTATCTGTTTCTCTTGTTACTAAGTAATGAATTCCTATGTTTTTGGTATCTGTAATAAACAATAAATAAACTCTATGGCCCGGTGTCTTACCCGAGGCACCGTGGTTTCATTTGTGAGGGCATATAAATTGTCATTTCATATATCATAAATGAAAATCTTGGACGTTTTCTCGCATTACAAATCTTATGCTCCTTTCCTGTCTTTCTTTCCTTTACATATATTTCAAAACAGCTGTATTTACACACACACTCACTCATATAGGTTTCAATCCACTCTGGATCTCACTGGTAACGACTCTGCTACTGCCAGTTATGACTTCGAAAATCTGATCAACTTAGCCGAAGACGAAGGTGAAGATGATTGCGAAGTGCCTGGCGAGCTTGCAAGACTGTTGCTTTAGGAAGAGAGGGCAATTCAACCCCATGAAGAGCCAGTGGAAACAATAAACCTGGGTACTGAAGAAGACAGGAAAGAGGTAAAGATTGGGGCTAACTTAGAGCTCAGCGTGAAGCAACGGTTGACTCAGATGCTACATGATTATATGGAGATCTTTGCCTGGTCCTATGAAGACATGCCCGGGTTGGACACTGATATTGTGGTCCATCACTTGCCAACTAAGGAAGATTGCCCTCCAGTTAAGCAAAAGGTCCGCCGTATGCGTCCAGAGATGTCTGAGAAGATTAAAGCCGAGGTTATGAAACAGTTTGATGATGGGTTCCTTGCAGTGACTTCTTACCCTCAGTGGGTTGCTAATGTGGTGCCGGTACCTAAAAAGGACGGTAAGGTCAGAATGTGTGACGACTACAGGGATCTGAACAGGGCCAGCCCCAAAGATGACTTCCCCCTACCTCACATTGATGTCCTTGTTGATAATACAGCTCAGCATAAGGTGTTCTCTTTCATGGATGGCTTTTCAGGTTACAATCAGATCAAGATGGCACCTGAAGACATGGAAAAGACTACATTTGTTACTCAGTGGGGCACCTTCTGCTACAAGGTCATGCCTTTTGGACTAAAGAACGCTGGGGCAACCTACCAACGCGCCATGGTTGCTTTATTTCATGACATGATCCATCATGAGATAGAAGTGTATGTTGACGACATGATCGCAAGGTCCCAGACTGAGGAGGAGCACCTAGATCATCTGCAGAAATTGTTTGACCGGTTGAAACTGTACAAGCTAAGGTTGAACCCGAACAAGTGCACCTTCGGGGTAAGATCTGGAAAGTTGCTAGGCTTCGTGGTAAGTGACAAGGGCATTCAAGTGGACCCTGCCAAGGTCAAAGCTATTCAAGAGATGCCAGTTCCTAGGACAGAGAAGGAGGTCAGAGGCTTTTTAGGACGCCTGAATTACATTGCTCGATTCATCTCACATCTGACTGCTACCTGTGAGTCGATCTTCAAGCTGCTGAAGAAAGATCAGGTAGTACGTTGGAACGATGAATGTCAGGCTGCTTTTGACAGAATCAAAGAATATCTCCAAGAACCACCTATCCTTATGCCACCGATTGAAGGGAGACCTCTGATACTATATCTGACAGTACTTGACAATTCAATGGGGTGTGTGCTGGGGCAGCATGACGAGTCTGGCCGAAAAGAGCATGCCATTTATTACCTTAGCAAAAAGTTTACCGACTGTGAGACCCGATACTCACTGCTTGAGAAAACTTGCTGCGCTTTGGTATGGGCTGCTCGCCGGCTGAGACAGTATATGCTGACTCACACTACCTTGTTGATCTCAAAGATGGATCCTATAAAGTACATATTCGAAAAGCCTGCTCTGTCTGGGAGAATTGTAAGATGGCAAATGATCTTGACGGAATACGACATTCAGTACACAACCCAGAAAGCCATCAAGGGAAGTGTATTGGCAGACCACTTGGCACATCAGGCCGTAGATGACTATCAATCAATGAACTTCGAGTTTCCAGATGAGAGCATCATGATAGTGACTGATTGTGAAGTACCTGGACCGGATGAAGGACCTGAGGAAGGATCCCGATGGTCTATGCACTTTAACGGAGCCTCTAACGCTTTGGGAAACGGTATCGGCGCCATAATCATATCACCTCAAGGCACTCATACTCCGCTCACTGCCCGACTATGTTTCAACTGCACCAACAACATGGCGGAGTATGAGGCGTGCATCATGGGTCTTCAAGTTGCGATCGATCTAAGGATCAAGTTTCTGAGTGTCTTCGGAGATTCCGCTCTTGTGATCAATCAGATCAAAGGAGAGTGGGATACGAAACATCTGAATCATATCCCTTACAGAGAATGTGTGTTGACCCTGATCCCCCACTTCACAGAGATAACCTTTGAACACTTTCCAAGAGAAGAGAATCAGCTGGCGGACGCGTTAGCTACAATGTCTTCTATGTTCAAAGTCAAATGGGATAATGAGGCTCCCCGGATCATCATCTGGAAACTGGACGAACCGGCATACTGTTGTGATCTCGAGACTGAATTGGTGACTGAGAAACCTTGGTACCATGAGGTGAAGAGATATCTGGAAGCTCAGGAATACCCTGAAGGTGCCTCTATCAATGATAAGAAGTTCCTGAGAAGGTTCGCGGCAAAGTTCTTCCTTAGCAATGGCATCTTGTACAAGCGAAACCATGATTCAACCTTACTGCGTTGTGTGGATAAAACTGAAGCAGAAAGGATCATGGAAGAGCTACATGAAGGGACCTTTGGTACACATTCCAGTGGACATACAATGGCAAAAAAGATCCTTCGGGCAGGATATTACTGGTCCACAATGGAAGCTGACTGCTACCAACATTCCAGGACATGCCATAAGTGCCAGATTTATGCAGACAAGGTGCATGTTCCTCCAGTTCCGCTGAATGTTCTGACTGCGCCCTGGCCGTTTGCAATGTGGGGCATAGACATGATCGGTGAGATTAAACCTACGGCATCTAATGGGCATCGCTTCATCTTAGTGGCAATTGATTATTTTACAAAGTGGGTCGAAGCAGCTTCCTACGCTACGGTAACCAAGACTGTTGTGGCACGGTTCATTCGGCATAATCTGATCTGTCAGTACGGTGTCCCAGAAAGAATCCTTACAGACAACGGTACCAATCTGAATAACAAGATGATCGCTGAGCTCTGCGAGCAGTTCAAAATACAGCACCACAATTCTTCCCCTTACAGACCGAAGATGAATGGGGCTGTAGAAGCAGCAAATAAGAACATCAAGAAAATCGTGCAAAAAATGACAGTGACTTATAAAGATTGGCATGAGATGTTACCGTTCGCTCTACATGGGTACCGTACCTCAGCTAGGACGTCAACCGGGGCAACTCCTTTCTCTTTGGTTTTTGGCATGGAGGCAGTCTTACCGATCGAAGTGCAAATACCCTCTCTCCGGATAATGAAGGATGCAAATCTGAGCGAAGATGATTGGATCCAGACACGACTTGATCAGCTAAATCTTATTGATGAAAAGAGGCTTGCTGCTATCTGTCATGGTCAGACGTATCAGAAACGAATGATCAGGGCATTTAACAAAAAGGTCAGACCACAGGAATATCAAGTTGGGGATCTGGTAATCAAGTGAATCATCCTTCCTCAGAGTGATCCAAGGGGCAAATGGACCCCTACATACGAAGGGCCATTTGTGGTTAAACATGTGTTCTCAGGAGGAGCCATGATTCTAACCAACATGGATGGTGACGACCTTCCTCACCCCGCCAATGCAGACATAGTAAAAAGATACTACGCATGAAAAAAGACCCACTAGGCTGACATGCCTAGGCAAAAATTAGGGCTTCCCGGCGAACCAAAAGGGTTCGGGCAAAATGAAGGGATGAAATGAAAAAAATCTGTACACCCGGCAAGTTGAAAACCTGAAAAGGCGGCTTGGGCAAAAATGGGTATCCCGGTGGACTGAAAACCCGAAAGGGCGGTCCAGGCAAAAGTTAGGGATAAAAGCGTAATAATATGTCTCATTGGATCACTTTGCATCCAGAATCCGGTATCTACATCAAGTTCAGACGGCATCGATCAGTCTGCTTCACCTTCGTTTAGGTCATCAAGTGATGAGACGCTCGGAGTTATAAAGGCAATAGCAGAGTTGAAACCCAGTGGATCATTCTCTTCACACAGCTGTTCTATTTTCTTTTGCACAAAATTTGTATAAACTCCTTTGTTCGGCGGCGTTCTCTTACTAGGACGTCAGCCTCTTGTACACAAAACGCCTATTTTCAGGCCATTCAAAATCAATACAAATATATTTTCAGTTAAAAGTGCCAATTGTTTTTCTTTTTCTGTTTTGTTTTGCGAAGAACGTCCAAGGTTCAATTTGTGATATATGCATTGACAATAATTTGCTAACTCATGAATATTTGCATACGAAACAAAGGATTAATTACAGGTAACGTTAGAAACAGGGGCAATAAAGAGTTGTCTAAGCAATCTAATTGTTCCATCCTCCTAGGTACCAAGGTAGGTTCAGCTAAAGAACATAACCAGATATCATAATTCCCCAGAGAGTAAGCAGTCAGTACACTCTCTCCAAATTATATTATCAAGTCTTAAGGAAGTTGAGTATCCTCCAGCAAATCTCAACATTCCCCAGCAGCATATATACATGTATTCTTAACAAGCATCCCCGGTAGTCTTGGTCTAAAGATTGTTCCCCGGTGGTATATCAAACATCCAAAGGAATCACTTCCCCCGCAGTTCAAAACTTCCCCAGAGAGTCCAATCCAGCTCCCCCAGGAAAGTTGGAATCCATCTCCCCAAGCAGTAAGCTTATCCCCAGTAGATTCTGGAAGCTTATCCTCGCAGAGCACGAATGCGTCTCCTGGCTTTATTCAAAGAGTTATTTCCTTACCAGGATATAACTGGGCTATCCTCAGCCAAAAGCCACGGAAAGAGCGTCCTCGACGGAGTCTTCTTATCCCCAGCGAAGTCTATTAACACTTCCAATATAACGATGGTATCCCCAACAAGTTATTATCAACACTCAACAAAGTACCTCTCTTCCCACAGAGTATTGCTTCCCAGCAAGATCGTTAGAGTACTTTCCTCCCTGCAGAGTTATTCCATTCGCCAAGTTTATTCCCAACGGAGTTATCCTCTCTTACCGGTATTCTTGCAGCTATCACCCCCAGCGAAAGCGAAATCTATTCTTCAAACATTAGCCCAGGATATGACTTCCCGGCACCCGTCAAGGATTTACTTTCCTAGACGAAAAAACACATCCATAAAATATCACATACATCATTATAGCATGCATAGACGCATCATATCTTACAAATCTCATTTATGTTAAGAACATCATTGCTTGATCCATAACATGCATTGCATATGACTGACCTTTACCTTTCAGGAAAGATTCAGTTAAATTCTCAATCATATTTCAAGACCTAGACCGGTTCAGTTAATCGACTCCAAAGATTTCTTATCCAGTCCAAGGCCTTCTCTAGTCCAGCTAAATCGACCCCAAACAGATTTTTCTGATGAAGACTCAGTAGAAGTTATCAAAGGTTTTTCTCAAACGTCCGCTTTTGAGATTATAATTTCCTATGGTTCTCTCCCCAATGTTGCAGAGATGATAATTCCATTCCAGGTTTTTCTCAAACGTCCGCTTTTGAGATTATAATTTCCTATGGTTCTCTCCCCAATGTTGCGGAGATGATAATTCCATTCCAGGTTTTTCTCAAACGTCCGCTATTGAGATTATAATTTTCTATGGTTCTCTCCCCGATACTGCGGAGACGATAATTCCATCCCAGGTTTTTCTCAAACGTCCGCTTTTGAGATTATAATTTCCTATGGTTCTCTCCCCAATGTTGCAGAGACGATAATTTCATTCCAGGTTTTTCTCAAACGTCCGCTTTTGAGATTATAATTTCCTATGGTTCTCTCCCCAATGCTGCGGAGACGATAATTCCATTCCGGGTTTTTCTCAAACGTCCGCTTTTGAGATTATAATTTCCCTATGGTTTTCTCCCCGATCCTGCGGAGACGATAATTCCATTCCAGGTTTTTCTCAAACGTCCACTTTTGAGATTATAATTTCCTATGGTTCTCTCCCCAATGCTGCGGAGACGATAATTCCATTCTGGGTTTTTCTCAAACGTCCGCTTTTGAGATTATAATTTTCCTATGGTTCTCTCCCCGATCCTGCGGAGACGATAATTCCATTCCAGGTTTTTCTCAAACGTCCGCTTTTGAGATTATAATTTCCTATGGTTCTCTCCCCGATGCTGCGGAGACGATAATTCCATTCCAGGTTTTTCTCAATGTTTGCTTTTGAGATTATAATTGCTTATAGGTTCTCTCACCGTTCCTGCTGAGGCAGTAACCACCCCTGGTTCAGTCATCATCTTTTGAAGATCCAGACTCAGCTCCTGTAACCAGTCAGGACACATCTATACCAAGCATCTGAAGACCAGCTCCTGCAACATGTCAGGTACTCATTTTTCTTTTGCAGGTACGCAAGTTCTCGCTAAGGAATCTCTTACGCGATCAACATCCAGATGGCATCTATAAGCCCATCATCCTATTCATCAATCTCTAAATGGCATCTATAAGCCCATTTCCATCACACTGCTACTATGTGAGCGCAAATTTCTGGGCACTCTAGTGTTCAATCATCTTCCACCCTCGGATTACGAAAGGCATGTCAGCCAATCTGCATCCTCAGGTCTAAGAAGATTGAACAGGGGCAATTGTTGTACCTCAAAATTTGCCCTCCCATATTCTTCAAGGAATTGCCAAGTCATGCTTCAAAATTCCCCAAGGGTTGCACAGTTCAAAGGCCTCCTAACAGTCAAAATTAGGGTTTTGGTTCTGATCAAGAAAATTAAGTTTCCAAAGGTCCAATCAAGTCCCACATGCCTATAAATATGGTCAAGCATCCTCATACCAAGTTTCAAGACTTTCAGCACAAAATTGCACAGTCAAAACCCTAATTGCACTACAGTCAACTGTAGGGGTAAAATGGTCATTTGACAGTCAAAAGTTCAAATTTTTGGTCAACATCTCATTTTGAAGCCACAAACATCATTTGATCAATGCTTGATCATGATTCTCAAAGCTTGGCTCAAAAATCATCAAGATGCAAAAGTTTCCTTATTTGGACAGTTGAAAAAGTCAACTGTAAATTGACCAGGGCATAACTTTCACATGGATTATCAGAAAAATTCCATCCAAAGCTCATTTTGAAGATAAAGACATTTCCTACAACTCATCTTCATACTTAAAGTCCAAGAAATGCTCTCACAAAAAGTTATCAATTTCAACATTATAGGTCATTTTCAAAAGTCAACAAAAAGGGACTTTAAGTCAAAGGCCATAACTTGATATTGGTAAATCAAAATGACATGGGACCAAAGGCATGGGTTATAGGACTCAAAGACCTTTCCAAAATGTCCAGGAACATGAGCAAAGCTTAAAAATTGAGCAAGTTATGCCTTGTGGAAGTTGGGAAATTTTTGGATATTTTGAAAAGTCAACATTGATTCAAATGACCTAAAATTGCTAATGGGCCTATTTTTCTTCCACAATTCATCAGCCCAAGCATGCACACGACCATTTGGCCCAAAGGGAAGTTTTTATTATTTTTATTTATTTATTTATTTGAATTTTTTATTACAATTAATTCATTTAAACTAAATAAAATATGAGAAAATACTAAATTAATGAAATCAAATCTCTTTGTGCAGAAAATACTCTCATTGGACATTCAAGATTCGTGCATAATCATTTTGGAAAGTTTTGGCATGATTTGATATCAAATTGCATGAAAAAGATTGGAAAAACTAATGCTTGAAAATCAAATATTGCATAATCAATTCTTGGATTCTTTTGATCAGATTTTTGACCTAATTCATTCATACATATACAAAGAAGCAAGACCTAATGCCATGAACAAAAAAAGCTGCGCCAGAAACCCTTGCAAAAACTTGGAATTTTATCAAGAAAACTCAATTCTGAAAACCTAGTTCTAGGGTGATTCAAGGCCAAATAGCGGTTCCATTAGCTTCCTCAAGGATCATAGAACGTGTTCCAATCATTCCCTAAGCCCCATACTCAAGGAAACGCGAAATCACCATTGAAGTTGGTAAGGAAAATTTCAGAATCGTTTTTGATCATTCATGCATTATTAACATGTTTCATTGTTGTTTTTGTGTTTAGAATGATATTTGCGAGCTAACTGCATAGTTTGATTTGAGTTTCATGCCAAAACAAAGAATCCACCATGGTCGTATCTTAGGGTTTGTAGAATTCCGAATTGGGGGTTTTTGAATATGAAAAAATTGGAGCTTGAAACCAGGGCCATTCAACTCAGTGCGTTTAGACGATCACAAGGCCACCCTCGCGCCTAATTTATGAGGCCTTATGGCCTATTCGCTATTTTCTAATATAGCGTCTATAGCAACGTTTGAAAACCGTTGCTAAATTGTTCTTGTTTCAGAAAAAAAAATAAGCCAAGGAAGAGGATGATTAGGTGGCTACCAGCGATTGGAGTGTTTAAATTTCGCGCGCAAGTAACACTAACGTGTTTGTTTTCTTTTATAATATTTGTTGGTTATATGATATACAGAAAGCGCGTTTGGAAGGGTTGGCAAGCATAGTGATTGGTAATGTTCAGGACCTGGGTTCGAGCCCCAGGTCCTCACCCCCTTTCATATTTTTCTTCATTTAGTGTTCATATGCAGATTCAATATGGTGGACCACTGTACGCCTTCACAATCAAACCGTCCACGCGTCCAACTTCATCAATCCAAAGGCACAGATTTGGAGACCATGGTAAGCCCTGGTCAATGCTTATGCACGTTAATGGAAAAGTCAAAGGGGCCGGGAATTTAAATGGGCCAGATTACTACAAAACACCTCCAAATTAGGGGCAGACCCCCTAGGTTTGCAATTTTTTTACTTTCTTTATTTTTTTTATTATTTATACTTTCTTTTAATTATTGTTTTATTAATTAATTTCATATTTTCATAATATATAAAAAATATCAAAAAAATCAGAAAAGACAAGAAAAATAATAAATATTTTTATTTTTAGTATTTTCATAAATAAATTGTATTAATTCATTTAGTTATTAAATTAGGGTTAATTATAATATTTTCATAATAAAAATCTAAAAAAATGGTAGAATTAGGGTTTAATTAATTTTTTATCCCTTTTTATTTTCTTTCATAATAATTGAATATTAAATATTTATTTTTGTAATTAAATTGCATGCAAATTAATTAGGGTTAATTTTAGGTTAAGATTTAATCTTCTTTTTAATAAATTAAAAACAACTAGAATTAGGGTTAGCATTTATTTTAATTAATTCTTTTTCATTAAAATCATAAAAATACAAAATACCAAAAAAAAACAATCCCTTTTCAATTAATTAGTTTCATCATTTAATTTAATTTTGCAAAAAGGGTCCAACGCCCTCGTTTTAATTCTTATTTAATCCGCATATTTATTTTATTTCTTTTAATATTTATGTATCTCTCCCAAAGCCTTGTAATTAATTTTCCTGCATTTTACTTTTTCTTTAATTCTTTATTTTTTTGTCAAATCGGGTTCGAGAAATTTTGGCGATGTGGACCCGCGCCTTTTGTAATAGCTTTAGACTTTTACTTTTCTCGCATTTTTAATTGTTAATCAAGGCATGAAAGAATGTATGGACAAAAATAAAAACAAACGCATAGATCACCCATAACCTGACAAGACAAAAATAAATGAACATGACACACAAATCACACACCACCCCTAGGGTACGCCTCACTGTTGCCTTGCCTCGAAAGGTGATCGTCGAGTAGAGGATGTCTTAGTAAGTCCTCATGATCCGGGAACCTGGCATGAGGGTAGCTTCTAAGGTGTCTTCCCATTGCCCTGGTGATCACCATGTCCCGAACCTCGAATTGACCCGAACACCTCCAACGGTGGTGCTACCTACCTCTCAATGGTGGGATGGCACTACTTTAAAGGACATTTACACAGACGAATTCCTTAGGGTAGGTAGACGACTCTAGATACTTGCTCTAAATTTCAAAACAAAACAAAATACTTTTCACACCAACACATTTTCAAAAAGCTTTCGAAAGCAATTTTTCAAACACTCTTGAGGACCGATACAAGAGTCGAATTGAAATTTTCAAAGAAACTTTTTAAAACCCACAGTTGAAAAGCAAACAAACCATTTTGAAAACACAATGAGCAAGTATCTAAGAGCCCATGGATAACAATGGATAGAAAGGGTTCTAACACCTTCCCTTTCTATAATCTACCTCCCGAACCGAGAGCAATCTCTATAAGGAATTTTTCTGTGCTTTTGTCCTTTCCATTTGGAGAAAATAAAAGACGGTGGCGACTCTTGCTTCCGCGACATTTCGCGAACCAGCGTTAAACAGTCAGTTCCAGATCCACCGATCACCGCCATCATGATGCCTTCTGTACAACACACCACTACTGAGAAAGAACTTGGCTGGAAATCTTCTCAAGAACTTCTTATTTGTGACGGATTCCCCTTCAGGGTACTCTTGCCTCTCCATATATCGCTTAATGTCATAAAACCAAGGATTACCATCTGACTCCAAGCTGGCCTCAAAACAAAAAGCTGGCTCACTCAAACTCCTGATAGTAATGGAAGGTGCCTCATTAGCCCACTTAACCTTGAACATGGAGGACAAAGTTTCTAGTGCATCAGCTAGATTGTTTTCTTCTCTAGGAATGTGTTCAAACGCGATCTCTTCGAAGTACGAAATCAGCTTCATAACATGCTCACGATATGGAATTAGGTTTTGATGGCGAGTCTCCCATTCTCCATTGATCTGGCTGATAACAAGATTGGAATCCCCGTAAACTTTCAAGAATTTGATGTGCAGGTCGATCGCTGCTTCAATGCCATAAATGTAAGCCTCATATTCGGCCATGTTGTTAGTGCAATCGAAACAAATACGAGCCATGAAAGGAATGTGGTATCCCTCAGGGGAAGTGATAATAGCCCCGACGCTGTTACCCATGGCATTAGAAGCACCATCAAAAACAAGCGTCCAACGTGATCCCAGCTCGGGTCCTTCGTCTGGGTCTGGTATGTTACAGTCCCGAATATACACAATTTCCTTATCTGGAAAATCAAACTTCATTGGTTCGTAATCATTCATGGGTTGATGAGCAAGATGGTCAGCCAGTACACTACCCTTAATTGCTTTTTGAGTAGTGTATTGGATATCATATTCAGTGAGTATCATCTGCCAATGGGCTACCCTGCCTGTAAGAGCTGGCTTCTCAAAAATGTACTTGATAGGATCCATTTTGGATATCAAGTAGGTGGTGTGAGTTAACATGTATTGCCTCAAACGTTTAGCGGCCCAGGCGAGTGCACAACAAGTCTTTTCCAGCAATGAGTACCTTGACTCGCATTCCATAAACTTCTTACTCAAGTAGTAAATGGCCTACTCTTTCTTCCCTGTCTCGTCGTGCTGATCGAGGACACAACCCATTGAGGTTTCCAACACAGTTAGATACATGATTAGTGGCCTTCCTTCCACTAGCGGCATGAGTATCAGAGGTTCTTGCAAATATTCCTTTATCTTGTCAAAGGCCTTCTGACAATCCTCATTCCATTTCACTGTCTGACTTTTCTTCAACAACTTGAACATAGGTTCACAGGTGGCTGTGAGATGAGAAATAAATCTGGAAATATAGTTTAACCTCCCCAAGAAACCACGTACTTCCTTCTCCGTCCTAGGTTCAGGCATTTCCTGTATTGCTTTGACTTTGGCCAGGTCCACCTCGATACCTTTCTCACTTACAATAAATCCCAAAAGCTTGCGGATCTCACCCCGAAGGTGCACTTATTCGGATTCAACCTTAGCAAGAACTTCCTCAGTCTCTCAAACAATTTCTCCAGATGAACAAGATGTTCCTCTTTTGTGTCGGACTTAGCAATCATATCATCTACATATACCTCAATATCTTTGTGAATCAAATCATGAAAGAGAGTGACCATGGCGCGCTGATATGTTGCCCCGACATTTTTCAAACCAAACGGCGTCACTTTATAACAAAAGGTTCCCCAAGGAGTGATGAATGTTGTCTTCTCCATATCCTCCGGAGCCATCTTAATTTGGTTATAACCCGAAAAACCATCCATGAATGAGAACACTTTGGAATGAGCAGTATTATCAACCAACACATCCATATGCGAAAGAGGGAAATCGTCTTTAGGGCTGGCGCTATTCAAATCCCTATAATCCATGCACATCCTGACTTTACCATCTTTCTTGGGCACAGGCACAATATTTGCGATCCATGGTGAATAATTGATAACTTTTAAGAAATTTACGTCCAACTGCTTCTGGACCTCCTCCTTGATCTTCTTGGACATCTCAGGATTAGTTCTTCGGAGCTTCTGCTTGACATGAGAACAACCTTCTTTTAGCGGTAGTCAATGCACCACTATGTTTGTATCCAATCCAGGCATATCCTCATAAGACTAGGAGAAGATATCAGAACACTTACGAAGTAGCTCAATCAGTCTGGCTTTTACACTGTCTTCGAGATCAGCCCCTATCTCGACTTCTCTTCTTACCTCTTCTATACCAATATTCACCACCTCAATCGAGTCCTGATTTGGCTGGATAACCTTCTCCTCTTGTTACAACAGTCTTGCTAATTCCTCGGGAAGATCACAATCCTCATATGCTTCTTCTTCAGCTTGATAAATAGGAGTATCAAAGTTATAATGAGCAATAGCAAAATCATTTTCAGTAGAATCGGGGGTGGAAGTGCATCTGCATGAATGAAATTTTTGCGTTTTTTAGTGACTGTGTGTGGAAAGAGAAACATTTCCATTTAAAAAGAAAAAAAAAAGAAAAAGAAACAAGATTTTGAATGCAAAAACGTCCTTTATTTCATGATAACTTGCAAAATAAACATGGTGGTCCTACACAAATGATTCACTACGCCTTGGGCAAAGCGTAGGAATTATGATATGATAATAAAAGAAACAAGAAAATTACTCCTCAGCGCTTGAAACTTGGATAGCATCCACAGAAGTCCAATTGTTGAGTGTCTGGCCTGGAACGCTCGGATGAATCCAATCTTCAACATTGTAGCCATCAACCCTATCATCACCAACTGCATTGGCGTGTCCTTCTTGAGTAGCACAAGGGCGGGAAAACATCACAGGAGTAGATAAATTGGATGCTCTGGGAGCTGCACTTTGCTTACCTGGGCTAAAACCAAGACCAAATCTATCAAGCTTCGGAGTAACGTCCAGCACCTGACTCCAACCCTCAGGGTTACCACCTTCCACTACAGCTTTCACATCTTTGAGGGAAGACATAACAGTTTCTGATTTCCTTTTCTGCTCTGGAGGAGGAATATTGACAGCATGAACTGTCTCAAATGCCTGAAACAGAGTTTCATGAATTTTGCCTTCAACTTCAACATAGAGAAAAGATATCAAATGACTCACGATGTACTCTTCTTCACCACATACGGTTATCACCTTTCCCTCTGCAGGATACTTGAGCTTCTGATGAAGAGTAGAAGTGACTGCTCTTGCTTTATGAATCCACGGCCTCCCCAACAAGCAACAGTATGTTGGTTGTATATCCATCACAAAAAATGTGACCGTGAAGGTACGAGGACCAACCTCAATAGGTAGCTCCACCTCCCCAAACACTGATCTTTGAGACCCATCAAACGCCTTCACCATCAAGTCGCTTGGGCGAAACTCCAGCCCAGAATAATCAATCTTCATCAATGCTGACTTGGGCAATACATTTAAAGACGATCTTGTGTCTACCAAAACCCGAGATAAAGTAGTGCCTCTGCACTCCATTGAAATATGCAACGCTTTGTTATGGTCTGGTCCCTCTGGAGGAAGATCAAAATCGGTGAAGCCCAAACCATTCCCGACGGATATATTGGCACAAACATTTTCGAACTGATTGACTGTTATCTCATGTGGCACGAACGCATTCTTCAACAAATTCATCAAAGCATTTCTGTGAGGTTCTGAATAAATCAACAGGGATAAGATAGACATCTTGGACGGAGTATGGCTCAAATGATCAATTATGCTATAATCACTCTTTCTGATAATTCGCATCAACCCTTCAACCTCATCGAGAACTGCAGAAGCTTCTGGTATTGGAATTGGTTGAGTCACATTGGCTGGCATAACCCTTGGATTGCCAATCATCACCGGTTGTTTCTCTTTTTCTCTTGCAGAAGCATCTTCCGCACCTTGCACATTGGAAGGACCAAATACTCTCCCGCTTCTAGTCATTCGACCCACACCAGAAAAATTATGGACTTCCTCTTCATCACCTTCAGTATGTTCTTTCTCAGACAAACAAGCATTAACCTCCTGCTTTACCCCATGGTAAAAAACATCGGCACCGTAATTCCACGGGACAGCCTTCTCACTAGTATACAGCATAGGACCAGGTACCGTAATCATCAGAGGGGGTGCCCTCGAAGGGGCAGGAATGCGCGTAGGGGTGTAAGGAATAGATATCACAGCAACATCTTCTTCAATAACCTTACGGTAGCTCGGTCTTCTATCAAATTTCAAGGAGCCATCACTTATCAACAACTGGATACCTGCTTTCAAATCATCACATCCCTTCGGTTGCTCTCTACACTTGGAACATTCTGAAGTACAACCTGGGAAAACAGAATTCTCAAGCAAATACCTCTTAACACAACTAAACGGAGTAGTTACTTGTTCCACATCCATGATTAAATTCAACATTTCACCATTATCATCAATCATGTTAACAACACCCTCTACATGCCTTGGCATTGGGTTTTGAGTAACATTCGGACCGGTCACTAGAGTAAACTCAATCGCCTTTGCATCTAACAAGTCTTGTACTTTACATTTTAACGCAAAATAATTGTCAGTAGAATGACCAACTCCGCCCGAATGGAATTCGCATCTTGCATTAGCATCATAATTAACAGGGAGTCTTGCAGGTGGTGGTGGCATATTTCTCAGACCAATCAACTTTAAATCAAGCAAATGGTGGAGCACTTCATTAAGAGTCACCGGCAAGGGGTCGAATTTTCTGGGTTGTCTTTGCTGCTGGTTATTATACTGACGGGGAGCACCTTGCTGCCTTCCTTGTTGAGGCACTGCATTTGGTCTCTACTGTGGAGGAGCATTAACAGGAATAGAAACAACATTGATTTGTCAATGCTGACGATCCTCTCTTCGTCCTCTATGGGAGTAAACCGCGCTTGCGTCGCCTTCCCTTTTCTTAGGGTAATTGTTGAATGGTTTCTTACTGCCCCTGAAGAGCTGCTAGAACCTCCAACATGAATCCTTCCCGATTTCAAACCCACTTCAATTCTTTCACCAGCCGTGACTAAGTCTGCAAATCCTGCCGAAGTGCTTCCTATCATGTGCTCAAAGCAAACAAATCCTTAGGTTTAGGCTTGCATGGAGTTTGTAGGTAAGTACCCTCTTGAAGTTTAGTTGGCTCAACCTGTCCTAGTTAATAGTAACCGGGTTCTAAGGGGTCTCAATATCACTGACCTTTCTTTTAGGCATTGTCTCAGCTTAATCAATCTTTTCTTGCGGCCGAGATATCCCAAAAGTCCGGTCTCAATGAGTGTAGCATCGAGTATCAACTAATTTTCAGCTCTACACTGAAACCGGTTATCTCACTATATCCTAATGGCCAAGTTGGTTCAATTAGGGTTCTAAAGTCAGTTGATGCTTCACGACACCATGCGGCGGCCCCGTACTCTCCTTGATTCGACTCAAGGGTTACCGGTACCAACCAAAGTGCCACATCAACGTAGCTACTGCTTCAACCATGTCAGTATACCCCACACAGTTCCCTCACAGTCTATTGCTACTTACCTAAAAGGTGTCCCCAAATCCAGGTGTAGGATTAAAGCAAGCCCAAACAGAGAACCATAATGTAAAGCATGCAAATCAAACAATGAAAGCGAGTAAATGTGATCTAACCCTAAGGTAACCCCACTTTTAATATCCCCAACAGAGTCGCCAGATTTGTGATACGGTGGGAGAACTGACTTGAGGGTTTTGCATTTGTGTTTGCAAATGTTGCGGTTTAGCAAGAGTCGCCACTGACTTTTCTTTTATCCAAAAGGAAAGGTGAAAAAGCACAGGAAAGACCTTTAGAGATGTTTTTAAGTTCGGGGGGTAGATTATGAAAAGGGAAGGTATTAGCACCCTTTTCATCCATGGTTTTCCATGGGCTCTTAGTTACTTGCTAGATCAACTTGCTTTTGTTTTGAATGTGTGCTTGTGATGTGGTTTTTGAAAGTATTTTGAAAATGTAACTTTGTAATGGCTCTCGTTTCTGTAAGAACGTGTACAAAGTGTTGTTTTGAAAATAGTTCAAAGAGGTGTTTGTGAGATGTATTTTTGAAAGTATTTTTGAAAATGTAACTTTGTAATGGTTCTCGTTTCTATAAGAACGCCTACAAAGTGTTTGTTTCGAAAATAGTTCAAAGATGAGAGTGTGGGTGTAAATGTTTTTGTTGTGAGCAAGCGAGTAACTGAGAGCGAACCTACCTACTCAAAAGGTCTTAAATAAGCTTTTCCTCCTCCTTTAGATGTGGCTATCTTACCATTGATTTGGTAAGAATCCCCATCGTTGGATGTGAAGGGACGGGCGTTTGGGACGTTTGTATAGTCATAGAAGGCAACATATGGAACGTTTTAGCAATGTCGTTTAGGGACTAGATCGTTTACCGAAGGCAACATCAAGGATCATCGAGGGACTACGATATTTTATCGAGGGTCTCTTGCTAAAATGCCCATGTTCGAGGGACGTGACTATTTTCCAAAAGGAGACAAAGTGTGGTTGCCCTAGAGGTGTTAGTGTGTGAGTGTGTTGGTTTGCATGCATTTTGTCTTGTATTTGAAAGGTTATCTATTTGTTGATTTTATCTTGCCATACATCCTAATTACTAGCAATATATGAAAGCAAGTAAACATGTGGAAGATAAATCCTAAGCTATTACATCACTTTAGGGGGATGGGGGTACAAATTTACAATGGGGATGAAGTGGAGACTGAAATCTTACAACCATATCGAATGATGATGAAAACAATGTAAAAACAGTGTAAAATAAAAGGAAAATTGCATTTTGAACTGCTATGTATCGACCCATGCTGCTATGCATCGACACATAGCTTTTCCCTGTCCCTGCAAAACAAAATAACTCAATATGTGTCGACACATAAGGGGATGTGTCGACTCATGCACCCTTTTTGTGTCAACGTGAAATGCGTATGTATCGACTCATAGGCTTTTCCCTGCTCCTGTCAAACAAAAATGACTCAGTATGAGTCGACACATAATGGGATGTGTCGACTCATGCATCCTTCTTGTGTCGACATGAAGCGCGTATGTGTCGATATATAATCTTTTCCCACTTCTATTTTGTAACCTGAAATCAATATGAGTCGATGCATGGGGGTTATGTGTCGACTCATACCCTGCTTTTTCACTAGGATGAGTCGACACATGAGGATATGTGTCGATACATGCTTCATTTTCCTGCCTTAAACATTATTTCACTGACTGCACAGGTTAGTTCATGGCATATGATGGATAAACATGAACAACAAATGACTGAATAAGCCTAAACAAAGTGCAGATGACTAGTTCAAAAAGATATTAAAGTACTACATCTTGTTTTCAAAGAACAACAGTTTGTTAATGATGTAATGACAAGATATCAAGTCAAGAGGACTTACCTTTGGGCGGCACTGGTTGTTTTAGATCTGAATGCTTTTCCAAGTGATGTGATGACCTTGTGAGTCTTCAGGAAGTTGCTCTGGACTGCTAGAACTGATTTGGACTGTACTGTAATATTTTTGGTGTTTTAAAGATGGAGATGGATAGCAACACAGCAGTTGTTTATATGTTTGGACAAACTTTGTATGAAGTGTTTGGCTTAGGGAGAGTTTGTATGGTGGAGTAAGAGGTTGGGGTTCTGTTTTGAACAAGAACAGATTTGATTTTGAAAAATCAGTCAAGGTTAACAAGGATACTATTTTTCTTGCTCAATAAGACTCTCTATTCTCTCTCTCTGTCTCTTCCAAAAGTCCAACCCTTTGTCTTATGAGACAGCCTTCCTTTTGTAGACCACTTGACTTTGGTTTAGGGGAGAAAATAAATAATTCATTTTGAATTTTTTTTGCATGCTATTTTGATGCTTTCTGCACACAAATTTCCTTTGCCATTTTGGTGCAAGTTTGGGGCTGTCATGGTGCAGGCTTGGGCAGACTGCATAGAGCAGTTTTTGACTGGTTTTGTGGACATATTTTGGATTATATAGGACAGCAATGCAGGTTTTGTGGTAATGTGATATATCCTATTTTCTTCAATTTTGGACAGCATAGTTGTAGCATGTCACAAATTGAGTCTTGTGCACATTATGTCAAAGGTAAAAATATTGTGACAAGGTTTTAATCAAGACATAGTTTTTTAGAATATGTAATTTTGCAAAAATGTCACTTTGTAATAACTTGAATTACTTGTATCATCTTGAATTATTTGGAGTTGTAGTAAAATGCCATGAAGCAAATGAATTTAACCAAGTATAGAAAATACTTAGAAAAATCTCAAAGTCTTGCAAAGTTGGATTTTTGATTCTCTTGACTTCTTAATGATCAAGCTTGATATTTTTGAATGTCTTGATGAAATTTGATCTTTGGAATGTAATGTTGACCAAAAAGTCAAAGTCTGACTTTCTAGTATGCAATTGACCATTTTGCCCTTGTGCCAATTTCAAACCTAAATTGATGTATCAGTGTTGCAAACTTGACGTTGTAGAAGATCTTGTGAGAAAATCCTTGAGAAATGAGAGGGCAAATTTTGGGGTACAACACAACCGAAGTGAGAGTATACCCTAGGAGTGCGCATGTGCGAGTGATTTGATTTCAGTTATTATCTTTGCACATTTAGGGTTTGCTAACCATTTTAAAATTAACATACATTCTTGTCATGCAATCCTACTATCATACATCTAACAGTTAATATTTGCGAAAATTAAAATGCGGAAAATAAAACTACGCTATTACAAGGCTTCGGGGAGGGGGATTAATTACATAGCCAAAACCCCGTAAAACGATAAATAAGCGAAAAGTCCAAATTAAACTATTACATCCCATGAGCAGTTACATTAATATTTGCAAAAAATAATAAACGCGCAATGAATCGGGAACGAGAAAAATTAGGGTTTTGACCCCGTCTAGACCTAATTAAAAGAAAAGACATCTTTTTGTTGTTTTTGATTTTATTTTTTTGAGAAAAATTAAGATTCTGATTAAATAAATACCAACCTAGTTACTAATTAATTTTAAATTAAGAAAAATAATTAATTTAACCTATATTTGCATTTTTGTTGTTTTAAGAAAAGAAAATAAAAATTAAATCAAACAAATCCCAATTTTCTAATTGATTTTAATTTATTTACAAAAAAAGGTTAAAATTAGCTTAAAATTAAATGAAACTAATTATTAAATTAAATTTGATAAAAATAAAACCTAAATCTAATTTGATGAAAATTGATTTTATCAATTTTTGTGTAAAAAAAGAATTAATTTTTGTTAGAGAATAATTAATCAAAATAAATAAAAGAAAAAAATATAAAAGAAAAATAATATGGGCCTGGTGTCAAAGTAGAAAGGGAGTGTCAATAGCAGTTTCTGATCCCAATAAGCCTGGGTCCATGTTGACTCTCATGATCCAATGTTGCACGTTTGACTAGGCCTATGATAGACCTTCATGTGCCAGGCGTTGGATTTGGCTTGTTGGACATCTGGTTGGCCGATCATTGAGGACGTATGGTGAACCCCTTACCTGTACACATGCAGTGCTTATCTGGGCACGAAAATGCTTATTGATGATTGGGATAGACTCCTTGAATGCCCAGCAAGCGAATGAGATAGCTGGGAAGGCTTGAGATAGCCTGGAACTATGAAATCAGATTGCCACTTTTTCTTGATTTTTTGAAAGTTGTTCTTCTCTTTTCACGCCTCTCACCCTTATGCTTTTGCTTTGGATTTGTTCAGTATATATCATAGAATCAATTAGGGTGAAAACTTGCATCAAATCTTGGCCATTTATGAATATTTGATCATTGATTCACTCTTGTATCAAATCTTTCCAAAACAAGAGAAATTCAATCTTTTTCTGTCCAAATAAGCCTTGCACGATTTGATCTCATTGCCAGCTATTCATGGACCTGAAATATGCACAAAATCTCAAGGTTTAAATGATTTTTGATATTTTCATTATTTATTATTGATTTTATTTGATTTAAATGAAATAAAATCAAGATAAATGATAAAACAAAAGAATGACAAGTGGCAAGTCTCATGGGTCGTGGACCATGCTACAAGTTTAGTGCAAGCATAAAAAGTTAGGCCCATTTGACAAAAATTGCAATTTGAGACATATTTGACTTTTGGCAATTTTGCAAAAAATGTCAACTTCACCAATACATAACTCCTTCAATTTTGACCCTAGAGATATGTTCTTGGACTTTTTAGAAATATCAAGATGTCCTCTAAGCAACCCTTTTTGTCTCATCTCAATTGAGTCTTCCATGTTCAAGTATGAAGCTTTGACAAAAAATGTGTTTTTGTTAACTTTTCAAAATAACCTATAATGTCCAAATTTATATCTTCTTGTGAGTGAATTTTTTGAACTTGGGAGCTGAAGATGAATTGTAGGTAATCACATGCTCTTCGAAATGAGCTTTGGATGGGTCATTTCTGATAAAGTATGAGAAAGTTATGCTTGGTCAAAGTTGAGTTGACTTTTCCTATAAAAACCCTAATTTGGCAACTTTTGGGTTTTGATGAATTGTGAGCAATCCTTGAGGAATCATGACCAACCCTTGATCAAATGATGAATAATACTTCAAAATGAGAATGTTGACCAAAAATCTTGAAGTTTGACTGTATGTGGACCACAATTGACTTTTGCCCTAGCACAGTCGATTTTTGGGCCTTTGAGCAATTGGCTGAGCAAAATTCCTCTGCAAGGCTTGAAACTTGACATGGATGATCTTGAGAACATATTAGGACAATGGTGAGCATTTGAGTCCCTTTGGACTCAGGCATCTTGATGCAACATGAAACCCTAATTTGAGGTAGACTGCCTTAGGAGAGGGTTTGTCTGATCAACATTTGGACTACCTTGAGCAATTTGAGGACCTTAATTGAAATATATTGATAAATATGGGATGGAAAATTTTGGGGTACAACACGAGTGAAGTCAGTGATGTCACTCCTAAAACTTGTGACAGGCTCAAGGAATGCAGAATGCTGTTTGATAGAGGCAAGGGGTGGAGGATCATCTAAAGACGATCTTTATTGTCTTGTTCCTATGGATATAGTATGCCTCTACTAATATTGAGGATGGTGGTATGTGTGTGTGAATTATGTTCTACCAAATGTTATGACATTCTTTTTTATGTATGAACTTGAGAAGTTCATATTGGTTCATTATTTGTGGATTTTCTCTTGAAGGGAAAATGGTAGATCATTAGTGTGAAGAATACATCTTTTATAAGTGGTTCATCATGAAGTTTTTTGGTCATCCATGGTTGTTGGGTGTTTATGAATGTAATTCTCCTAAATAAATCTAGTGGTTTGATCATTATGAAATATACCATTGTCCAAGCTGGTGTTGGGACATCATCTCAACATCTTAAGGCTTCAGAAGGTAGGAGGAGCTTTATCTGAGAACTCTCTAGTCATGATTGCTATCTTCAAAGAGTTCTTCATTTTGGTGTCTATTTCCTCTCTTGATGGAAAGTTGGTATTTGGGTAAGTTATTGGAGTAACTCTTTTGGCCAAGATTAGTGGAGGCAGTGTCAATGGATAATTCTTCTATGTGGCTCTTTGTTCACCTGTGATTTACTGTGTATTCTGGTCTTGTTCAAATACTATGGGTAAGATTGATGGTAGTTTGAGATCTCAATGTTTTTGGAGGCTTTAAGGATTGAAAATCTCAACTAGATGTCACAACATTGGGTTTTGGAGAAATTGGTTCAAAGGTTCCAAGGATGAGGTATGTTGATCATGACGTGTGAAGCAAGTTTTGCTGAAGGGAAGATGTGGAATTGTGTTACTGAATATTGAGTGTAGGATCTAGTGGACTGAATGCCTACATCTAGTGTCGCGTGAATAAGTGTTTCCTTGAGTTGAAGAAGTTACATCTGATGTTGGAACATCTCTACGGCCAAGGCTTGGGAAGAGAGAATTGTGCACCGTTAACAAGGAGGACTTTATCTTCTTGGAAAACGCTTGCATTGACCGATTGCATCAGTATAAACAAGGTGTCATTTCAATCTATAGTAACATCATTGGTATTCATGTACCTCTTACTATTCCTTTTCTCTCATGTTGTATATGCTCGTTTTGAGTCCCTCTCAGTATTGTTCGTCGTGTTCTTCCTTGGCGTTCATTCATAAGATTTTAAACATTGTATCATTTTATGTCACTGGTCATGTCTTCTTTTGGATAAAAAGGGGGAGAAAAGGTAATTGTTGAATGTGAGTCTTTCTTATGAGTGTTGATGCTCATATCTTTGGGTGCAACAATTAAGGGGGAGAAAGGTTATGTTTCTATTCTTCTTGGAGGTCTAGAGTCTGCTCTCGGTTGGGCTAAAAGGATGTTGTATATGGGATTTGAGTTTGTATACGGGATTTGAGTTTGATCCTTGTTTCTGGTTTTTCTTAGGTCTTGTAATCTGAGATATGAATACAGTTGTGTCTTGTGTTTTTAGTTACCTAGAATTGAAGTCTGCTCCCCTGAGTCATCATCTGGATAGTTCAGGTCGGTGTTTAATTGCTTTTGTCACATGGTCCTATAACTTTTTCTATTCAAGTTAGAATTCTTCTTGGTTTCTTGAGGCTACAAGAAAACTCCTTGGTTATTATGTGTCAAGAATTGGTTCTAATTTTGAGGGGGAGTAGCTTTGTTCTTCTTGAAGATGTAATTTATCTTCTTCCTCGTGTACACCAAATGACTTCAGGACCTCCTTTCTTCATTCGTCCAGGGTGTATTGTGTTGTAATGAAAGTGTTTTCTCTAAAGTGGTACATAGCAAGTTTAGCAGGTTTTTCGTTCTGATATGGACTGACTTGAAGAAATGTCAGACATTATGTCTGGACATGTTGAGAATTGGTTGTTCTCTTGTGTGTTATGTTGATTAGCTTCCACTAGTTGATGTTCTGATATTTGTTGTACTAACTTCTGTTGTTGTGCCTTTGATTATTTGTGTGTTGATTTCTTTTTCAAACCTGAGCAGTTGTTCTGCTGGTTATGTGTGGAAGAAGTACTAAGTTGTTTTAGCCAAAATAAGTCAAAGAGGGAGATTGTTAATTCTCTGTTTTTGTGGTTGGCATTATGTTTGGAAAAACGAACTTAGTAGAAGCATGTTGAATGAAGATGTTATATCATCTGAAGTTACATGTCGAATGCGATGTCCTATGAAGGTTCTTTCGACACTGTGATTTTTGTAGAGCTGGACTATTGGATATTTTAGTTGTTATAGGTGCAGAATATTCTGGAAATATTATGTTATCCTATGTGGCGCACAGTTTGAAGATTGAAAAGATTCAAGCTGAATTCAAGGAGTATTCTTAGTTTCTAATTATAGAGATAATTTAATAAACTAATTATTGATGTACTATCTTTTAAGAGATAATCTACAACACCTCTATCATATCCAGCTATGTTCGTGAAGCTCAAATCCAGTTCATTGAAGAATATAAAAGGAAGGCTTCAACCCTACTACAAGTTTGGAACTTACTGCATATTTTTATTATGGTTATGTGTTTATGGTGAGCCTCTCAATTATCATATTTATGAAAGAGTAGGACTGTGCTTTTGGAGTTATAAGTTTTGTCAGTCATTTCAAAGCTTTTAAGCAGTGAATGATTGCATGTCTTTAAAGTGTGACTTCTGTTTTTGTTCTAAGTGTTTAGAATTGTTCAATCATTATTTTGTGATTGGAAGGGATTTGAGAAGGGTCTCATACCTAGGTGAGTCTCAGGTAGAAGTTAAACACGCGTAGTGATGTAAACTAGGTGAAAGTTTGTTATGGGTCCACGAATTGATACTATCTAGTTGACTTGATCCATGGCTCGGTAACCCCTATAATAGGTGTTGTGGTACACTGAATTGGATTAACAATTACGTGTGTTCTTTACTTTTCTCGCATTATGCTTATCGTTTACCTTGTCAATGTGTGAAAATTTAGAGATGGTGTTCTCGACATCTCTTAGGACATCTGTGATCTGAATACTAGAATTTCAAAACCAAGAAATTTCAAGAAGAACTTCAATGTTTTGATTCCTTTAGGGGATACATAGGCTACCGGGGTTACAAAGCTCGGGTGGACGCACTAATAAAAATATTTTCTCTTTCCCAATTAATTTATTCATAGCTTACCCTTTAGCAAGTAAGTTGTAGATAATATATACGCACATTGATTAGAATAACAAGAGTGGATCTCGTGGAGTACCATGGACGTGAGGAGTTCTAATACATTTCCCTTGCATAATAGACTTTCGTTCCCTTTCTCTTGGTTGCAAGACCATGTTCTTTTCCAATTATTTGAGGTTTTATCTATATTTTCATCTCCCTATTTTCGGGAGAAATAAAGTTAGGTGGCGACTCTGTTTGTTTTTAGGAAGCTTTCTGTGCGAGTATTTTGTGTGTAGCTTCAATC